>CM076583.1:83516105-84116105 GCA_034641835.2 Pinus albicaulis
TGGCAAGCCCCACTGTCTTATGTTTGTGTATTTTACCATAAACTTTGTTATGTCAATGTTCATTGATTCACATTTCTCTTCCATATTATTCATCAAATTCTTCTTATTTACAACCTTTTTAATCTGTAAAATTGTTTCTGTTCTATCCAATACCTGTAATCCCTCTAGTTCTGCCTTGTTCTTCATGTTCAAGAATGTGATGAGTCTTAAAGCTTGAGAAGGCTTATCAGTTAACTCATCCTTGGTCTTTTGAATCTCTACCTGAGCTGCTAATAATAAATCTCTCTGCTCGTATATAACCTGAATTGAAGGCCATCTAGTGTGAATGGCTTCAATTATGTTTGTCCATAGATGATTTTTTACAAATGAAATATGCTCAGCCAAACTTAGCTCTTTTTGTAAATTCTTGATCTCTTCTCCCAATCTAATTTCTTTTTGTTCATGGGTTTTAGCATTTATCAGAGCTATCTTATTTGTAGCTTCAATATTATCAATAATCTTCTTTAGGCTGTTGATTTCATTAGTTTTCAAAGACAATTCCTCCATAGTTTTAACAATCTAGCCTTCTTCATCTGTTTGTTGAACATGTGTAGTAGAAGAGTATGTTGCTGAAGTAGTAGCTGAAATCATTGGCACTGCAGTTGCCAGTGGTTATTTTGGTGCTAGTTTCTCTCCTAAAGTGGAGGGCATTGCCGTAGTTATTACTGGAATAACTATAGGAATTATAGGAGTCTCTTTTTTTGCTACAATCTCTTTTTCTTTGAGAAGGTGGTCCATTTGGTTCTCCATATCTTTGATTTGAGCAGTCAGTTTAAGAATGAGGTTCATCATTTCTTATTTCTCACTCTGATCTTGAAGGATTTCATTGGTTTGTGGATTCTCACTTTGAGGAAGCTTGAGCTGTTTCCTCAAAGCTGCAACATCATCATTATTTTTCTTTATCAATAGCTCTACTGCTTGAATGTTTGAGGGATCATATCCCACCTGTAAATCTAATTCCTCTAAGGCTTTAATCCTTAGGTCCTTTTCATACAAAGATGCCTTCTCTAACTTCATTTGATCCTCCATATTAAGAACAATATTTTGTAACTTGGTAGGACTCATTTCTTTAGTCACCACTGTTGAATACAACATTTCAGAGCTATGCCTTTGAAATTCAATTTGGTCCAGCTCATGAACATTTTGAGTGTCTACCTCAAACTCCACCTTTTTATAATCTGCCACTGTTTTTGGTGCTGAGGTATTTGGTTGCAAAAATGACAATCATATTATTTATAGAATAATGAAAGGCTTTCAGTAGCCTATTTTGATTCCCTGGTTTTTGCTTGAGGAATTGAGAATATATTTCTAATTTGATTTGCTCATTCTTCTTCTTTATCTACTTATATTTCTCCTTGATGTCTAAATCCCTTTCCTCGGCTGTTTTTGAGGAAGAGGGCTCCATATTATTCTATTTTTAAATCATTTGAGTATCATCGTTACTTTTTGTTTTGTCTTTTTCAATTTCTGCAAGTATTTCATTCACTATCACTTTTACTTCATCATTATTTACTTCTGGAGCATTTGTATCTTCAATGTCAATTACCTTTTCTTTCTCAATTGAACTGAGTTTAAGCCTTTTATTATAAATCATTTTGAATTCAGTTTCTGTAGTTGTTTCTACTGTGTATGCTCCTTCTTCTCTGCCTCTTTTTTCTTCTTTACAACTTCAAGAGCTTGTGCTATATTCATTTTACCTGCTCTCTTTGTTGTACTGGTTGTATATGTTAGTGTGTTTTCGACCCATTCAACTTGGTTGGCAAATTTCTCAATCTCAGGCTTAAGCTCATGTATGAAGGGAGTGAATTTTCATTTTACCCTTAGACTGCTCAGGATCCCTTGAGGATCATAGTTCAATGGAAAAATTTCTTGAAATTTAAACTCTGCTAATCTCTTTGTGATCTCTTTTTTTGCATCTCTGTGATTTATGATAAAGGAACCCACCTGATTCTTAAACGTAAATTGAGTCTTTTTTCTAGCAACCATGAAGTTAATAGAATCAGAATTGAAAATTTGTCTCAAATACTCTAGTACAAAAATTCTCATGCTCATATATCTAGGAAACTTATAAGGTAATAAGTTGGATCCAAAAATTCTTAACTCCGTATGCTTCTCATAGAGATACCAATCTCCCACTTTATTCTGTTCTGACAGTTGCAGTATTATTTTTTTTTCTCACTGACTCTGGGTTGCTCCACTTTATACAAAATGTTCATTACTAGATGTAGAAAAAGGTCTGAAAAGTCTGTGTGGGTGAAATTACTACCCTCTTTCTTGAGCAGTGAAGTCCAGAAGATAATGGATATACGATTTCCCTCCAAGTCCATATTTTGTAATGTAATAGGAAATCTATCAGCTTGAAAGAATAAGAATAAGTGAAATAGATAATATGAATATCTAAGAACTCCTTCAGTGGGTAAATTTATCAGCGGATGATGGATATTACTGGCTATGAAACCAGTAAAGAAAAAATTACTGATGGAGGTTGGCCTGGAGACAAGGTGGACAGGAAACCTAGAATGGACTCATTAGTGAATTCATCTGTAAAGTATCCATGTATAAATGAGAGCATAGAGATAATATGTCTAGATCCTTCATGGAATTTAGCAGTGGAATAAGGAGGGTTTAACTTAGGAATGTCAACATGGGAAGGCATAAAATTTTGAAATATCATGAACTTCTTAGGAAAGTCTAGACCTAAGTACAACTGGCTCAATGCTTCTATAGTAAGGGGGACTGATTAAGGATCAAATTTTAATTGAAGCATTTGATTTATTGATTTTTTTGTGATGGTAAAAATGATTTCTCTATCAGAATTGACTATGGCCCTTTAACCTGGTTCATAATATTTTGACACAATCTGATAAGATCTTGGCCAGGGTGGGTCAATGGAACTATATATTTGGGAAAATGAGTCTCCCAAATAGGTGTTTCATCCTTATCCAAGTATTTTTCATAACACCAATTGTGTATATCCAAGAGTTTGAATTCTAAAACAGGATCAACAATTTTGTAGTCAACATCAGCAAAGGGAGGCTTCCTACAACAGCTACAGGTGGTTAGAGGGGATTCACTGACACAATGGATTTAGCAGTAAGGACTAGAGTAGATTTGACAACTTTAGATCCTTCAGATTTAGGGGGTTTGGACCCCTCAAGCTTAGTTGGTTTAGATCCTCCAGGTTTAACTGTGCTCTGCTTTTTAGTCATTCTAGGATACTTCTGCAAGGTTAAATTGTTTGCAGAAGTTATTTTTCCTTTTCAGAGGATGAATTGGGCAATTTTTAAGCAAACGATAGTCTCTATTGGTATTTTTTGTTCAGTTAGGCTTCTTAGAGAATGTAAACTGGGATAAGATAGGAAACAAGGGTTTCTTGAATGGATTTTGATTGAAAAGGGACTTTTAAGGTATACTTAGGCTGCAAACCCTTATTTTTCTTTAAATGTGATCTTCTGAGGTTTGTTTTTTTTTTAAACTAAGGAAATTCACTTGAAGGAGTGGGTTTTAGAACACATAACTCTCTCAGGAAAATTGGCCAGGGTTTGGCCTCTTTTGGGCATTTTTGGGCAATTTCCTCCAACGAAATCTTCTAATTGAAAGCTTAGTTATATTATAGAAGGTTTCCAATGAAATTTGCAGGTTTTAATTTTGTTGAAAAATACCTTAAACATAAGTATTTTGCGGCTGAAAGGGTTATCTGATGCTTTTGGTTGTTCCTACGGTATGGTCTGGCTTACTGGTGCAACGAAATTGCTTTACTGGTCTTGAAATAAGGAATCAGGGGTTAAATTTGGTTTTTTCTGGGTATAAGTCAAAAATTTCGGAGAAAGGGTTCTTACACAGTTGAGCGGAGCTTTTTCATAGTTGAAATGCCTAAATAAACAACAAAAATGGTGTATCAAAGGTTTTAACCTTTCATATTAATCACCATAAATGTATTAAATGCAGAACTCATCAAATGGAGGGAGCGGTTTTTGAGTTTAAAATGAGAGAACCAACTATGGTTTTCGCATTCATCTCTAGCAGTAAGTAGTTTTTGATAAAACGAACGCGATCCTATGAGAAGATGCCATGTCGCAAGAGGCAAAATGGGTAAAAAAACCCATTTTGTGTCCATTTGGGCTTTGGGTGGATGATCACTTTGTGTGCGCAACATTGATCTTGTGTCGTTGGATCTGACAATCGGGAGTGAAGGGTCATGATCTGCTGGGAAGATGCGGCTAATTGGGATGGTGGGACTGGGAAATGCAATGCGCTGGGCAGTTTAAAAAGAGTTTAAACCTTTTTTTTTCAATGAATAAAGGTTTAAAGTATGTGTAGACGAGGCTTATGTATACGAGATGGTATATATATAAAAAGGACGTTAAATAATTCTATATATACCTATATAAAAGGGTTTATATATATGGGTGGAGGAACATGAGGCGGGGTTATATGATTAATCATGTGTTAGCTCATGTAAAGCTTGGGGCTTTACATAGCAAGGATAGAATGAAAGGAAAAGTCCTAAAACTGTGATGAATGGGGGAGTATGTTTAGTTTTAAACATATGTATCGGCGCGTGATTGATTTTATTATATAGTTTTAAACCCTGAAAGGTGTAATAACCATAGGGTGCGGGGTATTTCGTTAAGGTTATTTTTAGACCAAAGGGCGCATTTTTTGATTTTTTAATTTAACATGTGGATAATATCTTTGATCCAAAATCTTTATAATAGTGGGTTTTGGGGGGTATTTAAAATAAAGGGATTTATATAGATAGAATAAGGGATTTTTAGGGAATTAATAAAGTAATTTTAGAAGTTAATATGACAAGGGAAATGGAAAACAAAAAATACACTAAATTACTAAGTAAAGTGAATAAAATAAAGAAAAGCTTGTCATTTCATGATTTCACTATTTTACTTAGGATAGAGTGGTTTTTGAGGGTTTTTGTATGCTTTAGGAATGAAGGAAGTTAATTAGATGGGGTTTTATGTTTCATTAAGTAAGAAAGATTCTTTACTTATAAAGATGAGTTAAAATGTATGAATGAGGGATAAATAATGGTAAATGGGGATTTAACATAAGAATTCAACATTTTAACTAACCTGTCATCAAGCCTTGGGTCTGGTCCCAACAAAAGTCAGAGAAATGCTCTGAGCCTTTTTTATTGGTAGTATAGAATACTGAATACTTACAGGGGAAGGGAAATTAGTGATTTTTTCTCGGTGATGAATATTACATGCTTTCTCCCACTTATTTCTACCTACCCGACATTACTCGAACATTTTTTCTGCCTTTTAACAGGTCATTTAGGCTTGCAACCTTGAAACATTTATTCTTTTGAAAGAATAAACTATCTAATTCTACCTTATTTCATCAGAGGGCTCAAATTAAACTGATGAGATCCTCATTATTCTCTACCTATCTACTGATTTTTCAGGATTAAACTGTCTGAAAAAACTTTATTCACTATCTAAAACATGGAAATTGAAAACATGACAAGTCAAGTTTAAACAGCTTAACTCATCATGGATTATGGCATTTATTGACACTCTCCCATAATCATTTGCAAAAAGTAAAGAGTAGTGGCACTTGGACTTGCACACTTTCATGTTTTAATTTCATCATTTTTATTTTAGGGTCTATATATTTTTTAAGTCCTTTGATATTTCTTTTAAGACTTTTACCCTCTTTTTGATTTTTGATTTTTTTTTATTTTTTTAAAATATGGGAAAAAAACTTGCAAAAATCAAGGTGTTAGTTCCCAAATCCACCCTAGGCTGAAATAGGGCAGAAAAAGGACAACACCAAACCACGCTCAGCCTCGTAGCTAGCACTACGAGGACATGAGAGGGCTCTCTCCGGGTCAATCTCAATGAAAATATTCAAAGGGGCTTGAGATGACTAAAACAACAACTGATCTTAGGCTAGATAAACAAATACGAGGGTTTTATTTTTATTTTTAGGGGTTTTTATTGGGAAAAGGGAAAAACAATTTTGGGCTTGGGGATGAGGCCAAATTCTTGCAGAGTTCAAGTTGGGGCGAGGTAGGCATCGGATTTGATGTCTAAGATCAAATGAATGGATTGAAAAGACTGCTGAGGAGCTGAGGAGGGCAAGAGAGTGCAAGGATCCTCTTCAAACTGATGAAAAACATATAAAACTAAACAAAAGTCTAAGGCATAGCACCAGCAAATCAATGAATTCTACCTCAGTTACTCATTTGTTTAATTCAGAAGCAAAGAGAAGGGAAATGGCATACATATAACATTAATGAAACTTAAAATAACATGATAATAACATCATCAAAACTCAGAAGCCACAAGGATCCCAACAAGTGCTGCAAAACTCTAGTCTTTCCTTTGCCAAAAATCTGAAATGAATGTACAATGAGGTGCCAAAATTTTCTCAAGTATCCAACCCTGAAAATGTCTCAGAAAATAAAATATATAGATCATCCTAACCCCTTCCCATGTCTCTAGGGGTCGAGCTCATCCTTCTAGGAGTTGTTTCAACCAATTCTAAACATGGAGCTAAAATCTAGGCAGCCAAACAACTTGCCTCTATATGCTAGGAAACTGATCCATTCACTTAATTTTCACTTTTTAGTGAATGAATCCTCTAGAACAAGTAAAAACATGCCAAATTTACATCATAGCTATCAAATTACATCATGATAGGTCAATCATCACATGAAAAATTAAAACTAGTCAAAACTGGACGAATTTCTGAGTTGAAAAGTGAAATTTGGGGAAAATTCCTCTATGCGCCGCGCCCAAAAACTCTATGCAACGCGCCATTTTGATCATGTTTGTGAGGCACTTCCCGAAGTCCAAATTGAGTGCATGATAGCTTGTCGCAAAGCCATAGATGTATGCTATCCAAAACAAGTTGAATGATTCAATTTGGATGTAATTTGCCCCTCCAAAACTGCAATCTCCGAAGATTGGTTCCTGCTGGTGCAAAAAGTGGCAGAAAGGCCATTTTCAAGGTGTTTGTGGCCCTTTAGGCAGCCCAGAATTTGATGAAATGCTTCGGCCATTCCTGAACATACATAATATATCATGAAAAACCCAAAAATGAAAATCTTTCCTTCAGAAGATGTCCCAATCATAAGCGCCCGTCGGGTGGCGCCGATCCGGATTTATGCAGGAACGCAACAGAATAAACACATAACCATAAATACAGAGATGCAGCGGAAATAACACTTCATTTCATTAATATCAAATAACAGAAAGATGCTTACAGACATAATGGAAATAAAACAGCTAGGGTGCTGGTAGCGAATCTCTGAGAAGAGATGTGGTGGCTACAGACCTCTGAACTGAGTTACAATGAGGCTCGAGGGCCTATTTATTATTGAGAAACAATTGAGAGCCCTCAACATCCCAAAAACCTAACCCTAGGAGATGAAGCGCCAAAACTATGGGCCCCGTTTGGGTAAATTGGTGTTTCAACTTCCCAGGGACGTAACTTTGGCATACTATCTCCGTTTGGCGCACATGATACATCATTAGAAAGCTCTATCCGAGGACTACAACTTTTGTGACGATTTTGATGATCAAAATTGCAACAAATTTCATACCCAAAAAACGTCGTTTAGGGCCTCAAAACGGCTCCGGAAGTTCAGGACCCGAAAAACTGCTAAAAATAGTAAGTTATGCAAAAACTGAATAGGGTAGGAAAGAGATACGTGGGGGCCTTCGAAGAAAGGTGGCTCACTCACTATCCACTCGGGACTGCGCGACGTTGTTATGAAACCCGTTTTGCAACCAAAATTTTTCCAAAATGACAAAATATTCTCCAAATTTGCTGAAATTTGGAGTGAAGGTTTCCCATTATGTATCATGCTCAGCCAACGAAGCTTCGGCCAAGATTCGGAGCGGATCCGGCCTTTTCAGACGTTTTAGTGCTCTTCTCAACCTCGCCTTTATGATCTTCATTTTTGCTGTGCAAACGTGTGTGCGGGCCCAATAGTGATTCTTCATATGTCTGAGCATGTTTTTGTCCCTATTGGCCTTCGCCAAGAGCTTCTCCAGATTAATGTTGACGTGCGTAAGGCAAGTCTCTCGCTCAAATGGTGTCATTTCACCCGGTCTCTTTCGGGCCAATTCCATCACTGTCTTCGTTGATTTTGGCTGCCACTCATGAGTGTCATCACATCCTCCAGCTTGTTTATTCCGTCGTCGACCACCCATGTCCTGGTCAAGCCTTTGTAACCTCTGCTGTCAAAGTACACTCCGGCTTTTTTTCTCCTGGATTATCTCTTTCAGCTTTGAGCTAGGAGAGCTCGCATCAACATCAATCAATATGAAATCAATATCTTGGCCTCCTGAAGGGCCCTCATCATGCATAGGCCTCTTGCCTCTGTCCTACACCTGTACCTGTGATGAGGTCGAAGGCGAGACCCCTTCCACGCCATGTGGAGATAGTACTCACGCTGCTGATCAAGGAAACGAGACCCCTTCCACCCCTGGTGGAGATAGTACTCGTCGTGCTGCTGCAAATAAGGCTCTGTGGCCTCTCTGATAAGTCACACACACTGGAGAAATGATAGGCTCAGTCACGGGAAACTCAAACTAATGCGAAGGCTCTCCCTCATCATGAACAATCTCGGGAGGAGGCTAAGGGGCTGCAAAGAAGTCACGGGAAATGAACTCATCCCATGCGATGCCCTGCAATCCAAGTTCATGTACTACAATGATTTTGATGAGCGCATAATGATAAATGTTGTTATGTTGCTGTTTTGGAGTCTTCTTCTGCACAAGGGTACTCATCCGCTCTATGTTTCGGCACATGAAGTATGGAATATTCATCAGTCTCACTCTCGTAAAATGCATCAGAAGTCTGATATGGTATGCATAAAGACGTGAGAATCTACCCTTACAGCTGAAGTATCTAATGATGAGTTTCATTAATGGCGCATAGGACTCCTTCAGAAACCAGAATGGAAATACTCTGCTCAACTGCCTCAAATATCCAGGCCTGATCTAAGGTTCGGAATATGCTCTATCCAGCTGTTGTCTCTTATTCCACTCCTCACCAATTTTCGGTATCCTGGTTGCCTCAGAAATGGTCTCTGGTGTCAAAGTGAAGTTCACTCTAGCAAGGTTTACATGACCATCACACAAATGTAGGACAAATAAGCGAACCAACTCTGGATGGTGCTTAATCTGAGATATCATTTCACAATACCGAAAACATGAATGTTGCTGAAAGCATGTCATTGCAAGAGGGCAGGCCTACAATTGAACCAAAGAAGTGGGCTCCTCCCTGACGTGCATGCCACTCTTATGAGACCTCCTTGGTAAATTTAGCTCTGTGGTTGAATCACTGTCTTGCTCATATCCCTGCTCATATGATGAATTTGTTTCCTCACTACATAATAAGGTGCTATGAAGAGATATCACAGTGGAAAAGGACTGTCAAATGAGATTTAAGTGTGAGGACAATCACTGTTTGGGGGACTTAGGGATTTGGGGATTTATAGGTAATGGGAATGAGTGATAGTGATGGGGGGTAGTTTTAGGAACAAGAGTCAATGAAATGGGAATATATAAGTGAAATCAAAGACATAAAGGAAACCCTTGAGTGTCATAGAAATTAGGATTTTATCAATGAAGGGAAGTGATGGTAAGTGACAGGATTTGAGGGTTTAACACATGGGCATAAAAGGGAATAAGGGATACGGGACAGCAGGAATAGGAGAGGGAATGTGGTATGAGAGTGTGACAGTAGTAGCAGTGATAGCAATGATAACAATAACAAGGGCACAAATGAAAATGGAATGAGAGTTTAAGCACCAAAGTTCAAGTTTTAATCACCTCCTTTCAAACCCTTGGGAGCAGATTGAAATATGGGTATAGGGTTTATTCTTGCACCAATTAAACTCTTTGAATACCTCCAAATAACACCCAACAGGAATTAAACTCTAATAGCAAGCACACACAACTTACTTGGAGGAAAATGAACTGAATTGATTTGAGTTTCGATGAAGGAAGATAAGTTTCGGCCTTTGGGGCTCTGTGCGTCGCGCACAAACTCAATGTGCCGCGTTCAATGGGTGCACCGCGCCCTTATAAATTTGCACTGTGTGACTCAACTCAACGTGTCACGCTCTGTGGATGCGCCGCGGCCTATCCTAATGCACCCCGCTTAAATTACACACAGTCAGCCTTTCTCAAAACAGAGTTTGGTCTCTCAACTTCCAACTTCGATTTCTCCCTTAGATTTTCTCAATAACTCTTGTAGCAAATGCATGAATGGCCTTGAGAAATATCTCATATAGACATGGTTTTAATTTTTCCTTCTTCAAAACCCATTTTGTAATGTTTTTTGACTTTGGCACTTTTTCATTTAATACAACTTTTGTTTTTTTTTTGTTTCATGACTGACTTTCTGGAGCTTGAATGATGAAATTGGTTGATTTTACAGGGATGGTGGCATCGAAACTCGGCAAAGGATGACCAGAGTTTGCATGGTGAAGTACAACGTGGTGGAAGGATACGTTTTATTACAAAAACAAATTTAGACAATTTCTTCTTCAAAACAGAGTTTTGAAGAAGAAACATCCTCGAGCATATTCGATGATGAAAATTTTGAACTGAAAACTTGTTGAAAACAACCTCATGGCCTGCGGGCATTATTTAACATTTCCAAAGACCAAACCCTAGACCTAGAAACTAAAATGACTCTTTTGACCAAAATAACCATTTATGTCTGTAAATGACATGAACTGAACTTTGATGATTTTTGAGAAATTTGACCAACCTAGCAGGTACAATCATGAGGGAAAATGAATGAAAAAAACCATTCCGTCAGACAATGGCATGCCCATAATGAAATGCAGATGAATGAGCGGAATGAGACACCTAAAAAATGAAATGAAATAAGAGAAATGATCTCTGACGGAGGGATGTAAAGACCGACTCTAACATTGTCTCCAATGGGGATGGTAGCTCCTTGGAGGTGCCAAGAACGACAGATCTTTGGGAGAGAAGACCAGTGCCTTCGTCCATTGGGCTATGGAGTCCATTATTTTGAGAAAACAACTCAAAACCTTTGACTGAATTTATTTGACTGAAACTTTAACTTAAACTGACTCAACCTTTAAAACAGAAATGACTGAACCAAACCGACTAAACAGACTCAAATGAAAACTGAAATCCTTCTTCAGAATTATAGCCTTCACTTCGGGCCCCAGACTGAAGAAAATACTACAGTGGACACTTACAATGAAATTGAAATACATGATATGTACAATGACAATGATCAGCAAAAAACATCTTAGAAATGGTACCGCTTGAGCAGCTGGCCATTGACCGGCCCTCCTGGACAGTCTTCACCGTTCATCTCCTTCAAAAGAAAGGCGTTCTGACCTCGATATGCTGCAATCTTGAATGGACCTTTCCAGAGGTTTTCAAACTTACTGTGTTTACCTTTGTCCTGATTCCTAGCATCCCACTTCAGTACCACTTCCTCCAACTGGAATTTATCCACCTTCGCTTTCCTGTCATAGATCTTTTTGATTCTCTCCTGCAACTTAAATGTATTCTGGAAGACCTCTTCTCTCGTTTGCTGCAAATGAATCATCTGATTTATCCTTCTTTGCATATGGCTTTCTTCACTACCAGCTTCCTGAAGAAGCTTGACCACCGGAACAACAAGTGAAGTAGGAAAGACTGTATCCACTCCATAAACTATTTCGAAGGGGGACATACCAATAGAATTCTTTTGACTTACCCGATCAGCCCATAGCGCATTCACTAGCTTCTTATGCCAACTCTTCTTATTGATGTCCAACAACTTTTTAATGATATTGACTAGAGACTTATTGGAAGATTCTGCCAAAACATTGCCTTGCGGATGATAGGCGGTTGAATGTCCCAAAATAATTTTATACTTAGCACAAAACTCAATCATCTTTCTTGATTTAAAAGCCGCTGCATTATCTGTGATCAATTTACTCGGGCAACCAAAACGAGACAAAATGTTGTTCTCAAGGAAAGAAATAATTACCGAATCGGTGGCTTGTCTTGTAGGGACTGCTTCGATCCATTTCGTAAAGTAATCGGTGGCTGTTAGAATCCATCTATGTTGTCCTGAGGAAGGAGGATGGATTTCCCCAATGAAATCCAAACCCCATTGTTGGAAAGGGGCGCTTACCTCAATAGGCTTGAGTGGCAATGGCTGTAATTTATGTCTTCCTTCGAAAATATGGCACTCATGGCAGCCTTTGACTATTTTATAGACATCAGCAAACAGTTGGCCAATAGTACCCTGCTCTCAAAATCTTATTGGAAGTTGTCTTCCAAAAATGATGACCGCCGCAATCTCCTTTGTGGAAATCTTCCATTACCTTCTTCGCTTCTTCCTCCACCAAACAATTCAATAACACACCACCCGGATCTTTCCAAAAAAGTGCAGAATTCAAAATTCAAAATTTTGCAGCCCTGAGTTTCAATGTTCTACCTTTGTTTCTAGTCATGCCGGGTGGTGATGACAAATTTTGAAGAACATAGATGATATCTGAATACCATGGGGAATCAACAAACATTTCCGATACTTGAAGTGGCGAATTATCCTCATCCTCATCAGACATAACAGCAATCAGATTTATGTCTAGCGCATGCAAATTCGATTCAGCCATAAGCTTCGCCAGCCCCTGTCCCTTGATAAGCTTCGTGGGCCTTATTTCCACATCATATTCCAGCAAAGCTGCGATCCACTTACCACGTCTACCTTTCGGATCAGTCTGTACTAAAACATCTTTCACGGAAGCGTTAGGAACATAAGCTTAAATATGGGAATGTAAAATGTATACCCGGAAATCCTTCAATGCCTTTACTAGTGCCAGGGATTGTTTCTCGATGATGTTGTATTTCAAGGCTGCGTCTCTAATAGTTCGACTGAAAAATGCTATATGCTTCTCATGTCCATCTTTTTTCTGCATTAACACAGCTGCCATGGTGTGTTCCGAAGCGAAGGAAAACAAAATAAAGTCTTGGGTGTAATCCGGGCTGATTAACACCGGAGCTAAAGATAGTGCCAACTTCACCAAATTAAAGGACTTTACCGCATCTTCAATCCACTTTACTTGGCTGTCCTTTTTCAACATATTTGTTATTTCTCTTAAATGTTCAGCAAGGTTTGGGACAAAACGGCGCAAAAAGTTCATCTTACCATTAAAAGACTGAATCTCTTTCTTGTTCCTGGGAGGGTCAATTTGCTGGATTTCTTCAACAGGTGCTGGATCAATACGAATGCCATCTTTGGAAATAATGTGACCAAGTAATTTACCTTCATCCATGGCGAACAAGCTCTTTTTAGGATTAAGCGAGACACCATATTTTCTGCACTTTTGAAAAACAACTTTCAAGTGATACATATGCTCTTCATCTGAATTGGAAAAAACCGTCAAATAATCAAGGTATATAACAAGGAAAACATCTTTTTCATTCGCAAAAGCCATGTCCATCGCCCGCTGGAAATTTGCACCAGCATTCTTCAAACCGAATGGCATTTTGGCATAGTGGAATGTTCCCCATGGAGTTGTGAATGCTGTTTTGTCGCGGTCGTCTTCATGAAACAAAATTTGGTTATATCTAGAATAACCGTCGAGTAGTGACATCCAAGATGCACCCACTACTCGCTGCAATATATGATCCATCTTAGGCAATGGATAATTGTCCTTCAATGACACCTTTTTCAAATTTCTGAAATCAATACACAACCGAATTTCACCTGTCTTTTTCCGCACTGGCACTAAATTGGAAATACAATTAGAAAATCTGATGGGAACAATGATTCCTGCTTTGTACAACCTGTTTACCTCCTTCTCAATCGATGGCAGCAACTTCAGATTGATTCTTCTTAGCTTTTGTCTGAAAGGCTTCTGATTAGGCTTAATAGGGATAGTATGCTGAATGATATTGGTGTCATACGTCTTTAAATCTGAGTAATCCCAAGCGAAAGCATCAACAAATGAAGACAAAAAAATCACATATTCAGCTCTTACCTCTGGTGACAATGATTTGGATAACTTTACCATTTTGGGGTCTTCAGATGTCCCAATATTTACATCTTCCACTCCTTTTTCAGTCGGTCGTAAAGTTGGTTTCTTGGCCACATCATCCTGATTGAAGAGTTCTTCTAAAGGTATCAAACCTTTAGGAATAATGTTATCTTTCAGCTGCAGCACCTCCATTTGATTTACTTGAACATCATCACCATTATAATATTCTACATTGATTGAGGTATCTTTGAACTTACCTTTACTTTGTAGGAAATCATTAATCTCATCATCATCTTGGAAAACTTGCCAACATCTCTGATTATCCGGGACGGTAGGACGGTGCTTCACATGGATTTCGAACTTATTACTTGAATTCATTGGGATCTTCAAGTTACTTGCTGCCTTAGCAAGTGCATCTGCAATTCCATTTTGGATGCAAGGAATACAAGTCAAGGTATAATCTGAAAACTGCTTCAAAATATCAAGGACAACGTTTCGGTAAGCTCGCATCCGGGGATGTTTCGTTTGATATTCACCCTTTACCTGCTTAATCACCAATTTGGAGTCACCATAGACTGCAATTCTCTTAGCATTCAGCTTTCTAAGAATCTTTAGGCTAGCAATCAGAGCTTCATACTCAGCCTCATTGTTTGAACAATCGAATGCTAATTTGTAAGAACATACCCATACATTGCTTCATACCTTATTTGGAGCGGAAAAAGGACTGCGTACCCAAATACCAATCCTAGCACCATCACTCCCGACTGCACCATCGAAATCCATGGTCCATAGACCCTCTTCATCATCCTCTAAGTGCTAAAATTGTGCTAGCTCTGTTTTTTCTGCTTGCTGTCCACTATCTTTAGCTGATTGCTCAACTGTGCTTTCTGTATTTTGCCTTTCTTTCTGCAAAAATTCTCTGAAATTCTCGGTAATCTCTGGAATATCTTCTGCTTGAACTAACTGACTATCTACATCATTGAAACTATCAGCAAACAAAACAAAAGACTCTAGATCTGTATGTACATAATTAATCGGATGATTGACTGGTTTCTCCTTGGTCGTAATCATATACTTCATTTTTTGTTCCCGGTACAATTTTCTCATTTGGCCAAACACGGGAATCGTCGCATAGGAGAAATCTAATTGTAATGTCCCTTTCAATTTTTCTCCCCAAGATCTGGAAAGAAACATACCAAATCTCGGAGGAATGTCTGCTACAACAACATCCATCAAAACATTCTTTGTAGGAATCTGATCCAAACTTACAACCAAGTCTTTAATGAGCCCAATACATCTCACTCTGCTAGAATCAAATGAATAAAGATCATGGTACTTCCTGGTAATGTCTAAACCCAAATTCTCCATGATTTCTTTCGGCATAAGATTATGGGAAGCACCGGAATCGAACATGGCATTATGCAATACAAACTCATGCAATCGAAGACTAATATAAAAAGGAGGCACTTCGCTGTCCGGAGACTCACCATCTAAAGATGGTCCAAATATCAGTTCCGGTTGATCATCTTCAATATTCACCATATTAGACATGGGATCGAAATTCAAAATTTTTGAGACTTGACCTTTATAACTGCTATTCCTCATTAGTTCGGTCAAGGGAATGTATACCTTTAAGTTTGAAATCTCATTCTCCAAACTAAAGGCTGAAGTCTTTTCGATCTCTTTGGCTGGAACATCTTTCTTTTCAACCTTCTCCCTCGATGTAATTGGCTGATTTTATTTTTCTGCTGATGATGACTTGGTGGCAGCGGGATCAACTATCTCTTTTGCTTTCTTTTGTGCAACAGGTGAATCGTTTTTAGGTGCTGAAACTTCCTTTCTCTTCTGAATTGGATTGATTGGTACATCTCTATTTCTAAGAGAATATTTCTTCTGCTGGGCTGACAATGCATTCATATAACCTCTCTGATACTCATCTGACTCTTCCTCAAGGGCTGCATCATTAGCCAAGATAAAATCTTCATCTTTTTGTACCGCTGAACTTTCTGCATACTCATCATATTCAGTGATATAAATAGGCAAATCATCAGGAGTAAAGAAATGATTTTCCTCCCCTACTACATCATCTTCATCATCTGAATCCTGACCAACAAAATTCTGCTGAAGAGGTGTCTTTACTTGCTACTGGACTGCTGGTTCTTTTGCTCGCTGTTCTCGTTGCTTAATCCTGAATTGTGGCTGCTGCTGACCACGGAAATTGGGATTTCGAATCTGCGGTTTGGGCTTATCAAGAGTGAACCTTTCGAACATTTTTTCCACTTTGCGAAGTATCTGATCTGTATATGTAGAAGCTTCTTCCTTTATCACAAATTTATTCTCTGCTTTCAATCTAGCTCTCTTGTCATTCAAATTCGCCTCAACACTTACGACAATCTTCTGCATGTCCTCTAAAGTGGGCGGATCTCTATCTCGTAATGAATAGGCCATCTCCGGATCAAAACCATCTGGGAATTTTAACAAATATGATTTCTTAGAAGGCCTCAAGTCATCAGGAATTGCATTATAAACCACATTAAATATGATAATATAGTCTTGGACGGACTCACCCGGATTGCGCTTGATCTTGGTATACTCAGAAGTGATTTGAAGCGGATCTTTTTTCATTTCCCACCGATCTAGAAAATGTCTCTGAAGCTCTTCCAATGTATTAATACTTCTGGGCTGCAAATCTCTGTACCACTTGCCTACCTCACCTCCAAAAGTTTGCACAAATAATCTCATGGAGACATTCTCTTCATCAATTTCATGGAGGTCCAAAAAGTCTGTCATTATGTCAATATGCTGCTGAGCGAGCACACTTTGAGGAGTACCATCAAAAAAAGGAATTTTACTCTGATAATCAACGGGCATGGGATCCAAGTTCGTTGGCAAAACAAGAGGTGCGAATATAATAGCCATTGCTCTTGGTGGATTTATGATCTGTCTTGGAGAAACGGGTGGAGAAGGAGCAGTAGGTGTATGAGGTGTATGTGGTGGAGATGGAGGAGGAACTACTGCTGATTGCTGATCATAAATGGATGGTTGTACGGGAATGGTAGGAATGAAAGAAGGCTCAGCGTGAACTAGTGAATCTGATGTAACTACTGATGGACCAAGAGTTTCAGAAGCGGACTCTATGAATTCAGGGATATTCGTTGCCACAATAGAGTTCTGAAGATTCAAAATGTAATTATCAATAGATCTATTAGCTTGCTCAAACTCAAGATACTTGATGAACTCAGGATTTATGACGGTAGAACTAGTAGCACTTTCAGATTTAGTTTCAAACAACGACAACTCAAACCGATCATCAAACTCAATATCTTCAATGAATTTAAATACAGTAGGGTATGAATGAGATTTAAACAAAGGGATCACGGGACTTTCTCGACGGAGGATTCTTGAAATCAGATTGGGATTCTCATACACTGGAGGCGGATCAGGGTCGGGATTTGATCTAGTATGTCTTCTGGAAGCCAGTGTGTTGATCTATTCAAAAATCAAAGGACAAAACCGATCTATTCAGCCTATCAAATTCTAGACTCAATCACCCAAAAGTCCAGAACGATGTAATACACTGGGGTAATTCACAAGTCAAATGTCACGTCCACAAGCTAAACCGGAGATTGACTGAAGCAATGTTTATCTACTTCTGCTAATGCAAGGCAAAAGCATTTTGAAAGCTACCTGGCGTGACTTCAGGCTCCGTCTATAACTTATGAAACAAATAACATCAACAAGCAAACCATTTTCTTCCCCAGTATGGTCGCCACTATGTTATTGCCTAAATCTACCTCAGGTTGAAGGAAGGCAGAGTTCAGGGTAACATCATACCAATCCAAAAACATATAAATACTGCAACCTGTACATAAACAAATACCGGAAACTGAAATGTTGCCTTTGGCAGCTTATTTATTTATAAATCTCCCCTACTTTGCTGCAAAACCAATAGATCAAGTAATGTTGTAATGCCAGATCAACCAATCAAGTAACTGTGACAAGGATGCTGCTTGAGAGTGCTTCCACCAAGACACAGATGTAATTGTTGGCAGCCATACATGCACATAATGAGTCTGGTTATGTAAAATACAATTTGATCTATCATTCAAACTGAAAAACATTTCCATGTACGTTGCAATAGGATCGCAAAAGCCAGACTCTTTTTGCTGCCCCAACTCCGCAATACATACTTCCAGCTGCACACTGTCAATGCAAACATCCACAGGTAGCTCTATTGTTTCTTGTTTTGAAGGAGGGAGAGTTTCCAAGAACTTTTTGGGATCTCGGAATTCATATGATTGGATCTGATTGTTTAAATACTGAATCTCCTCCTCAAATATTTCAACAAGTAACTCGCAGAAATCAGTTTTAGCTTCAGGAGGAAACTTCGGGGATTTCAAACATTGAAGCACGACAATGAAAAATGCTTCATCAATTTCAAAATCCACTAACTGATCTCTAACTTCTTTTACAACTTCACAAAGCGCAGGGTTTTCCACATACCCTACCATTGTATAAATGGATCAGCGAGCACTGGAATCTTTGGATTGAGTTGGAGTCTCCAGGTGAATGTTTTCAGCCTATCAAATTCTAGACTCAATCACCCAAAAGTCCAGAACAATGTAATATACTGGGGTAATTCACAAGTCAAATGTCACGTTCACAAGCTAAACTGGAGATTGACTGAAGCGGCGTTTATCTACTTCCGCCAATGCAAGGCAAAAGCGTTTCGAAAGCTACCTGGCGTAACTTCAGACTCCGTCTGTAACTTATGAAACAAATAACACCAACAAGAAAACCATTTTCTTCCCCAGTATGGTCGCCACTATGTTAGAGCCTAAATCCACCTTAGGCTGAAATAAGGCGGAAGAAGGACAACACCAAACCACGCTCAGCCTCGTAGCTAGCCCTACGAGGACAGGAGAGGGCTCTCTCCGGGTCAATCTCAATGAAAATATTCAAAAGGGCTTGAGATGACTAAAAAAAAAACTGATCTTAGGCTAGATAAACAAATAGGAGGGTTTGATTTTGATTTTTAGGGGTTTTTGTTGGAAGAAGGGAAAAACAATTTTTGGGCTTGGGGATGAGGCCAAATTCTTGCAGAGTTCAAGTTGGGGTGAGGTAGGCAGCGGATTTGATGTCTGAGATCAAATGAATGGATTGAAAAGACTGCTGAGGAGCTGAAGAGGGCAAGAGAGTGCAAGGATCCTCTTCAAACAGACGAAAACATATAAAACTAAACAAAAGTCTAAGGCAGAGCACCAACAAATCAATGAATTCTACCTCAAATACTCATTTGTTTAATTCAGAAGCATAGAGAAGGGAAATGGCATACATATAACATTAATGAAACTTAAAATAACATGAGAAGAACATCATCAAAACTCAGAAGCCACAAGGATCCCAACAAGTGCTACAAAACTCTGGTCTTTCCTTTGCCAAAAATCTGAAATGAATGTACAATGAGGTGCCAAACTTTTCCCAAGTATCCAACCCTGAAAATGTCTCAGAAAATAAAATATATAGAATATCCTAACCCCTTCCCATGCCTCTAGGGGTCGAGCTCATCCTTCTAGGAGTTGTTTCAACCAATTCTAAACATGGAGCTAAAATCTAGGTAGCCAAACAACTTGCCTCTATATGCTAGGAAACTGATCCATTCACTTAATTTTCACTTTTTAGTGAATGAATCCTCTAGAACAAGTAAAAACATGCCAAATTTACATCATAGTCATCAAATTACATCATGGTAGGTCAATCATCACATGAAATAGTAAAACTAGTAAAACTGGCCGAATTTCTGAGCTGAAAAGTGAAATTTGGGCAAAATTCCTTTATGCGCCGCGCCCAATTTCTCTATGCGTCGCGCCACTTTGAGCCTGTTTTTGAGGCACTTCCCGATGTCAAAATTGAGCTCATGATAGCTCGTTGGAAAACCCTGGATGTCTGCTATCCAACCCAAGTGGAATTTGTCAATTTGGATGTCATTTTCCCCTCCACAACTGCAATATCCCAAGACTGGTTCCTGCTGGTGCAAAAAGTGGCAGAAAGGCCATTTTTGGAGTGTTTTTGGCCCTTTAGACAGCCCAGAATTTGATGAAATGATTCGTCCATTCCTGAACATGCATAATATATCATGAAAAACCAAAAAATGCAAATTTTTCCTCCAGAAGATGTCCCAATCATAAGCGCGCGTTGGGTGGCGCGACGCGTCGGGCGGAAAAACCTGTTTTGCAACCAAAATTTTCAAAATGACAAAATCTTCTCCAAATTTGCTGAAATTTGGAGTGAAGGTCTCCCATCATGTATCATGCTCAGCCAAGGAAGCTTCTGCCAAGATTCAGAGTGGATCCAACCTCTTTCGACGTTTCAGTGCTTTTCTCAACCTCGCCTTCACGATCTTCATTTTTGCTCTGCAAACGTGTGTGCGGGCCCAATAGTGATTCTTCATGTGTCTGAGCATGTCTTTGTCCCTATTGGATTTTTCCAAAAGCTTCTCCAGATGAATGTTGACGTGCGTAAGGCAAGTCTCGCGCTCAACTGGTGTCATGTCACCTGGTCTCTTTCGGGCCAATTTACGGTCTTCACGGATTTGTCGCAACTCTATGAGTGTCTGCTGATCCTCCAGTTGTTTATTCCACTGCTCCAAGTAATTTATAACCCACTGAGCTCTCTGCAATTTCTCGGTCAGTGTGCCAATCTCAGCTTTCTGCTCCTGGATTATCTCTTTCAGCTTTGAGCTGGGAGAGCTTGCATCAACATCGATGAGTATAAAATCAGTGTCTTGGCCTCCTGAAGGGACCTCATCGTGCATAGGCCTCTTGCCTCTGTCCTGAACCTGTACCTGTGCTGATGTCAAAGGCGAGACCCCTTCCATGCCATGTGGAGATAGTACTCGCGTTGTTGATGAAGATAACGAGACCCCTTCCACCCCTGGTGGAGATAGTACTCGTCGTGCTGCTGCAAATAAAGCTCTGTGGCCTCTCTGATATGTCACATAAACTGGAGCACTGATAGGCTCAGTCTCAGGAACCTAAAACTGATGTGAAGGCTCTGCCTCATCATGAAAAATCTCGGGAGGAGGCTAGGGGGCCGCAAAGAATTCACGAGAGATGAACTCATCCCATGTGATGCCCTGCAATCCAAGCTGATGTACTACGATGATTTTGATGAGCGCGTAATGATAGATGTTGTTATGCTACTGCTCCAGAGTATTTTTCTGCACAAGGGTAGTCATACGCTCTATGTTTCGGCACATGAAGTATGGAACATTCATCATTCACACTCTCGTGAAATGCATCAAAAGTCTGATATGGTATGCATAAAGGCGCGAGAATCTACCCTCACAGCTAAAATATCTAATGATGAGCTTCATTAATGGCGCATAGGACTCCTTCAGAAATTGGAACGGGAATACCCTGCTCAACTGCCTCAAATATCCAGGCCTGATGTAAGGTTCATAATAAGCTCTATCCAGCTGCTGTCTCTTATTCCACTCCTCACCAATGTTCGGTATCCCGGTCGCCTCAGAAATGGTCTCTGGTGTCAAAATGAAGTTCACTCTAGCAAGATTTACATGACCATCACGCAAATGTAGGACAAATAAGCGAACCAACTCTGGATGGTGCTGAATCTGAGATATCATTTCACAATACCGAAAACATGAGTGTTGCTGAAAGCATGTCATTGCAAGTGGGCAGGCCTACAATTGAGCCAAAGAAGTGGGCTCCTCCCTGACGTGCCTGCCACTCTTATGAGACCTCCTCGGTACATTTAGCTCTACGGTTGAATCACTTTCCTGCTCATATCCCTGCTCATATGATGAATTTTTCTCTGACATGGTGCTGAAAACAAGGTGTTTGATAAATATGTACTGATATATGTATGGTGAAAACAATGGTTTGGTGTATGCTCTAATGCCAAATGTGTCACATATATAATAAGGTGCTGTGGAGAAATGTCACAAGGAATACAGTAGACTATCAAGTGAATTTTAGTGGTGAGGACAGTCACTGTTTGGGGGACTTAGGGATTTGGGGATTTATAGGTGATGTAGGAATAGGTGATAGTAATGAGGGTAGTTTTTACGGATAGGAGTGCAATGAAAAAGTGTACTTGGGTTAAAGTGAAATCAAGGATATTGAAACAGTCCTTGAATCTTTGGTAATCAGGATTTTATCAGTGCTATGAAGTGGTGGAAAGCAATAGGGTTTGGGGATTTAAAACATGGGAAAAATGGTATAGGGATATGGGACAGTGGATATAGGAGAGGGACTGTGGTGTAGTAATGTGACAATAATTAGAGCACAATGAAAGTGGAATGATAGTTTAAACACCAAACAATATCCAACACCTCTTTTCAAAACCCTATGGAGCAGATTGCAATATGGGTGTAGGGTTTATTCTTGCACCAATTAAACTCTTTGAATAACTCCTTTAAATGACACCCAACAGGAATTAAACTCAGATAGCAAGCACACACAACTTACTTGGAGGCAAATGAATTGAATTGATTTGAGTTTGGAGCAAGAATGATGATTTTTAAGCCTGTCGAGCCTGTGCGCCGCGCGCAAGCCCAATGCGCCGCGCTCAGTGGGTGCGCCGCGCCAGAAGAAAATAACACAGAGTTTTTCGGCTCTATGCGCCACGTCCAATGGGTGCGCCGCGGCCTATCCCAATGCGCCGCGCTGTTTTCAACACACACAGTCGGCCTTCTAAAACGCAGTTTCGCTCTTCCACTTCAAACTTGACTTTCTCTTGGATATTTTCTCAATAACTCTTGTTGAAAATGAATTAATAACCTTGGGAAATATCTCATATAGACATGGTTTTAATCTTTTCTTCTTCAAAACCCATTTTTTAATGTTTTTTGACTTTGGCATTTTTCATTAAATACAAATTTGTCTTTTGTTTCCTCACTGACTTTCTGGACTTGAAATGATGAAATTGGTTGATTTTTGCAGGGATGTTGGCGTTGAATCCTTGGCAAAGGAAAACCAGAGTCTGCTTTGAAGTCTTCATGGCGGAAAAATACATGACTATTACAAAAACACTTTTGACAATTTCTTCTTCAAAACAGAGTTTTGAAGAAGAAACGTCCTCGAGCATATTCGATGATGAAAATTTTGAACTGAAAACTTGTTGAAAACATCTTCATGGCCTGCGGGCATTATTTAACATTTCCAAAGACCAAACCCTAGACCTAGAAACTAAAATGACTCTTTTGACCAAAATAACCATTTATGACTGTAAATGACATGAACTGAACTTTGATGAGTTTTGAGAAATTTGACCAACCCAGCAGGTACAATCATGAGGGAAAATGAATGAACAAAACCATTCCGTCAGACAATGGCATGCCCCTAACGAAATGCAGATGAATGAGTGGAATGAGACACCTAAACAATGAAATGCAATAAGAGAAATGATCTCTGACGGAGGGATGTAAAGACCGACTCTAACAAATGGCATGAGAAACAAGGGACAATGATAGCGCAAAAGCGAAGTTATGACAGCTATAGACAGGGAGACTTTGCTGAAGCAAGATATGACTTGAAAACTGAAGTTTTTTCTCATCATAGAATGACAAGAAGGGGTAGGAGGACAAAATTTTTTTTGGGGTGTTTTCTAGATGAAAAATTGACAGTCTAAGATTAGCTTCTAGAAAACTCAGCTAAGGAAACTAGTCATCGACAACAGGTAAAAAATATTGATGACTAACACCACCTTTGGGGAAAGAGTCATGGCCCCTTGCCTAGGAGAGGCAACTATCACATGTCTTTGAGGGCTATTCTAATGCTCATTGTTTTGGACATCTTTTTTACTGTCTCTTTCATTTTGTTCATTGTTTTTGTCTTCTTCATTAGGGTTTCCTTGTTCAATGCCCCTGATTTGAGCTTGACTATCTTTAGGACTGCTTTCCTCTGTTTGTTTCATGCTGCCCCTGTCACTATTTTCAATTGAGTGAGGGTTGTCTTCATTTATCTCTCTGTTTTGAACCTCTTTATGTATGCTGCCCTCACCATGACTATCTTCCTCACTGTTTTGAGTTTGTAGAGGGCTGTCTTCTTTATCATCATCTTGCTGGGAAGCACCTCTTTCACTGTCTTCATTTCTGCTCTGTAGACTGCCACCTTCTTCATCTATGCCTTTGCCATTATTTTGAGAGTTGATTTTATCATCATCACCTCCTTGAGGACTGATTTTTTCATTATCACCTCCTTGTTGGTTTCCACTTTGAAAATCTCCCTTGCTGTTTGAAAAACCCTTTTATGTGCAAAACAAATTGAATTTCTGGCAGCTTTTGGATGTTTTTGGAGAAGTGCTACGCTCATGTGCACAGGTGCGTAGCACCTGCACGCTGCCTGGGTGCCCGGGCGCCTTCGGCACGTTGGGTCGGGCAGGCCTGCACGCCGACAGAAAAATGTGCAGAATTGGCAAGGGCGGTGTGCTTTGTGCAAGAAGTCGGGCACAATGTGCAAGGGCTGGGCATATGGTAAGGGCCCGGGTGAGATGGCAGTCGGGCCTAGGCAAAAACTTGTGGATATGGCCCGGGTGAGATGTGCAAGGGCGTGGGCAGAGTTGGCAATGGCCTGGACGAGTGAAAATCCTCTGAAAATGGTCGTGTAGAGCTTCCGGAGACTGCGTGTAGTGGACGCCATGGGCGGTGGGAAAAAATTGTTGGACGAAATCCCATGTAGGATGGGTCGGCGAAGGTGCACGATGGGCGATCAAACAGGCGCGTCGCGCCCTTTGTATATTTCTTCTTTGGGCAGCTACAGGCACATCGCGTCTCCTCACAAGCGCGTCGTGACCACACTTTTTTGCTCGATAATTACCCGAAACTTGAGAAATAAAATTTCTTCCTCTGCCAAGTCAATAATGAAGTAGAAAATGCTTGATGATTTTTTTATGTGTTCTTTGGGGAGTTTTGAAAATGACTTTCCCTCATTTTAACGGATTTGACACCTTTTTTCCTTTTAGCTTTAAAACAAAACTTACACCCCTTTTACACTTTGTCAAATGAGTTTCCAACATTTTTACTTTCCTTTGAAAAATACTTTGTTGTGGTCGAAAACCAAATTTTTGTAGAAAAACTAAATTTTGGCCCTTTTGAAGTCTTTTGGAGGAGGCATTTTTGCTATGTTTTGACCCTCTGTTTATCATGAAGGAGGTCAAGAAAATGCAACCACTTAGGTCGTTCAAATCCACTGTTTAGGCCCTCTACTTGTCACGAAGGAGACCTTAAAATGTGTGTTTTTTTCCATCTACTCATGATTGAAGGAGGCACTATAAAACACAAAAAGTATTCTTTCATCAACTACTGTGTCTTCTCTGTGTTCATTGAAAAATACCAATGGAAAAAAAACTATGAGCCTTTTTTGTATCCATCATTTAAATAACTCCTTTTTCGTTGATTGTATCTTCATTTGGCGCAACAAATTATCTTTGAATGCTTTTCAGAGTCTAGTTTTATGGTAAGATATAAAAAGCAGTTGTTCTTCTTATACCTTCAATTTGATGCTTAGTGGCTTTAGAATTTTTTTTTTGCTAAAGACTGTCTCTCTTGCTTGCATAAGAGTGATTTGTATCGCTTGGTCACATATTTGAGAACTTATGCAAAAATGCCCTTTGAGTTGGCATGGAAGTGCTGAAGGTAGACATCACCTAACCTTTGTATCCATTTTTCATGATGGAGGACCGTTGTATTTTGTTACTTTTAGATTTGAAACCTGTAGGTTTTCTCTCTTCACAATCTGCATTCTCTTTGATTTCCAATAGTAAACTGCCACAACATTGAAACTTTTGCCTGAATTTTTATTTTTCTCACACTTTGCTTACTGTCATCACTCAATACACCCCTGCAGAGATGCATTTGATAGATGTATTTGATTTTATGGAGAGCCTTTTGATGGATCATGAAACCATGCTTGAACTTATCACTTTTCCTCATTCATGAAAACTTTAGAATTCTGCTTTTTCCTGATTCAACCAAGAATTATTTTCAAAAATGAGCATTTCTGAGCTTTGCTGAAATGAAAAAAGGTAACCGTTTTAGTGGTGTATGGACTAGGGATAAACCAGTGTTTTTTTTTTCATGATGGGAATAAAATGATGGCTAATTGGTGCTGGAAACAGGGTTTTTGGCTTAAGACAGTTTTTTCAAGGAATTTTCCCTAAACACCACCACCTAGACCTACAGACTTTGTCATAGCTTCTAAATAGTTTCTTAGGCATGAATAGGTCATCATATGACAAAATGATCAGTGAGAGAGGGGTAGAAACTTTGTCTAATATTTGACATTGAGTTGTATGAAAACAAGGGATTTTGATAGGAGAGAAACAAAGCTTATGACAGTTATAGACAGGGAAGGTTTTGCTGAATTGTGATAGGAGTAAAAAATAAAGACCATTCCCATCACAGGCTGAAAGAGAGGGGTAGGAAGACAAAAATTTGTTTGAGGTGTTTTCTAGATGACAAATTGACAGATTGAGATTAGCTTCTCGAAAACCTAGACAAGGATCTAGTCATCAAAACAGGCAAAAATACTGATGACTAACACCAAGGGTACTCTTGCGCAGTCAGATCAATGCAAGGGATGTACTATGGGTAAGTTTGTGAAGACCACCTTTCATGAGAAGGAGAACTCTGCTTCGGTGATCCTGGAGAGAATTCACACAGACGTGTGTGGACCATTCTCGGTTGCTTCAACAACAAAACACATGTATTATGTGATATTTTTTGATGACTATTCTCGTAGATGTTGGATCTTCTTCATGCAGAAGAAGAGTGAAACGTTCTCAAAGTTTTGTGAGTTCAAGGCATTGGTGGAGAAGGAGTTGGGGAAGCAAGTGAAAGCTCTACGGAGCGATAATGGTGGTGAATAAATCTCGGGTGAATTCAAAGACTTCTGTAGCAAAGAAGGAATTCGAAGAGAACTCATAGTGCCTCATAACCCACATCAGAATGGGGTCACGGAGAGAAATAACAGAACGATCGTGGGTGCTGCACGAGCGATGCTGCATCACCAGGGCCTACCGATGCACTTGTGGGCGGAAGCATGCAACACTGCAGTTTATGTGCAAAACCGTTGTCCTCATAGAGTACTTGGCATGAGTACACCCGAAGAAGATTTTACTAGTAAGAAGCCTGATATTTTTCATTTGAATATTTTTGGCTCACCTATTTACATTCATGTGACAAAGGACACCATGATTAAGCTGGAGCTGACTTTAGAAGTTGAGATATTTGTGGGGTACACAGAAACACCCCATAATTATCGTGTGTATTTTCCAGACAGTCGGATGACTCTTGTGCAACGGGATATAAAATTCAATGAGGTGAAAGCCATGAAGTTGTCGCTTGAGAGGGAGCTACACTTGCATTTGAAAGAGGAACTTCTTGTTCCCAAAGATGAGCCTCTAGATGTGGATCAGCCATAGGAGGAGATTCATGGAGTGGAGGAGTCCACTCATGCAAAACCAAACATCAAACAAGACAGAAAGCATACCACAGAAGCTGAGAGACTGAAGCTTGATGCGGCACAGAATGTAGGAGTCCCTACATCATAGCGTAGACAAAGACAGTCACCTGATCGATATACTGGATACATGGGTCTTATGAGCAAGTGTATCGTGACAGAGCCATCTTCTTTCGAAGAAGCAGTGCAGGAGCCCACATGGGTAGATGCCATGGTGGAGGAGTATGACTCCATTTTCAGAAACAGTGCTTTGGAGATTGTTCCAAGGCCAGTGGGAAAATCAGTTGTAGGATCAAGATGGATCTACAAGGTAAAGAAAGCTGTTGATGGGAGCATCGAGAAGTATAAGGCAAGATTTTTTGCCCGGGGCTTCTCACAGATTGATGGGATTGACTATGAAGAAACCTTTGCACCTGTCGCACGGTATTCTTCCATATGGACCATCCTTGCTCTCTCAGCACAGATGGGTTGGCTCATTCATCAAATGGATGTGAAGACTGCGTTCCTTAATGGGATCATTGAGGAAGAGGTGTACATTGAGAAGCCTGAAGGATTTGATATCTTTAGCAACGAGTCGCATGTGTGCAGGCTCAAAAGAGCATTATATGGGCTGAAACAAGCACCCCATGCTTGGTACACTTGGATCAACAGCTATTTCACCGGACTTGGCTTCGCCAAGAGTGAGGCAGATTCAAACTTGTACCAGATTGTGGTTGAGAGTAAGCTTTTAATCATTGTGCTTTATGTTGATGATAATTGTAAGGCAGATCTTGTAAAGGAGTTTGAGATGAAGGACTTGGGACTCCTTCATTATTTCCTTGGATTGGAAATATGGTAGCGGGAAGGTGAACTGTTTGTGTCTTAAGGCAAGTATGTCTGGGAGATACTGGAGAAGTTTCACATGCAAGGCTGCAAGCCTACCGACACTCCTCTTCCAGTTAATTGGAAGAAAGACGATGCTACATCGGCAGAGGTAGTGGATGCCACACTTTATCGACAGTTGGTGGGTTCGCTCATGTATTTAGTCAATACAAGACCGTACATATGCTATGTGGTGAACCAGCTTACACAAGCAATGGTTAAGCCTACCAAGCTCTTTTGGAAGGTAGACAAGCGTGTTTTGAGATATCTTAGGGGCACATATGAGTATGGTTTATGGTACAGACAAACGGATGAGGTGAAGTTTCACGGCTTCACGGATGCAGATTGGGTAGGAAACCCAACAGACAGAAAGAGCACATCAGGAGGGATTTTCAGTATCAGATCTATGGCAGTTTCTTGGTACATCAGGAAACAAAGATCCGTGACACTCAATTTAGCGGAAGCAAAATACATGGCAGCAAGTCAAGTTGCATGTGAGGTTATCTGGATGAGCAAGATCTTGGTTGGTTTGTTCGGTTCACATTTAGATCCCACAATGATACACTGTGATAATCAGAGTTGCATTAAACTCTCGGTTAATCCTGTGTTTCATGATAGATCGAAACATATTGATATCCGGTATCATCATATTAGAGATTGTGTGCAACAGAAGATCATGTTGCTTCAGTACATTCCTATGGAGGATCAGGATGCAGATATTCTGACGAAGGTGCTCACTAGGAGAAAATTTGAATACCATAGAGGCATGATCGGGGTGAAGGATAATCCCTATCTTGTTGAGAGGCAGTGTTGAGATTCAACAAGATGATGAGCTTAGTGAAAAGAGTCACCTTCACTAAGTGGGCCCGCGGGCTATTTTTGGCGCAAGTCTATTTTTAGACATGGTGATCATATTTCAGAAGTTGCAGGATGCTATTTTTGGATGGTTGGTCAAGTTGGAAAAATAGATGAAATTATATTTTTAGAATATTGGGTGAAGTCTATTATAGATTGTCAATCTAAAAATAGATGCATGTCGATTATTATTAGCTCTTAATAATAATCAGACTCTAAACAACAACTTATTCTCTTGGAGCACTTCAATTCAGTGCACAGATGTGGCACATTAGTGGACTGAGGGAATTACGCAATTCCCAAGGGTTTACTAGAGCTAATGCATGGAGGACTCAGTTAGAGCTCAAGTGGCAGAGTTATGACATAGTTGGAAGAAGTAGTTATGGATTTGTATTTAGTTTAACTCAGTTAGACTCAGTTGAGCTACTTGTATCTAGTCTAACTGAATGATACACTAGTGAGAGTAATCGAGCCTATAAAAGGCTCAGAGGACTTCATTGTAAAGTAGGCCTGGTGGTGAGCGGTGAAGGCTCACTTGGTCAGATTGGCCAGGGTTTTGGCCAATGGTTAATGAAATTTCATTGGTTGGGTTTTGCCCCGGATTTGGGGTTTTCCCGGATAAACATTTATGTTTATGTTAATGATTTGTTGCTGGTTGTTTATGTTTATTCCTCTCGGTAAATTGTTTATTATTTCTGCAGTAAATTTCTAATGTTAGGTAAACTTGACTCGGGATAAAGTCAAAGTTGACTAGGGTAAATAGTAGTGGTTTTGGGGCACATGGTATTGTGCACCCATGGTTTTCATCCCATGGTATTGCATGTAATGGAGCCTATAAAAGGCTGGGAATACTTCATTGTAATGTAGGCCTATAGGTGAGCAGTGAAGGCTCACTTGGCCGGATTGGCCAGGGATTTGGCCAATGTTTAATGAAATTTCAGTGGTTGGGTTTTTCCCCGAATTTGGGGTTTTCCCGGTTAAACATCTGTGTTTATGTTTATGATTTGTTGTTGGGTTCTTTATGTTTATTTCTCTCAGTAAATTGTTTATTTTTCCTGCGGTAAAATCCTAACAAATGGTATCATACATTATTTTCCTAAAGCGTTGAATTATAGATCAAGCATATGTTATCCTCCTCAAGCTTGCTAAAAAATAAAGAGGTACTGGTCGTCAAATGATTGGGGAAAATTTGGGAAAGTGAACAGAACTTTTACTGTAGCAGGTTGCTCTTGAACATGACACTTCACTCCATCATTGTGATTGTTTGGGCTGGGTAATATTCTTGACAGTTCACTCATACCTATGGTTCATCATGCCTCCACTTCAGTTTTGGGTCAATGCTGCCAACTCATCTCAGTGTCATCGATATGTTAAAGAGAAGTCATCCAGTGAACACTCATCCTTCTAAAATACTTATAAACCTTCATTCTCATGACAGTCATCCCTGAAAGTTGCTATATCAAGTCACATTTTGTCCCTGAAATCAGTAACTCTCGTTTCACGATAAAGTGGCTTCCTGTCAACGTCAAATCATCATCCAAGAAGTTCACTTAGAAACATCATCTTCCAGTACCATGAGGCTTGTTACAACATCGACAAGATTCCCGCTTCTAGAATTTTGACCAAAATATTTTTTTTTGTCGTTCGACATCAAATCATCTATTCACGCCTTACGAAATGTACTGCAGTACCTTGAGATCCATTAACATCAATGGTGGTTATCTCGCATTTGTTTATAGCTCACATCATTGGCTATAAATCAAACGATGTCTTACCATGTTCGACTACAAATCATATATTTCCATGGCTATACTTGTACTTGAACGATCGAGTGAATGAGATATGAAGACCCCGGATCTAGTTTCAGCCATCCGGGCTGCAATTTCAGGATTGTTGTACACATCATCTGTACGGTGACCTTACATACAACTCATCATTTGAACATGGGCCTATATATGTAGGCAATGTTTATATTGGGCAACATTCCAATGTAGAGGACTTTCTGCACTATGTACATGTTATTAGATAGTTTATGTGCTGAGCATGGGAATGCCTTCCCTCAGCAATTCATGATCAAGAGGATATATCATGATGTAATGTATTGTAATATTGATGCAAGTCACCACTCTGCTTAAGTTCTAGCCGATCACATCGTAAAGAATCTCATTCAAAAAATATTGTTATTATTTTGACTTCATGCTTTAGGGGGAAGTTGTTATAGGTCAATTTGGGCATCATTCCCAATGACCTAGTCAAACTGGACATCATTCCCAAGACCAGTGAAATAGGATCTATCATCCCCTATCATTTCAATTTCTACATGCCCTAAGATAAGAACAAACCATTCATGACTTCCATTGCAAGGTTTCCAAGGTTTGAAGTATATGTTATATCACTTATGAGCTCACAAGCGCAACCTCTCAAGGGACTAACTGCTTTTCATATGTAGCACATTTCATTCAATGGTGCTCTACAAATCACTTACTGATATTCAAGAGTGCGTTGGTCAAATGGGAGTGAAATTCTCATTGTTATAGAGTCTCCACATGGCCAATTCCTTATAGAAGAGTCCATATGTGTCAAAATTTGAATCCATGTGTCCATATAACACCTTTGAGCTTGGGAACATGTCTTGCTTATTATTAGAAATTCATTGATTTAGAAACTACCATCTGTTTCCCTATAAATTAAGCACAGATCCTAGTGCTAGAAGTGGAATAAATTTGGTAAAGAAATGTTTTTGGATTCTCACTTTCGTGTGTGATAAGAGTGATATGTTACTGATGAGATGTTTACTATGATGAGGATGGGATTATGCTAGAGTTGGTGACATCCAATCGATCGCTAGTTGTAACCTCCCCCTTCTATCCAATAATAAATATTGTTGCTCATTTTCTCATATATGTATCTGTTTATGTTTCTATTTTTCATATGATGGACTCTTAACTGATATATATGTTTCATTTTCAATCGATTTAATTGATTAAGATAAATCAGCATCTGTATATTTCAATCTATTTTTTGTTTAGTGTTTATACTTGCAAGAACTAGTCTTGTGTTATAAGTTGGATTGGAAGCTACAACAAGAGCGACATAAGGAGAATAGGAAGCGCTTGGATCACAAGTAAGTGCCTCTATATTTCTGTGTGTCTATTTACTCTTAGGGAAAGTGTCTGAAAAGTCTTTGATTTGTTTTTCTAAATGCATAGCACCACATTTAGGGAATGTGTTTTATCCATAATTCATAATTTTTCATAATAAGCTGCAGGTGTCAAAATCTATACATAAGCCTTTGGTATGAGGTTAGTTGTAATGTAGGAATAGGTATGACTTACACTACTTTCCCAAATCTGAGGTCACAATAATGAAATTCAACCAATCAACTTGTGTGGTAAAGAGAGTCCACAAATATAGCGAGTTACCTTCTCCAAATAGATATATCACAGGAAAAATTAATACAAGCTTTGCTTCAAAAAAATAATCAATATTTGTATCTTCTTCTATGCATTGCTATATTCCTTTTGTGATCCTAAGATAATATTTTTTGGATCCGAGTTTTGTATTATGATGAACCCAAGAAACAATCTTAGCAATGTGTTCCTCACAATATCAATTTCAATCTCTATGTATTAAAGCGATCACTAGTCCAATATATATCACAGGTCCGCTCTCCTTATTGTTCACGAGATGTGAAATTATCCGAGTTTTTTCTTATTTCTTCGATGGTGAAGAATGACAAGTTCAGGTATTTATTTATAGATATTCGAACCTATGGTGAAGATTCATTTCGATTGGCATGGACATGGCCGACATATCTATGGAGCTGACCTGTAGTGTATTTTTTAGGCAACCTTTATAGAGTCGACTTGTCTTAAGAGTTCATATTTTTCGACTCATGGCATATAAGGGGAAATGGAAAGATTTTATGTTTCCTTTTCTGCAACCTTCTCTTCATTATCTATTTTTTATCAATATGTACCAATTATAATAGGTATTCTACTGAGAATATCCCTTTCAATTGAGAATTTCCTAGTCAATTTCCAACTTGGTAAGTGACGAGTATTGGTTGAAGACGGTAAACCAACCTTCACCATGAAACTTGGGGGATATCTCTTGAGCTATGTTCTTATATTATATTTTTAATAGGAAGGGAACACATTCGATAAAGAATAAACTCGTCCTTCTTTAAAGAGTGCCACTGAGAACTACTCCAGTATTTTTTCTCCCATGGTCATTTGTACATGGTGACAAGAGCAATAATTTCCAGACTGTCACATACTCCTCGACTATCCATTTTCCGTGGTGGAAGATAAAATCAGCAGCTGAAGCTATTATCTCATGTTATATGAATAGCAGGTGGGTTGGTTTCCCTACAATATGGTAGTGACAATGAAACTCCCCCTTTCATCATTATTTCCTTATTTTACAATGTAGCATACAATAGATGCCCATAGTTTCCATCAACCTACTCCCCTTTCCTTTTTGCTTATGGAACCCATGACAAGAAAGATTGTTACCTTGTGATCAAGTGAAATTCATCTTCAAAAATGGTCCATCGGATGTGTAGTGGGGACATAATGTCATGATTTTCTACAATGGAATTGATTCCCCTAAGCCTTTGCATGCTTTGACGAAAGGAATTAAGTAGATGATGTCTTTACCCAACTTTGTTAGACATGATTTTTCTGCAAAATTTCTAAGAGATGATCCATCAAGAGATATATATGTCTCATAGCATTATTGTCCATGTGTAACTTGTCAAGGGTTTCCCAAGGCTCATCATGGAATCATCTTGAAGAATAGTCAAATTCACACAGGCTCCCCCTAACACTATGTATGATATTCTTCTTAACTAGAAAAATATCATCAACAAAACTTGGAATATTATCTTTCCCAATGATGCATTCATCAAATCAACAACATATGTTGATGCCTTGAGTGTTCAAGACACCTTATGATTCAATCTGCTTCATTATACATACTTGTGTAACTTTCCTTTCATGCTTGGTATTCATGGTTTTATCTTGTTTAGGAACCCAAGTCAATTTAAAATCATGAACCATATGTCCAATGTTATGGCATTTTAAGCATTACATCTTGTTCATCAATGAGGAAGCATGAATTATTCTTGGAAGGTTGCTTCTAAGAGACTGACGGGAACCATTATCTTTGTCCTTGTGGTATATCCTACAATCCTTTTCCATATGAAAAAAAATTGTACAAGAATAGAAATAAGCAAAAAATATACTTTGGTACCTGGAGGATGGATATTGCCTTGATGTACTTTGAAGTCCTTTTGCCTTGTGATTCTTTGATGATATCATTTTTTTAAAATTTTTTGACATTATTTTCATATCTTCTTGGAGTATGGTTTATTCCAATGTTATCTTGACTCTTATCCTTGATTTTGTTGTAACTCGGGGCATAAATATTTCTTCCAATCTTATCCACATCCTTGTTGTTTGATGTATTAGGGCTTGCATCATTTCTGTTTGAGGGTTAACCTGCATAACCAAGACCTGATTTATCAAGGGGATCTCTTTGATGACTTAGGATGTCATCTAGGGTTTGAGATATTTTTAGACTCTTGTTCATATGATCAACTTCTTTCCTTAGGAGATCAATTTTTTCTTTCATCATCTTGCATTCTTCATCGTTCTTTGATAGATGGTTCTCCATTTATTCCTCATCCTTGTTGCTTCACATGATTGGGCCTTAAGTGATGTGACATATGATTTAAATTTGGTGATATCTTCATCCTTTTCTTCTAGTTGGCATGTCATGGAATTTCTTTCCTTTTCTACTTCATCAACTTGCCCTTCCAGTAGGGCCAAAACTTCGATCACCTTTTTAGCTCCTTGTGCTTGTTTCTTTACTTCTTCTAGCTGAGATTTAAGGAAGAAAACCTCTTCCTTGTATTGACCAATTTTCGCTTCAAGTTTTTTCAAGTCCTCGTGACCTTTTTCAAAATGGATTGACAAAGTGTGTTCCCTTTTATTTTCTTTATCCAACTTATTTGTCATGGATATGACTTCTTCATTATGCTTTTTCTTGTTTTGATGAAATTCTTCCTTAGGCTTGGTGAGCTCCTTATCTCTTTATTGTACTTGAAACTTAAAGAGATAAAATTCCTTCCTTGTCTTGTCAAATTCATAGTCACAATCTTGTACTTTCTTCTTGAGATCCTCATTTTCCTTATTCAATCTTCTTGTTTCTTCTAGCGCAACTTCAATTTTTTACTTGAGATGTTCTTTGAGTTTTTCTTCATTTTCTTCATCTTCTAGGTCTTCCTTGGCCTTGATGTATCCACTCTTGTTTTCAGCTTCCTTAATGGGTTCTGGATTTTATTCTTTCTTTCCATCATATTCTTGATAGGAGGCCATGGACAATGCTCCTTTTGAGTGAAGATGTTGAAGTTTGTCCCACATATATTTTGTTGATGGACATGTTTCCCTTTTTTCCTTTATAGGATCTGGTATCCCAATAAATATTTATTTTATCTATATTTCATTATGTTCCTTGGATTCTTATTCCAATTTTTTTTTTCAGTAACCACTGGGTCCCAGACTTCAAAACCTTGATCCATTAAAAATTTCTTCATTCTTTCCTTCTATATATCAAAGTTTCCATTTAACATTGGAGCTTTCGCAATTTGATTATCCACTGAGAAGTGACACCTTCAACGGGTTTACAAGCCTTATTCCTTGAATTTTACATTTTTTTTCTAATTATCTACCTTCAAGATGTTAGGATATGAGTGAAGGTACTAGCTCAGATACCAATTGCTGGAAATACTGAGAGGGGGCGGGGGGTGCGGGGGGGCGAATCAATATTTCTTTACAATTTCTATTTTTTACTAGTTAAGATCGCTTATAATTAGAACATATAACTAACAATTATAGAAAAATAATTTTATTGATCAGATATATCAAGGAACCCTACCCTCTTTCTATAATAAATTGAGTACAATAATGTTTAGGGCTCCAACCCTAGATGAAGACACTGCTCTCCAATCCACTAGGCTCCAACCTGTACTTTACCAAGCACTGACTTGGTCTTCACGAGGCTCCAACCCTATATTCCACAAGGCTCCAAACTTGTCTCTATGAGGCACCAACCTCTATGGATCCAAGCCTCTCAGCAGTACAGGGTCCAACCTGGTCTTCTTGAGGACTCATATCCTCTAGGGCTCTAACCCTATGCTTCAATTCTTCAAGATAAGGTCAATGGGTCTTCAAGGCTTCCAATGTCTTCTACAACAAGCCCTGAAAATGTCTTCAAATTTTTTAACAATGACCTCACTTAGCTTGCAATAAACCTTTATTCATTAATGACAACTTTAGTAAGTGTCACCAATACTCTTCACGATTACACTAGCCAGTTTTCTTTAAGGTTACATCATGACCGCTTCATTCATCCATCAAATGTTACCATTTGTTTCTTCATGTCAAATTCTAAGAAATGTCTTCAACATTGTTGTACTTCGACAAGATTTAAAATATTTAATAGTTGTTGCAAAGGATATTTTCCAACTATGCTCCAAAGTTGTCTTCAAAGGTTGGTCCAAAGGATCTCCTTTAACAAACCTACACAAGGTTCTTCAAAATTACTTCAAAATTTCCTGCTCCAAAATATGTGTCCAAAAAATTGTCCTCATTGTGCTTCAGCAAGTGTGCTCCAAAATATTAGTCTTCAATAAGTCTAATTCAACGTTGTCTTCAATATTTCAATTGTAGGATGACTTGATTGCGCCCTAAAATACTCCTTAGTCTATGTATTGTACCCTAAGGTTTCAAACTTGTCAAGGGTTTCCTATAGCAGCTGCAAGACTGCTCCTCAAATACATGCACAATTTCCTTTCTTCAATCACTTATCTCATGCGTTGTCCAAAATATATTTCGGGCCCTTTATCACAGGTCTTCTTCAATTGCAGGTCTGAAAATCTAGACATAAGCCTCAGGTCTGAGGTTAGTTGCAAGGTAGGAATAGGTTTGAATTACACCATTTTCCAAAATGTGAGGTCACAATAATGAAATTCAACCAATCAACTTGTGTGGTGAAGAGAGTCTACAGAGATAGTGAGTTATGCTTATCCAAACATAGATATCACAAGAAAAATTAATTCATGCTTTGCTTCAAAAAAATAATCAATCTTTTTCTCTAATCCAATGCATTGCTATCTTTATTTTGTTATCCTGAGATATTATTTTTTGGATATAAGATGTGTATTGCGAGGAACCCAATCAACAATATCAGCAATGTGTTCCTCACAATATCGATTTCAATCTCTATGCATTAAAGCGATCACTGGTCAAATATATATCACAGGTTTGCTCTCCTTCTTATTGTTCACAATATGTGAACTTATCTGAGTTCTCTGTGATTTCTTCTATGGTGAAAAAGGACAAGTTTAGGTATTTATTTATATATTTTCGAACCTACGGAGAATATTCATGTCAATTGGCATGGACAGGGCCAACATATCTATGGAGCCAACATGTAGTGTATTTTTTAGGCAGTCTTTATAAAGTCGACTTATCTTAAGTGTTTATATTTTTAAACCTGTGGCATAGAAGGGGAAATGGAAAGATTTTTTGTTGCATTTCCTACGGTATTCTCCTCATTATCTGTTTGGTACCAATGATCATAGGGCTTATACTGGGAATATCCCTTTCAATTGAGAATATCCCAGTCAATTGCCATCCCGGTAAGTCACGGGTATTGGTTAGAGACTATAAACCAATCTTCACCATGAAAATTTGGGGATATATCCTGAGATATATTCTTATATTATAATTATAATATGAAGATAATATATTTGATAAAGAAGAAACCCAACCTTCTTTAAATAGTGTCATTGAGAATTGCTCTAGTATTTTTCTCCCATGGTCCTTTGTACAGGGTTCCAAGAGAAGTAATTTCCGGACCGTCACGTAATCCTCGACTGTCCATTTTATGTGGTGGATGATAAAATCAGCATTTGAAGCTATTATCTCATGTTATATGCATAGCGGGTGGGTTGGTTGGCCTAAAACCATATGGAAGTGAAACTCATCTCAGCATTTAATTTGCATTGCATCTGCACATATGTAAATTTCCCAACTCTTCTAACCTCTCGCCAAATAAATTCTATATTGCATTTCTTTTGTGTTATTCGAGATTCCCTTGAAAATCAACTTACAAAATTGGACAAATAAAACAACATACTTGTATGCAGTGTAACCAAAATGGAACTATTCAAAGAGGAAAGGTGTTGATGCAATATTTTGTTTCCCACGACCTTAGGCTTTAGCAATCCATGAGGAAATAAAGTGAAGGAAGACTTATCCGTGTGGAAATAAAGTAAAGGATTGTACAGGCTCTTAGGTTAGGGTTTCAAGGATTTATTAGGATTAGGGTTTTCTCAAAGTTAGAGCTTCTTGCAAATTGGGTCATCAATTATGGTTTTATCCTTCTTCAAAAATGGCATATTGACAACAACGACAACTTTGACCAATAATATTTGCCCAACATTCAGCTTGGAATAAGTCTCCCTTAACCATGGTCTTATTTTTGCATTTATTAATTTTTATTACATAAATATTTTTTACCAGGTCTATTACATAACCCTCCCCTTTCGAGAACACCGTCCTCGGTGTTAAACCACACCTACACCTATGCAAAACCATTGAAATGCAAACATATTGCTCACGGAGCTTTATAACTTAGCTTGATGCAGTATTTACAATGAGTAACCTTCTCAAAAGAAAAAACCATGATAACATGACCATATACATCCATACCACTTATTGGAGCCTCTTATAACTTAGTTCATTATGGTATTTACATCCATATACATAACTACATATATCAAAACATCACCAAAACATATGCAAAACATATACAAGACACCAAACCAAAACTACTTTGCCTCAACCTGCAAAAAATGAAGGATACATGTCCCGCATCTGATCCATCATCTCCCATGTAGCTTCATCGGGCCCAAAGTTCTTCCAATACACTTTAAATTGTTCGATGGCTCTATTCCTGAGCATGATTTGCTTCTGCTGGAATATGCACTGAGGTTCCGGCTAGAATTCTCCTTCTTGCTCCACCTGCAATACAAACCAATCAATAACATGATCAACATTATTTATATACATTTTAAGAAATGAAACATGAAACACATCATGGAATTTCGTTGTTGTAGGCAATGCAATTTGATAAGCCATTAGTCCAATCCTCTCAAGGATCTCAAAAGGCCCACAATACCGTGGTGCCAACTTGGAACATGACCCGATCCTCAAGGAGATCTTCTTGGGCTTGATGTGCAAATAAAACATGCTCCCCAACCTGAAACTCCCTAAATACCATGTATTGGTATGCATAACTCTTCATTCTATTTTGTGTTTCATTTATATTCTTCTTTATAACCTACATTTCCTGCTCCATGTCTACCAAAATGTCTGGTCCAATCAACACCCTATTAACTGGATTACTCCAAATTGTTAGTTGTTGGTGAAAAGGAGGTCTCTAGGCAAGACCAAGGTTCAGGTTTGAGGCCAACAAGGTTTTTGCAACAGTCTAGAACAACATCGGCATTTTCACCTTGCTCAAGGGAGTAGGGAGTCTCACCCGAGGCGTGTCTTGACCTTAATAAGATTAGAAGCTAGATCATGTAGAAGACAAATATGAACACAGATAGCAGTTATGGATATTTAGAAGCGACATATATATCTTAACTCTAAGAATGAGCTATCATTCATCATGACATGTTTAGAAAGCGGAATTAAAAATTTAATCTAGGCATACATTCACCATAAATAATTAACCATCAATGAACTCGCGATATCACACACAGTAACAACTCGATTTCATTAAAAATATAAAAACAACATACATCTGCTTCGCAGATTCTATTACAATCTAATCCAGTACAAAAGACTTCACACAGAGCTCTCCTGAGGCTCTGCTTCTCCTCGGTCTCTTGCCGGACTGACTGCCTATTTGCTTCTCCCCGACTGACACTGTCAGTCCTTTCCTTTTTCCTCGCTCTGCTACCTTCCAATTCTTATTTTCACTGGGAGTTCTACTAATTGTTCTTATCTCCCATTTCTGCCATTTATGTTGTTCTCTGCCAATGTCGCGCCACCTGACTTCTGGCTTTCCGCAACCATGACACCTCCCTGTCTACCTTGATTACGTTTCTCCACCTGTTATCCTACTCTCCGCAGCTCAAAAATTGTTCTATCCCAAAACAAAGGCCCCAACAGGCCCCGACCACATGATATTGACTCGTCCTGAGTCAATCTTTCCCTACTGTTGTGGCTTCTGGTGGTCTATCGGCTTCTGAGGCTGGCCTAGTTTCTCGTGTTGCTTCGCCCTGTCCCAACAAAGGCCCCAAATTGGGAACCTTGCTCAATGTTGATGTCCTGGTTTCTGTGAACTCAACTATTTCTTGTTGCCATTCTTTGAGCAAATGCTCCGTTTGAGTGACAACCCTTTCGGCCTCTATTTCATTTGCCAAAGGCTACAACTTGCTGAACACCTCCTGTATCTTTGGCTCAGCTTTGGCCGCCATTTGTTGTATTGCCTTAGCCTTTTGTTTTACTGGTTGCCTTAGCTCCCTGAGAATTTGATTTGTTGCCACTGAGTGTTCTTCAATTTTCTGAATTTTGGTTTCAAGCGCATCTGCCTGGTCATACTTTTGTTTTTCTGATCGGATCTCTGGCTTCTTTGATTTCCCGGAAATTTTTTTGAAGTTGCGCTGAAATTGGTTGCTATTTCATCGTTAATGAATTCGAGCATTCATGTAAATGATCCAACAAGCTATATGCCTCTTTAACCATTGTCCTGGGGTTTCCCTTATGCCATTTATTTGCCCTTGTCTCTCTGTTACCTTCTCAGCATATATCGTGGAAGGATCTGGAAATGTTGGCCTGGCTGCAAGCACGTCTTTTAGTTCCTGGTTTGCTCTGCTCAAGTTCATGCATGCCATATTTACTCAAATGTATCTTTCGACCATTGAGCATGCCGAAATATCCTCTGGTTTTTTGTTTTCCTCGACAACGACGGTCAGCCATAGGTCTTTACAGACCTCTGTCACTTGTTCCATCTGCTCCTGTAGGGTATCCTTCTTCTTGTTGTGTTGCCATTTCGATAAAACTATATAGTTGGCTAGCTCCCCAAATCTGCAAGTTCTCAGTGCCCCACATCTCTTGGGTCAGTTGTCTCTCCCTGAGTGGTTTCTTACTAGTGATTGATTTCTTTGAATGTCCCTGTGGAGACGTTGGTTGATTCTGTTGCAGTAGCTAGGGTTCGAGGACGTTCATACTAGTAGATGGTATGAAATGTTGCAATATTAGATTGGTTTGTTGGAAAAGTTTTTGCTCTGGTGGGGTGGGCATTGTATCAGAAGTGAAAGACCCTCCTTGGACTAATAGCTCTAGAAAGGTGCCATGTCCCACCATGGTTTGGTCAACCTCAGGTACTCCATCCATACCTGAGTTAACTTCTACCTTGATATCACCATTTTTTTTGGTCCCTGGTTTTATTGGATCTGAAATGGTTGCTGAGGTGGATGGATTTTGGGTGGGGTGGTCCTTGGATGCGAATGAAGTGCGTGGTGACGAATTCTGCGTATGAAGTGCCGATGATGTCTGAATGTTCATGACTAAGGACGGTTTGAACATAGGTAGCGCAGAGGTTTTTTGGGTGGTAACCTTTGGCTCTTCTTGAATTAGTATGCCCATAACCATAAGCTGGGGCTGGTTTTCCCTTGTGAGATCAACTACTTGTTTGGATGTCATATTTTGTGCTTTATTTGGTTTGGGTGCAAGTACTGGAGGCTTGGTCACCTTGGTCTTTCGGATTGGAGTGACTGTGGTCAGCGAAAGGGAATTGAATGTGGTGGATGGTAGAGCAGTAATGATGGGGTTGGTTGTGGATGGGGATGTAGAATTCAATGTTTGGAACTAAGAAAAAGTAGGAAATACATTAGATTTGCTTGTAAGAGTTTATAGTACCAGGTTGAAGCCTTTTACCCGTGTGTCAATTTGGTCCACTAGTGGTCATAGTTGCTGTTGTGACATCCTCTGCGGTGCTTCTTTTGGTGTCTCCCCTGGGAGTTCTTTTCGTAGCATTTTCTCAAATGAGTAATGTGGGATCCCGCTTCTGACCTCCATCACCGCTCCTGGCCACGAAAAACCTTCTTTGTGGAAGGCCTCCTCCTCTACTTGGAACTTCAGTGGCCTCATTTGGAAAGTGGTTTTGCCCACATAACTTGGTCAGATGTAAGTCTTGTTACGGGTCACCCCAAACCATATTTTTGGAGAGTATCTATCCAATATGTCCCTTGGAACCCTCTGCTAGCTCCCAACCACATCGACCATCTATCTGTACTAGAATGTAAAATCCTTCGCATTGATTTCTTTGGTACTTGGATCTCCTGATACTCTCCAGGGCGTGAACCTTAGTCCCATTGGTTGGTTGTAAGTAATTTTTTCCATTTGTCTGATCCCTCAGTGAGTCCACTTCCACATTACAAAGGCCATGATAAGATAACCATAGACGAATCATGTGGCTCGCCTGTAGTTGTCCTCGCAAGCCTCAAACAGTTCATTCAACAAGAATATGCACCAGTTCAACTATGCTCCTTGAATGCAGTGTTCCACGACTGAGATTATGTCTAGGATGCATTCTCTTTTAGTGTAGTGCCTCATTTTTTTCCCAGCTATCAAATAGAAGGAAAATTTTACTATTGGGTTTTTGATGAGGTTAATTTTTCTGCCTTTCCTCCTCTTCCTGTCTCATACTTTTTGTAGTAATCACTATCCCTTGTATTTTTAGCTCTCTTAGACACATTTTGGAAGGCCGTTGAGACATCACTTCCCTCCAATGATAATCTTGTGAGTCTATGTATGTCCTCTGCATGAATTTGGATCTCCCTCTCAAGACATAATGATCTGTTCTAAATTGTTCCCATCAGGAATTTTTTGCACTGCATTGCTCCTCCCGTCGTCCCAAATACCGAGAGGCTCCTGAGGTGTATGATTGTCAACCTCTAATGATTAGATTTGGATCAAGGACCTAATTGATAGCTCAAATTTCAAAGTATTTGAAAGTGTGTCGAACCTGAGCGACCAGATAGATCCCGTCTTCCTAATTCTGAAACCATGAACATATCGAAAAACCGACACCGTATGAAGAAGTTATCATGATTTGAAAAGTCCATTAAACTACAAATTTTGGATTTTGACCAGGTATGATTGGGTTTTTGAAAAGTAAAAAAAAGAGAATATTCCAAGGTATATTCCTTCTAGATGAATTACAGGCTGGAAATTGGCATGCTCATATTGGAGAATTGGTTGACCATTGTGGTTTTTGGCCAATCAGAGGCCACCACATGGCCCAGGTTTGGTGGTGTAAAATTTTGTTATGGCCACCGGAGTCGACCCCGAGACCTCTGAGCGCGCACGCCCACGCGTTACCGTCTGGGCTATTAGTCGTGAATTAACCCTTTAATGCATCGGGTATTCTTAAAGTTTAATGCAATGTTGATCAAGGGTTGGGGACCACCAGCGGTCCCAACCCGTCGGCGGCCCCGTGGAGTGGTCACATGTTACAATAACAAACCATGGCAACAAATGTTAACCCAGCGGTTAATCAACCATAACCTCCACCGTTGAATGTTCATATGGAGTGGTTACTCCATGAGGTCAAGGTTTTGTCCGATAGTTATTCTAACCGCAACCTCTGCCATTCAATGTTGTCACATGTCGTGGAGTTATGTAACGGTCATTTCACCGACGTTTTCTCCGCAATGGTTATTACACCTCCCTCCGTTGCGTTCACATGCAATGGATAAGTTTAATTCCATCCCCGATAGTTACAGTTAGACTAGCAGAGAATTAGCAGTGCGCCCTAAATTTGCATAATTTTTCGAACTTAACTGTAGTTAAGTGCAGTGCTCCAAAATTGGTGGAGCTGATTTAGGGGTCTCTGGAAAAATTTTTGTTTAGGCTCTATCTTGAGCTATATTCATCCATTCTAAGAGTGTGAATAGTCAATTTCGACTATCTCAGACATTCCAGACTCATTGGTTAAGGTTGGAGAGCCATCAAATTAATTCTCAGTGATATTTGGCATCAATAATTTCTAGGGGCCACTAGGGCCACCAGGGGCCAGCAGCAGTTTGAGGCCTAGCCAGGGAAACTAGAGGCCCTAATTAGGAATTCAATAGTCAATTTTGGATGTTTTAGACATTATATAATTAATGGTGAGGTTTGGAGAGCCACTAGAGGAATTCTTAAGGCCGAGATGCTTCAGAGCTCATTTTGAGAAAATGATTAGTCTATTTTGGAGGTATGATATGTGATGGAGACTGTAGAAATTTTTTTAAGGACATAAAATGATTTCTTAAAATATTATTTCCACAAAGAAGTTTAGGGAAGCTTAAGGCAGTGACAGTAGAAATCAAGTCTAAGGGAACCTATTTCTTTCTTCAGAGTGATAACAGTCGTGACAGGGGTATGATGGTATTCTAAACCCAATGGTACAACCCAAATAACCATTGGAGTTAAATATTTACTTGTAAAAGAAATTTCCCTTTATAATCCCAAGCAGCCAAGTTAGTTGACATAATCTCAAGGAGACATAGCCCACGATATTCAAGTGAAATCCTTTATTAAGTTTGTTGTTATGTGTTGATTTTTTTTTTCTGAACTTTATGGATGTTGCACATGCTTAATATCAGCAAAAAAAAATGTTCTTAAAGCACTTAAACAGTTAAAAAACATACAACTGTTTTAAGTAATTATTTCCACACAATCATGTATAAGCAAGATCTTTTATTTGTTTAATTGAGTGGGAGGTGCTTGCGCATAAGCGTTTTAAGTTATCCACCCATTGTCAGACTAGGTTGGTATCAGAGCACTAGGTTTCTAGCTTGATAGAGCACTAGGTTGCTTGTATGACTTGAAAGGTGTTTAATAGTGTAAATAATTTGATTGTTTGAAAATTGACTATTGCTTACAAGTTTGATTTTTCTAGAGGTGAAGGGAAGGCTATTGTTAGCTACGTCCAAAAGAGGACAAGAAGGAACAAGAGCTGAAGGAATTTTCCTTACCCAAAGGACCTCAAGGCAACCCTTGAAGCACAAGAGGGTTTGTTTGCAAAAGGCTGCTTGAAGAAGAGCTTGACTCTACAGCCATTTTGTTAAGAAGCTTTGTCAATTGTTTTTTAAATCTTTGTGAATTTTTGTTGAAGTTATACATAATGATGACAAATTCTTCAAGTGAGGTTTCAAAATCCTCCTCCTTCACAATATTCTTCGATGAAGAAATGAGGCGATACTTCTCCATCCTGAAGGATAGGGTGGAAATTTTGTTTGAAGATAGAAAGGAAAGCACTAGACTTCATGAGAAATTGGTTGATATGAAGCAAGAGAATGAAGAAATTCTTCAAAGAATGCATGAGATGGAGATACAGCTCCCATTAGGGGAATTTTGAGGTCTAAAATGGGCCTCCTAAGGAAAATGTACAATCAAAATTCACTTTATGAGAACCAATCACATTTTATGGGATGACATCATCCCTAATGGTTGAGGTGGCATTTTTGGAGTTAAAGGTACTTGTCACATTCTCAATGGTGCATAAAAACTCATGGTTAACCATGGTAATGATCTAAGTACTTTTAAAGTAAAAAAGTAAAATACTCATAGTAAATGACATTTCACACTTTTTGAATAAAATATTATTATTGTCATTTTATATTTTTTGAAAGAAACAATGCATATCACTACACAATCTTCATGTCTTTACATACTTTTCAATAAATATTATATTTCTATATTTTCATCTCATTTTATTTAATATTACAAATTCAAATTAATTATAAGTTAATATCTATAAGTACAAAGGACAAATGCATTACTTGTTCAATGATAATGACTTTTCTTGAAAAGTTCATTATTATTTATTGTCACATCAATACAATTTTTTTATTAATTTTATTTTGGTACAAATTTTGAATTGAATTTAACTATGGTTACATGGATTGTGGTGCAAAAAGTGTATTTCAAATTCATAAATATTTTTTTATTGGTTTAACTATTATTTTATTATTTTCTTAGGAGGCCCATTTTAGACCTCAAAATTCCCCTAATGATCAAGCCCAAGAGGCCTTAACCAAACACATGCTTGAAGTAGACGTAAAACACTCAAATTTGTCTTCAATTTCCTCTTCATATAAATGTGTAGGTTCATTTGAAAAGCACACTAGAGGTATAGGGTCCAGGTTGATGTTAAAAATGAGCTATGAAGGCAAGGGTTTAGGAAAACATGCACAAGGCATGATTGATCTTATTTTGGTTGAGGAAAGACCTAAGAAGTTTGGTCTACGCTATGTTCAATCTTATGGTGGCTGGAAAAGTGAGGGTGTTGTATTCTCATCTACTGAATAGATCAGGTAATCAGTCTTTGGGGGTCCAAAATATTCCCAATGGGGATGTGTGATTAAATTTGGATCAAGGACCTAAGTGATAGCTCAAATTTCAAATTGTTCGAAAGTGTGTCGAACCTAAGCGATCAGATAGATCTTGTCTTCCTGATTTCAGTGTCGTGAATGGTTTGAAAAACCAACACCGTATGAAGAAGTTATCGCGATTTGAAAATTCGAGTAAATTGCAAATTATGGCTTTTGACCAGGTTTGACTGGGTTTTTGAAAAATCAAAAAAAGAGAATATTCTTGGAATTTCCCTAGAATATTCCCCAGAATATTCCTTCTAGACGAATTATAGGCTGACAAGTGGTATGTTTATATTGGAGAATTGGTTGACCATTGTGCGTTTTGGCCATCAGAGGCTGCCACGTGGCAGACCCAGAGGCCGCCATGGGGCCTAGGTTTGGTTTTGTAAATTTTGTTATGGCCACCAGAATCAACCTCGAGACCTCTGAGCATGCATGCCCATGCCTTACCTTATGGGCCATTAGTTGTGAATTAATCCTTTAGTGCACCGTCAATAATTAAAGTTGAATGCAATGTTGAGCGGGGTTTGGGGACCGCTAGCAGTCCCAACCTGTTGGTGGCCCCGCGGAGTGGTCATATGTTACAATAACAAACCACGACAGCAAATGTTAACACGATGATTAATCAACCGTAACCTCCGCCATTGAATGTTCATATGGCATGGTTACTCCGCGAGGTTAAGGTTTTGTCCGACAGTTATTCTAACTGCAACCTCCGTTGCTCAATGATGTCACATGTCGTGGAGTTATGTAACGGTTAGTTCATCGACATTTTCTCCGCAACGGTTATTACACCTCCCTCTATTGCGTTCACATGCAACGACTAAGTTTAATGCCATCCCTGATAGTTCCAGTTAGACTAGCGAAGAATTAGCAGTGCGCCCCAAATCTGTGGAATTTGTCGAATTTAACTACAGTTAAGTGCAGTGCTCCGAAATTGGTGGAGCTTATCTAGGGGTCTCTGAACAAAATTTTGTTTAGGCTCTATCTTGAGCTAGATCCATCCATTCTGAGAGTGTGAAGAGTCAATTTTGACTATCTCAGACATTCTAGACTTATTGGTGAGGTTTTCAGATACATTAGATGAATTTTGAGTGATATTTAGCATCAGAGAAGTTCTAGGGGCCACCAGCAGTTTGAGGCCTAGCCAGGGCAACTAGAGGCCTTAATTAAGAAAAAAATGGTCAATTTTCGATGTTTCAGACATTATGGAACTAATGGTGAGGTTTTTAGAGCCAATAGAGGAATTTTTAAGGCCATGATGCTTCAGATAAGTTTGAAGGGTGACCAGGGCCACCAAGTGCCAGTAGGAGAATGAGGCCTATCTAGAGCAGGCAGTATCCATTCTCAGCAAAAAAATAGTCATTTCTAACTATATTGATACTTCTGAATCCATTGATGGAGTTTGAAGAAGCTTTTGAGTACTTCTAAAAGTCGAGATGCTTTAGAAAAATTTTCAGTGACCTGAGAGCCAAGGGGTGCCACCAGGTGTTGGAGGCATAACCGGAGCAGTCGGAGGAAAATTTCAGCGAATGAATAGTCTATTCTGACTATTTCAGACATTTTGAATCAATTTAAGGGATTTTCAGAATCATTTGGATACTTTTGAAGGTCGATAACCCACCAGGAAATTTCGGGCAGCCAAGGGCCATAAGTGGATGGAGGCCTAGATTGGGGAGCCAGAGCTCATTTTGAGCAAATGATTAGTCTATTTTGGACGTCTGATATGTGTTGGAGACTGTAGAAAATGTTTCAGGTAAAAAATGATTTCTTAAAGGATTCGTGCCATAGAGAAGCTCAGGGAAGCTTAAGGCACCGATAGCAGAAATCAAGTCTAAGGGAACCTAGTTGTCTCTTCAGAGTGATGACAGCCATGAAAAGGGTATGATGGTATTCTATGGTACAGCCCAAAAAAAAATTAGAGCTAAGTATTTACTTGTAAAATAAATTTCCCATTATAATCGAAAAGAGCCAAGTCAGTTGACATAGGCTCAAGGAGACGTTGCTGACGATATTCGGGTAAAATCCTTTACTAAATTTGTTGTTATGTGTTAATGTTTATTTTCTGAACTTTATGGATGTTTCACATGCTTAATATCAGCAAAAAAATAAGAGAAAACTCCTAAGGCACCGAGATTTAATTTTATTGTTCCCCCTCCATCAAAGGACTCATGCCAGAGACGGTATGATCGGTACCTCATGCACACATCACACTACTGCATTTGATCCTGCACTTTCTTCCAAAATCCATGTCGTGTCATCTGAAAAGGGAAAAAGTGACAAGCAACCCGGAAGTAAGAAAAAATGGAAATCAAAGAAAAAGAAAACTTCTACCCTGCAGGAGATATCATTTGATCAATCGTCTAGAAATCGGAAACCGTGTTACCCTTGCATAATCTGTAATGAGGAACACTTTGTTTGGGATTTTCCTCACCATGCTAAAGTCTCAAAAATGGTTAATACCTCACATGCGTCAGCTGTGTTGAGAGATCTGTTTCTGAATCCAGACACAAATTTGGTTTCTACGGATCCAGCTTTTAGTTCCCAAGTGCTTATGCTATCTGTCACGAATCCATAGACAGATGTTTTTATGTCAACACGTAATAAATATTACGGTAGTCAGACTACTGATCAACCTACCACCTCGACCACAAATACGTCTACGGAATCGATACCACCACCTGTTATTCTTGAATTGACAATCAAGCCACCAAAGGGAGTCATTCATAAATCGACATTTAATACTCTAGCCAGAGCTGCTAAAAATTACAATATAGTTGAATATTTGGATCAATCCCCTTCAGCTATGTCAATGCTTGAGGTGCTACAAAATTTTCCCTCCCAGAAACAGGCTTTGTTGTCGACAATTGGTGGAATTGATCTGACTGATTCTAATCTCATAGTCTTTAATCATACTGGAATTACCAGCAGAATTGGCATTCTCCATCCAAGTAAATGTTCTCAATCACCTTGTTCGTCGTACTATTATTATAGAAGGAGAATATACGTGCATTATGTATCTAAATGTTTGGAAATCACTTGGCTCACCACGCTTATCTCAATCGGAAACGACATTGAAAGCTTTCAAAGAACGTACATATAAGCCTTGTGGTATTATCAATAACTTGCATGTTGTACTAGGGGGGGAAATAGTGAATGTTGAAGCTGAGGTTGTTGAAAAATACCTTGACTAGAATATTCTACTTGGAAGGCCATGGGTATATGCTATGACTGCGATTGTCTCTACATATTTTAGAATGATCACCTTTCCACATAAAGGTGTTATCATAGTCATCAATCAGCTATCCTTCTTTGCCTCCAGGTCCCAGGTAACTGGAAGTGTTTCGTTAGTTCACGCACCCCAACTCGCACTTCAGAACATTAGTGTAGGACTCTTAAAGGATTCCACTCTCATGGGAACCTTTGCATTACCGCCGCCTGCGATGTAGGAAAAAATTGAAAGTATAGAAACCTACTACATGATCTCTTCCACTCCATCTGGCTTAAGGAAGAGTACAGGTGATTCTGAAGTTGTTACGTTGGATGAGTTTCTGCCACCCAGCCCTATTGAGCTGGCATAGAAATAAATCTATCTGGCTTGGGCGGCGAATCCGAAATCATCGTCATCGATCATTTGGGTTTATCGTTCATTAGATTTTTGTACTCCATATGATCCTTTTTCCTCATCTTTCTTGACATATGAGAATATTCTGGAAACCATGAGGTCGGAAGGAGAACCACGAGAAGATTATCATCATCGTTCCCATCTTCCTGATTATGAAGAAGATAATATTAGTGAACTATATCACCCATCGATCAAAAATTTATTTTTGAATTCTTTTCCTATTAGTACAATCGATTCCGAGCAAAATTTATAAAATATTAAAGAAACCATTTCTATCAATATTTCAACCAAACCCAGTATTGTAGAAAACATTCATGTCGGCGTGTCCTGTTCTCCATCAAAACTCAAAACATATCACTCTCTCTTTCATGAATTTATTGATGTATTTTCTTGGTCTTACAAGGAAATGCTAGGCATAGATACTAGTATCATTGAACACACTATTAATATGTACCCCGATGTCAAGCCGATACGTTAATGCCTTCGTCTTGTTCGTCTGAAGAAGGCCACTGCCATTAAAACAAAAGTTGAAATTTTTTTGCGTGCTGGTTTCATTTACCCTGTTCCGCTGACTGAGTGGGTTTCCAACATCATTCCTATTATGAAAAAACAAGGAAGCATCAGAGTGTGCGTCAATTATTGGGACATCAATCTTGCTTGTCCAAAATACAACTATCCTACTCCCTTTATCGACCAAATTATTGATGATTGTGCTGGATGTGAAATCTTTTCGTTCATGGATGGATTTTCTGGCTATAATCAAATCAATATCCGCCCAAAGGACCAATAGAAGATAACATTCATCTGTCCCTAGGGAACATTCTCTTATAGGAAACTCCCATTTGGTTTAAATAACGTTGGGGCAACTTTTCAGAAAGAAATGGATTATTATTTCAATGAAATCAAGCACATTGTTCAACCCTATCTAGATGATTTACCCGCGCATTCACGAAATCAGACTAATCACCCGATGCATTTGAGAGCTATATTTTTATGTTGTTGACAACACAAAATATGCCTCAATCCACATAAATGTGTGTTTTGTGTTGATTCTGGTCGTTTTCTAGGATTCATCGTCTCAAAAGAATAAATTTGAATAGACCCATTGAAGGTCCAAGTCATTCCTGATTTGACTACGCCATCAAATTTTCTTCAGTTGCAGAAACTTCAAGGAAAGGCTAACTTCCTGTTGAGTCTCAAAAGTGTTCTCCATATTCATACATATTTCCATTATGTCATAACCATTTAGCTCTTATTTCATAGCCATTTGACCTAAAACCCTACATCAAGTAACCATTTTCATAAATATATGGGTTAGATCCTTGTTTTCCAAAGTTATTTATTTTATGTATTTTAAGTGAATTTATGATTAGAAACTAGAAAATTAACATAGTTTCATATATCTATATATGTGTTATGAGTTTTGTGACATGTGTAGGTCAAAAGGAGACTTCTAGAAGACCCTTATGTGGCACTCTAAGGCCAAATTCGAATTTGTTTGGAGAATATTATGGGATCAAGAGGATATGTGTCTCACTTCCTTGTTGTATTGAAACTCTAAGAGGATATGTGTCTCATCTCTTAGTTGTGTTGAAAATCTAGAAAGACAAGTGTCTTATCATTTCCTATTTTGATTGTAACTCTAGAGATGGAGGGAGAGATTCATGGACTCCCATTAATGAGATGACTCCTCATATTTTGTATAAATAGGAGAAGCTTTCTCCTATCATAGGTAATGAGGAAGTAATGAAAAAGTAGGAGAGAAGTCTTTTGTAACAAAGTTCAAGATGGAATGGGATGTAGATTTGTGAGTTCTTTTTAATAGAGAAATTCAGTTCTTTGATGCTGTTTTGATTACAACTTTAAGGAGCTGAAGGACTTCACCAAATTGGTAGCAGAGGGCCCCTGCTATCCAAAGAGGCATTTGCATGTTTTCTAGATAAGTTGCTTTCAATTTTGTTTTGTCATATTTCCTTACTTAGATTACTTTCTGAAATCATAGCTTTTAGCATAATTTTTCATGGCAGCCCGGGCATTTGCATATCTTTTGACTAATGACATGGAATCAATATTGTTCTGCTGCTAATTTATTTTTCTTAGATTTTGTTTAATTCCAGTAATGCTTTGTTTATTTCAGTCTTGCACATTTGTTTCAGTAGTTAGATTTAGATATATTAAATTGCTCATGTCATTTTCAGTTACCTCCGAAAGCCACAGCTGGACTGATGGTGAGGGATTGAAGTATGATTGTGTAGTTTGATATTAGTTTACTTTCTGCAAGTTAGATATATTAAATTGCTCATGTCATTTTCAGTTACCTCCGAAAGCCACAGCTGGACTGATGGTGAGGGATTGAAGTATGAGTGTGTAGTTTGATATTAGTTTGCTTTCTGCAAGTTAGATATATTAAATTGCTCATGTCATTTTCAGTTACCTCCGAAAGCCACAGCTGGACTAATGGTGAGGGATTGAAGTATGAGTGTGTAGTTTGATATTAGTTTCTTTTTCTGCAAATTAGATATCAGATTGCTCAAGTTGTTTATGATTACCTCTGAAAGCCATAGCTAGACTAATGGTTAGGGGTCAGAATATGAGTTGATGTAATTTGATTTTAGTTTTACTTTACTTGCAATATTTTCTTTGAGTATAGTTTTCTTTTGTGTTTAGACATCAGCAAGGATAATGGTTTTCATGATCAATAGTTCATTGTTTGTTTAATTAGAATAGTGACACATTTTCATTTCCTTTTAATTTTGTCATTGTATGTTTCAAAATTCTTTTGAAGTTTGAAGTTTGGTAAATCATTATAAAGGACATCATTGCCTTGAATATTCATAACCATACTTGTCTTTTAGAATTTCCATCTCACATTAGGAAACCAATCAAGATCAATAAAAATCCAAAAACGACAAAAAGTAAGAGATAGGTTATCTTGCACATATAGTGCGCCACACTTCGTCAGCTTACGAATCCCTGGTTGATAATTTATGTTAGCAATTTAGGACACACTAAATTGACCAAACATTTTGGCGTCGTTGCCGAGGAAGTGTAACTAGGTAGCCTTATTTCTTACATCTAAAAAAAAATTAATAATTCTTGAGTATGCTCTCCTCCTGCACTTTGTGTGATCTGGAGGATCAGAAAAAGAATTGTTATGTGAAAAAGAAAAAAAAAAAAAGGAGACAAAATAAAACTTCATCATTTCAATTGATTCAACAATTTAAAAAAAAAAAAATTGTTTTCATGAAAAACTTTGATTTCAATAAATTGTTTTGTTTAATGAATATATATGTGTATTTTTAAATTTTTTAAAATATAACATACATAATTTTATTAAACAAATCAATTAAAAAAAAAATGAAAAAAAAAAAATAAAAAATATAAAAAAAAAATAAATTGTTTTGTTACTAAGATATATATGTATATTTTTTATTTTTGAAAAAATATATATAATTTTAATAACAAATCATTAAAAAAAAAAAAAAAAATTTCAATAAATTGTTTTGTTTAGTAAATTACATATGTATATTTTTAATTTTTCAAAATATAACATGTGTAATTTTATTAACAAAACAAATAAAAAAAAAACAAAACACAAAAACAAAACAGTAACAAATCAATAAATAACCAAACATAAACAAAAATCAATACCCTCGAAGCTTGTCATAAGTAGCTGCTCTTGACAGTCTTGGCATGAGGCCAGGTCTCTTTATTCTCTTAGATATGCCTGATGAAATCCTTGTGGAGAGATTTGTTGGAAGGAGACTTGATCCCGAGACGGGTAAAATTTACCACCTGAAATATTCTCCACCAGAGACGGAAGAAATTGCACGGAGACTAACTCAACGAGGAGAAGGTGAAGTTACGGTTGAAAACACATCATAAGAATTTGGAAGACGTGCTTTCTAATTATAAAAATCTGATTTGGAAGGTTGATGGAAATCGTCCCAAAGAACAAGTGTTTGCAGAGATTGATGCAGCTATAACCGAACCTGAAAGAAAACAAACAGAGGTCAAAGCAAAAGCGGCTATGGGTGGCAATTAGTGTAGGGTGTCAAATGAAACATGTGCATAGAGTAATTGTTGCAAGCCAAAATCTGTTGGAAATATTCATTTTTTTGAAGAATTCGCAATTAACTCAGGCACGTGGAGCTCTAGCAGAATTGATTTTGTTACAGCGCATTCAGAAAACGCAACTGCTATTGACACGTCAATTTGAAACACATTTTCTGAACGATTGAGGATGAATTTTGAAAAACCGAGACATGGGTTTTTTCGCCAACGTGGTCAATTAGATAACTTAGAAATCGTTTTACGAAATTCGTGGCGGTCTATGAGAATTTCTCGGTTCTTTGAAGCCCATTTTTGCCTACCGCGTGAGGAAAAACGGTTTTTTTCTGAGTGAAAAATTTGAAAACGGCACTCTGCATTGATAATCCGGTTTTATAAATCCAAGAAGAAGAATTATAATCAAAATCAAAGTCTCTCGTGGCATTCAATCCACATTCCACTGACCACTCTCATCTTCACGGCTGCACATCATTCGTTTGAGCGTTGGAAATGTCATGTGGATGGCAGTGACATACGTTTTAAAGCTTACTTTTTCTGGTCAAGATCTTGTCCACTTAAAAGATGGCATGGGGATATACAATGCGAGTTCAATACATCACCAAACTGAGAAGCATTCACCTGATTCAAGATGGTTGGGCCTTTCCCAAATGGCTTATGTGAAAGACGTGAAATAGAGAGCTTAGTGGTGGATCATGCTCGAATTGCAATGAGCTTCCTTTGAATGAAGAGAAGATGATACAGCCTGCTACGTTCTAATAGAGAATTGCTCGAAAAATTGCCACATGAGGACGAGAATGGCATTCTTGTTTTTAGTTTTTATTTTTAATTTTCTTATTTAATAAATTGTTTTGTTTAAATTATATATGTATATATATATTTTTTAAATGTAACATTAAAAAAAAAAAAAAATTTGCAATTCTCTTTTTCAAATTTGTTTTGATTATTTAAAAAAAAAAAAAAAAAAAAATTCATTTCTCTTTTGTTGTTTAAAAAAAAAAAAAAAAAATATGTATAATTTTGAATCAATGAAATGAATAAGTTATTTGCTCACTTTTCTGAAGGTATTGATTAATTTTGGACTGATGATGAAAGATGAATGGCTAACTTTTTATTCAAGATTTTTAGCTACAGAAACCGTCGACATTCTGCAGCTAAAGTCCAATTCCGCAGCTGTTTTCCAATTCCGCGAAATTAAAACCTCTCATTTGTTCAAATCAAATTTAACTTTCTTGCTATTGGGCAAATCAGATTTTGATGATTCAAGTATCGTTGGAAAGGTCTCAACAAGATCTATACAATGAGAAATCCATCATTAGAGTTTGAAATGAAAAATAATGAAATAAATTGCTGAAAGGAAGCTACATTCAACTTGAGGCACTAATTCCAAAACAGGTATAAATTCCTTTGATTTTTCCTTTGAAAACTTGTTTCATTAATAAAAATTCTTAGTTTTGTGTGTAAATATCATAACTAGAGAGATTGATCACCTCTCTCCTTTTATAATCTTACATTCCATTGCAGAAGAAGTATTAGTTTTTTTTGCAGGTTCCAGGAGGAAGGACAAATGACTACAAGAGAATGGTGTCTCTCTAAGAGACCAATTTGTTTCATAAGAGGATGATTAACAACAAAGAGGAAATATGCTGATGCAAAATCAGATCCAAACACTTGAAAAACTTTCAGATACTATTGTCTCCATCACATCCATACCTCATAATAAACCATTCACCTCATTTCACTTCATATTTTCCATTTACATTCACATCCACTTTCCATTTCTTTTTGTCCATTCATAACCCAAAAATAAAAGTAAGAGGCTTATTCACATGCTTATTGCCCATTTCCATTTTCATCTTCCATTTCTTGTCATTTTCATTCCGCAAATAAGCCCTGCTGCAATGCAAATTATTGAGTCCATAGTCCTTTGAGTCTAAGTTCTTTGTAAAAACACCTTGAGGCTTGCATGCCTTAATGGCAAGTTCTCATGCTGACAAACAATGGGAATACATTAATGTCTCTTGTTCGTCAGATCTTCTAGGTGACTCGACATCAGAAAAATCATTCGTACCTAGCAAGATGTGTTTGGGCATCTTGACTCTCATTGTCATCAATGGTGAGAGTTCTCGTGTTGAATAGTGACATCCATTAATGGCCACTAAGTCAACAATTTCCTACTATGTTCGACATCAGAACATCTTTTCACATAGTAGGAATTATGCCAATGAGTTTTGAAGACATGAAGACTATTATTTTCAGCATTTTAGAGCAGATTCAGCAAGTTTTAGTAGAAGCAATAAAAAGTCATCTTATCTCTTTATCCATGACTCCTCTTGTTCAGCCACTTGAAGAAGAATATGATCAAAATTTTGCAGCCACCACACATACACAACTCATCCACATTTAAGGTAAGTGAAGGTATGTTGTTTTCTAATTTTTAGTCATGTAATTCATTAGAATGCTAAAATTGTAACTTTGGAAAAATTCCTCACTCCCTTTTTCACATTGTCATATCTTTAGTTGGGGGGGAAGGGACATCATTTCATATCCACATGTCATATACTATCACACATTTTCATTTCATTTCCACTCGCATATAATTCCAAACCAACTATTGTTGCAACATGATCCAAAAGATTATATGCCTTGTAAATGATCAATTCATTGATGAAGTAATTGATTCTAAATGTTTTCATGAACTTTGATGCAACAAAGAAAATAAAGCATTGTTACACAAGAACCATTGCTCAAAAGAAAAAAAAATGATTGTCACACAAGAACCAACCATTGAAAAAAAAAAAAAAATGTTGCAATCAAATGTATTATACTTTGTCAAAAAGGAAAATATCAAGAAGCAAAGTTTGGAATGAATCTATATGAGTCAAAACTCATAAAAGATCAACTCATGGACAAATGAATCATTGCAATAGTTGCATGAGGACATGCAACAACTTCAGTTGGGGGGTATGTTGAGTCTCAAAAGTGTTCTCCATATTCATATATATTTCCATTATGTCATAACCATTTAGCTCTTATTTCATAGCCATTTGACCTAAAACCTTACATCAAGTAACCATTTTCATAAATATATGGGTTAGGATCCTTGTTTTCCAAAGTTATTTATTTTATGTATTTTAAGTGAATTTATGATTAGAAACTAGAAAATTAACATAGTTTCATATATCTATATATGTGTTATGAGTTTTGTGACATGTGTAGGTCAAAAGGAGAATTCTAGAAGACCCTTATGTGGCACTCTAAAGCCAAATTCGAATTTGGTTGGAGAAGATTATGGGATCAAGAGGATATGTGTCTCACTTCCTTGTTGTATTGAAACTCTAAGAGGATATGTGTCTAATCTCTTAGTTGTGTTGAAACTCTAGAAAGCCATGTGTCTTATCATTTCCTATTTTGATTGTAACTCTAGAGATGGAGGGAGAGATTCATGGACTCCCATTAATGAGATGACTCCTCATATTTTGTATAAATAGGAGAAGCTTTCTCCTATCATATGTAATGAGGAAGTAATGAAAAAGTAGTAGAGAAGTCTTTTGTAACAAAGTTCAAGATGGAATGGGATGTAGATTTGTGAGTTCTTTTTAATAGAGAAATTCAGTTCTTTGATGCTGTTTTGATTACAACTTTAAGGAGCTGAAGGACTTCACCAAATTGGTAGTAGAGGGCCCTTGCTATCCAAGGAGGCTTTTGCATGTTTTCTAGATAAGTTGCTTTCAATTTTGTTTTGTCATATTTCCTTACTTAGATTTCTTTCTGAAATCATAACTTTTAGCATAATTTTTCATGGCAGCCGGGCATTTGCACATCTTTTTATGACTAATGACATGGAATCAATATTGTCCTTCTGCTGATTTATTTTTCTTAGCTTTTAATTCCAGCACTATTTGTTTATTTCAGTTTTGCACATTTGCTTTAGTAGTTAGATTTAGATATTAAGCTGCTCATGTCATTTTCAGTTACCTCCGAAAGCCATAGCTAGACTAATGGCGAGGGATTGAAGTATGAGTGTGTAGTTTGATATTAGTTTACTTTTCTGCAAGTTAGATATATTAAATTGCTCATGTCATTTTCGGTTACCTCCGAAAGCCATAGCTGGACTAATGGTGAGGGATTGAAGTATGAGTGTGTAGTTTGATATTAGTTTACTTTTCTGCAAGTTAGATATATTAAATTGCTCATGTCATTTTCAGTTACCTCCGAAAGCCATAGCTGGACTAATGGTAAGGGATTGAAGTATGAGTGTGTAGTTTGATATTAGTTTCTTTTTCTGCAAATTAGATATTAGATTGCTCAAGTTGTTTATGATTACCTCCGAAAGCCATAGCTAGACTAATGGTGAGGGGTCAGAATATGAGTTGATGTAATTTGATTTTAGTTTTACTTTACTTGCAATCTTTTCTTTGAGTACAATTTTCTTTTGTGTTTAGACAGCAGCAAGGATAATAGTTTTCATGATCAATAGTTCATTGCTTGTTTAATTAGAATAGTGACACATTTTCATTTCCTTTTAATTTTGTCATTGTATGTTTCAAAATCTTTTTGAAGTTTGAAGTTTGGTAAATAATTATAAAGGACATCATTGCCTTGAATATCCATAACCATACTTGTCTTTTAGAATTTCCATCTCACATTAGGAAACCAACCAAGATCAATAAAAATCCAAAAACGACAAAAAGTAAGAGATAGGTTATCTTGCACATATAGTGCACCACACTTCGTCAACTTACGAATCCCGGATTGACAAATTAAATGTAGCAATTTAGGACACACTAAATTGACCAAACACTTCCTAAGGAGGTTCATACCCAACTACGCCAAAATGGCTAAAGGATTTACTCAGCTCTTGAAAAGGGGATTCACTTCCATTGGGACCAAGTTGCACAAGCTTCTTTTCATGTTGTCAAGGATACTCTTGTCTGGGCGTCATTAATGTATCCACCCAATTATCAGAGTGATTATTTCTTATATATCTCCATGACTGATACGGCCATTGCTATGGTATTCGTCCAAGTAGAAAATGGGATAGAACATCTGATCTATTATTTGAGTCATAATCTCAATTATACGAAAGTGAAGTATTCTTACGTAGAAAATATTTCCTTGGCGAGTGTTCAAGCTGTTGGGGCCCTTGTTTTGAATATTTTGAATTTTGAATAAAGGACAGATTTTGGGTTGCGGAATGATGACACATGGTAGTGGCAATCAAGTCGCAACTACAGTAAGTTGCAGAGCTATCAAGGTGGCGAAGAAGCAAGAGATAGCTGAAGAAAGCAAAAGCATAAGCGCAGACGGAGAGAAGATACAGCGGAAGACAGAAAGCAAAACTCATAGATAACAAGAGAGAAGCTGGAAGCCGTCGAAGAAGAACACAAGAGGAACTAATAGTTGCGAGGGTAGGTGAATAAATAGTAGTCACCCGGCCAAAAGAAGAAGAAAGGATGTGACAGAAGAGATGAATGCAGAGCGCCTGAAGAGGATTGAGCAGACGCTGCGGAGGGAATCCATTTCGAGCATGATGTCTCTATAGTTCCTAGGTTTCTCTTATCCATATTTCTGTCCTATAAGATGTATGTGACATATTTGTACTGATCTTGCTGTGGGAAGCGATGTAACTATGGATTTGGTTGAAGATTATTAATATACCTGCGGGTTACTGTTTGATCTTATGAGCTACATGCATGCATGATGTCTGTGATGCTTTAAAATTTTATTTGCTTAATACCTAGTCGATATTCTGAATGTTCTTGTGTATATATGATGTTGATACAATCAATTCAATGTTAATCATGAGTTTCGGATCCTTTCCCTGCTATCAATCTATTCCCCTTTTGCATGTGGTTGCGGCACGCCTCAGGTGAGACTCTCTGCTCTTCAGAGTAGGGTGACAATTCCGACGTGGTTCTAGACTACAACGGATTCCCTTGTTGGCCCCAACCCCTGAACCTGGGTCTTGCCTGTAGGACCCATTTCTTCGCTAACAAATGGATCCGTGGCTGGGACCCGCATGTTATGAGGGGAACTAGATCATGGTATCGAGGATCTTTGAAGGCAAAATACGGAGATGGTGGGATAACCATCTGGACCATTTCATTGCTCAGCAAGCGAAGTTGACGAATCAAAAGGAAAGGGTGCTTAAGGATCTCATCCTTTTCTCAGATTCTGCTAGTGATACCTACGAGATTCTCTGGGGAAAATTCCCTAGCGACCTCTATAATTGGTTGCGGAGGTTACAGATGAAGGTGCCTAGGGATAGCTCGCGGAAGATAAACCGCAAGTGGGTGCACGGGGATCTGGTGGCTCTGCATCGGTTGAAAACTAAGTTGACCCGTGTGGTGGATTTTTGGGTAGAGACCATTTTGGACGGATATATTGTGGAGTTTGCTGCAGAGTGCTACCAATCCTTCTCGAAGGCTAAATCTATCTTCTGCTCCGGGCTAAGAGGGAAGCTGCTTAAGGAGATTCTGCTATGGATTAAGGCTCTGATGATGGACAAAGGGCTGATGGAATTCCAAAAGGCGAGCATGGAGGCGTAAACCTCCGGTGCTAGGGGAAGGGCTGAAGGGACCGATGCTACGTGAAGTGTGAAGCAGGGAGTGGGGAATGGATGCTGAGGCCGCAAGGAAGTTGAGGGAGCGACGTGCACATCGGAGGGCGCAGATCGCTGACAGGTGGCGAGAAAGGGTGATGCGGGAGTTGAAGCGACGGGAATACAATAGGAAGAATCAAGAGGAGGTGCCTTAGATGATAGCAATTATGGAAACTCAGGTGGATACCCTGGAAAGGGAAGGGACCGCTGTGGGAGTGTGGCGGGTGCATGGGAGCCCGGCTAAGAGAGAAGGGGAGACGACGACTGATGAAGACGATACAGGTGTGCAGCTCGAAGAAGGTTCCGATGGTGAATGGTACGTCGTGATGCAACGGTTGTTTCAAGAGCGGTCGGCATTCATCTCTCCAGGCAGCCCTACTTCCCAGAATTTTCATAGCAAGGATCCCTACCTTCCCCTGGTACTTTATAAACCTTTGAGTAATATTTTTTTTAAGTTACAAGCATTAAGTCGATTGCATAGCAGTTCATTGTCGCATATTAGTAGCAGTGTTACTAGTAGTATTGCAGTTCCTAGTGGGATAGTCACACAACCAGGTCCTAGAGGGTTTATTATGGTCACCCCTTCACAAGCAAAGATGGTTGGGTCATTCACCCGGTATCCAGAATTATCTGGCCGAGGCAATGATGATGTAGAGCAACACTAGTATCTCTGCGAAGCCATATGGAGGGCTCGGCAGACGCCAGACGTAGGGAAGCTAATAGAGTTCCAAACCACGCTCAGAGAGACGGCTCTACGATGGTTTATCAAGTGGTCTGAGGCTCACCCTAATCTAGTAATCGCGGACGTTAAGCGGGATTTTGTCCGAGAATTTAAACTTCCTCAGATGGACCAATAGGCTATGTCCGAGCTCTGGGAGATCAAGCAGAAAGAAGGAGAGATTTCATGGGAGCTAATGCGTCGATTCAAGGACGCGATCGAGAAACTTAGCTACCTGATCGACCCAAACCATCAAAGGGACTAGTTCATCAAGGCTCTGCTTCCCTTGATACGAACCCCCCTCACCCAGCAGAATATTGACAACTTGCAGGACGCTTTGGAACAGGCCATGAAGATAGAGGCCATGGCGGGCTACCCTTAGGAATATTGGGGAGGGTCGGCCCCGCAGGATCCTTCCTTGGTGGGATTGCAGCATCAGATCGCTAGTTTGACTGAAAAGCTCAAGGAGATGCAGCCTATAAGACCAGCCAGGCCGAACGTTTGGTGAACTCACTGCCTGGTTGAAGGCCACGTCGCAACCGAGTGTCCTCGGCTGTGTGGCACGGGTGTGGGACCCTCTGTCACGGCAATCCAGGGGGGTACACCCGCGGGGGGTGGCGCGATGATGAATCCACAGGGGGTATACCAGCCGCAATAGCCTTATGCGGGGTTCCAATCTCAACCAAACCCAACCGCCACAGAGTATTGCGAGATTTGTCGGACGATGGGGCATCCTCCTCAGATGTGCCCGATACTAAAAAAGTACTCCAACGTCCCAAAAAATGTATACTGTGAATTTTTTTCTTCCACGACTCACAACACTGAGTAGTGCAGGGCTCTCGACGCACTCGCGGACAGGTTGGACCAACCCTCCTATAGGGTGAATGAGGCTCAAGAAGAGGAGGCTGAGGCGAGGAAGAGTTGGGGGACGCAGGTCCCAGGAATGCCAACCGTGACCAGAGGGGCCGCGTGCCTGAATGTCCCTCCCCACGTGGCCTTGTGTTCCCAAAGACAGCGTGAATGCTCATGGCCGAGACTCCGTCCGTGTTGTCATCAAGAAGTGGGAGGAACGGCACGAAGGTAGGGCACCAATTCTAAACTCCGAACCTGAGACCGCACCCGGCCATATAGAATGTAGTCATCGTGACGCTAAGAAGAAGAAGACGGGAGAGGACGCCATGGAAAGGAGCGTGTCCACATTTGGCTCGTCCTCAAACAACCATCCCGCCGGTCGTGCGTAAGAGGTACTTTGTAGGCATGGGAGGATTTTTCTCACTGGGGGAGCCAGAGGCTCCAAGAGGTACCCTCAACGACCGGCTCCTAAGAGAAATGGTGACGTCACGGGGACCCTGATTATGGATGTGGCTGACTCTGCACTGCTTTCGTCAAGATTGTTGATAATGCTTCGATGCGGGACTAGCTCAAGCGTACCCTGGTGGACGCACTGCAAGGGAATACGGGGCTAAGGGAACCTGTGGACACAACACCCCAGTATGTGCAGCGAGTCAAGCGGAACAAGCGACATACACAGATTTTGAGGTTATTGATATTATGGGAGACAAGGATCCTTATCCCACCCTGATAGGCATCGATTAGGCTTTTTATAATTACGCCATAATCGACCTCAAAAAGGAGCTAATGATCTTCGAAGATGGAGAGGTCTGAGTCACTCAGCCCCTCGACCCGTTTCAAGGCCTGCGATATACCGAAACTGTGGACAACCAGGAGGATGCTCAGATGATGGACCACCTTTATCAGATGACTGCAGGGAAATGGGAGGACCATATTAACTCGACCGCAACCGGCTCCGTCAGCTGGCACAGTGTCCAGAGCTCGGAGATGTGCCGCCATTGCCCGAGTCTGTTGGATTGGTGCTGAGTTCAGAGAATACCCCACCCTGTCGAACATGCAGGTTGTCAATAACTTTATTGCAAAGGTCGAGGACATGGTGCCAGAAGGCAGCAGGATACCACTTTTGGACGTCGCACTACAGTCCACATCAGCCAAGTGGTGGAAGAACCACCGCAACACCCTGTCGCAGTGGAGTTGTGTGGCGGAGGCTTTGAGGGCATGGTTCAAAGAAGACGAAGGACCTCGCAGTTGGCATAGGTACCACAGGACTTCTGATCCAAAAGACCATCTGAAAACCTGCAAGGAGCAGTGGCGAAGTATAGGGTACCTATAAGAGCTGTGGGTTCATCAGTTCGTCCACTCTTTAGATAACCTTCCCCATGCATGGTACCTAGAAGAAGAACGGAAAAGAGGGACCAGCTCCTGGCCAGAAGTCGTGAGAAAATTTGTGCGGTGTTTTTCCTTCGAAGGAGAGATAGAGCTGGTGTCCCGGGCATTACAAGCAATCAAGGGGGTATTGTTTCTCTGTGATCCAGGGACTGACGGGAGCACCTTAACATTCCATCCTGAGGGCAGGCGTGAGTTGGCTTGCCAGCGGATCGATGGCGATCCGGACGATGACGGTCTGGAGGACCTAAGGCACCTGTAATTTGAAGAGAAGGAAGGCGAGCGAAGCATCAAAGACGAGCCAAGAACTGAGGGCGTCCATCTGCTCCCGCTGAAGACAAAGAAGTTGAACATCGATATGGATGAGAAACCCAAACTGGCTACGGTTGGGGATTACTAGGACGAGGAGACGACAAAGGAAATTTTCAGCCTCCTCCAGGAATACGAAGACTTATTCCCTTCATCGGTTGTAGATTTGAAGGGCATCAAGGGTGACCTCGGAGAAATGCGTATTGTGCTGAAACCGGACGCCAGGCCCGTAAGGCATCGACCCTATCGGTTGAACCCGCGGATCAAAGAAAAGGTCAAGATGGAGATTGATAAGATGCTGACCATAGGTCTCATCTTTCTAGTTGAAGAAGCAGAGTGGGTAAGTCCTATCATCATTCAGAATAAGAAGGACAAGTTGGAGATACGGGTCTGTGTCGACTACCGGAGTCTGAACAATGCTTGCATCCATGATCCGTTTCCCACTCCTTTCAGCGATGAAGTATTGGATCATGTTGCGGGAAATGAAGCTTACTCCTTCACTGATGGATTTTCGGGTTATCAGCAGGTGCGCATTGCGGAAGAAGACAAGACGAAGATGACGTTCACCACCGAGTGGGGATCGTTTGCATACCACGTAATGCCATTTGGCTTGAAGAACGCCCTAGCCGTGTTTTCCCGTATTGCCATCGCTGCTTTCCGGGAGTATATCCACAAGTTCCTGGAAGTCTACATGGGTGATTGGACCATCTACAGTTTGCTGAAGAAACACGCCACCCTGTTGCATATCATGTTCGATCGGTGTCGCTAGTTGCAGTTTTTTTTGAACTTGAAGAAATTAATTTTTGCAGTTCCTTTCACCACGCTATTAGGACACGTGGTGTGCAAGCAAGTGGTCTACGTCGACCCCGCCAAGGTAGTAGTGATCATCCAAATGGAAGCCCCCGAAATGGTGAAGCAATTGCGGGCATTGCTCGGGCACACAGGATATTACAGGCGGTTTATCCGAAATTACACGAAGATCACTGCCCCTTTAGAAAAGCTACTGTGGAAGTCCGAAGTATTCCAGTGGACGGAGGAGTGTCAGATGGCCCTTGACACTCTAAAGGAAAATTTGGCGATGGTGCCTATTCTTGTTCACCCAGACTGGGATAAACAGTTCCATGTGCATATTGATGCTTCTAGTATTACACTTGGGGCTGTCTTGGTGCAACCCAGGGCGACGAAAGTTGACCACCTAGTCTACTTCGCCAGCCAAAAATTGTCTAATGCGGAGAATATTTACACCACTATCGAGAGGGAGGCCTTGGCAATGGTGTACTCGCTCTAGAAGTTTCGCCACTATATTCTAGGGGGCAAGTTCAAGTTCTTTACGGATCACTCTGCATTGAAGTACCTAGTCAATAAGCCTGTCTTGGAAGGACGGATCTGTCGCTAGCTTCTACTCTTCCAAGAATTCGCGTTTGAGGTGATCGTCAAGCTCGAGAGGTTGAACGTTGGGCCCGATCACTTATCCAGGTTGGAGATAGGGGAGAACGATGGCTCTCTTGATGATCAGCTGCCGGACGGTGACCTTTTCTGAGTCGAAGCGGTACCGGATTACTTGGCCGACATTGCCACCTATCTGACCATGGGGCAGTGCCCTTAGCACTACACCCCGCTCCAGAAATGGCACTTGGTCGTCCGCGCCACCGAATACCAACTGATTGCTGGGCAGCTATACAAACTGGGCCATGATGAGGTTCTGCATAGATGCGTGCTTGACGATGAACGCAAAGCCGTAATGTGGGAATGCCACAGCGGCATTGCAGGCGGGCATGTGGGGGCGAAACCCACTGCCCGGAAGGTGCTTCAAGCTGGCCTATGGTGGCCGATAGTCCATGCCGATTGAAAGAATTTTGTGAAGAAATGCAATGTCTGTCAGCACACGGGGAGGCCATCTCATAGGGATGAGATCCCGCTACACCCGGTGCATGTGTTGCGGCCATTTGAGAAGTGGGTTGTCGACTTCGTTGGTCCCATAGCCCTGATCGCCCAGCATTCCAAGGCACGGTACATCATTACCGCAACTGACTACCTCACCAGGTGCGCTGAGGCAGTGGCGGTACGGGATTTCATGGCGGATACAGCAGCGCGGTTAATCTTTTAACACATCATCAGCCGGTTTGGCTGCCCGTGAAGTCTAACCAGTGATCAGGGTACGCATTTCATTAATGACACAATCACATCGTTGCTAAACACATTCATGATCCAACATCACAAAAGCAGCCCATACCACCCGCAGGCCAACGACACTATTGAAGCGTTCAGTAAAATCCTTGAAAAGGGGTTGATAAAGATCTGCAACGCCCAGCAGGATGACTGGGATGAGCAGCTACTAGTTGCACTCTGGGCCTACCGGACTACGGTGAAGCGCCTGACCAATCAGACACCGTTCCAGTTGGTGTATGGCCGAGAAGCTGTGATTCCCGCCGAGTTCACTGTAACAAGTCTTTTAATTGCCATGTCTCTCAAGTTCTCAGAAGAAGCATCGCTCCAGGAGTGCCTCCATGAATTACAAGAACTGGACGAGGTCCGTTTCCTGGACGAATTTCACCAGAAGGTTCAGAAGGATAGGTAGAAAGCATGGCACGAACGCCACATCAAGAACAAAACATTTCAGGTTGGAGGCAAGGTCCTCTTATATGACAGCAAGTTCCAGAAGTTCCCAAGAAAGCTACAGATGCACTGGTTTGGACCTTACTTCGTCATCAAGATTAGAGAGTCTGGAGTCATTCGGTTGGCTCAGCTGGACGGTATTGTTTTACCGGGGTGGGTGAATGGCGCACGCTTGAAACCCTACCAGGAGTAAGTTTATTTCACTCTTCAACAATAATTCTCGCAACCAAGAGTACCCGTAGAATAGCATAGTTGAATAACTCTCCCGCAACTAGGATGAGCATAGGTAGTGTTTTTGTTCATGCATAGATTGTCAATAACCACTCTGTTGTGGGACCGCACCGCAACCGACTGTGGTCGGGGAGGGGCGTGTCCAACGTGTCATCCCCATAGGATTAATAAACGTGTCAAGGTCAGTCCAGGTCATTTCAGTCAGTACTTGTGTCATTCCGTAGGATCGTCTAGATTTGCACCATAAATTACCATAATTGGAATTAAACTCACAATAATCATTTTGCCATAATCCATAGTAACCTCAGCTGCCGCGTCCGCCCATTTCCCCATGCCACCGTCAGCAACTGTCAAAATACACATTCACACGCGATTGATTTCACGATTATTGCAGAGAAGAATGCCAACAGGAATTAACTTGTTATGGGGTCTCATCAACTCCACTCGTGTCAGGTAATTACATTACTTGCATGAAAAAAAAAAGCACAAGAATGCCGGAGCAGTTAGAATTAGCAATTGAAGCAGAACCAGAGCATCAGAAATATCTAGACGCACAGCCCCAGAAGAGGACGCCGAGACGAATTCTGCAAGTCTATCAGCGCCGAGCAACAATGCCGAAGGCCCTCCCAGCTGTCCTAGAACCCGAGCTCGACAGCAGAATTCATAACACCGAGTCCCTTGTAGGGAAATACGACCATGCGGCCCTGATAGATGCCAACCTTTCAGACTCTTCCGAATTCCCGGCACTCAAATGGCAGGTGTATATGGAACATTACTACACAATAGCCGAGCACTCAACAAACAAAATTTTACCAGAGTTCCGGGGCCTTCAACAATCTTCTCTTCTGAATTTAAGAAATCTTTCGCTCTTCAGGACCATAGGACCGGCTATGCAGTGCACTAGGTTGCTACTCAGCCGCGTCCAGAATGGGTCCTTGTGGCTGAATAAGGAAATTCCCATTCATGCTGAGGATATCCATCGTCTTACAGGGCTTTCATAGAATGGTGCGGATGTCTCGACTGCATGTCAGATCACCTCCAAGCGAGCGCGAAAGTCAGGAGATGCAGACTTGTATGTCAAATATGGCACCCGACGGGGAGGAAAGGGAGCCAAGATGGAGCTTATCAATAAGCCCGAGATTAAATTCGCCTGCTACCTCATTGCCAGCAAAACAATGAGGCACTACACAAAGGGCGAATGCACACTGGACACTATCTCCATTGCAGAGCACTGCGTTCAGGGCGCCAAGCTAAACTGGTGCTCCTTCCTGTTGAAAGAACTGTTTGACGCATCCGAAGAAAACTACAAGCACGCTACAAGCTTAATTTATGGATATTTGATCGTTGCCTTTGCCATGTGGAAATCGCACACTCCCCATGTCAGGTTACCAGTGGAAATTCCAGAGGTCTAACCTCCCGCGATGAAGTTTGTTTCGTGGAAGGTGTCGGTTGATCCGAGCACCAAAAAAGTGAATGCCGAGGCATTTCGGACCTGATATGTGTTACACAGTAATTTTTCACCGTCCCTGCAATCCCCGTCTTGCACATTGGAGGGCTAATTTCATGACCTGTGAGCAGTGACATGGCTTGAAACCACTTTCATGACATCCCTCTGAACAAGAGCTTTCATTGCCCTGAAGACATCTCCTTGTGGAAAACCCTAAAAATGCCCTTTTTGCATTGGCGTGAGTAGGCAGTTCAGTACCCACGCCAATGGGGAAAATTCTTCAAAGAGGCCGCGCCAGTTGGCGCTCTGTCCCAGAGTCGCACTTGCACCAACCAATTTAAGGAATGTTTTAAAAAAATAAATGGCGGAAGTTTCATCCTAACTGATCCAGGAACTGATATCTATCTTGAGTTGGGAGGTTTCGCTACGGATTTCCATAGAGAGGAAGTGGTTTTCCACCTCTCATGGAAGCTTCCTTGATGATAGGGCTGATCCCACGATTATAGGGATCCCAACTCCCCTTCCTCCATCTATAAAAGCTTGCCCATCTCCATTGCAAGCTAGTCTTCAAGTTCCCAAATTCTCAAGAGCCTTATGCTGCAAGAGCCTCCATAATTCATAAGACGGTTCAGAAAGCAAGAGGCTTATCGTCAAGATGCGAAGAGAGAGGTTTTGTCCCATCCTTGACGAGCTTTTGAGACATGTTATGGCGTCACCTTGAGAGGGTCGGCGTCGAGCTGTTACTTAGTTTCTTTCCTTTGATTGATTGTTAATGACGACTATTGGTTATGGTTCCACTCTTGTTGTTTATGATGAGTTATGTCCTTTTGGCCCGGCATGTAGTTGAATCTCTGGATTTTACGCTTTTGTTTGTTTTCTCGCATGTGCAGGTGTCCCATCACGGAGATGCGTGGGGATTGTGATGCTAGAGCTGAGGCAGGGCACCACCTCTTCTATATTGTTGCGTTGGATTCCGGGAAGTGGCTTCGCCATGGTTGGTTTATTTACGGTGGGAACTGCACTATAGCATGTGACGATTGTTTGTAGACTTGGTACGGGCTAGTAGGGATCACCTCTGTCCACAGAGGGGATTTACCTCCACAACAAATTGGCGACTCCGCTAGGGATCGTTGGCTTGTTGTCGTTCGTTTTATAAGCTATAGACGAAGCCTGAAGTTGGCCAGACAGCCTTCGAAATGCTTTTGCTCTGAAATTGCGAATTAGATCAATGCTGCTTCAGTCAATCTCTGGTTTAGTTTGTAAACTGAACCCTTTTAGCATTGTCTTGTATTTTCGGTTGATTTCTTGATCATCCTTGCTTGATCAGCTCTTTTGGGCTGGTTCTTTTTGTGAATTTTGGGTCTTTGATAGCTTGATAATTCACTGGTCTGCTTGTTGGATTGCTTCTTTTTATTTTTGACTGAGAAACTCGACTGGCGCGCTTTTTATCTTGACAGTCGCGCCCATTGGCGCAGGTTGCTTGTGTATCACCCGCGCAAATTCCTTTTTGGCGCTAGTTACAGCCTCACAGTCGCGCCAATCCTGTGAGCTGCTAGGGTTTGCTCAGTTTGGAGCTTCCTAAGCCTGATCTATGTGTTTGGTCTTGATTTTTCCACTGTTTGAGTGTTTTGGAGCCTGGATTGACTGACTATTACCTCCATCCTTTGGTTGTTTGTCCATTTCCATCGATTTCGCATTTTAGCCCTAGGTCATCTAGGTGTTGTTGTCTGTCGAACCTTCCTTAGGATTTTTTGGTCCCTTTTGTTTCAGTCAACCTTCTGATTGCTTCTTTTCATTTATTTGGTGGTTTTCTATTGTCTCATTGCGTTGTTTGAGTGATCGTTTCCTTCTTCATTCGAATTTCGCTTCGTCTCGTTTCGGGCCTAGATTACACGGCTCGTTTTGAGTCTTTGGTATTCTTTCGCTTTGAGGGACCTTTGGTTGATTTGAGGTGTGATTATACGTTTGCATTGAGTGAAATTTGCTTGGTTTTGCTCTCTTTTCATCATTTCTCGAATTGACTTTGCATTAGTTTTCATTTTTTAGTGCATTTTGCTCTCAAATATTGAAAATAATAAAAAATCTCTTTTGCTTTGAACTAGTTAATGTGAATTAGATCTTTTCGGTGTTATTAGTGATTAGTGACTTTGAACGAAAAGCTTTTAATTTCCATTAGCTGCATAAGAGGTATCATTGGTTGTTTTCTGTTCATTTCGTTGTTGTGTGAAAAGCTCTCAACTCTCTCATAAGTAGATTTCATCGAACGAAATGATATACTGTGGCATGTAGATTGCACTTAGGAGATTTTGAGACATTATATTCGCTAGGGCCTGAAAACTGAAACGTAATTGAAGATAAACTTTAAAATTTACTCAATTTTACCATGAGCATTGAAACATTAACGCAACATTTAGAGGTCTAGGCTAGAGACGTGTTCCGGCGTCTTTAAACCTAGTAGCTGTCATTTGCCTCTTGGCTTTAGACAACACTAGTACGGACTTTTGCTCCCCGTACCATCGAGTATATAAAGGGAGACCCCACTAGGCTTCTATCCTTTATCCATAGGAAGCCGAGTCTGCCACCCTATACCTGTGATACACCAGACACAGCATTCGGGGAGATTTCCTGCACGTACGTTAAGTCCTTGGTTGATTTCTCTTTCATTTTGGAACCAAGGTGTATATTTCAGTTCACGGTTATTTGGTACACCCTTTGCCTAGATTACCTGAGTAGTCAATTGATCTTTTCTGACTCTTTAAATTAGAAAGGATCACCAAGCGCTTTTCCTTTCACGCTTGCTTCAAAACTGAAAGAGATAGAGTCACCTTTCATCCGTTTCTCGACTCTTAAAACATGAAACGGTGAAGTTTCTAAGTTTCAATGTGGTAAAATAAATCACTTGCGATCACACGCCTTGTTAGAATTTGCTTGTTGGCCGTTTGATTGTGTGCCTTGGTTTTTAGCTCGTGTGTGGTTTTGAGTTGTTGATGGCAAATTTTCCGGAGTTCACCAACCAAGGAATCCCCTTCGATGGGAATCCTGGTCATTTTCCTCCTTTTGGAAATGTTGGTGCTTCTTATATGGCAACGTTGTCCCTTCCTGGGTTAACTGTTGGGTTTCCCGTTTGGTTGTTTTCAACCTCTGTGGTCCCGAATGTCTCGCCTAATGTTCAATCAGTTCCTCCGCCTGAACAACATCATGTTGAATCCAAGGTGGACCTCTCCCCTTCTTCGCCTGTTTCTGCGTCCTCCTCTTCTACTTTGCCTGGTGAAAGTCTGGATTCGAGTAACTAGGTGGCTAAGAAGAAGAAGAAGAAGACAAAGAAGAAGAAGTCTGATAAAGGAGAGGCTAGCTCTGCAGCTATTGCGCCTAAGAAGTCTCCTCTTGATAAACCTTCCAACCCTCCACAGAAAGTCAAGTTCCCTTTCATGTTGTGCATGGGAGACCATCTTCTTCGAGACTGCCCTGGCATTCTGAAGGTGCTTGAAGAATGGTCCAGCGGTTGTCCGTCGTTGCCTTTGGCTTCCAGGAGTCAGGTTGGGGGCACGTCTTCGGCTACTGGTAAAGCTCGTAAGAAGCAGGGTAAGATTACTAATCCCTGTAAGTTGTGTGAAGGGCACCATGCCATTCACCTTTGTCCTTATATGGATGAAGCCAAGCGAGTGTTGGATAACTTGGGCCTTTCTCATGGTGCCTTCCGGTACAGTTATAAAACTTTCTTTGAGTCCTCCACCGGCCCCAGTCCTACAATTGGTCAAGGATTGTCCTTCGGTCCAATCCGCTCCCCGAGAATTCCCATTCGGGAATCGTTCCGGGCCAACCAACGAGTAGAAGTAGGATCGGTTGAGCGAAAACGCACGGTACACGGGGTCTTTTCCGTGAGTGGACCTCACATCCTTAGGTTCTTCTTGTTTCTTCGGATTATTCGAGTTGGAGAAAGGTCCTCTGTCCGTGCCTCGAAGAGAGGCTGGCTTCGCCTCCGTGATGGAGGCTACGGAGGATATTCCTCCCGCCTTCGAGATGGAGGTCATGGAGGAGGCTTTTGATTCCGTAACATCAGGGGAAGACCTTCTCGGTTCGATGGTATCCCCTCCGAGTTGTTTGGTCGCTTCCTTTGACTGGAATCGATTTGCAGGATTTCGCCTTCCGTCTTATGTGCCTTTCGAGATCACAGTACAGGCTCTTGGTCTGGTTGTACCCAGCACCATTATAGACGAAGGTGCCTCTGTTAGTATTCTGTCATCAACTACCTGGCAAGCTTTCGGTTCGCCGCCGCTTGCGCCCGTTACGCAGAATCTGTTGGCATTTAATAGAAGAACGAGTCAACCGTTAGGGATCCTTCCAAGGTTACCTGTTACTTTGGGAGGTAAAATTGTCCATATGGATGTGATGGTTGTTCCAGGCCCCTTAGATTTCAATTTTCTTTTGGGGCGCGATTACACCTATGCCATGGGAGCGCTTGTCTCCTCCCTTTTTCGAGTGGTCTATTTTCCACATGAAGGACGGATCGTGACCATTGATCAGCTTTCGTTCTTTGGTCCTGATGTGGCAGCTGGCCCGCCATCATCCCTTCCTGGTTTTTATCCACTTGTTGTATCTGCCCCACCGCAGGTCAACTATGTGGCTACCTACCCCGTGCCTGTACTCAGTGATAGTGCCGTCATGCATCGTGTGTTGGGGGCATTGGGTCCTGACTTCTAGGATGTTTTCCTTCCATCGGGAGTGGAACTCTTGGAAGCGATGACTTCTTGTTCATTATGATGAGGTCGGTCGGAGCATGGTTCCTTTCTTGTGTCAAGCTCCTTAAAAAATGAAGCAAGTTTGTTGGAGCAGAGTTCCTTGTCTTGTGTCAAGCTCCTTAAAAAATGAAACAAGGTGGTCGAAATATGGTTCTTTTCTTGTGTCAAGCTCCTTAAAAAATGAAACAAGCTTGTCGAAGCATAGTTCATTTTCTTGTGTCAAGCTCCTTAAAAAATGAAACCAGGTTGTCGGAGTAGAGTTCCTTGTCTTGTGCCAAGCTCCTTAAACCATGAAACAAGGTGTCCTGAGGATAGTTCTTTTAATGTGTCAACCTCGTTAAAATAATGAAACAAGTTCTTGTTCAATTCGAGTCTTTGGTCATATCTCGTAAAATCCCAGTCGAGTCTTTCTTAGATCTCGTAATCTGAACCTTCACTCCATCTGCCTTTCATATGGACTGAAGCTTGGGGGGCATGTACCTCGAATTGAGTCACCATGTTGGGGGCATGCTTACTATTTCAAGCATAGTTTATCTTTGTTTCAAGCTTGTGTAAAAATGAAACCAACTTCAAGCAGAGTTTCTTGATTTCAAGCTTGTGTAAAAATGAAACCATGCCCATTTTACCTCTTGTGATTGCCATTTTATTAGCCTGTTGTTGCCAGATGAACCTTGGTTTTCTCACTCCATCGTCACTATCTGCTTGGCCGATCATATTCCTTCACTTGGTTGTTTCACCCGTTCCTGAGGAACCACTGCGATGAGTGGTCTTGTTAGCCAGCCTCTTAACCTTTACTTGTTCTGAGCAGTTCCATCATTACCGGAACCAGTTGCTACCCTTTATACCACTCGTTCCTTCAGGAGGAGTCATCTTTCAGCTCTTTTCTGACTCTCTAAACATGAAAATATTGTCGAGTCCCTTGTCGTTTTGATCTCGTTAAAGTGGCCATGAAACGACATCTACCCAGTATACGTTTACCCCTTTTTCGGGTTGGGATAGATTATTTATGAAAAAGGAATACCCTAGCCTATTGCGACTAGGAGGTTTTCTCAGACATAGTTTTCTATCTTTTCGGATCTGAGGAACTATTTACGAAAAGGGACCTCTGGAGTTTACTTTTCTGCTGTCTTTTCAAACTCTCTAAACATGAAAAGATGCTGAGTTCTTCCTTTGTTAGACTCGTTAAACCCTGATGACATCAAATTTAGTCGTAATGACGTCATTCAAGTCCCTCCTTCCTAGGGCTCATTAAATGTACTAGGATGGGCTTATATAACAAGCATATGGTATCCTCTTCAAGCTCGTGTAAAAATAAAGAGGTACTTGCCATAAATGGTGGGGAAAATGGAACCAACATCATTGTCGTGTCGGCAGTATGTCGCTCTTGAACATGGCACTTGTCTGCATTCGTGTCGGATTGGGGACATCTCACCTCATTTTTTCACTTGCCTCCGTGGGTTTGGGTGATCCCTTTTGACCTCTCACCTGCTCTTTGCCTCGTCATCATGACCTCTGATCTTTTGATGTCAAATACTGCCAAATCCACTGTCATGCCGCCAATATGTTCAAGAGAAGTTGACCTCTGCAAGTATCAACCTCCCTCTGATTCTCATCTGCCCATGATTCAAAAAAACATTATGTTCCTCTGTCTCGTGTCGATGATGTGGGAAACACTATGGCCCACCTTCGATCAAGGTCACTTCCTGTTGACTTCAGCTCATTATCCAGGAAGCTGATCTAGAGACTCCCTTCTGGTACCTTGGAGCCTGCATGCCTCAATGGCAGGTTCTTCGCGTTCGACGTGAGGTTTTCATCATTGGCCTTCGATCGAGTGATTCTACGGGTGTTCGATGCTAGCTCATTGTTCACATGCCGTAGATTGTACCTCTAGTACCTTGAGGACCATTGGCATTAATGGTGGTACCTCTCGCGTCTGTTAATAGCTTTCATAATTGGCTGGTAATCAGGCGATGTTCTTGCATGTTCGACTTCAGATCACATATTCGCATGCTTGAACTTGTACTTTGGTTGGGTCGAGATGGAGCGCAAGACCCTGGATTCTTGTTTGTTACGATCTAGGCTGCGATTTTGTGGATTATCATGATTAGTTACATGACTCACTAATCGGATGGCTGCGACCATACCTGAGTCTATTTATCGATCCTCACTGGATGGCTGCGTCCATGCCTTGGATCTGGATTATTGTATACTCTGTTATGGATGGCTGCGCCCATACCACATATATATCATGTACCTGAGATATCAGTTGTGCTTCTCCACGCAGGTTTTCCGACGGCGGATTTTTCAGTTGGACACGTTCTCGTAAAGAATTTCACCCCTCTCTCTCTCTCGGGCCTCATGCTTTAGGGGGCATCTGTTACACAGTAATTTGTCACCGTCCTTGCAATCTCTGTCCCACACATTGGAGGGCTCATTTCATGACCTGTGAGCAGTGACATGGCTTGAAACCACTTTCATGACATCCCTCTGAACAAGAGCTTTCATTGCCCTGAAGACATCTCCTTGTGGAAAACCCTAAAAATGGCCCTTTTTGCATTGGCGCGAGTAGGCAGTTCAGTACCCGTGCCAATGGGGAAAATGCTTCAAAGATGCCGCGCCAGTTGGCGCTCTGTCCCAGAGTCACACTCGTGCCAGCCAATTTAAGGAATGTTTTTTAAAAATAAATGGTGGAAGTTTCATTTTAACTGATCCAGGAACTGATATCTATTTTGAGTTGGGAGGTTTGGCTACGGATTTCCATAGAGAGGAAGTGGTTTGCCACCTCTCATGGAAGCTTCCTTGATGATAGGGCCAATCCCATGATTATAGGGATCCCAACTCCCCTTCCTCCATCTATAAAAGCTTGCCCATCTCCATTGCAAGCTAGTCTTCAAGTTCCCAAATTCTCAAGAGCCTTATGCTGCAAGAGCCTCCATAATTCCCTTAAAGGCCAATTTCAAGCAAGGAGACTATCGTCAAGATCCGAAGAGAAAGGTTTGTCCCATCCCTGACAGGCTTTTCGAGACGTGTTCTGCTGGCGACCCCTTCCGAAGGAGAATTCAACGTCAGAACTATTGTTGTAATTTTCCTTTGATTGATTATTAATGAACGACTATTGGTTATGGTTCCACTCTTGTTGTTTATGATGATGAGTTATGTTCTTTCTGACTGACATATAGTTGCATCTACTAGATTTTACGCTTGCGTTTGTTTTTTTTCTCACATGTGCAGGTGTCCCATGATGGAGATCGTGGGGATTGTGATCTACTAGAGCTAAGGAACGGGAGCGCCACCTCTTCTACAACGACTGCGTTGGATTCCAGGTAAGCCTTCATCGCTAGTTGGTTTATTTACAATTAGGAACCTGCACTATAGTGTGTGACGATTTTTGCTAGACCCGATCTGGGCTAGTAGGGATCGCCTCTGTCCGCAGAGGGGATTTACCTCCACAACAGTATGGTTTAATGAAAGACGTCGTAGCCAGCCAGCAAAGGGTGCCCAGAAACCTGTTAGATGAGTACAGCGAGCAAGTGTGGTTCGGGGTCAGTCACAGGCATACTTACCTCTGACCTACTTGTGTACCAGAGGACACCTTCCACATGAAGCCACTGAAATTCCAGCTTGAAGATACCACCTTCCACAACGAGGTCTGTTCGTGGCCGGGGGTTGCGATGGAAATCCGCGACGGGGTACCCAGATACAACTTTGATCGGATGTTACCACAGTAATAGCCTGCCGAAATGGATGAGGAGGCGACACCACGGGAAGTCCTTGAGGCGCTCGTCCCCATCATCCACCACTTGAACACTCAGGTACACAATTTTAATGCGGCGACCCAGGTCATTTCAAGCGGTGCCGCTCCTTTCCCTTTACTTTCTGAGTTCCAGCTTTCTCGTTCTACCTCGCACCCCCATAAAACTCCTCTCACCTCCCCCATCCCTACTATTCTATTTACTTTGGCAAGCCCAATGATAACCCCGATGGGAGAGAAGAGCAATACTAAAGATCAATTCGAAGCTCCTCAAGCCAAGCGGGCCCACACCACCGAAGAAAATCCGGTGGTGGACCTCACTGGGGATGATCCACCACTGCCACCAAGTATAGGGGTGTTGATACAGGAAGAACCTCTCATTGGCCCCTCATAGTTCATCAATATTTGACTTCCACCCACTGTTCCACCTCCACCCTCCGTTCCACCTCCACCTACCACTTCATCCGCTCCATCCAATTCATCTACTACCGTGTCCGACCCAATCATCTGGGAACTCCTTGGTGGGGACCACGAGGCCGAAGTTGACTCTAGTACTGCAGCAGTAGTACCACCGGTCGACCCCGCTGTAGAACCCCAAGTTTCTCTGTCTGATATAATTACCCAAATGGCACAAATTGTTACCGACTTAGCTGGGGCTCAGCCTGAGCGCGCTATACCTCCACAGGTTGGAAATACAGATCAGCAGGAGCAGCCAAACTTGAATATGGCTGACTCAGCGCACCAACATACCCCGCCTCCATCCCCTCCAGAGCATTCTAATCAATCAGTTTCCAGTGGGCAACCCTTGCAGGAACGGAGGCCGGACTAGGGCACTTCGGGGACCGCCAATTTAGAAACATGGGGTACAACTCAGCTGTACTTATTTATCCAGAGGGCGGCCTAGCAAGCCGAAAGGCTTCGTTCTAAACTACAGCAAAGGTGCGATGAGCAACAGAAATAGATTGTAGCGCTTACTGAACAACGTGAACAACTCATAATGGCACAGGAACAGCTGAAAGGTCAGATAAACAACGTCACCTAGGTGTTTTCAGAGCTATGACCAACTGTCGCGGCTCATTATACTCAGATGCATGTAGATATACCAGAGACAAATGTCGCAGCACAGGCCTTCCACCTCTGGATCGCATTCAACGGCCTCCACAGGGAAAATGAGGCGCTTCAAGCAGTGTTAGCCGCACGGCCAGCGCTGCCCACTCCAAAGGTTGTCTATTTAGCACAGGTTGTAGAAAAGTAGGGCCAGGCCACTCAAATGCAGGAAACTTTCAACTCTGCGGTGCGTGAGGCTTACGACCTCCTGAAGGGTCTTCAGGATTGTTCAATGGCCCTTACAGTCAAAATGCAGCCAATTTCAGCGCAGCTACAACAGATTTCGAGGGAAATCCAAGAGGCCACAGACCCCACGCGGTTGGACCAGTTATATGCCCAGGAAGATGATCTCAAAGTGCAGATCCAGCAAACAGAGGCCAGCTCAACAATGGCCAAACGGGTAATTCGTGAGCTGCGCCCGCCCCTCCAACTCAGCGCCAGGACAATACAACAGCTAGCCGCCGAGGCCGAAACCTAGATTAGCACGGTGTTCGAGGCTGTACTGACGCACGTAGAGGAGGCTGCTGTCACCAATATTGCCGAAGAAACAGATTCACTGCTGCAGGGGTGGCAGCAAGCTATGTCAACCTTCACTGAGCTTAAAGCTACAACGTTTCGCAGAGTCCCGGAGTTGGGGCCCTTGTTTGGACAACAAACGAAAGGAGCACAACAACAACAGGCCACGAGGTCCAGCGAGGCGATGGAGATAGAGACTGTGATTTGCGATTGACTCAGGATGAGTCAAGAAACTATGGTTGGGGCCTGTTGGGGCCCTTGTTTTGAAAACTTGTTTTGAATATTTTGAATTTTGAATAAAGGACAGATTTTGGGTTGCGGAATGATGACACATGGCAGTTGCAACCAAGTCGCAACTACAGTAAGTCGCGGAGATATCAAGGTGGCAAAGAAGCAAGAGATAGCTGAAGAAATCAAAAGCATAAGCATAGATGGAGAGGAGATACAGCGGAAGACAGAAAGAAGAACTCATAGATAACAAGAGAGAAGCCAGAAGCTGCCGAAAAAGAACACAAGAGGAACTAACAGTTGCGAGGGCAGGTGAATAAATAGTAGTCACCCGGCCGAAAGAAGAAGAAAGGATGTGACAGAAGAGACGAATGCAGAGCGCCTGAAGAGGATTGAGCAGATGCTACGGAGCGAATCCATTCCTAGCATGATGTCTCTGTAGTTCCTAGGTTTCTCTTATCTATCTTTCTGTCCTATAAGATGTCTATGACAGATTTGTACTGATCTTGTTGTGGAAAGCGATGTAACTATGGATTTGGTTGAAGATTATTAGTATACCTGCAGGTTACTGTCTGATCTTCTGAGCTAGATGCATGCATGATGCCTGTGATGCTTTCAAAAATTATTTTCTTAATACCTAGTCGACATTCTGAATGTTCTTGCGTATATATGATGTTGATACAATCAATTCAATGGTAATCATGAGTTGTGGATCCTTTCCCTGCTATCAATCTATTCCCCTTCTGCATGTGGTTGTGGCACGCCTCGGGTGAGACTTTCTGCTCTCTGGACAATGCTGGCGTGGTTCTAGACTATAGCAGATTCCCTTGTTGGCCCCAACCCCTGAACCTGGGTCTTGCCTGCAAGACCTATTTCTTCGCCAACACAAGTTGTCCAAATATTTCGCCACTATATCCTATTCCGGAAGACCATTGTCATTTCAGATTGCAACCCATTACTTATATCTTATCACGTCAATTTCTTGGGGGGAAATATTCAAAATTGATTGTCATTCTGTAGGAATTTGATTTGGAATTCATAAAATACAAATAAAAAAAGTCTTTAGTTTTGGCTGAGCTTCTTTGTGACCTTCCCTCTTATAGTACCGCTACTACGTCGGAACCATCTATTCCTAACGAGTCTCTGTTTCTGATTGGATCATCTGATCCTTGATATAGGGGTTTTATCATCTATCTCCATACCCATACTTTTCGACCTGATACCTCTCACTTTGACCAGAAACGTATTCGATACCAAGCCAAATATTATCTGATCGTTGGTGATACACTTTATCATCGTGGTGTCGATATAATTTTAAGAAGGTGCCTCACTCATGAGGAGGTCGAAAATGTTTTAAATGATTTTCATATTGGGGTTTGTGGTGGACACTTTTTTGGATGTGCTACCACGCAGAAGATACTTCGCACTGGTTACTTTTGACCTACCATATTTCGTGGTTGCATCCTCGTGGTCAGAAGTTGTCATGCGTGCCACATATTTGATTGAAAAATACACAAACCACCAGCACCAATGCATCCTGTTGTCTCTGTGGGACCCTTTTTGAAATGGGGAATTGACTTCATGACCTGTAACCCTCGTTCGTCCGAGGGGGCATGGTTATATTATTGTCACAATAGACTACTTTACCAAGTGGGTCGAAGTGATGCCTACATTCAACAACACAGGACAAACAACTGCATTTTTTTTCTTTAATCACGTCATTGCACGGTTTGGGTTCCCACAGGATATGGTGACATATCATGGTAAGCATTTTCGTAATCACATGATGACTGAGTTCACTACCAAGTTAGGACTGTCACATGATAGTTTATTCCTTATTATCCAAAATCAAATGGACAAGTTGAGGCTATTAACAATATTCTTAAATGAATGCTTCAAATAATGATAGTAGTTCATAAACGAAACTGGAATTTGATCCTATACTTGGCCTTGTGAGCGTAACGAACCTCGGTGAGAAACCCAAATGGACTTACCCCCTTTCAATTGGCATATGGTCTGGAATCTATCTTTCCAATCCAATGTGAAATACCGTCTTTAAAACTCGCAATCGACTTGTTACCTGACACCTTAAATGAAGAAGCACATGTTTTTAACCTCATCCATCTTTATGAAATGCGTCGTGAATCCCAATTGGCCAACGAAGCGCATAAAATATGTATAAAGGCACAATACAACAAGCATGACCAGCCTCACATTTTCTTAGAGGGCAACGTGGTCCTTCTTTACGATCAGGAAGCTGATGTAATAGGTACAGGGAAATTTGAGTCATTATGGCATGGCCCCTATATTTTCGAAAGAGTTCTTTCTAAGAGTGCTTACGAGTTGGTGTATTACAATGGAATTTGTTGGAGCAGGGTCTCCTACGAGATGCTAAACTGGTCCAATTTTTAATACTTTTAATTATATTTAGTCTAGCGCAGGGGTTTTGGGGTGGGTCAAAGCCCCGAAAGCATTGTAATGGGAAAAAGGGTAAACTAGGGGTCGAAAACCACAGTTTGCGGACCATAGGAGAGCTTAGGCTAGATTATTATAAATAGAGGAACATTTTGTATTGTAAGGTAGGCAATGAAGAGCTATTGATGTGATTTGTGGCTTAAGATATCTGTTTGGGTTTTTGGGGAAAGGACTCCTGCTGGCTGTGTGCGCGGAAATCCAGAGTCCAGCTGTGTGCGGACCTGTTGTATGGTACAACAACCCTCCCCATTTCAAATTTTTAGAATAAATTTCATTTAGAAATAGGCCCCTTTATTTTTTAGATAGGAATAAAAAACTTAGAGGAAATCCGATCATTTTGAATAAAACAATAAAGGTTCATTGTTAGAAAGACATATATATTGCATATTTTTAATAGCAAGTGTATATAAACAAATGCAACATTGAAAAATTTCCGTTCTGATGAGATATAAAGACTTTATCACATTAACATAATACATAAAAGTATTCAATTGGAACAAAGTCTGATGTGATACAGTAATCGCAATCGCAAATCGCAGATATCTTTAAGTTGTATATTTGTTTTTGAAAAACTCTGATGCGATTGAACCAATCGTAATCGTAAATCACAAAAATTTTGAAGCTTACACATTTGTTCTATAAAAAATCGATGTGATGTGATTGATCGCAATTGGATTTCGGAAGAGAAATGTAATATGCACTTGTTTTATAATCTCTGATGCAATGGGCCCCATCGCAAATCGCAAATCGCAAAATGAAAATGCAAACTCTTCATTCGGTCATTTGCAAAACTCCGATGCGATGCGATTGATCACAATCGCATTTCGGAGGAATAAACATTATATTCACTCATGATACTAAAATCCCAATGTGATATGCCATCATTACAATCGGAAATCGGCGGAGATCATGAAATCTTATTTTTTGTCCCTCTTGAAAATCCCCGATGCGATTAATACTTAATATTTATATTTTACATTGCGCATATGTTATGTATTCATCGCAATCGCACGATTGAAAGGGAAAATTTTAGGTTCTCATTTCAAAACCGCTGATCTCCGATTGTACGTTCATTATTAATAGAAAATAAAATGAATTATGGTTACTGATTCTATTTCGAATACGTTGAGTGTGACTTCTAAAGAAAGCAATTAAGTCTAAAATACGGAGTTAATAAATGAAAATCAACGAATATATCTTTCATATAGTTGTTCTCTTTATTCTCTTTTTACCACGTCTGAAAGCTTTTCTCCATTGCAGAACTACAATCCTTTCATTCACCGAGCAAGGGAAATGTTACCAAACAACGAAATGTCTAAAAGATCTAGGAAAGCGAAGGTCACTATCGCTGCAAAGACCCCTATTTTCACCATGGTACCTAAAGAGAAACCGGCCAGAATTAAGTTGGTTACAGACACATTGTGCCAAGGTCTTGGAAAACTCTCTTGGGAAGAGGTATATAACCTGATTGAAAGGGAAAAACCTAAGGTCACTGTGGCAAAGGCAATAGTTCTTGATGAAGATGACTCAGAGTCCGATTCACAAAATTATCTTCAAACACTTGCGAATTCATTCCTGCACCGAATTGCAGCTCAGGAAAACATTTTCCCTTACTATGATGTAATTCGGTGGATAATTGAAAATGTGACCATCAGAAACAAGACATTTGTTTCAGCTACTGGTACAAAAATTGGGTCATTTAAACTAGAAGACATTAAAGCAATGTACCACCTTCTGGACTTGCAAAAAATCTACAACAAAGCCTTCATCAAGGAATTTTCTGCAAGCAATGAAAATCATTCTGAGCCAATCAGAGAATGGAGGAGAGCTCCAAAGAAGCACAAGAACGAGGCATAAGGTATGTACTCTGTGGAGTCCCTTTTTCCTCCATATTGTTATGCCGCCGCAATGATGTGTAGGCTATTTGGAAATGATAATTCAACTAGGTTTTCGATACAAATGGTACCTTTAATCCATTCTGCTGTAAATTTCGAAATCATGGACTGGGCTGTCATTATTTCAGATAAGATATCCAATAGAATTCTCGAGTATAGAAAGTACAAGGACACAGGAAACACAACCGCATTTTACTTTTGTGCCTATATTCTAGATGCCCTATGTTTCCATTTTACTTTGAAGAATAACAAGAAATTGATGTGGCCTACTTTTCCATTTAATTGTGGAGATTTTACTCTTAATAACTTCACACATGCTGAGAAGGAGGTTATCAAAATAAGAGATCTTAAGCTCTCAACAGTGCCGGGAAGGCAATATGACCCAAAGAAGGTGGCGTTTGATTTCATCACTTCAGTTTCAATCGCTCAATTTGAGCATGAACCAAATGAGTTTGATGATTTGTTTGTTTCTGTTGATAATTTTTCCCAAGTCTATAACTTAGCCAAGTATAAATTTTAGACTGAAGAGATGAATACATTCATGTTATTTAGAAGCCAGAGACTTCTCAAAGCTCCTCTAGATCAATTAAGTATGCTTGTGCAAAATTCTGAAACACAACAAAAGGAAAAAGAGGATGCATCTGGCAAAGAAGCTAAAGAAACATCTACCAACAGGGTCAATGAACATACACAGAAGGAAGTCACAGGAACTAATCCTATTGTGAAGAAAGAAAACACTAGCGGCAAACCCGATGTGCAAAAAGAGAATACTAATGGTAAACTCCATGTACATATTGATCAGCAATCTACAACTCAGACAGAAAAGGAAAGCACAGGTACTGAGACCAATGTGCATACTGAGAAAGCAGACACAGGCAGTAAGGCTATTTTACAAGCAATGAAAGGAGATATGAGAAATAATCCAGATTCTCAACTTGGAAGAGGAAAAACTACTGAGAAAGTAGTGGAATCTGTTGAGCTTATAGTTTCTTCCCATTTGCTGAGCCAATATGAGAAATTTACCTAGCAAATAGGACAACAAAATAATCCCGAAGTTAAAGTTATGGAAGATCAAGATATGGAAGTTATTCCTGAACATCCTACAGGTGAAATTATATTGAGAGTAGAACAAATTCCTCCTCTAGACATATTTTACAGTCCTAAGAATAGGGTTGTTGTTAGAAAACAGAGGAGGAGGAGAAGGACTGACCAAGATTCACTTTCAACATCACAAGTGGAATTTATGAACATTGTTTATAAAAATGCTGAGGTGAATCCTACGGAGGATCTCACCAAATTATCTCAATACGCAGGTGCTTATAGTGCTGCAACTATAGACAAAGCTTCTGAAGTATCCCATTTGGTGAAACAGAAAGACTTACAGATAGCTATGCTGGAGGAATAGGCCACATAGAATCAACAAAATATTGTTCAGTTGGAAAAAAAATTGCAAGATGAGGAGCTCAGATCTAAACAGCTGGAAGAATAGCTTAGCATTGAAAAGAAGAATATTGATGAACAAGCCTTGAACAAACAATAGCAGTTGAGTCAAGAAGTAGAAAAGTTACAAAATCTTCTGGAAAATGAGGAAAATGCAAAGATTGAACAAGAGAAAATATTCCAATTACCATTGGACAAGTTCAAGGATTACTCTAAATTAGATCAATTCAAAACTGAAGCTCTTGAAACAAACAAAATGCTATCTTAGCAGTTAAATGAATTTTGTCTAAAGTTGGCACAAGATGAGCCATTGTGCGAAATAACATAATCTTTGATAAATGAAGCAATCATTCTCAGGCAAGAAATTGATGATGCTGATGACAAAATTTCTGAATTCCTTTCATGGCAGGATACAAAGCAGGGAAGAAAATATAATCTTCCCAGAAATGAGGAGAGACACAAGGAGATTTTATTTACGGAATGGGAATAACATCTGATGAAAGCAGAAAGAGCCATATCAAGAGCTAAAAGTATGATGAATAAGATAACAGAGTTGATTAATGACAACTTGTATGCCACTAATTTGATCTTAGATTGTACCCTAGGCAAATTACCAAAAGTAAAAGAAGTTGATTTCAGGTGGAAGGAAGAGATAATCAATAAGAATAAACAGATTAGCAAACTTCAAGGAATTTTATAGGATATTATGTGGACTTATCTAATCAAGCCACACAGTCAACAAATGGCCATAAAATTCCTCTCAAATGCTATTAATTGTATCATTCCTGAATTCTCTGATGCTACGTATACTGGGTATTTACATTCAAGGCTAAGTCATCCAACAAAAGTCAAAGATATGCTCAAAATTTTCCATCTGGGCACATTGAACGTAGGAGATAATCAATGAATCAGTTTTACTTCAATATCGCAATTTTGTTTACAGACTTTTGATGAGATAGATTGTAGCAGTAGTTTTAGTTATTTTTTTTTATTTTTAAGTTCCTATTTAAACCCCTTTCAGGAATTTAGAAAGGGGTTCTGAATTTGTAATATTTTGACTTGGATGTTACATTTTTGTACGCCATTGACTCTTATATTTTTATAAAGGATCGCATCTGGTGTTTTATGGAAAATTGTCTTTAAGAATTGCATTTCTGTATCTTGGACTCTGTTTTACATTGAAGTGCTGGATTTGGATATTGAATTGCATCGGGAAAAGTATCAAGATGAATACTGTATTTCTATCTATTCACTGTTAATTTTCATATGTTATGAGATATTCTCTTTAATAATTGCTATCATTTATATTTACTTTTTTTACAATAGTTCTTTATACATATCTTTTCTGAGTGTGTAGAAGTATTCATCTCTTACAGTATATGTAAATGATATATAAAATGATGAATACAATGTGTTATTAGAACTCTGTTTAATTTCTTAAACAGAGTTATATTTATTTGTTACTGCATATTTCAATTAAAATATAATACATTTTCATGGTTATTGGTTTAGTTGAAACAATTTTAAAGTTGTATTCATATTTGATACCCGGGTTTAATTCTAGATTTATTTATAAGTTATAGATTAGATTAGATAGTTTATTTCATTCATTTAATCCCATTTTCCATTCATCCAATCATTCCATCACCAACCCATTTAAGTTATTAGGAAACTGGTCCTATCAATCCAGTCGGAGCCACCACACCAAACAGAAAAGGAGTTGTCCTAAGGTCCCAACCAGGTGGTTTTCCCACAATGTTTAAAGCAACGATTTCCGAGGCTTCAACATTTTTGGCGCTAGGAGGAGGGCCTAAACTATGAATGGCAAATAAATCCAAATCTACAGGTCATTCTAAGAGCAACTCACCCTCATCACCTTCTTCAATTTCTTCTACATCTCAAATCACCAGAGAAGAAATTGATAGAGATATTCAAACACCTACTACCAAAGTCTCAAACCAATCAGATAATCAACCTTCTGAGTCCCCTGAAATACAAGCTTTAGTTCATAAACTCCAAGGATTCTCATTGTCATTAGAAGAATCTAAAATATCTGAAGGTAGTGTTACTTCACAATTTGTTTCTTCCAGACCTCTCACTAGGTCACAAAGTGAAAAACTTGGTATTCCTCCAAAGGAATTTCCTTTACCTAGTAGAGTCAAGACCAGAAAAAAATCTTCGGAATTAGATAGTGATATTATTTCTTCATCACAAATCCACTCATCTGCTTCCTAGTCTCAAATCAAGAAGAACATAATTATTCCAACAACCTCTACTCAAACACCAGTTGTTTCTCCAAATCCTTCCATTTTTATCCCAACGATGGCACAAGCAGCACCAAGACCATGGGCTAGACCCGGAGATGTTAATACGCTTGCACCTTTACATGATTTACCCGATCATGCTAAAAAATGGCTACCAAAATTAAGTCTGGACCTGAACATACTAGCTGAAGAATATATCAATAATTTTATGCTTGCTGCAAATTTGAATGGAGTTGAGCATGAAGATGTTGCAGTCAGATTATTCCCCTATACTTTGCAAGGTGCAGCAGGATCCTGGTATTTTTCATTACCTTCGAGATCTATTACAAGTTGTGATATTTTCTCAGATCATTTCTTGACCAAATTTGGAGATGACAGATCCATAGCTACCCTAATCAATGATCTTTCCAACCTGAGGACAGAACCCAAGGAACCCATTAAAGATTTTAACTCTTGATTCAACAAACTTTTGAATAAAATTCCTATAGATTCAAAGCCTAGTGAGCAGATTATAAGTGAATGGTATATAAATTCTTTTCCCTCAAACATAGAAATTTTTGTAGATAGAGTTGCAAAACCTACTTTAGCTGAAAATATGAAAGAAGCTATCGCAGTTGAAAAAATGATTGTTGCTTTAGATAAGAAAAATGACATTGAAGAAAGAAAATCAAGGAAAGTCAACTTTAAGGATGATTCAAAGAAGAATACACCCAGAGATCCATATGACATGGAAGGTTTACAGAAATTTCTCAAAACCATGTCTAATGAAATGGTTGAGATTAAAAAGCAAGTGGCAAAGACTTCTATTAAGAGACCATTCAGAAATTTCAAGAGAAATCAAGCTGAATCTAAACCTCCCAATTCAATCTCCAATGCAGAATCAGAAGAAGAAGAAGAAGAAGATACTCCTCTAGTATCATATGAAGAAGAATAAAGAGAGGAAACAACTGAATTACATGGAATGTGGGATTTCATTCTCCCTAACTCAGACAGTGAAATAGAACATGAAGCCATGCCTGTAAGTACAAGGAGAAAATCTACATCATAACCTGTTCAATCTGTCCCTATGAAGAAAACTATAACTCCAAGTACCAAAGACAAATTTCTTGTAAAGAAAACTTCTCCCTTACCCACTCAAAATCAGCCATCATCTTCTAATCCTCCTACATCAACATCTAAGACTTTGGTGGTATCAGATCCCATGGATTATAACATTGTTGAAGACATGAAAAAGACTAGAGCGAACATTTCTTTCCATGAACTCAACAAACTTAAACATCAACAAAATCTTCTTTTGAAATAATTAAATTCTACACCTATTGCTCCTCTACCAAGTGGTGTAGTTTCCAAAGAAGCTAAAGGAACTGGTAAGCCACTAGAAAAATTAGATGCCACAGATAATGTTCTTATTGGAGAAAGATCAAATTCTCAGAGACCTCCTTTTCTTTTGACTTATGAAATCTACAACAAGAATTTGCATAATTGTTTAATTGATTCAGGAGCATCCTCTAATATAATGCCTACTTCAGTCTGTGCAAAATTGAATATTGAACCACAAAATTCTGCAGTTCACATTGTTCAGTTGGATCACTCTAAGGTTCAAGTTGTAGGAGAAATCAATTCAGTCACCATCAGACTAGCTTCCGATCCTAGGATTTTCCAAAGAATTGATATTCTAATTACAGATATTCCTGAATTCTATGGATTAGTCTTAAGAAGAGATTGGTCTGCAAAGCTTAATGGTTATATCGCAATTGATTATTCACATATGTGGCTTCCCCACAAAGGGAAACCAAATCAAATCAAAGTTGAACGAGAAAAACACATGATGCACACTGTAACTGAATTTGAACAAGCAAATGAACCTATAGCTTTCAACAACAATATCCTTGGAGTTTATTCTGCTGAGTCATTCCATGGAAAATTCAAAGCACCACAGTCACCCTTTACTGTAAATACTTTGTTTCACAAATTGAAAATTTTTCAAAATCTGATTCTTCTAGAATTGTTAATATTTTTGATACATTTGTAGATAAACCTGTAGATAAGTCTTTATTTTGGTCATTATATTTTCATGGATCAATATCTAGTGATGGACCAGGAGTGATCCAGATTTATGCAGGAACACAACAGAATAAACATATAACCATAAATACAGAGATGCAACGGAAATAACACTTCATTTCATTAATATCAAAGAGCTGAAATTTGCTTACAGACAGAATGGAAATAAAACTAGCTAGGGCGCTGGTAGCTATCTCTGAGAAGAGATGTGGCAGCTACAGACCTCTGAACTAAGTTGCAATGAGGCTTGAGGGCATATTTATTATTGAGAAACAATGGAGAACTCTAAACATCCAAAAACCTAACCCTAGGAGATGAAGCGCCAAAACTATGGGCCCCGTTTGGGTAAATTGGTGTTCCAACTTCCCAGGGACGTAACTTTGGCATACTATCTCCATTTGACGCACATGGTACACCATTAGAAAGTTCTATCCAAGGACTAAAAATTTCGCCACGAATATCCATTCCGAAATGGAATGATATTCGCTGGAGGCGCGATGCCCAAAAAACGTCGTTTAGGGTCTCAAAACGGCTCCAGAAGTTCAGGACCCGAAAAACTGCTAAAAATAGTAAGTTATGCCGAAACTGAAAAACTGAAAGAGATAGTGGTGGGGTCCCAAGTGGAATAGGCGGGTGGCCACCAATATCCACCTGGATCGTTCCTCCCCCCTTAGGAAGCAATGGTCCCCATTGCGTTAAGTTCCTCCATGAGATGAAGAAACTTTTGTTGAACTTGGTCCCTGGTGAACCACTTGCCTTGGTGCAGGAGTTGGCCAGCTTTGACAACCCGATATAGTTGGATGTTCTGTTGGCGAGTGCTCTTTATTTTGACGTCCCTGATACAATATGTGGTGGCCTGTTCCATCAAGTCGGGGTTTAACTCTGTTGGTGTGAGTTGTTCTGCAATGTCTGAGGTGTCCAGTAGAGGTGGGAAGTAAGGATGAAGGTGATCCACATTGAAGACTGGGTGTAGACCAAGGAATGGTGGAATACTGAGCTCGAAGGCATTGTTCCCTACAGCCTTGGTGATGGTGTACGACCCGTATCAGAGCGGGCGAAGCTTGCGGTGGGGTCCAGTGAGGCGCTCCTTCTACAAATGTAGCCATACTTTGTCGCCCACCTGGAAGTTGTGTGGCACCCGGTTTTGATCATGGCATTGCTTGTACTTGGCATTAGCTCTGTCCAATATATCATGAACCTGCTGGCGGATGTGTTGAATGCGCTCGATGAAGCTACTTGCTTTGTCAACTTCAGACTGGACATGAGCTGAATCGGCCTGAGCAGCTGCAAATGGTATGACTACGTCAATAGGACATAGTGGCTGGAATCCCAAGCCCACCTGAAAGGGGCTATGGCCAATTGAACTGTGGAGAGCCCAATTATAACTATGTTTTACATATGGGAGGCTCTCGTCCCATGTGCGTGGATGCTTTGAATTGTACATGCGCAGAATGTGTACAAGCATCCTGTTGACGACCTCTGTCTGGCCATCTATATGGGGATGGAAAGCTGTGGAATTGGTGAGCTTGGTATCCAAAATTGACCAGAGCCTAGACCAAAATGTGCTGAGGAACCTGCTATCCCGATCTGATATGATAGACCGTGGGATCCCAAAGTGCACCCACACTCGTTCAAAGAAGAGTTTAGCAGTGGCTTCTGCTGTGATATTCTTCTTGCAAGCCGCCATGATGGCCATCTTTGAGAATCTGTCGACGACCATGAAAACAGAGTCATTTCCCTACTTAGTAGAAGGTAGGCCTGACATGTAATCCATGGAGATGGATTCCCAAGGTCAACTAGGGGTAGGTAACGGAGTATATAGGCCTTGCTTCTTGATGGTCGGTTTGGAAATGGCACAAGCAGTGCAGGATCTGATGTGCTTCTCAACATCCTTTCGAAGTTTCGGCCAATAGAAATACTTCTGCAGGATTGCTACTATTTTCTCGACCCCGAAATTCCCAGCGACTCGACTATAGTGTGCTTCCCATATCATCTTGGCACGCTCGCTTGAAGGAACACAAAGGTGTCCTAGGTGACATACAGTGCATCTTGGAGGTGAAAATTTGGAACTTGCGTACCCCCCAAGAGTGCCTTGTAAGTGTGGCCGAATTCTGGGTCACTCTCATAGAGAAGCGGCCAATCAGAAGTCTCATGCCCACAAGAGTTGAACACGGTGGTGAGCGCCACGATCGGTGGTCGGCTGAGGCAGTCTGCAACATTATTGGTGCTACCCTTCTTGTACTTGATGTTCAAATGAAACTATTGCAGATATGTGGACCACTTCTTATGGCGATAATTCTGCAAATTCCCTTGTGTCTGTATGAACTGCAGGGGCCGGTGGTCTGTGTGGATGATTGTTTCCTTCCCCAAAATGTAATGCTTCCATTGTTGACAAGCTTGCACAATGGAATACATTTCTTTTTCATAAGTGGGATACTTGCGAACTGTGTCAGAAAATGTCTCACTGTGATATGCCACTGGATGTCCCTGTTGAGTAATAACTGCCCCAATAGCATAGTCAGAGGCATCTGTCTCGATCTCAAATGGATGTTGCAAGTCTGGTAAAGTGAGCACTGGGGCAGAACAGAGGCGATTTTTCAATTCTGTGAACGCCTTCTGTTGAGGTTCTGACCAAAATAATTTTGCTCCTGCTCCTCCCTTGGTGACTTGACTCAAGGGCCAAGTGATATGAGAGAATCCCAACACAAACCTCCAGTAAAAATTAGCAAGACACAGAAAGATGTGAAGCTCTGTTATAGTAGTTGGGGCTGGCCAATCCTGAATGACTTGGATCTTGGTTGGATCCACGTGCACCCCCCTTTCATCAATAATGTATCCCAGATATTGAACATGGGTCATGCCAAAAGTGCACTTCTCCAGATTGGCACACAAATTGTGTTACTGCAGTGTTTGGAGGACTTTTCGGATGTGGTGAAGGTGCTCTTCCCAAGTCTGGCTGAAGATAAGAATGTCGTCCAAGTACACCACTACAAATGAGTTGGTGAATGTCCGCAAGTTGTTGTCCATCATCCTCATGAAGGTTGCGGGAGCATTCGTCAACCCGAAAGGCATGACCAGCCATTTGAAAAGGCCTTCCTTGGATTTAAAGGTAGTCTTCCACACATCAGAGGGTTCAATCGGTACCTGGTGATACCCCGAATTCAAGTCAATGTTGCTGAAATATTTTGCACCTTTGAGTTGGTCTAGAAGGTCATCAATCCATGGGATCGGGTACCTATTCCGGACAGTGATCTTGTTCAGCGCTCGATAGTCAATACAGAGTCTCCACGTCCCATCCTTCTTCCGTACCAACACGATCAGGCTCCCACAGGGCGATGAACTTGGTTGGATGTGACCTTTCTGCAGCAGCTCCTGAATCTGCCTCTTGATTTCATCTTTCTCCAGAATAGAGCGCCGATAGATCGGTCCATTGGATAGCGGTGCACCTAGGGTCAGATCAATCAGGTTCTTGACCTGACAGTGCAGAGGAACCCCTGTGGGTGAGGTGAAGATGTCCTCGTACTCCTCCACAACCTTATCCATTTGTTGTTGTCATGCAGAGGAGCCTTGTCTGGAGGTCATGGCCATAGTCTTCTTCTTGCCCTGGGGGCGGATCATCAGGAAAACGAATTTCCTGGTTTGGGAAATGAGCTTACTGCATTGTTTTGCAGTAACCAAAGAGATAGCGGCAGGAGGTGGTACCTCTGGTATCCTGTACAACTTATTTCCCAAAGTAATAATAACAGCGTGAGGCCGAGACTCATACACAGCATGACGCTTCCACAAGTATGGTTGTCCTAATAATACATCAGAAACATCAATAGGATCAACATCACATAATACCTCATCCATTAAGGGCTTGATGCTATAGGGAAGGCGAAACGGTTGGTTAACGTGGAGATCTCGTCCTTGGTGAAGCCACCCGATGGTGTATGGATATGGGTGAGCTATGGTCGGCAAGCCAAACCGCTTCACGACGTTTGCTGAAATGAGGTTCTTTTTGCTCCCATTGTCGACAATGAACTGTACAGCGGAGCCCTTTACCCACATCTGGGAGTGGAAGAGACGTTCCTCCTCCTCTGGATCTTCTGGTTCCTCCTTCTGGATCTTTGTAGTGGCAACAGTGGCGTTGGGCTCCACATCAATAATCTGTTTCCATTTTTCATTCCCCTTTTCAGGTTCTGATTCGGAGTCAGAGCATGCATCTGACTCAGAAGCCCTCATCTCAGCCACTAGCGATGGCTTCGACGGGTTGTCTTTAGCCGCCATGCCTTGGCTCTATCCTTTGTTTTGCGGTTTGGAAGCACCTTTCCCTTGCTTTTGATTTATAGTTCCAAAGTCTCGCTTCTTCTGTTTGAATTTCTGCTCAATCTTGGCAGCATACCGGTATGCTGTACCAAGCGAGGAGATGTCGAGGAACTCCATTTCCTTCTAAATGTATCTATGAAAACAGCTGCGATACTTTAGCACCAGATGTTTCTCTGAATATTTGATACCCAACTTTGTGCGCAGGGTATGGAACAGATTCGTCATCTCATGCACATCTTGATCCCTTTGTTGTCGCAGCGTGGTCCATTGTATGTACTTGTCCTCATAGCTCCCCACGGGATAGTACTGTTCCTTGACGGCGTCTCGGAAAGAATTCCAAGTTGGTACAGCCAAGAACAGAGAGGGTTCTGTCTGGTCCTTGTTCTCACAGTAGGTTTCCCACCAGTCCTTAACATGGGGGGTAGCTTTGAGGAGTGAAAAAATAATCTTCTCCCGGTCTGAAAAGTCATGAACAGAGAAATATCCTTCTAATAGATTCAACCATCTATCTACGGCATTTGTGTCTATTTGACCCTCAAATATGGGAATGTCAAAATTTACTTGTACCTTAAAAGGAGTCGCGCCTCCAAAGTGGCTACTAGATGCAGATGCGCCGCTGGTGGGCAGCTGTTGAAGGATCTGAGCAAAGTTATCCATCATTGCGTTCCTTTGTTTTTCGAGGGCCTCCTCGAGCAATATTTTGATAGGATCTCATGCTCCCTCATCTTTCTTTTCGTCCCCCATGGGTGTCCGTCGAGGTTTGCGAGGCTGATCTTGCAAAGGTTCCACCAGATCAAGCCCTAGCTCCTTATACCCCGACCTCGTTGGGGACATGCAAAGAAGGATTTAGAAAAAGCAGATCACTTTGATACCACTGATCCGGATTTATGTAGGAACGCAACAGAATAAACATATAACCATAAATACAGAGATGTAGCGGAAATAACACTTCATTTCATTAATATCAAAGAACTGAAATTTTCTTACAGACAGAATGGAAATAAAACTAGCTTGGGCGCTGGTAGCTATCTCTGAGAAGAGATGTGGCGGCTACAGGCCTCTGAACTGAGTTACAATGAGGCTCGAGGGCCTATTTATTATTAAGAAACAATGGATAACTCTAAAAATCTAAAAACCTAACCCTAGGAGATGAAGCGCCAAAACTATGGGCCCCGTTTGGGTAAATTGGTGTTTCAACTTCCCAGGGACGTAAATTTGGCATACTATCTCCGTTTGACGCACATGGTACATCATTAGAAAGTTCTATCTGAGGAATACAACTTTTGCCACAAATATCCATTTCGAAATGGAATGATATTCGCTGGAGGCGCGATGCCCAAAAAACGTTGTTTAGGGCCTCAAAACGGCTCCGGAAGTTCAGGACCCAAAAAACTGCTAAAAATAGTAAGTTGTGCCGAAAATGAAAAAATGAAAGAGGAAATGGTGGGGCCCCAAGTGGATTAGGCAGGTGGCCACCAATATCCACCTGGATCAAGGAGCAGGATGCATCTTAATTGATCCAGAAGGAGAGAAAACCATGCTATCATGTCGACTAGAATTTGAGTGCACAAACAATACTGCAGAATATGAAGCCTTGATCCAAGGGCTTTATAAAGCTATAGGGTTAGATGTCAAATACTTGAAAGTATATGGTGATTCTGAAATTGTCATAAGATAAGGAATACCATCCATTGTCTTTCAGGACATCTCAAACATTATCAAACCCTAGTGCAAGACCTTACCACTCAATTTTTAGCATTTAATATCTATTCTATTCCTAGAAATCAAAACACATCAGCTGATTTGTTAGCTAACGTTGCATCCAAACTCCTCCCTGCTGAAGATTGCAATCCTGATAGATTTTCAGTAGAATTGATTTTTCGCCTATCTGTTCCCGATAATATCACAAACTGGAGAGTATTCTCATGATGAAGATATATTGAATTTCTTGACTTCAGAGAAATCCTATGATCAACAAATTATTGATGAAAATGATCATGATCTGCAAATTACTTCAAAAACTAATGAAAATCCTATTCCTAAATCTGTTGTTAAACTTGAGGATCTATATGATATAAAAGAGAGATTCAAGAAAGTTACTAATGATAAACTTCAAAGTTATACTTTGAAGTTTGAATTAGTAAATCCTAGCTTTGACTCTAAACCTCAAAATGTTAATCTAGGACTCAATTTAACTCCAAAAGAAATAACTTCTTTCATCAAACTTCTGAATAGGTATAATTTTTTTTTGCTTGGAATTATGAAGACTTAAAAATTTATGATATTTCTGTTATTCAACACACAATTCCAATGCTTTCTAATGTCAAGCCTGTTCAACAAAAGTTAAGAAAGATTCATCCAAATTTTGAAATTCAAATCAAAACAGAACTCAACAAACTTTTGAAAACAAAATCATTTTTCCTATAAGGCATTCCAATTGGGTTTCCAACATGGTACCTGTCAGGAAGAAGAATGGTGGTATTAGAATCTGTATTGATTTTAGAAATTTAAACAAGGCATGTCAAAAGGATAATTTCCCATTGCCAACCATGGAGAAAATACTCCAAAAGGTAGCTGGTTATGAACTCATGTCCTTCCTTGATGGATTTTCAGGCTATAATCAAATATTAGTACATCCAGATGATAGATTGAAAACCACTTTCAGAACCAAATGTGGAACCTATGCTTATCAGAAAATGCCAATTGGTTTAATAAATGCAGGAGCTACTTCCCAGAGAGCCATGGACATAGAATTTAAGGGTCTGATTAATAGATCAGTTGTTATTTATCTTGATGACATAACATTATTTTCAAAGAAGAGATCCAATCATATACATGATCTGAAACAAATATTTGAAAGATGTAGAAGGTTTGATATTTCTTTAAACCCAAAGAAATCCTTCTTTGTTCTCAATGAAGGAAAACTCTTAGGGTTTGTTGTGTCAAAATATGGTATATATATTGATCCGGACAGAGTGAAATAAATTTCTGATATTTCTTTGCCTCATAACAAAAAATCCATGCAATCATTTTTAGGGAAAATCAATTTTGTAAAAAGATTCATTCCCAATTTTTCTCAAATTGTTTTACCTATGCAGAATATGATTAAGAAAAATTCAGTATTCAAATGGGGGTATAAAGAGAAGGAAGCCTTTGATGCAATCAAACATGCAATCATTAATGCACATGCATTGAATACTCCTGATTTTTCTAAATATTTTATTCTGTATACTTTGGCCACCGAAACATCCTATGTTGTTGTTTTAACACAACTCAATGATCAACAAGTAGAAGCACCAATTTCTTTCTTAGCTCGAATTTGCAAGGAGCTGAGCTTAATTATTCTGATGTAGAAAAACAAGCCTTTGTTGTGTTTAAGTCAATCAAACATTTTAGACCTTTTCTCCTAAAAACACTTACAAAAATTATTGTCCCATTCTCTGCAGTGAGACAATTATTAATTCAAAAGGAAGTAGGAGAAAAGAGGGCTAATTGGGTGACATCTTTTCAAGAATATGATATTGATATTAAACCAGCCAAGATTGTTAGAGGTCAAGGTTTTTGCAGATTATTAGCAGGAGCTCACGACATACCAGAAAATCAAGATCCAGATAATGTTGTTCAAGTAAGTCAGATAAGTGTTACATATTCTGAATCTCAGTATGTTGATCTGATATTTTAATTGAAAAATGGGTATGCTCCTTCTAATCTCAGCTATAAAAACAAACGTGCTTTAAGATTGAAGGCTACTAAATATGAAATCATTGATGATGTGTTATTCAGAAGGAATTATGATTCAATCCTATTAAAATGTCTTGAAAAGACTAAAGCAAAAAAAGTATTGCAGGAATTACATTATGGACCAGCAGGTGGAAATTTTTGAGGTGATACCACAGCTCACAAAATCATCCATGCTGGATATTATTGGTCTACCCTTTTCAAAGATACACATGATTATGTGAGGAAGTGCAAAATTTTTCAAACTGCCAGTGGAAGACAAAGGAAGCCAACTTTTCCTTTGCAACTAGTAAGTATTGAGCAACCATTTGAACAATGGGGGCTTGATATTATTGGTGAAATAGTACCTTATTCTTCCAAACAGCACAAATACATCCGTACAGCAACAAATTACTTCACAAAATGGGTATACAAAATTCCTTTAAAGGTAGCCAATTCTGACACAATTATTGATTTCATCAATCAATTCATCATTACCAGGTTTGGTGTACTTAACGCTCTTGTCTTTGACAATGCAATTTATTTTTCTGGAAATAGTATAATGGAATTTGCAATCAAAAGAGGTTTTAAATTGAAATATTCAGAAAATTATTATCCACAAGGTAATGGTCTAGCTAAATCTACTAATAAAAATCTCATCAAAATCATTAAAAGGACCATTGATCAAAATCAAAAGAATTGGTACAAGTCTTTAATATTTGCATTGTGGGTTGATCGTATTACTCATAAAGCTTCAATAGGAACTTCACCTTTCAATTTAGTTTATGGAAAAGAAGCTGTGATACCATCAAATCTAGCTCTCCCATCATTAGCTCTAGTGCAATTTATTGAATAAAATCCTTCCTCATCTATTCAGTTGAGATTTGATCAAATCCTTAAATTAGAAGAAGATAGAGAGAAAGAAAAAATTATTCATCAAAAACATCAACAACTTGTAAAATATTCTTTTGATTCAAGTTCCACCGGCTCAAAAAATTTGTCAATTAGTGATCTTTTTTTGAAATGGGATAAAGCACATGAAGAAAAAGGTAAGCATACCAAATTTCAGAAAATGTGGCTTGGACCATTTCAGATTGCTGAAAAGATAGGGTCATATACATTCATACTCCAAGATTTAACAGGAAAGAGAGAATCTCTTCCTGTAAATGAGCTTGTCTTAAAGAAATTCTTTTCGTAAGGAGGTAACCCCTTCTTACTTGTACATATTCCTTTCTGCCATTTTTTTTTGTTTTGTAAATAAAAGTTGTTAATAAATATCTAATTGACTTTTTACTATTAGAAAATGTCTTAGGAAGAATATTATAAATATTTATTTTGTGTAAATAAGAATTTTTAGGGAGATGATTACAGTTTTGGATAGTTTAAAATAAAATGTTAAACTTTAAAAATTTATTCAAAACATTTGCATGATCTTTTGAAACCTTGAGGAAAATGTAAATCATTATAAGTTTATTGAGCAGAGAAAGGTTATCTATAAAAGTAAAGACTTTTTCAAGCTTTAGCACTCAAAAAACTCTAAAAATTGTCATCCATTGATTCTTAAGGATAAAACTATTTCACCCCATCCATTTAGGTTGTGATTTTTTAGAATGTAATTCTAAGAAATTATATATAAAATTTAAGAGATAAGAGGTCTCATCATGAGTCTACTTACCATGATCATAAGAAGTAATAAAAATGACATTACCAACACTGCATACCAAAACACGGTAATGGCTTATAAATATAAAACAAGGGGTCTCATCACGAGCCATCTTGTTCAGTTTAATTACAACTAGTGAGTGGCATTGTTATTAACTGGCTACCAAACCAAAACAATGGCTTTTAAACTAAAAAAATAAGTAAAAGACAAAAAACATGAGATAATATGTCTTATGAATTTATCTTTTAAAGATTCATAATCTTAGTTGGATGGGAGAATGAATGGTTAATGGTTAAAAAGTAACCCCGTCGAGACTATGAACGTTTGCAAGCAGCAGAGGCAATGCCTATGACAATAAAGTATATTACAAAAGCTAAACTTGGAAATGTCCCCTTACTTCATTATTATCAACCAGTCAAATCTTGAGAAAACCCAATAATGTTTTTATTCTTAAGGAATTAAAAGGAAATTGTAAGTGATTTTTTTTATTTTTCAGAGTTAAATTTTATTTAAATTTCCCTAAGGTAGTTTTCATTATCTTTAAAAAATTTTACTTACTAGAAATATAGTATTCATTTTATTTTTCAGAGATCACTGTTTCTTCCAGTGAATCACCAATTTTTGTATGGTACAACAACCCTACCCATTTCAAATTTTTAGAATAAATTTCATTTAGAAATAGGTCCCCTTTCTTTTTTAGATAGGAATAAGAGACTTAGAGGAAATCAAATCATTTTGAATAAAACAATAAAGGTTCATTGTTAGAAAGACATATATATTGCATATTTTTAATAGCAAGTGTATATAAACAAATGCAACATTGAAAAATTTCCGATCCGATGAGATATAAAGACTTTATCACATTAACATAAAACATAAAAGTATTCAATTGGAACAAAGTCCGATGTGATACAGTAATTGCAATCGCAAATTGCAGATATCTTTAAGTTGTATATTTTTTTTTGAAAAACTCCGTTGCAATTGAACCAATCGTAATCGCAAATCACAAAATTTTTGAAGCTTTCACATTTGTTCTATAAAAATTCAATGCGATGCGATTGATCGTAATTGGATTTCGGAAGAGAAATGTAATATGTGCTTGTTTTATAATCTCCGATGCGATGGGCCCCATTGCAAATCGCAAAATGAAAATGCAAACTCTTCATTCGGTCATTTGCAAAACTCCGATGCGATGCGATTGATCACAATCGCATTTTGGAGGAATAAAAATTATATTCACTCATGATACTAAAATCCCAATGCGATATGCCCTCATCGCAATCAGAAATCGGCGGAGATCATGAAATCTTATTTTTTGTCCCTCTTGAAAATCCCCGATGCGATTAATACTTAATATTTATATTTTACATTGCGCATATGTTATTTATTCATCGCAATCGGACAATTGAAAGGGAAAATTTTAAGTTCTCATTTCAAAACCGCTGATCTCCGATTATACGTTCATTATTAATAGAAAATCAAATGAATTATGGTTATTGATTCTATTTCGAATACGTTGAGTGTGACTTCTAAAGAGAGCATTTAAGTCTAAAAATACAGAGTTAATAAATGAAAATCAACGAATATATATTTCATATAGTTGTTCTCTTTATTCTCTTTTTACCACGTCTAAAAGATTTTCTCCATTGCAGAACTACAATCCTTTCATTCGCCGAGTAAGGGAAACGTTACCAGACAATGAAATGTCTAAAACATCTAGGAAAGCTAAGGCCACTGTCGCTGCAAAGACCCCTATTTTCACCATGGTACCTAAAGAGAAACCAGCCAGAATTAAGCTGGTTACAGACACATCGTGCCAAGGTCTTGGAAAACTCTCTTGGGAAGAGGTATATAACCTGATTGAAAGGGAAAAACCTAAGGTCACTGTGGCTGATGAAGATGACTTAGAGTCTGATTCAGAAAATTCTCTTCAAGCACTTGCGAATTCATTCCTGCACCGAATTGCAGCTCAGGCAAACATTTTCCCTTACTATGATGTAATTCGGTGGATAATTGACAATGTGACCATCAGAAACAAGACGTTTGTTTCAGATACTGGTACAACATTTGGTTCATTTAAACCAGAAGAAATTAAAGAAATGTACCACCTTCCGGACCCGCAGAAAATCTACAACAAAGCCTTCATCAAGGAATTTTCTGCAAGCAATGAAAATCAGTCTGAGCCAATAAGAGAATGGAGGAGAGCTCCAGAGAAGCACAAGAAAGAAGCATCAGGTATGTACTCTATGGAGTCCCTTTTGCCTCCATATTTTTTTGTTGCCGCAATGATGTGCGGGCTATTTGGAAATGATAATTCAACTAGGTTTTCGATACAAATGGTACCTTTAATCCATTCTACTGTAAATTCCAAAATAATGGACTGGGATGTCATTCTTTTAGATAATATAGCCAATAGAATTCTCAAGTATAGAAAGGACAAGGACACAAGAAACACAACCCCATTTTACTTTTGTGCCTATATTGTAGATGCCCTATGTTTCAACTCTGAATTTCCCATGTTAGGATGGAAATGGACCCCCAAAGATCCTGCTCCTATTCATATATATCATAAGTTCTTGTGGAAAGTTCATTTTAAAAACCATGTTTACAGAATCTGTCACGGTTTCCTCATCCCTGTTTATCAAACTATTTTTGACCGATTCCCTCCCAGGCTTTCTGAAAAAGATAAGTCTAATTTATCCCAGATTGGTGACTGGTTTGGGGAAGAGAAGTTTACCTATGTCAGAATTTTTGGGAGAATTGTAGAACCCCATATTTTACCATTTTATATTCCCGATAAACTATTAGCACAAGATATTTCCTATCAGTTAACAGTAAAAGGCATGTCCAGGTCTTTGAAGAATAACAAAAAATTGATGTGGCCTACTTTTCCATTTAATTGTGGAGATTTTACTCTTAATAACTTCACACATGCTTAGAAGGAGGTTATCAAAATAAGAGATCTTAAGCTCTCAACAGTCCTAGGAAGGAAATATGACCCAAAGAAGGTGGCGTTTGATTTCACCACTTCAGTTTCAATCGCTCAATTTGAGCATGAACCAGATGAGTTTGATGATTTGTTTGTTTATGTTGATAATTTTTCCCAAGTCTAAATTTTAGACTGAAGAGATGAATAAATTCATGTTATTTAGAAGCCAGAGACTTCTCAAAGCTCCTCTAGATCAATTAAGAATTCATGTGCAAAAGTCTGAAACACAACAAAAGGAAAAAGACGATGCATCTGGCAAAGCAACTAAAGAAACATCTACTAGCAGGGTCAATGAACAAACACAGAAGGAAGTCACAGGAACTAATCCTGTTGTGCAGAAAGAAAACACTAGCAGAAAACCTTATGTGCAAAAAGAGAATACTAATGGTAAACTCAATGTACATATTGATCAGCAATCTACAGCTCAGACAGAAAAGGAAAGCACAGGTACTGAGACCAATGTGCATACTGAGAAAGAAGACACAGAAAGTAAGGCTATTTTACAAGAAATGAAAGGAGATATGAGCAATAATCCAGATTCTCAACTTGGAAGAGGAAAAACTACTGAGAAAGTAGTGGAATCTTCTGAACTTATAGTTTCTTCCCATTTGCTGAGCCAATATGAGCAATTTTCCCAGCAAATAGGACAACAAAATAATCCCGAAGTTAAAGTTATGGAAGATCAAGATATGGAAGTTATTATTGAACATCCTACAGGTGAAATTATGTTGAAAGTAGAAGAAATTCCTCCTCTAGACATATTTTACAGTCCTAAGCATAGGGCTATTGTTAGAAAAAAGAGGAAGAGGAGAAGGACTGACCAGGATTCACTTTCAACATCACAAGTGGAATTTATGAACATTGTTTATAAAAATGTTGAGGTGAATCCTATGGAGGATCTCACCAAATTGTCTCAATATGCAGGTTCCTATAGTGCTTCAACTATAGACAAAGCTTCTGAAGTCTCCCAGTTGGTGAAATAGAAAGACTTACAGATAGCTATGCTGGAGGAACAGGCCACAGAGAATCAACAAAAGATTGTTCAGTTGGAAAAAAAATTGCAAGATGAGGAGCTCAGATCTAAAAAGCTGGAAGAGTATCTTAGCATTGAAAATAAGAAGATTGATGAACAAGCCTTGAACAAACAACAAAAGTTGAGTCAAGAAGTAGAAAATTTACAAAATATTCTGCAAAATGAGGAAAATGCAAAGATTGAACAAGAGAAAATATTCCAATCAGCATTGGACAAGTTCAAGGATTACCCTAAATTAGATCAATTCAAAACTGAAGCTCTTGAAACAAACAAACTACTATCTCAGCAGTTAAATGAATTTTGTCTAAAGTTGGCACAAGCTGAGCCATTGTGCGAAATAAAATCATCTTTGATAGATGAAGCAATCACTCTCAGGAAAGAAATTGATGATGCTGATGACGAAATTTATGAATTCCTTTCATGGCAGGATACATAGCAGGGAAGAAAAGCTAATCTTCTCAGAATTAGGAGAGACACAAGGAGATTTTATCTATGGAATGGGAACAACAGCTGATGAAAGTATAAAGAGCCATATCAAGAGCTAAAAGTATGATGAATAATATAACACAGTTGATTAATGACAACTTGTATGCCATTAATTTGATCTCAGATTGTACCCTAGGAAAATTACCATAAGTAAAAGAAGCTAATTTCAGGTGGAAGGAAGAGATAATCAATAAGAATCAACATATTAGCAAATTTCAAGGAATTTCATGGGATATTATGTGGACTTATCTAATCAAGCCACGCACTCAACAAATGGCCATCAAATTCCTTTCAAATGCTATTAATTGTATCATTCCTGAATTCTCTGATGCTACGTATACTGGGTAGTTACATTCAAGGCTAAGTCATCCAACAGAAGTCAAAGATATGCTCAAAATTTTCCATCTGGGCACATTGAACGCAGGAGATAATCAATGAATCAATTTGACTTCATTATCGCAATTATGTTTACAGATTTCCGATGAGATAGATTGTAGCAGTAGTTTTAGTTATTTTGTTTTATTTTTAAGTTCCTATTTAAACCCATTTCATGCATTTAGAAAGGGGTCTTGAATTTGTAATATTTTGACTTGGATGTTACATTTTTGTACTCCATTGACTCTTATATTTTTATAAAGTATCACATCTGGTGTTTTATCGAAAATTGTCTTTAAGAATTGCATTTCTGTATCTTGGATTTTGTTTTACATTGAAGTGTTGGATTTGGATATTGAATTGTATCGGGAAAAGTATCAAGATGAATACGGTATTTCTATCTATTCACTATTAATTTTCTTATGTTATGAGATATTCGCTTTAAAAATTGCTATCATTTATATGTACTTGTTTTACAATATTTCTTCTACATATCATTTTTGAGTGTGTAGAAATATTCATCTCTTACAGTATATGTAAATGATATATAAAATGATGAATACAATGTGTTATTATAACTCTGTTTAATTTCTTAAATAGAGTTATCTTTATTTGTTACTGTCATGGTTATTGGTTTAGTTGAAACAATTTCAAAGTTGTATTCATATTTGATACCCGGGTTTAATTTTAGATTTATTTATAAGTTATAGATTAGATTAGATAGTTTATTTCAGTCATTTAGTCCCATTTTCCATTCATCCAATCATTCCATCACCAACGCATTTAAGTTATTAGGAAACTGGTCCTATCAATCCAGTCAGAGCCACCACACCAAATGGAAAAGGAGTTGTCCTAAGGTCCCGACCGGGTGGTTTTCCCCCAATGTTTGAAGCAAAGATTTCCGAGGCTTCAACAGGACCCTGCTGCTGTGTGCGCAGGCTAGGAAGGGTATTGCAAGAAGGAAATGATGAATTTATGAATAATAAAGGTTGATAGAGAACTGAATCTAGGTGTACTGTTTGTGTGAATAATTGGTAATTAGTGCATTATGTGCATTATGTATTCAAGCTGTGAAAGAATGGTGTAAGTGTGTTTTCTGTATATGGATCTGTTCTATTCTGTTTTATGCAATATTGTGCTACTGTCATAAAGTATATAATTATAGATCTAGCGCACGTGGATGCGAATAGAGACCTATTGACCCTGCACAGAAAGAGGCGATCTAGGTATCACAGGGCTGAATAGAGCTCTTCTTGCCTTACCTATCCTTTCTCAGGGTGCGGAAACATGGTTCAGCACCCACCCATACTACTTCGGGTGAGACTTTGGCCTGCAAAAGCAGGTCACTGCCGAAAGGGCCAGTAGTATAGGCGTTTGTTGGAAAACCTTGAACTCTGAACCTAGGTCAGGACCCCTCGCGCCAACAAATGGTTCCGTTGCTGGGACCCGAAGCATTTTCAGAAAGGGATCGGGTAATGACAAAAGAGCACTAAGAGCCTGAAAAAGAAGAAGAACAGGAAGAAGACATGGCAACGCACTTAAAATTTCCTACCTTTAAGGGTGTGGGCGATGAGGAAATGGCTCGTTTTTGGTTTGTGGCAGACTCGGTATGGACTCCGCAGGGTGTGGTAAGAGATAATGTGAAGAAAGCACAACTATCCCTGGCCTTCGAAGAGAGAGCGTTGGATTGGTATATGTGGTACCTATCTCAAAATGGGAGTGCATCCATTCAAGATATTAAGGACGCCCTGAAACAACAGTTCTAGAAACCTAAGCCCTACTCTCAGATCGTAGCAGACGTGAAATATTAAAGCAAGGAAAAACTGAGTCTGTGTGGGAAACTTATCAACGCCTAAAGAAATCTATCAGAGAAGGAGAATTTAAGTACGATGATAGACAACATACAGAATGGTTCATCACCATGCTACTCCCTCACCTATGCATACCTATGGGTCACCATAATTTTTACTCCCAAGACAAAGCTTTGGAAACTGCTATGAAACTAGAAGCTACGCCCAGGATAGATGCTTCATTGGAAGTACAACAGATGCAGGTGTAGCTCGGGGCAATGCACCTAGAGATACAGGACCTACAACAGGAACGAGGAAGGGAAGTTGGCGCAAAACTATGGCAAGCATCAGTGCATACGAAGGATATGTGCACAGGCCACCCGTGAGCAGGGGAACATAGTCCGAGGCACCCGGGATTAGAGGGGACTAGCCCAGGACGACGAAGCCCAAGTGGACCTGCGTTCTGGTACGGGGATGACCATGTATATGGGCTGCATGATGCCAACCGTTGCCCCTGCACCAACGTCCCAGAACAAAAGCAACACTGGTGTCGGTTCTGTCGGTTAGTGTGCCATGATGAGTAGAACTACCGAATCCATAATTTAGTGATAGGCCGGGGAAATTTGCCTGAAGTATAGTCAGACCCCGCCTCACCAAAAACCCCCGCGGGCATGAATGGCTCCCCCTCCAGAAGCTGGGACGGAAGCTGAAGTGGAAGCGCAGGTCGGGGTCGAGGCCAGTTGATCTACTATAACTGTGGGGACACAGGGAATTTTGCGAGGAATTTCCTGAACCCTACGAGACAATCCTGTTAGCCATCAATATTTTTTTTTACATGTTAGTGATGACTATATCTATAGCTGAGTTTTCTAGAAGCTGATTTCCTTATGTCAATTTTTCATCTAGAAAACCCTCCTAAAAAAATTTTTCGCCCTTCTACTTTTCAGTCCACCCATGTCAAAATCAAAACCTCATTATCACTATCCTATCTAGCTTCAGCCCTATTGGTTTTCCCATCAGCTTTAAAAGAAAAATCCAAGTCTGTTTCAAAAGTCTCCCCTATGTTAGGAAGTGGCGCTTTAAGACATTTTTCCCTTGGCAATCATCAAAAAGCCAAAAAGCCTCCATCTGCTACAGACCAACCATGACTGACCTCCCACTCTGCAAATCAAAGTTGATCACAGCTCTAAGTCGCGCCACTTATATCCCTAGGTCTCAGCACTGCATGAACCACAGTCTCAAGCTGATTAGTAGGTGTTTCACAATGTTTTATGGATTATGCAAAGAACAGGAAATATAACTTCATCTCAGGAGGAAATGCTTGAATCTACAGTTAGAAGAACAACTGCTTCTAAATGTAGCATGAGCCTGAGATATATCTGCCAAATAGAAAGTCACTCATCAAGACTTTGTAGTTTTCCTTCTAGCATGAAAATCACAGTAAGAAAATGACACCATTGTCTCAGCAAACTGGTAAATTTGCATGGCCCAGAACCTCCTTCATTTACAAGCAGAGGGTTAGGGCGCCTCCTTCATCTACAATTAGAGGGCGCTGGCCAGTATTGACTTTAAAGGTTGCAGAAGTCCAGGTTTTCCTTTTACTGAACAAGTGAAACAGAGACTCCAGGTTTTTCTGAGTGTGAATGATGATCATAACAGAGATAGAGTCTGCAGTATGCAAGTTCAAAGGAAAAAAGAGTTTGGTCTGATAAAAGAGGTCATTTGAAGTTTTCAAGTCATGTGAATTGTTAAACTTTAGAAAGGCATATCATTAGTAAAAACAATTCCAATCATAAGCAGCCTGCTTATCCACAAGACCAAATTGAAGAGATGCTGACAGATCATGTCATTACATAGGCAGAAGGAAAGTTGTTTGTTTTTCAAAGGGCACTGACCTCCATAGTCACAGAGATTATCTTTCAAATAATCTGTCATAAGATGACCAAAGCAAATGATGACATCTCATTTCCCCTCAGAGCAGTGCAGGAAGACAGTGACACTTTGGCTAGGGTTTTTCTGAAACACAGTGGTGATTGCCAGCAAAGATGCCAGTATTGATGTTTTTCAAGTTGGTTGCTTACCATCATAATCCAAGCAAAACCCTTATCATGCAGCCTTATCAAACAATCTTCAGATCTTTGTCAAGTGAAGGGCCTCCTCCATTTATGAGCAGATGGCCAAGGCATTGCATATTGTTGAAAACTGATTGGTCTAAAGTGCAGTGGAAGGATACAAAGAAAATAAATAGAAGTCATTGCACAGGTAAAAGATAGGGTTTATGATTCAAAAGTATTGGTTTTCCTATGGAAATGTCTGTCAAATTATATCTATAGTGGACAGGAGACAATATTGATTATATGCAGGTCATTGATACAAAAAGGGCAGTTTCCTTAGGGGAAGAGGCCACATAGTCACCTCACTGTCCCATGCCAAGAAGTCTAAAAGGAACTCCTCTTGAGTAAACAGAGAAACATAGTATGACTGGATGCAGCCAAAATATGGCACTTGCAATCAAAGAAGGAGCTCATAAATCGCCTGGAAGCAGAAATTATCAAACAAATTGGAAAAAGACAGACCATCTCCTTTTGAAATGAAAAAATGGTTTTCAAAGCTCTTCCACAGACCTTGTGCGGTTTTCTCTTTTCAAATATCACTAAGAAAGTAAAACAGTGGACAAAGTTGAGCTTTGGAATGATTCTATTACAAAAAGGTCAAATGCACTGATCGAATCAAATGATAACTGTGTTTCAAAGAACCCTGATGTTCCTGCTTCACAAGCTTATCCTTTCAGATATACATCACAAGTGATGGAGGCAATTTGAGTTTTTTTCCCAAAAGGACATTATAAATAAGTATACCAGTTATGAATAGACAAAGAAGTTGTTTTCATGGACAGTCAGTGTTATGGATAGTTTGAAACAAAACAAGTTTCCAGTATTGAATAAACAGAGATGTTATATAATGTGTTGTCAAGCAGAGGAATGTAGTAAGAAGTGTCCTTCTTAAAAGATCATAGCAAGCTACGAGAAACTGCAGAAAACTTGGCATCCACAGTAGGTAAAGGTCTGAAGAAGTAAATAACACCAAGGCTGTCAAAGAAAATTGACAAGGCAAAACCTACCCTTTCGGAAACTAAGCAGTTCTCAGGTTTTTTCTTGACAGTTTTAAAGGAAGGTTACCTTACTTCATAAATATCACCAGCATCATTAAAGGCAGTGGCAGAGATGATGGAGGCTATGGAGTTATTTTTCAAAGTTTCAAGTTCGATGTTAAAGTGTCAAAAAGATCGTGGAAACCTTGCACAAGCCAAACAAGAATTCCACTTTACCTTTAAAAGACAAAGTGACCGTTAAGAAGTTGAAATGATATATTAAGGAGTGAAGGTCGAGCGTGATTTTTCATTTTCATTTGTCAAACGAAGCTCTATACCTCACTTGGCATCAAAACAAGGTTTCGGGTCAAATTGCAGTAATTTTCCCTGTCTATAGCCGAGCGACGCGCTTGCCATTTCGCGCGACGCGCCTGTGGGCGACTTTACAAAGGCAACCCGTGTACGCGCGACGCACCTGTACAGTTGCGCGACGCGCCTGTACACGACGCCCGACAACCCGACTGCCCGACCCGACAGGCCACCCGGGTGATGTTTTTGCGCGCTACTCTTTCCTTGAAAAGTGCCGCGCATGCCTGAAGACTTCCAGAGCTATCTCCGGCGCTTCACAATGGTTGTTCATCAAATTTAAAGGTATTCTTATATACTTTTCACCCGGTTTCAAAACTGCAAAATGCTCTAAGGGTTGAAAAAGCCACTGTTCAAGTTTATAAAAGCAAGGTTTGAATGTGATAAAGAGGTTAGAGATAAACACCGAAGGGATAAATTGAGCACTATCACAAGTGACCATTGCAATTTACCATCAAACTTGAGTTAGAAAACGGTCGGAATCTGTTAAGATTTGTGTACTGTTTAAAGCAGAGAGGAAAATGAAGAATTTCTGAAGGTGAAAACAATCTGCCCCTATCTAAAACAAAATGATCATAAAACGAACCCTTGAATTAATATGACTGTTGCAAGGCCTTGACTGTCACCGTAAAGAAACTTTTTCAAATACTGTCACCTTTGTTCCATAACAGTAAGTTTGGGTGTATGCACACACTGAAGGTTAAATTTGTATGTGTATAATCTTGTTTGGTGGAGTGACACACCTATAGAGAACAGTAAGGTTTAGTAGGAGAAAGGGTTCTTGATCAAGCAGAAGTTTACAGTTTGAAACTACAGGGGAAGGCTGCTCATGCTCCTCACAAAGAAACAATATTCACTGTGTTGTTGTTTCACTGCTTTGTGTTTTTCAAAGCTTATTAACAAGCTGTTATCCATCTAAAGCGAAGGCTTTTCTAACATAACCAGAGATGTTATATGGGTAAGGGGTCTTGCCTATTCTGCAAAGAAAAAACCCTTGCAAGCCTTGTTGAAACTTTTTGAGGCATTTTCCAAACTCTGTCACCTTGTTCAGAGCAGTAAATTTGATTGTATACCTACACAGAAGTTTGACTGCATGTCCATAAGTCTGTTGTTTTATTTACACTCCAAGAAAAGCAGGTTGTTAATCATTGAAATTCTACCTTGAGGCAGAGATACAGGAGTATTGCTTGACATCTAAAAATTCACAGAACAGGGTGAATTTGACACTGTATACATCCTGCCTCATACAGTATGTCCGTTATTCCACTATACTGTATCATACTAAGAAGTGTTGATTGAGATATTTTTAAGGTGTAGGGCCACTTTCTGAAGAGCAGGATTTTAATGATTGGGAATCTCACCTTGGAGACATAGATATAGATGTGTTGATTGGCCTCTAACAAATTCACAAGGAAAAGTGATTTCTCAACACTGTGCACAGGAAATTTACACAGCAGTCTGTCTCCTCTCTGCTATATGATACCCTATTGAGAATTTTGCCTGGCTGAGGTACATTCAAAGGTAGAAGGCTGGTTTTAAGGAGAGCAGAGGTTGTGTATTCAAAGAAACATTGTTGCAAACCATCCAAATCACATTGTTTATCTGTCCAAGCAGCATATTGACACAGTTTGACTCCAGCAGGGCATTTTACACACAGTGAAGGCAGTTTACCTCTTCCAAAGCATATTCAGGTCAAAACGCCTCCAAGGCAAGACAGCAGGAGCGGGCCACATAAAAGATATGAGCCCATCTCTACAGAAGAGATTAATGCTCATCCATCTATACTTTTCAACTTCCATGAAGTAGGCTGCCTTGATTTCTGCCAGAATATAGAAGAGGTCAAGAGTTTTCGCCATTAACACACTTGTGCGCCCTGAGATTCAAAGAAAAACACTTCCAAGTGGCGGATCTTGATTTCAAAATTTCTCCAAGGTATGTGTCCAAAGCCACCAAGATCCCGTATCATGGCGAAAAATGGTTTAAACAAGCTCATCTCGATTTAGAGGATTACAAACCTTTCATCAAGCCTGAACATAGAGAGGCTGTCACTGCTATTTTCCCTTTTTCATATCTCCTTGACAGCTATGCTCCGCTTATGAAAGTCATAATGAAATATTTCACTTGTGAAGGGAGGTTTAATCGAATTTATGCCTACCATGTCCGATTATTGATGCATTTTACCAGAAGCAGGCAACTAAACCTCCCTTACTTTTTGTTAAAGAGCATAGAGAAAATGGCATCCACTGTCCAAAAGAAGGCCCCACCTCAGCAAATCCCTTCTCTTTTTCATCATTCTTTGTTCAAGATTATCTTCCTACACCAGCTAGAGAAGAAAGAGGTTTTATGGGATTTATTCATCAGCCATCCAGATTTTGCCACTGTTCCTCCTGCCCATATTTCTCCTACTTAGCCTGTCCATCGCCCAGTGCCTTTGTCCAGTAGGCCTACTCCTAGAAGGCTCAGAATGACTGCTGGACAGCCAAGTCAACAGGAGGAAGGAGAGGGTAGTAAACAGCAGCAGATAGATGATGAAGGATAGCAGGTACAAATTGAGGGACATCAGCAGACAACAGTTGAGGAACAGCATGTTAGGCAGGAAGTTGAGTTACCTCTTGAGCCACAAATTGGACAAGACATTGATGAAGAGCAGCAAACTAATGTTGGCAAACAGGGGCAGCCAAGCGAACATCAAGGAGAAGATATCCAACAACCTCAAGAAGAGCAGCCAATTCAAAAGGATGTCAAAGGTAAATCAGTTGTTACTCCTCCTCTCAAAGTAACAAAGCTCAGCACAGCAAGGAAAAGAGAGACTAAAGCTGCCACCCTAACAGTGACAAAGATTGTTCCTAGCAAGAGGAAATTGCCCAAAAAGACACCTTCTAGCATGCCAAGAAGGAAAAGCGCCAGATTGGCTTTCAAAGGTAAAAGCAAAGTTGGGGAAAGTACAAAGCATGGAGGTGAATTAGCTATTATCCCTATCCAAAGCGATGATAGTGACAATGAGGCCCGCCTTCTTGAAAATCTCTTAATCCATAAGGAAGGGCAAATTGAGGCATTAGAGCAAGATCTTCAAAGGGCAAGGATTTTGAACCACTTTTTGGAGATTGAAAACAAACAGATGAATGTGCACACAGTTGTTCATGAGGCACGGGCGATTAAGTATAAGAAAGAGGCAGTCAAGGCGCAAGCAAGAATTGAAGAGCTCATTGGTGAGTTTGATGATGAAGAGGAGGAAGACCAGCCTAGGCGGAAGAGGCCTAAAACCATCGGGCTTAAAAGAGCCTTGGAAAAGCAGAGAGCAGAAGAGCAATCCCAGCTCCAAGCCTTTCCTCTCACTGCACTCCTTGAGCAGGAAATTGAGGAAAACAAAGAGGCTTTGCTTGAAAGAGCTAACAAACATTTGGAAATGAAGCTTGAGAGGGCGAATAGAGATTTAGAGCTGCAGAGGAAGAGGAAACACCACTTCCAAAAGCTGAATCAGTTTGCCCGGCGCAAACTAAAGGCAGCTCAAGAAAAATTGAAGAAGGCAAGAGGGAAACGCCTAACACGGAAGGAAGGGAAAAGCATATCAGCCCTTGATATTTTGGCCTCAGCTTCAGAGCATGTTGCTATGGACCCTTGAGGGTCATGCATGCCAATTTTGGGCCTTTTTCAGCAACTTTTTGTTTTTTGGCATTTTTTGGGTTTTTGGTCGAAAACTCATAATTTCGCCATTTCAGTTTGAGGAGTTTTCAAGGGAGGAGGATGATACCGATGGATGCCATAATTCTATGAGCAGGTCTCCAGCGATTTTCAGGGCATTTGGAGATCATTCGCCCCCTCAAATTGGCGAAAAACGCCCTCTTTTTGCACATTCTGCCCGCCATATCAGCAGTCTGCTATTTCCTGGTTTTTTACACACAGGTACATTTTTGGATGACTTCCAGGCCTCAGATTGAGATGGTTTCAGTTGCTCCGGAAAGTAGACACAGAGAGCTTTCCAACGAGCCATCATGAGTCTCATTTCGACATCGGGAAGGCTGCCTATTTCCTCCAGCAAGTCAGGGGACCATTTTCAGGCATAAATATGAAGTATTTTTGTAATTTTTGAACCTCAAAAATCTGCTTTTCCCAAATGTGCGTTAAGCTATTTTTATACTTGGGAAATGATGTAAAGACAATATAATTTCCGTTTTTAGCAGTTTTTTAGATATTTTATGGGATATTTTGTGCCTTGGGCTTTGCAAAGCCTCAAGGACAAGTTTAGATATTTTGACTTGGCCAATGGGATAGCTAGTTGCTCCATGAGGTTTTCCTCCCTCAAGGCTATTTATTCCATGGGTTTCATTGTAAATCAAAGGCTGAACTTGAGAGAAGAATATATATATTGGTCATATGAGCTTTGAAGAACATATTTGTGTTATGATTTTTGGACTGCCTCTTGGATGCTTTTGATGAATGATGAAGGATTGGTGATGGATTCCATGACATGGTAGAATGGTATAGTGTTTCTTGCTATGTTTTTGTCTCCTAGTTTTCATTCATAATCCATGCTTCTTGCTGCTATAGATCAATAGAGATTGATTTTGAGATATGCCCATGGAGGCACCTCAAAATTCCTGAATCTTCATAGCTTGATGTTTTCTTCTTCCTTAGTTATGCTAAAGAATTCTTAACTGCTCTTTAGTAACTTAAGGATACTGTTTGCTAGTTTTATTTACAAGTTCTATGCATGTTGAGTAGGGTGTATGGTTTTCCCTGCCTACCTATAAGCTGTCCATAGTTCTGTCCATAAAACTTTCTCTTTGACTGATTAGTTGATCATCTTGTTGAATCAAGGAGGCCTAGTCCAGATCTAGCCCTTTGCCTAAAACTATGAAAGCTTGTTTGTCAAAGTGCCCAATGACTTAGAGACTGTGTTTAGGCGTTCCGGCATAGTTTTCTGAGTTTATAGTCCATCTTATGTGTTTTCCCCAAAGTCTGATAGCCATTTCCCGAAGTTAGAAGGTCTTATACTTCTATGCATGGCTGGAATGTTTGATTTCTATGTATTAATTAGCTCATAGTTACATTTAGCATGATTAATGGCTTGCTATAACATGTTTATGTCTGCTATCAACTAGTTACACTTGAAATCCCTTGTCTTTCCCAAGCTTGATGTTCATTTACTCCATTTTGCCCAAAGATCCCTTCTACCGTGAATCAAATCGGCCCTACAGCAGCCTTACATCATCATCTGATAGCTTCCTTGACCTTTTTGACCCCATAGCCCAGTTGATCTAACTTCTTGTTATCCATTTTTATATCTTTGATCAGTTTTATCCCTCACAAACTTAAAAAACCAAAAATCAAAAACTCACTTCATAACTAGCCTAATATCAGAACACCATAAGCAAACACACCGATATCCTTTACACAAATAGAGAGAGCCCTCTCTGAGTCCAGGAAGGCTAGGTCCTTGGGCTCCAAAGCTTGGTTTGATGTTACATCGTCATTTGGCTCACCAATCGGCCAAATCACGGGACCCTAACAAATCCTACAGGTATTGAAGACACTTGGGCCATATGCTTTAAGATTGTCCAGCCCTGAAAGAAAAAATATAGGGGAAGCAACTCCCACCTACGCAGAAGGTGTAGAGGATTCAGAATAATCTAAGGGGTAAGGGTCCGAGCGTAAATGCGGTTACGCACAATGGATTGGCTACTAGGGGGGATTGAGGAGAAGGTTGGAACTGAAACATTGATCCGCAAAGCAGTTAGCAAGCAAGAAGGGCTGGACTTGGACAAAGTAAGGGAAACGTTTATGGAAGCTCTAAGGGACTGCCTCGGGACTGAGGCATCTACATCCCTACACCCTATGGATTTAAAGGCAGTTGAGGAGGTCAAACCCTTCTTGCACACATGTATGAGATTACTGCGCAACCCCCAGGTAGTGCAAAATCTTCAGGATTTAATAGATAGTTGTGCAACACGTGCCACCGTTTCATCTGATATTAAGGACGTGCACAAATTATACAAGTATCAAAAACGCATTGGGAGGGAGATGCGGTTGATGGCCCAAATCGGCAACTACGAGATGGATCAGATTATCTTAGACCTCGGATCATACATCAATGTATTACCTAAGCAGACCTGGAAATGCATGGGTGAACCAAAGCTGGAATGGTCCACTATTCAGCTACGCATGGATAATCACCAAATGATCATACCATTGGGGAGGCTCTCGGGGATAATGGTAGATATCGCAGGAGTAAATATCCAGGATGACTTCGAAGTCATTCAAATCGTCGAGGATGCGGACCCCTACCCTGCGCTACTAGGATTGGATTGGGCCATCGACATGGGTGGTATCATTAACTTAAAGAAAAGAAGCATGGTGTTTGAAAATAATGGCACAAGGGTAGTCATACCATTAGACCCTGCGGAAGGTAAACGTTATACGGAACCAGTACCCAAGGAGGAAGATGTGGACTATATCTATAAGTTGACTGCAGAGACGCGGACAACCCAGCCAACGGTGAAGTACTTTGCTACGAAGGGGATATTGAATGCCTATCTAATCTCGATGAGGAAATAGAGACTTGGCAGAACCGGTTACATGATGTCTCCACGCTGCGTTGTCTTCAAATCACAAAAAACTTACGCTATGTTTTCTCAGAGGTAAGGACCTAGACAGAACTACGGACCAACCCCAGGAAAAGTTCAGGCTGACCCATGAGCAAGTAGCAGGCTTTCTGCAACAGTTGTATGCTCAGGAAGCAGAGTTCTCATGCATCTAGCCACCTCTACAACAACAAAACATCTGCGGTTAAGACGATATGCTTTGACTACAGCCCCCCTTAAAGCCTCACTTGCACAGACGATAATGTTCTCTTGGTCATGGGTCATGAGTTGCCTAGGAAGCAAGCCTGTGTTGGGGGAGGGCATGTAGCTGCCACAGATGGGTGACCCTAGCGTTACAAATGAGGCAAGCCCACCGGGGATGCGAAAACTAGTCATTGGAATAGTACCTATTGGTAAAAAGATGAAGTTACCATTGGACATAGTCGCCTTGGCTATGGAAGATAAGTGGGAATTTGTCAAGGCATAGCAAAAGGCCGCGGTCGACTCTCTCCGAGCCGAGCTCCATGCTCTCTGGATCAAAATCGATACACTTCCAACCAGCGCGGGTCAGGCACGCACCCCTTCGGTCAACAGCAGTTCTGTGCTATTCGAGGAGGAAAGTCATCTCTGGGCTATACCTAGCGCTGCCCTAGTAGGAACGCAACCCCTGGTAGGCACAAGAACCAAGCTGGACCTAGCTAAGCTACCCCACGCAGCCTTACAGAGCCTCCATCATGCTGTCTTCGAGGAGATTCGCCATCGTGACCAATGAGTACACCAACAGCTTGGTACCGCCGAGCACACCATCACGCAGCAGGCTGCTTATTTTCTCCTAGCTGTGTCACAACAGGTGGAGCTCGAAACAGTGATCCACCAGCTCTGTACAGAGGTTACAAATGAGATCCTGGCCACGGACACACCTCGGGCTAAAGTGGAAAAATTGGTTACGGCCCTCAAAGCATCTCGGATGGAAATACACACCGTCAAGACACAGCTGAAACAACAAATCACTGACTTACAGGCTAGGCTATAGCCTGAAACGCCCCCGGAAGTCCACACCGGCCAGCGTGCTTCCCTAGTCATCGATGCGACCACCGTTATTTCAGGGCCGATTGCTCAAGGTGCCCAGCTGCTGGAGTCATCCATGCAACTCTGGACTAAGGTTCAGCACAATCTGGTCCTTCAGAAAATCAATCAAGACTTATGGCAGAGGGAAGAAGCCTTCGAGCAGGTCAATACCACGCTGACCACTTTGGTACCTGCCCAACGTTTAGCATGGCTAAAAACAAGCAATGATATCTAGGACGACATTGAGAAACTCTGGCATAAAAAACACATCATGGCGGAACATCTGAAGCCTTGGGCTACCATAGACCTCCAACTTTCGCAAGATATTGATGGCGTGACCATGCGACTTAATCAAATTCTTGAAAGTCTCACCACGACGACTGAAGGACCGACCTCCCTAAAGCTGGTAGAACTTTCACAGAGTTCTGTTGCCCAGAGTCAAGAAGTGTTACCTCCGCTGTTCACTTCCCTTACTACCTTACGTACGCAGATAGAGGCTGCACGATCACAGTGACTCGGGACGAGTCACAAGATTGTGTTGGGGGACTGTTGGAACAGGGTCTCCTACAAGCTGTGAAACTGGTCCTGTTGGGTGTGGAGCCTGATTATCTTGTTTACTTTGTATCACAGCATTGGACCCCTGTACCTTAAAAGGGGTGGCAACACCGCCTGTAATTAATTGCTGCTGTGGGGGGTCCAGGGGGGTGGCAGCGCTTTTCGGAGCCCCCCCTAGCGGGGGCTTTCGGGGGCAGCGCCCCCGAAGCTAAAAACAGATGTAAAATTGCCTTGTAAAAGTATAGTAATTTCTATTCAATCTGGGCCGTTCATTAGGCAAATGATTTGACGGTAGAAGTTATGTTTAGATTAGGATTTTTTTCCCTAGAAGGCAACCCCTCGCTTTTATGAGGGTATTGTATTGCGGCTGTGTATTGTATGTGTATTATCAGAGCGAGAAACAGAGAGGGAGACTGTGAGAGAGAACAGAGGATATTACAGCGGATCTGCTGTAGGTTTTATCTTTTCATTTTGCTGGATAATAGAAAGGAAGGACTGTCTGTTTAGGGTGGACGTAGCCCAAACTGGGTGAACCACGTATATCTGTGTCTCTCTGGTTTTATCTGTTTTTTGTGCTTTTATTTTCCGCATATTTAATGTGTTGCATTGCTCCATAATATATAATTTTCTAACAACTGGTATTAGAGCTGAAGGTATATTTGGCTGATAAACTCGCAGGAAACAAGGGTTCCTGGTTCGAGTGGGAGAAATGGCGGACGATGGTAAGTTTAGGGTCGAGAAATTTAACGGCCAAAACTTCCCGCTGTGGAAGATGCAGATGGAAGATTATCTGTACCAGAAAGATCTATACCTACCATTGAGCGGAAAAACAAAGAAGCCAGCGGCCATGACAGACGCAGAATGGAACATTCTCGATAGAAAGGCACTCGGAACAGTACGGTTGTGTCTTGCGGCGTCAGTCACCTTCAATATTTCGAAGGAAACAACAACAGAGGGTTTGATGCAGACTTTGGCGAAACTATATGAAAAAACCTCGGCATCAAACAAGGTATTTCTTATGAAACGACTATTTAATATGAAGATGTTGGAAGGTGGATCTGTTGCAGACCATTTAAATGAATTTAACACAGTTACTAGTCAGTTAAGTTCTGTAGGGGTAAACTTTGATGATGAAGTTAGAGCTATGTTATTCTTGTGCTCATTGCCAGAGAGTTGGAATGGTTTAGTAATGGCCATTAGTAACTCTGTATCTAGATCTAGTACTTTAAAGTTTGATGATGTTGTTGGTGCTATCCTTAGCGAGGAAATGCGACGGAAAAGCTCCGGTGAGACATCAGGTAATGCTTTGAGTGCAGATTCTAGGGGAAGAAGAATGGAAAGAGGAAAGAGCTCGAGATATCGCAGTAAATCAAGGAAAGGCAGATCCAAGTCTAGATCGGGGATAGTGTGCTGGAATTGCGGAAAGAAAGGACACCTAAAGAAAGATTGTAGATCTCGGAAGGGAAAAGAAGGAGACACACAGCAAGAAAACAATCATGAAGCAAATGTGACAAGTGATGTGTTACAAGATGCTTTGATTCTTTCTTTTGAAAATGTTACTGATTCTTGGGTTGTAGATTCAGGGGCTTCATTCCATGCCACACCCGATAAGAAATATTTTCATGACTATGTTCAAGGAGATTTTGGACAAGTTCGTTTGGGTGATGATAAACCCTGTAAAATTGTTGGAATGGGTAAAGTTCTTGTAAAACAACAGAATGGAAACCAATGGCTACTAAAGGAGGTAAGGCATGTTCCAGATCTGAAGAAAAATCTGATTTCAACAGGGCAGTTAGGAAATGAAGGTTGTGTGACAAATTTCATAGATAAAACTTTGAAGGTCACCAAAGGAGCGTTGGTAATAGCAAAAGGTGAAAAGGTTGGTACATTGTATTTATGCAATGGTATTTCTAACTCTGTTAATGCTTTAACTTCCAAAGGAGCAGATGCAGCATTATGGCATCATAGGCTCGGACACATGAGTGAGAAGGGAATGAAGATTCTTCACTCAAGAAATTTGTTGCCAGGTTTGAAGAATGTTGATTTGGATTTCCGTGAGAATTGCATTTATGGAAAACAAAAGAGAGTCAGATTTCTCAGAGTTGGGAAAGAAAAGAAGAGCGAAAAATTGGAGCTTGTGCATACAGATGTATGGGGACCTGCTCAGGTATCATCTCTCGGTGGATCTCGTTATTATGTTACTTTTATTGATGATGCAACTAGAAAAACATGGATTTATTGTATTCATAATAAATCTGATGTATTTGATACTTTCAAGAAATGGAAAGCTTTGGTTGAGATTGAGACAGGAAAGAAGTTGAAGTGTCTCAGATCAGACAATGGAGGTGAATATTGCAGCAAAGAGTTTGATAGGTACCGTTCAGAGCATGGAATTCGTAGAGAGAAGACAGTTCCAAGAACACCACAAGAAAATGGTGTGTCAGAAAGGATGAACAGAACAATCATGGAGCGTGCAAGGTGCATGAGATTGCATGCAGGATTGCCTTTACAATTTTTGGCAGATGTTGTAGATACTGTTGTTTATCTAATAAACAGAGGGCCTTCAAGTTCCTTGGATGGTGGTATTCCAGAGGAAGCATGGACAGGTAAAAAGGTAAACTACACTTTTTTAAAGCCTTTTGGTTGTGAGGCCTTTGTCCATATTAATAAAGAAAATAGAACAAATCTTGAGGCAAAATCAAAGAAATGTACCTTTATTGGATATGGTGCTAATGATTTTGGTTATCGCTTATATGATTATGAAAATCACAAAATCATTAGGAGCAGAGACGTAATATTAAATGAAAAGGTCTTGTATAAGAATCAGCTGCAGGAAAAGAAACAGGAAAAAGAAAGCAAGGAATACACGGTTCTTGATGAGATAACTGAAAAAGTAAAGGTGCCTGAAAATAATAATAATCAACAACCACAACAACAACAACTACCAGAACAGCAACAGGCACCTCAAACACTTGAAAGTGGTGTTAGAAGATCTACCAGGATAAGTAGACCCCCTGAACGATACTCTCCTTCATTATATTATTTATTGTTGACTGATTCTGGTGAACCTGAATGTTATGAAGAAGCAATGCAAGTTGAAAGTAGGAAGAAGTGGGAGCTAGCCATGGAAGAAGAGATGGACTCCTTAATGCATAACCAGACTTGGGACTTAGTCAGGTTGCCTGCAGGTAAAACTACATTGCAGAATAAATGGGTTTACAGGCTGAAGGAAGAAGATGGAGGAAAACAGAGGTACAAAGTTAGACTTGTGGTGAAGGGGTTTGCACAAAAGAAAGGTATTGATTTTGATGAAATATTTTCTCCTGTTGCTAAAATGAATTCAATCAGAACTATTTTAAGTCTTGTAGCAGCGGAAGATTTACATCTTGAACAGTTAGATGTAAAGACAACATTTGTCCATGGAGATTTGGAGGAAGAGATATACATGCAGCAACCAGAATGATATGAGGTAAAAAGGAAAGAAAAATTGGTGTGCAGATTAAAGAAGAGCTTGTATGGCTTAAAACAGGCTCCAAGGCAGTGGTATCTAAAATTTGACAAGTTTATGTCTGAACAAGGTTATACTAGATGTCACTCTGATCATTGTGTTTATCTAAAAAGGCAAAATGATGGCAGCTATATTATATTGTTATTGTATGTAGATGACATGCTTGTTTCAGGGTCTAACATGCAAGAAATAAATGTGCTCAAAAGAAAATTGGCAAATTCATTTGCAATGAAGGATTTGGGAGCTGCAAAACAAATCCTTGGTATGAGGATAACTAGAGACAGGAAAAATCACAAATTAACAATGTCTCAGAATGAGTACATAGAAAAGGTGTTGAAAAGATTTAATATGCAGAATGCAAAACCAGTTAGTACACCTTTTGCTAGCCATTTCAAACTTAGTAAGGAGATGTGCCCAAAGACCCAAGAAGACATGGATTATATGTCTAAAGTTCCATATGCATCGGCAGTTGGAAGCTTAATGTATGCAATGGTCTGCACAAGGCCTGATATTGCACATGCAGTGGGAGTTGTAAGCAGGTACATGAATAATCCAGGAAAAGAACATTGGATGGCGGTAAAATGGATTCTCAGATATTTGAGAGGTACCACAAATCAAGCATTATGCTTTGGTGGTTCAAACATTGCTCTACAGGGATATGTTGATGCAGATATGGCAGGTGACAGAGATAATAGGAGGAGCACTACAGGATATGTATTTACTGTAGGTGGAACAGCTGTCAGTTAGGTTTCAAAAATCCAAAGTGTTGTTGCACTTTCAACAACAGAAGCCGAGTATGTTGCTGCTACAGAGGCTAGTAAAGAAATGATTTGGTTACAAAGGTTTATGGATGAATTGGGTAAGAAGCATGATATGGGCACACTATACAGTGATAGCCAAAGTGCTATTCATCTTTCAAAGAACTCAGCATTTCATTCCAGGACTAAACACATACATCTCAAGTACCATTTCATACGGTCAGTATTTGAAGATGGAGAGTTGAAGCTGGAAAAGATACACACTAGCCAAAATCATGCAGATATGCTAACAAAAGTTGTAACCAGGGAGAAACTGAGAACATTCTTAGTTTCAATTGTTCTTCAAGGATGAAGATGAAGATGAGGAACATCCAGGTCCAAAGAGGAGTCATTGTCCAGCAAATGAAGCAGCGGTGGAGTTGCTACAATCAGTCTCCAAGTGGGAGATTGTTGGGTGTGGAGCCTGATTATCTTGTTTACTTTGTATCACAGCATTGGGGACCCTAGCTTTACCTTAAAAGGGGCGCAACACGCCCCGACAGTGTCGGCTAGTGGGGGGTCCGAGGGGCGAGCGAGCGCTTTGGAGCCCCTTAGCGGGCGTGCAAATCATAGATGTAAAATTGCCTTGTAAAAGTATAGTAATTTCTAGTCAATCTGGGTTGTTCATTAGGCGGATGATCTGACAGTAGAAGTTATGTTTAGTTTAGGGTTTTTTGCCCTAGAAGGCAACCCCTCGCTTTGTATGAAGGTTTTGTATTGTGGATGTGTATTGTATGAATATTCTCAGAGCGAGAAATAGATAGGGAGAATGTGAGAGAGAACAGAGGATATTACAACGGATCTGTTGTAGGTTGTGTCTCTTCATTTTGCTGGATAATAGAAAGGAAGAACTGGCTGTTCGGGGTGGACGTAGCCCAAACTGGGTGAACCACGTATATCTGTGTCTCTCTGGTTTTATGTGCTTTGTGTGCTTTTATTTTCCACATATTTAATGTGTTGCATTGCTCCATAATATATAATTTTCTAACAGGTCCAATTTTAAATAATTTTGATTATATTTAGTATAGAGGGGTTTTGGGGTGGGTCAAAGCCCCGAAAGCATTGTAATGGGAAAAAGGGTAAACTAGGGGTCCGAAAACCACAGTTTGCGGACCATATAGCTTTCCATTCAGATTATTATAATGAAGAGACATATTGTGTTGGTGGGAATAGAAGAGCTATCAAATTAAATTTGTGGCTTAAGATATCTGTTTGGGTTTTTGGGGAAAGGATTCCTGTTGGCTATGTGCGTGGAGATCCAGAGTCCAGCTGTGTGCGGACCTTGCTGCTGTGTGTGCAGGTTGGGAAGGGTATTGTAAGAAGGAAATGATGAATTGATGAATAAGAAAGGTTGATAGAGAACTGAATCTATGTGTAATGTTTGTGTGAATCATTGGTAATTACTGCATTATGCGCATTCTGTATTCAAGCTGTGAAATATCGGCGTAAGTTTGTTTTCTGTATCTGGATCTGTTCTATTCTCTTTTATGAAATATTGTGCTACTGTCATAAAGTATATAATTATAGATCTAGTGCACGTGGATGTGAACAGAGACCTATTGACCCTACGCAGAAAGAGGTGATCTGGGTATCACAGGGCCAAACGAAGCTCTGCTTTCCTTACCTATCCTTTTTCAGGGTGTGGAAACCTGGTTCCAGCACCCACCCATACTACTTCGAGTGACACTTTGGCCTGCGCAAGCAGGTCACTGCTGAAAGGGCCAGTAGTATAGGGGTTTGTTGGCAAACCTTGAACTCCAAACCTGGGTCAGGACCCCTTGCGCCAACAGAATTCTGTTGGCGCAGCCTTGAAATGGGTTGTATCTGAAATGTTACTATGCTTAATCATGAGCATAGTGATTTTTTGTATTATATTGTATATATATGATGTTTATTTGTATTCACTATATTAGTTTTGTTTTTAGAGTTTTCTTGACGTTAGTAATCCACTTTACATTTCATCGCAGATGTCTGAATCTTTGGAACCATTTTTTGGGTATGCTGATGGTGCTAGTTGTAGTACGTAGAATCTATCCTCTACAGCGTGGGCCATTTTCGCTCTGAATGGTGAGTTAGTGAGTTTTCAAGGGATTTGTATCGGTAGATCGATAAACAATATCGCTAAGTATAGCGTGTTGATCGAACTTCTCTCTGATGCCATTTCATTTGGTATTAACTGAATCATCATAAGGTTACACTCACAAATTGTGGTATTACAACTTACTAGTGTTTAAATTGTTATAAATCGAACACTGCATCGTATGTTCCTAAGAGTTCGACTTTTGGAAAGACACTTTGATTTTATTCAATATCAACACATTTCCATAAACTTGAACACATTGACTAATTCTTTAGTGAATTATGTTATAAACAGACATTTGCAACACATGGAAAGATACATTCACATAATTGAATAGGATTGCGCAATAAACATAGGAAAACACTTAAATCAAATAGATAGATAGTTATAGGTTTTTACAAAAAATTATGCCCAAGACACATTGGTCATCTGACCTCAAAATGTATGCAACATGTCAAAAGTAAACTAGTGATGCTCATGGTAACAAGCTATCGATATATCTATCCTACACAGTAACCGCATCCAGTGGTTAGGAATGCCAATAGTATGGCGCTACAGTCGCATGGGTTACTCTTCGATCTGGCAATCTGGAATCCCAAAGGTCAACCCCTCTATGTGCTGTCGAAGCTCAGTAAGAGTCTCAGCCATGTCTAAATCCTAAAGGAATACTCTCTTGACATCCCTCTCTATTAGCTCATCCACTCCATGCTCTTGTTCCTGCATTGGTTGAACTCAACCCACATCTGCATTACATTAAAAATTTAGTTTAGTCTTGGGAAAATATCAAAATACAAAAACATGTATAAACCTTAGAAAAATACTCTCTGCATCCTCGGATCTCTAGGGTTAGACACACCCAACATCACATGTTGAGGCTACATCAGTGGAATCCGCTCCAAGGAAAAATAAATGAGGATCGAACCATAACTAATTTTTTTCTTCCTTCCTCCCTTTTCCTTGCTCAGTTGTTCTTTTATTTGAGAGAGTACAACTTTAGACTAGTTGAAAATTGTTGGTTCCATGCACTCTAGCGCATACTGCATATAAGATATGTTCTCTACATGTAGGGTAACGGCACCAGTAAGCTTTGCGATCGTGAATAGGATGGTTCTCAAAGGAAAATCACGAAATTCATGAATTTTTATTTTCCCATCCTTGCTAGGCTCTGCCCTTGGATAGAAATACTGCAAAATATAGTATCTCACCGTCTCTCCTCTGAGAACATACCCTGAGAGAGAAATGGGTAAGCCTCTCCTCAAAAATACTGTCAGAAAATATATGTCCTCCACTATAATAGGGACCACTTTTTTCCTAATGTGAAATGCCTCAATTTTCAGATCCCATGCACGAACAAGGAACTCCAAATTTCTATTTGTTGCCTCATTCCTGATAAGCGGAAGTACTTTAATAACCTACAATCTCTTAGGGCTCTTACAGTACCCGGATCATTAAGGGAAATCATATTTTGTTCTTCATGCACTCTTTCTCTCCAAGTAATCATCATTCTAGTATGATGAATCCTTGAAACATAACCATACGATTCATTATAATCCTTTTCATGCATAAAATTAGGCAAAATTTGGGTATAAAGCAAGAATAAAAAATGTGAATTGCACTGAACACAGTCTTGGTCAATAGATAGTGCATTGAATATGCACCTAGGCTTCATTTTTAGTGCATTCCAATGCAGTTTTCGATGCCCAAGGGTGCGTTGCCCTCTTTTGAAAATTAATTTACCCTAAGGGGCCTAAATCCCTAAAAAATTGAAATGAAATGAAATGAAATTACTACTGAAAGAAAGGGGGGGTTCATGGCACCAGCCTGGATCAAACGATGATGAAAACCATCCACAGAATCGATCACAATCAACAGTTGAAGTTCGGGGGCAAAAACAACTTCAGAGCTCCAAAATGCAAATGGTAATTTTCAAATGGTAAAAATGAATAGTAAACCTCTTTTAATTAGTCATTTTATCATTTTCAAATAATATTTATTGTTGTGACTATGGTTTTATTCTTTTTTTATCATGAAACAGGTATTTTTAATCCATTTGATGTTGTTCTGAACAGGTTTGCAACTGATGAGAAGATTATTTGTGCACATTTATTTAAGGAATGATTTGAACACAAAGCATACTTTTATCCTTATTTTTCGAGCTTTGATAAAAACGAAAAAGGACTTGAAGCGCATGTTTATCTCTTTTTCGAGCTTCGATAATAGTGAAAAAGGAACCCCTGGAGTCTTCGTTTTGCTCTATTCAGACTCCGATAATGTGAAAATATTGTTGAGCACTTGTCTTTTCAAGCTCGTAAAAGTAAAAGAATTGATATCTACTAAGTATAAGCTTAACCCTTTTCTAGACTGAGATAGATTATTTACGAAAAATGAATGCCTTAGTCGAACATGGCTAGGAGGTTCTCTTAGATATTATTTTACAGTTTTTTGGATCTGAGCAACAACTTTACAAAAAATTACCTATGAAGTTTTATTTTGTCCTCTTTTTCAAACTCTCTAAATATGAAAAAGGATCGGGTTGCCACTGTCGTTAGGCTCGTTAAAACATAAAATAGCGACGGGGTTGTCGATCATGGCAAGAATCGAGTTTCATTCATTGCTAGACTCATTAAATTATTAAATAGTGATAAATTATTTGCTCAAAGGGTTGAATTATAGATCAAGCATATGTTATCCTCCTCAAGCTTGCTAAAAAATAAAGAGGTACTGGTCGACAAATGACTAGGGAAAATTTGGGAAAGTGAACAAAACTTTTACTGTAGCAGGTCGCTCTAGAACATGGCACTTCACTCCATCATCATGATTGTTTGGGTTGGGTAATATTCTTGACAGTTCATGCATACCTATGGTTCATCATACCTCCACTTGGGTTTTGGGTCAATGCTGCCAGCTCATATCAGTGTCATTGATATGTTCAAGAGAAGTCATCCAGTGAACACTCATCCTTCTGCAATACTCATAAACCTTCATTCTCATGACAGTCATCCCTGAACGTTTCTATATCAAGTCACATTTTGATTCTGAAATCAGTAACTCCTGTTTCACGATAAAGTGGCTTCCTTTCCACGTAAAATCATCATCCAGGAAGTTCACTTAAAAACATCATCTTCCAGTACCATGAGGCTTGTTACAGCATCGACAAGATCCACACTTCCAGAATTTTGACCGAAATATTTTATTTGTCGTTCAACATCAAATCATCTATTCATGCCTTACGAAATGTACTGTAGTACCTTAAGATCCATTAACGTCAATGGTGGTTATCTCGAATTTTTTAATAGCTCACATCATTGGCTGGTAATCAAATGATGTCTTACCATGTTTGACTACAAATCATATATTTCCATGGCTAGACTTGTACTCGAAAGAAATGTTGTTGGATTTTCAATTTAGTGTGTGATAAGAGTGATATGTTACTGGTGAGATGTTTATTATGATGAGGATGGGATGATGCTGGAGCTGATGACATCAAATCGGTCGCTGGTTGTAACCTACCCCTTCTATCCATTAATAAATATTTTTGCTCATTTTCCCATATATGTATCTGTTTATGTTTCTATTTTTCATATGATGGAATCTTAACTGATATATATGTTTCATGTTCAATTGATTTAATTTATTAATATAAATCGACATCTGTATATTTCAATCTCTTTTCTTTTTAGTGTTTATACTTGCAAGAACTAGTCTAGTGTTCTAAGTTGGATTGGAAGCTACAACAAGAGCAACATAAGGATAATAGGAAGTGCTTGGATCACAAGTAAGTTCCTCTATCTTTCTCTGTGTCTATTTACTCTTAGAGAAAGTGTCTGAGGTTAGTTGCAAGGTAGGAATAGGTTTGAATTACACTACTTGCCCAAATATGAGGTCATAATAATGAAATTCAACCAATCAACTTGTGTGGTAAAGGGAGTCCACAGATATAGCGAGTTACCTTCTCTCAATAGTTTTATCTTCTTCTACACATTGCTATATTCCTTTTGTGATCCTTTCTGGATCTGAGTTGTGTATTATGATGAACCCAAGCAACAATCTCAGCAATGTGTTCCTCACAATATAAATTTCAATCTCTATGTATTAAAGCGATCACTATTCCAATATATATCACAAGTCCGCTCTCCTTCTTATTGTTCACGAGATGTGAAATTATCTGAGTTTTTTTTCATTTCTTCGATGGTGAAAAATGACAAGTTCAGGTATTTATTTATAGATATTCAAACCTATGGTGAAGAGTCATGTCGATTGGCATGGACAAGGCCGACATATCTATGGAGCCGACCTGTAGTGTATTTTTTAGGCAGCCTTTATAGAGTCGACTTTTCTCAAGAGTTCATATTTTTCGACCCATGGCATATAAGGGGAAATGGAAAGCTTTTATGTTTCCTTTCCTGCAGCCTTCTCTTCATTATCTATTTTGTACCAATATGTACCAATTATAATAGGTATTCTACTGAGAATATCCATTTCAATTGAGAATTTCCTGGTCAATTTCCATCTTGGTAAGTGATGGGTATTGGTTAAAGATGGTAAAGCAACCTTCACCATGAAACTTGAGGGATATCTCTTGAGCTATGTTCTTATATTATATTTATAATAGGAAGGGAACACATTTGATAAAGAATAAACTCGTCCTTCTTTAAAGAGTGCCACCGAGAACTGCTCCAGTATTTTTTCTCCCATGGTCCTTTGTACAGGGTGCCAAGAGTAGTAATTTATAGACCGTCATGCACTCCTCAACTATCCATTTTCTGTGGTGGAAGATAAAATCAGCAGCCGAATCTATTATCTCATGTTATATGAATAGTGGGTGGGTTGGTTGGCCTACAACCATATGGTAGTGAAAATGAAACTCCCCCTTTCATTGTTCTTTCTTCTTTTTACAATGTAGCATATGGTAGATGCCCATAGTTTGCATCAACCTACTTCCCTTGCCTTTTTGCTTATGGAACCCATGACAAGAAATATTGTTACCTTGTGATAAAGTGAAAGGCATCTTTAAAAATGGTCCATCAGATGTGTAGTGGGGACACAATGTCATGATTTTCTACAATGGACTTGCTTCCCCTAAGCCTTTGCATGTTTTGATGAAAGGAATTAAATAGATGATGTCTTTACCCAACTTTGTCAGACATGATTTTTCTGCAAAATTTCTGAGAGATGATCCATCAAGAGATATATCTGTCTCATAGCATGATTTTCCATGTGTAACTCTTCAAGGGTTTCCCAAGGCTCATCATGGAATCATCTTGAAGAATAATCAAACACTATGTTTGATCTTCTTCTTAACTGGAAAAATATCATCATCAAAACTTGGAATATTATCTTTCCCAATGATGCATTCATCAAATCACCAAAATATGTTGATGCCTTGAGTGTTCAAGGCACCTTCTGATTCAATCTGCTTCCTTATCCATACTTGTGTAACTTTCCTTCATGCTTGGTATTCATGGTTTTATCTTGTTTAGGAACCCAAGTCAATTTAGAATCACGAACCATATGTCCAATGTTATGGAATTTTAAGCATTACATCTTGTTCATCAATGACAGAGCATGAATTCTTCTTGGAAGGTTGCTTCTAAGAGACTGACGGGAACCATTATATTTTTCCTTGTGGTATATCCTACAATCCTTTTCGATATGAACAAAATTTGTACAAGAATAGCAATAACCAAAAAATATACTTTGGTACCTGGAGGATGGATATTGCCTTGATATACTTTTGAAGTCCTTTTGCCTTGTGATTATTAGATGATATCCGTTTTTTTTTTTTCATTTTTGACATTATTTTCATACCTTCTTGGAGTATGGTTTATTCCAATGTTATCTTGACTCTTATCCTTGATTTTGCTTTAATTCGGGGCATAAATATTTCTTCCAATCTTCTCCAAATCCTTGTTGTTTGATGTATTAGGGTTGTTAGGGTCCCTTGATTTGCCTGATTGGCAAGACAAATGACAGTGTAACATCAAACCAATCTTTGGAGCCCAAGGACCTAGCCTTCCTGGACTCAGAGAGGGCTCTCTCTATTTGTGTAAGGGATATGTCTGTGTTTTGCTTCTTGTGTTTCTGATTTTAGGCTAGTTATGAAGTAGGTGTTTGGTTTTGGTTTTTAGGTTTGTGAGGGATGAACTGATCAAAGACTAAGATATGTAAAAATATGTCCAATCAACTGGGCTATGGGGTCGAAAAGGTCAAGAAAGCTTCAGATGGTGATACAAGGTTGTTGAAGGGCCGGTTTGAGTGAGGTAAAATGGATCTTTGGGTAAAATGGAGTGGGATGGACACTAAATTTGTTAATAACAAAGGATTTCCAACATAAATAGTTCAATAGCTAACATAAACATGGTAGGGCTAACCATTCATCATGAGAAATGTAACTATAAACTGATCAATGCATAGAAATAAACATTCAAGCCATGCATAGAGATATATGACTCTCTAACTTTAGGAAATGGCTATCAGACTTTGGGGAAATACATTCAAGACAAACAAACAACTCAAATCACTATGAGGAAACGCCTAAGCATAGTATTTCAAGCTATTGGGCACTTTGAAAGCAAGATTGTATAGTTTTAGGCAAAGGGCAAGATTAGTACAAGACCTATTTGGTTCAACAAATGACAATCAAACAATCAAAGAAAAGTTTCATAGGTGTAGCTATGACTAACCATGAATAAGCAGGGCATACCGTGAATCATTCTTAGCATGCATAAAACCATAAATGAAACAAGCAAACAATTTCTTCAGTTATCAAAGAGCAATCAAGGATTCTTTGATATGACTAAGAAGGAAGAAAACATAGAAGCTATAAAGAAACAAGAAATTTGAGGTGCCTCCAAGGACATGTCTCAAATATATTCTCTACTGTCTTATAGCAAGAAAGAACATGGAATTATGAATGAAACTAAGAAGCATAACAGAGATGGACACTATACCATTCTACCAAGTCATGGAATCCAACAACAGTCCTCTTTCATCATCCAAAAGCACTCAAGAAACTCTCCAATGCATGAGACAAGTATTTCTTTCAATCTTATATAACCATATATTGCTCTAAATCATCAAGTTCAGCCTTATTTACAATGAATTATCTTGGAATATAAAGGCCAAGATGAGGGAAAACCCCCTAGTGCAACTTGCCATCTCATTGGCCCATCAAAAATATCTAATTTTGTCCTTGAGGCTTTGCAAAGCCCAAGGCAAAAAATATCTCATAAAATATCTCAAAAATGAAAAAAAAGGAAAATATATTGACTTTTCATAACTAACTATGCCCAAAAATAGCTAAACGCACATTAGGAAAAACCACTTCAGAAAAGTGTATTTTTCTCAAAAATACTTAAGAAATATATCAGTGGAAAGTCCTTTGTCTTGCGGACAGCTTTTGGATGCCTTCCCGATGTCGAAACGAGGCCCGTGATGGCTCGTTGGAAAGCTCTGAATGTATTTTTTCTGAAAATTCTTACTTTCCTCCAAACTGATCAATATAATTCTCTCAAAAACTAACTTGTCTGTAAAAACCCAAAAAATAGACCTTGCTGATAAACGGGGCAGAGTGTGGAAAAAGTGAGTGTTTTTTGCCATTTTGGGGGAGAAACTCATCTTCAATTGATCTGAAAAATAGCTGAGTATATGCCCCTGAAATTATGGCATCAAATGATACAATTTTCATCCTTTTAGGATGCCCCAAACAGAAATGGCGATGCCCATGAGTTTTAGCCAAAAACCCAAAAATGACAAAAAACCAAAACTTGTTGAATTTCGCCCAATTTTGGTGAGCATGACCCTAAAGGGTTTTCAGAAACATGCTGTGAAGATGAGGCCAAAATTTGGAGCTTTGAGGTGTCTTTCTTCATTTTTGGTGCTGGGCGCCTCCTTTGAGCTTCCTTGAGTTTTTCCTGTGTGGCCTTCAATTTCTGCCGGGCAAATTGATTGATCTTCTTATAGTGCTCGGTCATCCTCCTTTGAAGGTCCAAATCTCTATTGGCCTTCTCCAACTTCTTTTCCAAGTGATCATTCACCCTCTTGAGCCATTCTTCTTGATTGTTCTTTATCTCTTGGGTGAACAAAGTAGTGAGAGGAATAGATTGGAGAAGGGAAGATTCTTCCTCCTTTTGTTTCTCAAGGGCTCTTCTGAGTCCCATGGTTCTTGGCCTATTTCTCCTGGGCTAATCTTCATCTTCGCTATCATTGAAATCACCCATGAGTTCTTCCAATCTAACTTGCGCCTTGGAGGCCTCTTTTTTGTATTTGATGGCCCGTGTCTCATAAACCGCCATGTGGACACTCATCTGTTTATTTTGTATTTGCAAAAAGTGATTGAAGTTTCTAGCCCTCTCTAGATCTGCCCTCAAAGCATCAATTTGGCTTTCTCTATTGATCAAGAGAGTCTCTAGGATTCGGGCATCATTGTCGCTATCATCACTTTGGATTTGAATTATGTCAAAATCTCTCTCCTTTTCATGGCTGCTTTCTTCTTTCTCCTTTCCCTTGCTTTGGGTAGCATTCTTGGTCTTCCTCCTCTTGGGTAATTTGACAATGGGCTTCTTGGGAAATTTCCCCTTGCTTCGGAGGGCCCTAGTAACATTTGGAGTTATAGTTTTAGGCACCCTTTTCCTTGATGTCCAGGGCTTGGCCACTTTTGGGGAAGAAATCATGGCCCCTTGCCTAGGAGAGGCAGCTAGCACATGCTCTATTGGCTCTTTGCCCTTGTCACTTTCCTCATCATCCTTGCCACTGTTTTGAGTTTCTTCACGACACTGCTCTTTATCATTGTGCTGCATATCATCGTTGTGTTCTTCTTCACCTTGCTGCCCTGCCTCACAATGCTCTTTTTCACTTTGCTGCCCTTCTTCATTATGCTTCATATTATCACTGTGATGCTCTTCACCTTGCCGCCCTTCCTCACTGTGCTCTTTTTCACTTTGTTGTCCTTCTCCATCATGCCCTTCTTCCCCTTGCTGCCTTGTTTCATCATGTTGTTGTTCATCATCATGTTGCTGCTTTTCATCTTCATCTCGCTGCTCATCTTGCTCTTCTTCCCCTTGCTCATGCTCTTCTTCCTCATCATGCTATTCTTCTTGTTCAATGGGAAATTTGAGCTTCTTGGGACTGGGCTTGCTTGAAGAAGGCGAAGGATGGTGAGTGGAAGGTGAAGGAGATGTATGGAATGAAGGAACAATGGAGAAATATGGATGTGCAATGAAAGTGTCCCAAGAGATTTCCTTCTTCTCAAGCTGATGAAGAATGATAACCTTGATGAGGGAATGATGGAAAAGGCAAGCTGACTGCTGAGAAGGAGGTTTTTTCTTAACAGTCGAGGCCATTTTTTCAATACTTCTATGGAGGTGTTAGCCACCTATAATATTTGTTATAGCAAAAGGTGGCTAATACTGTTTGAGCCTTCAAGGAACAAATTCTCTTACAAAAAATTGTTGGCTCTTGAAGACTCTTAAAGGCCTCCTGCCTCTATCCAGATCCTATACTTTTGTTTTCATCCCAAAAGACTCTGAAATCCTGCTGATTTCCAAAGCCTAAATATTGTTGCAAACACCATTTTCTCTTTTCCCTTCTTCCCAAATTAACCTCATCTTTCTATCCCCCTATTTCCCACACAAATCCCTCATTTTCACATTTTTTCCTTTTCCCCTCATCAAAATCCCCTTATAAGGTTTAAGACTAACTCTTGGCCTTATCGGAACCCTCAAACCTTTGAAAATCATGAGAAAAACCATTAAAAACCCATTTTTGTTATATATATTGGGCTTAAGCCCCCTCGGGCTAAGTCCCTAGCCTTTCCGCCCATACACCTTGGCGCCGTGACCGCGCGCTGAGCCAGTCGGGCGCTTATCCGGTTTAAATAAATATTTCTTCGCAAACCATTAAAAAACCTTTGATATTTATTTAAACCGTCGAAATTCATTTTTTTTCCCGTGCAAATTGTGGAGCGATCTCGACCGTCGATTCAATCCATAAGATCCGACGGTGCATAGCACGCCTCCCTGTGGACCCCCCAGTCGTGCGCCGTTCTCCCAAAACTGCATGGCTTCTATCGCACCACTCTTCGGCGGAGGGCGGTTTTTGCCCGATGGCCAGCGATTCCATACATCACTTGACACGTGTCCCTTGTAATATTTGTAAAACCATCGTCCATCCGTCGTCCATTGCGTGTTAATGTTCGGACCGGGACGCCCAGCGATATCGCTGTGGACCGTCCGATCTGGGCCCACTGATCCAACGGTGATCGCTCGCCAAAGTTGCTCGATGGTTAACGAAGGTGCGCGCACGATAGCCGGGCCATCGTACAGCGGAAAATCAATCTCCGCCGTCGATCTGATCTGCAGATCAACGACCCACAATTCATCGCCCGATCTCTCCGTTTGACTTTCCATTGTTCAATCCCAACCATCGATCTCTGCGCGATCGACGGCTCAGATTCATCCTTCTCCTCTGACCGCCTCGTTCAATCTCGACCGTCGATCTCTGCACGATTGATGGCTCGGATTTAATCCTTCTTTCACCCATTCCATGATCGCTCTCGATCAATCCTAACCGTTGGATGATGCCATCCAACGGCTCCGATCTCCTCGCGCGCCCTCCGATGCAGTCAACCTATAAAAGCAGGATTTTTTAATAAGTTTTCGTATTTTGCAGGGTTTTTATCATTTTCTCGCAATTTTAAAAGAAGATTCATAGGCAGAGGGTGACGACCCTCCCGTCTTCAATTCGTCAAAGGAAATCATCCACAGGGTGGAAATGCACGTTTCATCGATGTTTCACGAGGCATTGATGCCATTCGAACCCTGCACAACCCTGCACATTTGCAAAAACACAGCAAGTCAATCACAAATCAAAGAATATCAATATCGACGACAAAAATGCACCAGAGCAGAAGATTAAAGGCGGGTTTGAGGGATTATGGCTAAGATAGGTTACCAAAAGCCTAATCCCCAATTTAAAACACAGATTAAACAAGATCTGAAGTGTTTTATCTAACAGAAAGCTCCACCGCCATAGTTAAAGTGAGTCAATTCTTCTCAGCTATCACAAAGACACCTGTGCCTCAAAGAAATCAAATACAGGCCGAAGTTATTGCATGAAATCAGATATTTGCCTTCAGCACAGGCAGGTAGTTACTTCTACAGGGAATATTAATACAAAATATATTTGTGGAATAACCCTAGCACTACACAGAGCCTCAAAGGTCAACAAAAGCTCCCACCGAGCTTAATTCATAAGTGTAAATCAATTAATACAGTGAAACACCTGTACAGTTTCTTCATTGAGCCCCTCAAAGGCCAAGAAGTCATTAAGTCTGTATTAACTGTAAATTGAGATCTTTTATCAGATCTCACCTCCTCATTCTTCTATATATACTACAGCAGAAGATGAGTGAGGGGTTGGTTGTTGTTGATCACAAGCTGTAATATTGAAACTCTATGAAATCAATACATAGTCCTTTGAAGTTGAAGAACAAATTGAAGTCTTGGAGATCTTGATGATTGTTTTGCATGTTTGTTCCTGAGAAGGCTCTATCACTAGATTCATGAGCTTGGCTGTTGGTGAAGTATTCTGAACTGTCACATGTTTTTCCCTGTTTCCATTATGTTCCATAATTTCTCACTACAGTAGGATAGAAAATAATAGGCTAAGAAATTACTCCTGGAAGCACCTTAGACCTGTTCATCCTTCACTATTTTATGTTTTCTTCTGTTGAAGTATTTTAGAGGCTTTAATATTTCTCTTTAGTCTTCATGCTTTTTTATTTCCTTAATAGTTTGAACAGTTGGTTTCAGCATGATTTATGGTTCTCCCTGCTTGTCTGTTGCCACTTAAAAACTGTTATTGAAGTCTCCCTTTGAAGTTCTTTGCTTATAGTGAATCAGAGAGGTCTGTTTTGATCTTACCCTTTGTTCTCACTTAGACAGTTGGCTTAAAGGTCGTTATAATTATGATCATAGATGTTTTTAGGTGTTCCCTCTTCTATGACTGTGATTATTAGTAAATCTTATATGTTTTCTAAAGTCCTTTAGAATAAAATCTTTGAGGAAATAGGGTGTTCCACGAATCTTAGATTTTACTTTGAAAGTTGTTTTGAAATCATTGTTTGCTTAAAGGTGTGATTTGTAGAATTTATGGTTAGCCCTGTCTATCAAAGAAATCTTTATTGTTTCAAATTATGCTTTCAAATTCCCTTTGTTGAGAATTAAAACTCTCTTTCCAAATCATTAATGTTCATTCCATTCCAAAAACAAAAGGATCCTATGGCCAAGTTAGATTTGCCCTTTGATATCCCATATCCTTTGATAAGTGTGTTATGACCTCTTTTTGACTATATTACCCAATGAAACAGATATGTTACTGTCCTATATATCTTTCCTAGACCTTTTATGTTCTGCTGTATCAATTCAACCCAACCAAACAAACAAATACCTGCACTTAATAACTAGTCTAAAACCAATACTAAAAGCACACAAGATAAAACTTTGCAAAACAAAATTTTGAGAGATCCCTCTCTGAGAACAGGAGGACTAGATCCTGTAACTCTAAAGATTGGTTCTGATGTTGCCTTGTATTTTGATTTTCAAAAGTATCAAAACACGGGACACCAACATAATGGTGATCACGGTGGGACCATTCTGTGTCAGTGACAATCTAAAGTACCCCTTAGGACTCTAGAACTCCCTTATTTTCAAGAATATCCAGTGATTATTAGCCACCTCATCGCCACCAACATAATGGCGATTACGATGGGACATTGAGTAAAATCTGTGAAGCAAAACACTCACTGTCCAGCATAACATAAGTAACTTTCTCCAAGCAATACCAAGCAATGGTAATCATGATAGGACCTTTTGAATTAGTGACAAACTAAGTAACTCTTAGGATTCTCATAAGGCCTTGTCAAACCTTGAATATTTCAGTTACCAAGCCATAAGAGTAAACTCTATACGTTTTGACACCCTAGCTAAGTGTTAAATCAGACTTAGAACACTCTCCAGACCTATAAGACGAAATTAACTCAGAAAAACCCAAAATGTTTCAGTTTGGCCTCATAATAAACTTGGTGGTGGACCATAAAACCTTTTACCTCCAAAAGAGCTAAAAATTTTCCACCTGGCGACTCCACAATCCTAAAAACAGACCTTAAGACTCCACTGGGGAGACCCCAAGTCTTGATAAACATCATATAAACTCAGCTAGAAGGTTTTAAGATTGAAATCTTCCTTCTTCTGAAAAGATCAGTTAGCCTCTTAAAGATTTTCATATTTGGTTAAACTCTCTTTCTAACCAGGTATGAAAAACATAGCATAGTGGCTCCTAAAAAGGTTTACACTAGAGCCCATCCTGACCCAGATCCACCTGAGATAGTTGATAACCCAGAAAACATCCTTTGGAAGTCTCCTAGGGTTAAATTATCAACTGTTTTCAGATCACCCTTGAGAGCTAATTCAGTTCCCGAAAATCTTGCAGCTCTACAACAATCACAATCTGACTTAGTAAATCCATTTAGAACTAGGTCATTTGATGATATAACTCAGCTAGAATCTGAATTTTCACTTTCATCCCCTGAAACAAGTGAGCATCCTGGTAATAGAGAAACCACACCTCCTGACTTACATTTCCTTCACAACTTAGGTGTCTCTCATCCAAGATCAACTCAACAATATATTCCTGGTCCATCCACTTCTGCCCACCCTTCATCCATTGTTCAAACCACTCCACTTCAACCCACTCCCCCTCTTGTGAATCCATCCCCACCACATATCATGGCAGCATGGTATTCTCCCTTATTCCTTCCTATGCCACTAGTCAATCTTCCACAGGACTATCAATCCAAAATTCCATTGTATGATGCTAACAATGCTACAACCACATCACAACATGTAGATAAAATGAATGACTACTTTGACAGAAATGAAATCGATGATGATTCTGTCAAGCTTAGGTTATTTGCTCAGAGTTTAGGGGGTGAAGTAAGAAAATGGTTCAAAGGTCTATCCCCCCATAATATTAATGATCTCCAAGGCTTCCATCAAACGTTTCTAAATAAATGGGAAGTAAAGAAGAATCCTCTCCAAGTCCTTTCTGATTACAAAAATCTCCATAGAAACCCTGGGGAAAGTGTGCAAGCTTACTGCACTAGGTTCAATAGTGTGTATAATGCACTTTCCCTAGAACTAAAACCTCCACAGGGCTCAACTTTAAATAAATTTCCTGAAGGATTTGACTCTGACATGACCTATCAGTTGAGAGAAAGAAATTTTGCAACTCTGGAAGATATGCAACAGGGTGCTCTTTCTGTGGAAGTCAACCTGATGGAGAAGAGAGCAAGAATGAAAACCGAGAAGAGAGTGTCTTTCAGAGAAGAGTCCACTCCTTCTACTTCAAGCTCAAAAATGGAGAGGATGTTGGAAGAAATGATGAAAGAGATGAGTATAATTAAGAAAGCACAAGCAAATAAAAAACAAGCTACTCCTCGAAATAGAAATCATAATTATAGAAGAGAAAACAATCAAGACAAACAGAATGAAAATGACCAACAGATTAGACCTCCCTTCCAACAAAACTATGTAGATCAATATGAGGAATATAGGGAGTTGGGAAGGTTGGAAGAATCCCATGTAAACTTGATTGGATCAGATAGTGGGGATGATGTTTTCCTCATTGAGGAAGAACAATATTTTTTCTCTTCTAATCAAAACACAAATATCTGTGAATATTCGGATGACTATAGATTAGGTTTTGAAAATGCAATCATGGAGATACACAAACAATATGATCTTAGGAGCAAGGGAAACATAGATAAATCAAAAGATAAGAACACTAACACTGCTGTCAAGAAAAACACAGAAAATCAGCCCAAAAAGACAGTAGAGAAAACCAACATTTCGACTAAAAATCCAGATTCAAATAAAGACAAAGGTGTTCAGCCAAATGTTGAACAGAGTACCCCTAGCACCTCAGCTAGTGGTCCTAATAAAACTATCCCAATTACCAGTCGAAATAAAGTTCAGCAAATCAAAGTTGCTGAAAGGAATTCAATTGAAAAAACAAAGGCAAATACAAACAAATCAATTATTCCTTTCAGCCTCGAGGGAGAGATTGCCAAAATAAAAGTCACCATCCCCCTAGTTGAACTAGTAACCCAAGAAGTGTACAAAAACCAAGTTTTGAAAGCTTTGAATTTAGGAAGTGATACAGACACTTTAAACTTGAAAGATGACAAACATGAGCTATTGTTTGGTTTAGAAGTTGAAGGAAAATATCAAGAAGGGGCTGTCCCTCCCTTCTATGTTAGCTTGAACATACATGAGAAAATTTTACACAGTGCCATGTTAGATTCGGGAGCTTCAAACAATCTAATGCCCAAGGTGGTAATGGAGAGCTTAGGCTTAGAGATTACTAAACCATACAAAGATTTGTATTCTTTTGACTCAAGCCGAGTCAAATGTTTAGGTTTAATCAAAGATTTATGTGTTACTTTAGCTCAGATCCCTGCTAAGAGTCTGGTTATGGATATAGTTGTAGCTGATATTCCCCCTAAGTATGGCATGCTCTTATCAAGATCATGGGGATCCAAACTTATGGGAAGTCTTCAAATGGACATGTCTTGTGCCACCATCCCTGTTTTCAACCAAAACAGAAGACTATAGAGGGAATCTCACATGAAGTACATGGTGAGCAACATGGACAGACCAAACAATTCTCCAATCTATTCTATTCAATCAAGTTTAGATTCCTTTATCTTATATAACGAAGATGACATTATCCAACAAGATAAAGAAAACATGGACCCAATCAGTTCACCACAACAATCCAATCTTCCCTTTGATCAAATTCAAAACATTGACAATCAACAGCAACAAGAAAATGAAAATACGGATGGCATACTTTGGAAAATAAATTTTGATGGATCTTGTAATAAAACAAGTGCAGGAGCAGGTGTGTGGATTCAAAATACAAAACAGATTTTTTCATACAAATTGGATTTCCCATGCACTAACAATATTGCTGAGTATGAAGCTCTTCTCCTAGGCTTACAACTGCTTAAACAGTTAAAAGCCTAGAGGATATCAATCTTAGGAGATTCTGAACTTATAATAAAACAAATCAAAGGAGAATACTCAGCTAAAAATACAAGACTTAGAGAATATCAAAACGTTGCCCTTGATCTATTGAAAACCTTTGAAAAATATGAACTTATTTTCATTCCAAGAGAATTGAATCATCTAGCAAATCAACTCGCTTTCAACGCCAGCAATTGTCAAACACCTAAAATAAATCAACAACTCAGTGTAAAGGTAAAACACAGACCTGTTGTGCCTGATAACGAAGATCACTAGCAGGTGTTTGACTCTGACAAACACATAGATGATTTCTTAAAGACAGAAAGTGATTTTACCATACCAACATCAGAATCTAGCCGTAATCAGAACTGCCCATATATTGAAGAAATCCCAAAAGCTGAAATAACACACTTTGCTGATATAAGTCATTATGAGAATACGTTTGAAGCAGAGTCAATTGACAATGTGGACCAAAGAGACCTGGAAGTTTTAGAATGTAAGGACGGTTCAATTCCAAGAGGACTCTCACCTTTGGAACACCTTTTCGACTTTAATGATGTAGCCAAAGAACCAAAAATGGAGCCTGTAGAAACAAACGTAGAGGAACACAACATAGGCTCCCTAACGGAACCCAAGATGATTAAATTGTCCAACACTCTTCCAACTCACATAAAATTGCTATATGTAGAGTTGTTCAAAGAGTTTAAAGATGTTTTTTCTTGGGCATACACAGATCTGAAGTCTTACGATACTAGCATTATTCAGCACAAGATTCCCTTGAAGGAAAATAAAAAACCCTTCAAACAAAAACTGAGGAGGATAAAACCACTTTTATTACCTTTAGTTAGAGCTGAAATTGAAAAGATGCATGATGCTGGCATTATAGTACATGTTAGATTTTCAGAATGGGTATCAAACTTAGTTTATGTTAGGAAAAAGACATGAGAGTTCAGACTTTGTATTGAATTCAGAAATTTAAATAGAGCATCCCTAAAAGACAACTACCCATTGCCCAAAATGGATCATATACTTCAGAAGGTAGTTGGGTCAAAAAGGATTTCCCTCTTAGATGGGTTCTCAGGTTACAACTAGGTGTTAGTGCTCCCAAGTGATCAAATCAAAACTACTTTTACCACACCTTGGGGCACCTTTATGTATGTCAAAATGACTTTCAGATTAATGAATGCAAGGGCCACCTTCCAAAGGGCCATGGACATAGCCTTTTCTGAAGACATTGGCTATTTCATAATCATTTACCTTGATGACATAATTGTTTTCTCAAAAACTGATGAAGAACATTTGATTCACCGAAGAAAAGTTTTTGAGAAGTGTAGGAAATTTGGCTTGTCATTGAATCCCAAGAAAACACTCTTTGGTCTCCAAGAAGGTAAACTTATTAGCCACATAATTTTGGAAAAGGGAATCAAAATAGACCCTACAAGGATAGATGGCATATTGCAGATCAGCGATCCAAGGAGCCTTAAAGAATTGCAATCTTTCATCAGAAAGATTAATTTTCTAAGGAGGTTTATTCCTAATCTTGCCGAGCTATTAAAAAACATTACAAACATGCTTAAGAAATATGTAGGTGTAAGATGGAATTTACCAGCTAAACAATCATTCGAACTGGTCAAACAAGCTCTTACTCAAACACCAGTCCTAATTAGTCCAGATTTTACCAAATATTTCTATATCTTTTCCTTTGCATCTGAACATACAATAGTTGCAGTTTTACTTCAAAAGAATGATTTGGGGCAAGAACAACCAATATATTTCTTTAGTAGGGCCTTGAGAGATGCTCCTCTCAAATATAACATCATGGAGAAGCAAGCCTTAGCATTAGTGAAAGAATTAAAAGACTTTAGGTTCTATATTTTACACTCTCACATAATTGCTTTTGTTCCACATACTGTTGTCAAGGACATTCTAAGTCAAGATCCTGATGGTAAAAGGGGAAAATGGATTGCAACTATTCTTGAATATGACTTAGAAATCAGGCCCACCAAACTAGTTAAGGGGCAGGGATTAGCAAAACTTATGGCTGAGTCTAACTTTCAAGCACTGGACATAAATATGGTAGATGTGTTGGAAGAAATAGAAGAATCTGATGCTCCTTTCATTGAAGAAACATTTATGAATTCTCCTTGGTATGCTGACATTATTTATGTGCTTTTATATCTAAATGCCCCTCCTTCTTTGTATAAAACTAAAGCTAGATTCTTGAAACAAAAGGCTTTGAGTTTTTTCATATTGAATGGAGTATTATATTGGAAAAATGCTGTTGGAATTTTTCTTAAATGTTTACTTGAAGATGATGCAGGAAAAATCATGCATGAATTGCATGACGGAGAATGTGGAGGACACCTCTACTGGAAGGCCACGGCCAAACAAATTCTTAGATCTGGTTACTGTTGGCCTACCCTCTTCCCTGGCACTCAAAAGCTAGTCATGTCTTGCCATAAGTGTCAAATATTTGATGGAAAAAGGAAACTCCTTCCCTTACCTTTACATCCTATCAAATTTGAGGCACCTTTTCAACAATGGGGGTTGGACTTCATTGGTGAAATTCACCCATCCTCCTCAGCTCAACATAAGTGGATCCTCACAGCCACTGACTTCTTTACCAAATGGATAGAAGCTATACCTTCCAGAAATTCCAATGACTATGTCATTATCAAGTTCCTTGAAACAAATATCCTATCCAGATTTGGTTGTCCCAGAAAGATCATAACAAATAATGTTGTTGCTTTTAAATCTAAGAAGATGGTTGATTTCTACTACAAATACCACATAACCTTGGGCCATTCCACTGCTTACTATCCCCAAGGAAATGGATTAGCTGAATCTTCCAACAAGAGCCCCATCAATATCAGTAAAAAACTGTTGGAACAAAATCAGAAATCATGGCACAATAAATTGGTTCATGCTTTATGGGTTGATAGGCTAACTACAAAGAAATCAATAAACATGTCCCCCTATCAGCTAGTCTATGGTATGGATGCAATCTTTCCCACTTCATTGGGAGTGTTGGTCATGAAGCTCCTTCAAGAAGTGCAGAGTGAAGAAAATGATATGCAGAGAAGGATCAACTAAACAATCCATTTACAGTAGACCAGAGAGGAAGTCTATGAAAGAACACAGTTAGTCCAAGAAAAAATGAAGAATCTATTTGAGACTAAGGCACACAATTTCCAAGTTGGAAATGTTGTTCTTAAGTGGGAATCAATAAAAGAAGAGAAGGGAAAACATGGCAAATTTGAGAACTTGTGGAAAGGGCCCTATATTATTCATGCTGAGAGGGGTCACAATGCATTTTTCTTGAAAGAACTGAATGGAGAAGACCTATATGGAGGTCTTGTCAATGGCAGGATGCTCAAGCATTACTTCTGCCGAGAATCTTAAGTTTCAAAGATTTTTATTTTTTCATTGTAAATACCATAGTCTAGCCATTGCATTCAAAGTTAAAAAAAAATATAAATAAAAATAAAAATAAATAAATAAATAAATACAAATACAAAATACAAAAACAAAGAAAGAAAGAAAAGAGGGCAGATTGTAAAAACAATAAAGGTATAGGCCCATACCAAAAAAGAGAAACAAATTTGAAAGTGTGCAAGCTCAAATGCCACTCTTGCAAAACACACTTCTAGTTAGTCAAACAGCCTAATCTTGACTAATTAGTTTTGAATTTCCTGCTGATAGGATAGTGAATTTGATCTGCCAAACTGTTTAATCTTGGCTTATCAGTAGATAGATTAGGATAGAAATGAAAGGTTCAAACATGTTCAAAACCTGAACCTCAGTTTCCAAAGAGAGATGACTCAAATATGTTTTATTTTTTGAGTCAAAAATATGTAAAAATCTGGTTCTAATCAGCTCAAAATCTGAACCAGAAGAAAAGGAAAGACAGCTAAATAAGAGTCAAATCAGAACTGTAGAAAAAAGGAAGGAAGTGTTTTAAACTTTCAGATCTTAAGCCTTCCATTTTTTATTTAATTTTCTGCAAAATAAATGTCTATGTGCAGCTTGTCTTTATGCCATAGATCACAGCAAGTCAAACAACTTAATTTTGACTTGACTGTTTTTTAAATTTATGTTTTAGAAATTTAGAGAATGAAAATTTGTTGGACAGTTTAATCCCAAAAGATAGTAGATTAGGTAGAGAATCATCTGAACTCAACTGTTAAATCTGAGTTCAGGGAGAAATAAGGAGTAGAATTAGATTAGATTTACTACTTTCAAAAGAATAAAATGTTGCAAAGAGTTTGCCAATCCAAGTGCACTATGAAGAAGAAAAAATGTTAGATCAGTAGGGTTGGGTAGGTAGAAGTTGTATTGATGAAGATCCATTGCTTTATGGTTGCTAATATGTTTTTCAGAGAAATATCATCCCAGTAAAAGCAGAGCAGCCCAATGAATAAGGCACAAGTCAGCCTCCCAGAGAAAGCAAGTATGAAGTTCTTGATGCCTTCAAGAAGGCACCATCCCCAAGTGGAGCCACTGTTAGCCACCTATAATATTTGTTATAGCAAAAGGTGGCTAATACTGTTTGAGCCTTCAAGGAACAAATTCTCTTACAAAAAATTGTTGGCTCTTGAAGACTCTTAAAGGCCTCCTGCCTTTGTCCAGATCCTATACTTTTGTTTTCATCCCAAAAGACTCTAAAATCCTGCTGATTTCCAAAGCCTAAATATTGCTGCAAACACCATTTTCTCTTTTCCCTTCTTCCCAAATTAACCTCATCTTTCTATCCCCCTATTTCCCACAAAAATCCCTCATTTTCACATTTCTGCCTTTTCCCCTCATCAAAATCCCCTTATAAGGTTTAAGACTCACTCTTGGCCTTATCAGAACCCTCAAACCTTTGAAAATCATGAGAAAAACCATTAAAAACCCATTTTTGTTATATATATTGGGCTTAAGCCCCCTCGGGCTAAGTCCCTAGCCTTTTCGCCCATACACCCTGGCGCCGTGACCGCGCGCTGAGCCAGTTGGGCGCTTATCCGGTTTAAATAAATATTTCTTTGCAAACCATTAAAAAACCTTTGATATTTATTTAAACAGTCGAAATTCATTTTATTTCATTTTTTCACCCATGCAAATTGTGGAGCGATCTCGACCATCGATTCAATCCATAAGATCCAACGGTGTAGAGCGCGCCTCCCTGTGGACCCCCCAGCCATGCGTCGTTCTCCCAAAACCGCGTGGTTTCTATCGCACCACTCTTCGGCGAAGGGCGGTTTTTGCCCGATGGCCAGCGATTCCATACATCGCTTGACACGCGTCCCTTGTACTATTTGTAAAACTATCGTCCATCCATCGTCCATCGCTGGTTAACGTTCAGACTGGGACGCCCAGCGATATCGCTATGGACCGTCTGATCTGGGCCCACTGATCCAACGGTGATCGCTCGCCAAAGTTGCTCAATGGTTAACAAAGGTGCACGCATGATAGTCGGGCCATCGTACAGCGGCAAATTAATCTCTGCCGTCGATCTGATCTGCAGATCGACGGCCCACAATTCATCGCCCGATCTCTTCGTTTGACTTTCCATTGTTCAATACCGACCGTCAATCTATGCACGATCGACGGCTTGGATTTAAGCCTTCTTTCACCCATTCCATGATCGCTCCCTATCAATCCTAACTGTTGGATGATGCCATCCAACGGCTTCGATCTCCTCACGTGCCCTCCGATGCAGTCAACCTATAAAAGAAGGATTTTTTAATAATTTTTCGTATTTTGCAGGGTTTTTATCATTTTCTCGCAATTTTCAAAGAAGATTCAGAGGCAGAGGGTGACGACCCTCGCGTCTTCGATTCGTCAAAGGAAATCATCCACAGGGTGGAAATGCACATTTCATCGGTGTTTCACAAGGCATTGATGCCATTCGAACCCTGCGCAACCCTGCACATTTGCAAAAACACAGCAAGTCAATCACAAATCAAAGAATATCAATATCGACGACAAAAATGCACCAGAGCATAAGATTAAAGGCGGATTTGAGGGATTATGGCTAAGATAGGTTACCAAAAGCCTAATCCCCGATTTAAAACACAGGTTAAACAAAATTTGAAGTGTTTTATCTGACAGAAAGCTCCACCGCCATAGTTAAAGCGAGTCAATTCTTCTCATCTATCACAAAGACACCTGTGCCTCAAAGAAATCAAATACAGGGCGAAGTTATTGCATGAAATCAGATATTCGCCTTCAGCACAGCCATGTAGTTACTTCTACAGGGAATATTAATACAAAATATATCTGCGGAATAACCCTAGCTTTACACAGAGCCTCAAAGGTCAACAAAAGCTCCCACGGAGCTTAATTCATAAGTGTAAATCAATTAATACAGTGAAACACCTGTACAGTTTCTTCATTGAGCCCCTCAAAGGCCAAGAAGTCATTAAGTCTGTATTAATTGTAAATTGAGATCTTTTATCAGATCTCACCTCCTCATTCTTCTATATATACTACAACAGAATATGAGTGAGGGGTTGGTTGTTGTTGATCACAAGCTGTAATATTGAAACTCTATGAAATCAATACATAGTCCTTTGAAGTTGAAGAACAAATTGAAGTCTTGGAGATCTTGATGATGTTGTTGCATGTTTGTTCCTGAGAAGGCTCTATCACTGGATTCATGAGCTTGGCTATTGGTGAAGTATTCTGAATTGTCACATGTTTTTCCCTGTTTCCATTATGTTCCATAATTTCTCACTACAGTAGGATAGAAAATAATAGGCTAAGAAATTACTCCTGGAAGCACCTTAGACCTGTTCATCCTTCATTGTTTTATGTTTTCTTCTGCTGAAGTATTTTAGAGGCTTTAATCTTTCTCTTTATTCTTCATGCTTGTTTATTTCCTTAATATTTTGAACAGTTGGTTTCAGCATGATTTATGGTTCTCCCTGCTTGTCTGTTGCCACTTAAAAACTGTTATTGAAGTCTCCCTTTGAAGTTCTTTGCTTATAGTGAATCAGAGAGGTATGTTTTGATCTTACCCTTTGTTCTCACTTAGACAGTTGGCTTAAAGGTCGTTATAATTATGATCATAGATGTTTTTAGGTGTTCCCTCTTCTATGACTGTGATTATTAGTAAATCTTATATGTTTTCTAAAGTCCTTTAGAATAAAATCTTTGAGGAAATAGGGTGTTCCCCGAATCTTAGATTTTACTTTGAAAGTTGTTTTGAAATCATTGTTTGCTTAAAGGTGTGATTTGTAGAATTTATGGTTAGCCCTGTCCATCAAAGAACTCTTTATTGTTTCAAATTATGCTTTCAAATTCCCTTTGTTGATAATTAAAACTCTCTTTCCAAATCATTAATGTTCATTCCATTCCAAAAACAAAAGGATCTTGTGGCCAAGTTAGATTTTCCCTTTGATATCCCATATCCTTTGATAAGTGTGTTATGACCTCTTTTTAACTCCATTACCCAATGAAACAGACATTTTACTGTCCTATATATCTTTCATATACCTTTTATGTTCTATTGTATCAATTCAACCCAACCAAACAAACAAATACCTGCACTTAATAACTAGTCTAAAACCAATACTAAAAGCACACAAGATAAGCCTTTGCAAAACAAAATTTTGAGAGATCCCTCTCTAAGAAGAGGAGGACTAGATCCTGTGACTCTAAAGATTGGTTATGATGTTGCCTTGTCTTTTGATTTTCCAAACTATCAAAACACGGGACACCAACAGGAGGAAGAAAGGGAGATTTAACAATTTGGCTCTTGTGAAATGCATGAGCAACTGAACATGGTAAGCATAGACCCGGGAGAACCTTCCTTCGCAAGCGAAGTATTTCATGATTATATTCATGAGGGGGGCATAAATAGTCAACAGATATGAGAAGGGAAAGATGGATGGACATGTATCTCTATGCTCGGGCTTCAAAAAGGGTTTGTACTGTTCTGAGTCTAGGTGGCTCTATTTAAACCACTTCTCTCCGACATAAGGGATTTTGGTAGCCTTGGAAATGGATCTAGGAGAAAACTTGAAATCCAAGCCTACAAGCTGAAAGTGCTTCCCTTGAAATCTCAAAGCACAAAGATGTGTCAAGGGGGAATAGATTTTCACCTCTTGCACTCTTTGACAAAACTCTAGACATCCAACCTCATGAAAGTTAAACAAGACTGATGGATGAGCATTTACCTCTTCAGTTGAAACATGCTCAAACCTCCTGTGAAGGCCACTTCTACTGTCTTGCCTAGGAGGCATTTTGTTTTAGATACTCGTTGCAAAGACAAGCTGTCTCAAATGGCCCTTGAAAGGTTTTCTGAACAACACCCCTGTCCTCCTTATAATTCACTGTTTAATGCTCTTTGATGCCAAACAACAAGTATTTGTCAAGTGAAACAAAATCAACTTATCACTGTGCTTGGGAAAAGTATTCGAAAGGTTTGTTTGTGGTTTCTTGGTTAAGAAAGAACATCTTGTGTTTTGAAAAAAACACTTTTTCCTCCAAACACCTTTCTTTCGTTTTTCTCTGTTCTTCACAAAGTAAAACAAGACACCCTCCAACTGATTTAAAAGACCTTCACAACATACTCTATTTTTTGGAAATATGGAGGTTGCACAAAGTTTCACTGTTTCACCATACAGAGAGGATACCTTAGTGTATGGTTTATCACTGCTCTTGAAGGAAATTTAGGCCCTTTAAAACTGATAAAAACACACCCTACCTATTACTGTAACAATCTTTGGCAACCACATCAATAAACAACCTTGATTTTTTACTAAAAACTCCATTCTCCAATCACTATTTTTGTCTTGGAAAAACACGGTATCAATACCCCCCTTGGAATTTCAAAACCAGCAAGAAGCAATGGAGAATACCTTGACTAATGCTTATGGCCCTTGTTTGATGAATTGAGCAACTCCCAAGAATCTTTTGAAGGCGTTTTGGATTTTTTAAATAGGCGCGGCACGTACACTGAAAAGAACACCACGTTGTAAGGGGTGTCGGGTCGGCCTTTCGGCAGTGTCTGAACGGCGCCACAGGCGTGCCGCGCGCCACGCCATAGTGTAGACGCTGTGTATTTTTTCTCACAGGCGTGCCATGCACTTTTCCAGGCACGTCGCGCAAGCTTGAGGGCCTTAAAAACTCTGAAAAACGATGAAATCACTCACTTCTCCAATGAACAGCCAGGGGAGCACTTGGTTAGTGTTTTGAAATTGCACAGTGGGACTTTGCAATGGTCTCATCCACCTTTAAATGACGAAAAAGCCAACAACCTTTTGAACATACTTGTGAGGGTTTGAACGCCCTTTTGAAAAATTCTTTTGTTATAACAAAACTCAAATGACTTTCAGAACGTTAAAGGGGCCCATATTTGATCAAGTTGATAATAAGGTGTTGTGGCCAACCTTTTTAGGATACCAAAGACATGACCCCCTTTCACTGTCTTTTCACTATTTCTTCACTTAGAAAAATAACCCTATCACCTTTTTTCCATTTCTATCCTTAAAAAGGAAAACTTCTCTGGAGTAATAACAAAGAGTGTTGATGCATCTTTATCATCATATTTCTCTTTGACCGTGGGTGAAAACTTAGTTGCATTCACCTAGGTTTTACAATCATCTGTTTATCAAAAAGGAAATCCTTTAAAGACCTTTCCTACAAGCATATGCAACAACAAGGTATTTTCACATGTTGTATAGAAAAAAGGCCTTTGTTTGTGACAGTGGCATGTTTTTTTTCTTTGAATGTTGTCCTTGAATTGAAAACACATGCCATACCCTTTTTTTCACACATACTGTCTCTATGTGTTTATTTGCACAATCCCCTTCAGAAGCAAGGCTTAGACTACCTTCTTGTCAACTTTAATGAGTTTTGAAAAAGAACTTTATGGACAGGAAAAGCAAAGATCCCTTGAACATCAAAATATCACTACTTGGCCATATGCTTAACAAAATTTTCTACTCATAATCACCCAATTGTTTCCCACTGCACTTAAACTCTGCCTTTCAAACAGTGAAACCATATAATCAATCCTTGAAACACCACTACTGTGTAAGTGGTTTCATCCATTGGAGAAAAAAGGTGTAAAACAAGTTTTTAAGGCTATTTGTAGCTTTGTTAGCCTTATGCCCTTAAATGAGGCTACACCTATGTTCCTAACCCTCTGCTTATTAAATGAAGGAGGTCTTAACCAATTACCTAACCATCTGCTCATGTTTGGAGGAGGTTTTCACAGTCACCAACCCTCTTCTAGAAAAACAAGGCTAGGATACACAATTTGTTTTTCATCCCTGTTTTCCTCTTTGGTTATGTTTTGAGCATGTGGAACCAATATCTTTTCCTAATCTAATATCTTTGATAAGTCAAGCTTACACAATTTTGACTATCTTTTCCTCTCACTAACTTATCAGCAAATAAATTTAAAACGTGTTCAGTTATGATTAGGCTAGATAACTGAACAAGACATTTGAGCACTAGTAGCGGCATTTAGACTTGCGCGCTTTCAGAATGACTATTTTTTGGAATATGGGGCTTTCTTTATATTTTTCAAACCGCCCTCTTTTTCTATTTTTCTATTGTTTTTGAATTTTCTATTTTTGATTTATTTTTCAATTAATGGTATATGCAATGATTGAAAATGTTTTAACTCAGAAATCTTGGAAATGGTGAAACTTAAGCATCCTATCTTCATAAGGATCTCCTACCACTCTTGGTCCACTCAGCTCTTGAAAAGAAAAATTTGGAAAATTTTCTCTTTCAAGCATGAGATAAGGATTCATGCATGAATCTCTAAACAACCCCATATCTTCCCATTGTACCTCTTTATACGTCTGATTTCTACTCCTTCTTTTGTTGTACATCTTTTTCAAATAATGCAGATATTCTTTGTCATTTTTGAAGTATATGATGACATCATCAAGGTATGTCAGAATGCAGAAATTCAGAACTGGAAACATGGCTTTTAGGAGCATGTTTTTGATATCCAGTGGTTTTTCAATTCTGGGTTTGAAAATGGAACTACTTCCATCATACTTGAAAAATTCTTTGAGTTGTTTACTTTGCAAAGGAATCATTTGGCAATACCCTGAAACATCATCTTGCAAAGACACATGATTAAAAGAATTTATCATTGGTATATCATGGTCTTGAGTAGGAAGGATATAATTTCTACACAGGGGTGTGTATTAGTAACTCTAAAATAAAAACAGATCCTAGGACCAACTGTTTTATCTTTGACTACTACTGTTTGGTCCAGATTTTTGTATTTTCTTTTATCGAAGTTGTTTCTTGGAGTGATGGCAGTGGCATAGTGCTTCTCACTATTTTCTATACATGAAGTAGTATTTTGAACAAGATTGCCAATTCTAGAAGTTCTAAGTCTTTGGTGGAGTGGAAGAATGCTAGCTAGTTCAAACAACTCATGTATATTTGGACTGCAGTCATCATATCCTTTCATAAGAGGTTTTTTAGACATGTTTTCTAGATTTTGAGCTATTATGGCTACAGTCAAGGCTTTATTTTAAGGGGTAGAGTTATTTGATGGTAAATCCTTAAGGTATGGTAAGGACATTAAGCTTCCCTGCCCCTGATTTCCAAAGAGGTTCGTGATATGAAAGTCTTCTAATGCCTCTGTTCTGAAAAAGTCTCCTGATGTTATTGTTGATGTTTGCCTAAGGTTTGAGAAATTTTCTTGATGGTACATAATGGTTTGTGCTTCTTGTTCTATCCCTGTTTCAAAAGGAAAAAATTCTCTTTCCTCAAGACATAGCTGCTCATGGTCATGATAATTTTGAGTATCTAGTTCGTCATAGAGAACTTGGGGCAGCTGATGTGGTGGGTCTAAGTTTGTTTCAAATCCCCCTGATTGTTATTCAATGTCCTCATCAGTGTGTAAAATGAAAGAGTTCATATCATAATGCAAGGAGTACATTGGGATTTTATCTGGCCTTTCTTGGCTGCTGACCATATATTTCATGCGTGATTCCCGATAGAGTATTCTGGTTTGGTTAAACACAGGAATAGTGGCCTAAGACATATCAAGTTGAATATTTCCCTGAATCTTAGCTCCCCAAGTTCTGGATAAAAGCATTCCATACTTGGGGGGAATGTCTGCTACCACTATGTCCATGATCAGGGGTTTTGCAGGTATTTGGGCCAAACTGAAACAAATATCTTTGATTAAGCCTAGACACTTGACTCTACTCTAGTCAAATGAATATAAGTCTTTATATGGTCTTGTTATTTCTAGGCCTAATATTTCCATCAAAACCTTTAGCATGAGATTATGCGAGGCCCCGGAGTCTAGCATGGCATTCTGTAGGATTTGGTCAGGGATATTCAGACTGATGTAAAAGGGAAGAGTGGTTCCTTCTTGGAATTTCCCTTCTATTTTTGGACCAAACAACACCTCAGGAGTGTCATCAGCTATATTAAGGGTCTTTGCATCATTTCCTATATTCAGGACCTTTAACACTTGGGATTTATAAGAGCTTTGGGTGATAAGTTCAGTGAGAGGCATGGTAATATTTATTTTGGCGATTTCTCCCTCAAAACTGAAGGGTGCTTGTAGTTTAGACAGGTTTGCTTCATTTTTTTTCAGCCATGACATTCTCTATGTTCTGAGTTTGCTGACTTTGTTTTGGGATTTTGTTTGACACAGCCATCTCGAGAATCTTGGTGGAGGTGCTAGGAGAATCTGAGCCAAGACTTTTCTGAATAACTTCATCTTTTCTTTGGTCAGTTTTCTTGACCGTGATTTTGTTGCTATCCACTTCTCTTTTAAGGATCGTATCAGGGGTTTTAGCAGTGTCCGAGCTGCCTTTCTTGGAGTTTTCTTGGTTTTTTCTGCTTCTAAGGTCATACTTCCTGTGAGCTTCTATTATGGCATTCTGAAAATCTATTACAGGATCTTCAGGATCTTGATATTTGGTTTCATTTTGATTCGGAGAGAAGAAAGCTTGTTCTTCTTGTGTGAGGTAAACCTCACTCTCATTATCAGAACCTATAAGGTTCAAATGATTTTCATCAATGGGTTTTGTATCCCTCTCATCCTCATCAATACAATTTTCATTAAAAGGTGGCCTAACTTGTTGGTCAGTCTCCCTTGGTTTGTTTTGAGGCTGCTCTCTCCTAAATTTTTGGTTTCGGTTTCTGTTTGGAGGGTTTGGCTAGTTGTCCCTAAGAAATGTCTTTTCACTTATCTTTTCGTACATTTTCACCATGGATCTAACCAAGTCATCTATTCTAGGATCCAAGGAAGGGGCTGAAGGGGTGACCTCATCCCGGTATGTGAATTTCCTTTCTGATCTGGTCCTAACTCTTTTTTTTGCTAAGTTGGCTTCTGCACTTATGGCCAATTTTTGCATTTCCTCTAAGGTAGGGGGGTCCTTGTCTCTTAGTTGATAAGTCATGTTTGGGTCGAAGCCTTCAGGGAACTCTACTAAGGCTGAGCCAAGTGGAGGTTTTAAGTGAGGTAGGAGGGCGTTATAAACACTGTTGAACCTAGTGGAGTATCCCTGGACACTTTCCCCATTTTCCCTTTTTAGATTGTTATATTCCAACAGGATTTGAATGGGATTCTTTCTGATTTTCACTTATTTATGAAGTTTTGATAGAGTTCTGGGAGATCGTGTATGTTGTTTGGAGTTAAGATCTTAAACCATTTTTTGGGTTCTCCACATGGCTTTGGACGAAAATCCTCATTCTTATGGTCTCATCCTTTATTTCAATGTATTCAAAGGCATTGCTAACTCTATCTACATGTTGTTGAGTGGTAGTAGCCTCAACTCCGGTAAAGTGCAGGATTTTGGATTGATAGTAATTTTGTAAAGGAGCCAAAGGGTGTGGAAACACCAAGGGTGCATACCAGGCTACCATGGTGGGAGCTAATGGATGGTGTACAAAATGAGGCCTTGTAGGATGAGCTGAGGTGATTTGAACAGTAGTGGTTTGGATGGGTGTGGCGGATGTACTTGGGCTAGTGATCTGATTTTGAGCAGATATGGGGTGGTAGGAGCCAAAGTGATGGAGAAGCTGAAAGTTGAGAGGTGTAGTAGGTGAGGCTTCTCTACTAGGACTTTGTGGCAGATCTACGGGCTCAAGATCATCAAATTTTACCTTACTTTGTGACTTGCTTCAAAAAGGGTTTTGCCGATTTTTAGTCAAATAAGGAATCCTGCAAGGATGTGAGGTGTTCGGGTACTAATCTTGCTTTACAAATGGACCTATTGGTAGCTAGGTTGCCAGTTTCGGAAGCTTGCCACAGAATCTTCTCTGGGTCATCTACTATGATAGGGGGATTTGGGTCTGGATGAGATCTGGTATTGATTCTTCGTGAAGCCAGATTTCTAATTCAGAGTTTAGAGAGGATGGTATTGGTGATTGTGTTGGATGAATGGCCTCTCTAGGGGTTTTGATAATGTGAAGGATGGTAAAAAGAAAAATTAGGGTTAGTGGAGTCGCCAGGTGGATTTCTTTGAGAACTATGGTCCACCAACAAAACTATCAAAGATGCTTTCGGAAAAAAGTTTTTTCTAGCAAACTTTGAGGTGAGGACTTGCAAGAAAGAGTTACTACTTGGTTTCAACAGTTTGCTAGGCTGTTTGGACAAGCTAATAGTTCTATTTTCAAGTTTATTTCTGTTTATCTCCCATGTTTAGGTGAAGTTTCTGAATCACTAAGCTATACTTAGTTTGTCACTGATCATAGAGTTTGCACCATGATTTTTAAGCTTTGGAAAGGATGAGTCAACAGAAAGGTATAGTTTATGAATTTTTTGGTTTTTAATGGAGTTTTTTAGGCATACTGGAGGCTAGTGGAGTCGCCAGGTGGAACTTGGTTGTTTTTGTAGAGATGTAGCTATGGTCCACCACCAATAACTAGGGAAAAGGAAATCTGGGAATGTCTTGGGGTTTTCTGAGTTTTTGTGTAGCTTATGAGATTTGGAAGAGTTTCGTATAACTTAATCATCATTTTTCTAAGATGGTGAAAGAGCTAGCTTCTACTCTTCAAACAACACTTATGTTTTCTAAGTTTGATTGAGACATCAAGAGTTACTAAGGAGTACTTAGATTCTCACTAACTCGGAAGGTCCCACCGTGATCGCCACTATGTTAGTGAGCGGTGGGATAAGTCAATCAGATAGTATTCCTAAGGCTGCTGAAATGTGTAGGGAATCTAATTTTGTTTATCACTCAGAGTCCTACCGTGATCACCATTATGTTAGTGTGGCGATGAGGTGGCTCAATAGTATAGTGTGCTTTATTTCAAAAAGGGGATTTTCGTGAGTCTTGAAAGGTATTCAGATTAAAATGAACTCAGAAAAGTCCCACTGTGATCGCCATTATGTTAGGGTCCCGTGATTTGGCTGATTGGCAAGCCAAATGATAGTGTAACATCAAACCAATCTTTGGAGCCCAAGGACCTAGCCTTCCTAGACTCAGAGAGGGTTCTCTCTATTTGAGTAAGGGATATCCGTGTGTTTTGCTTCTTGTGTTTCTGATTTTAGGCTAATTATGAAGTAGGTGTTTGGTTTTGGTTTTTAGGTTTGTGAGGGATGAACTGATCAAAGACTAATATAGGTAAAAATATGTCTGATCAACTGGGCTATGGGGTCGAAAAGGTCAAGAAAGCTTCAGATGGTGATACAAGGTTGTTGAAGGGCTGATTTGAGCGAGGTAAAATGGATCTTTGGGTAAAATGGAGTGGGATGGACACTAAATTTGTGAATAACAAAGGATTTCCAACATAAATAGTTCAATAGCTGACATAAACATGGTAGGGCTAACCATTCATCATGAGAAATGTAACTATAAATTGATCAATGCATGGAAATAAGCATTCAAGCCATGCATAGAGATATATGACTCTCTAACTTTAGGAAATGGCTATCAGACTTTGGGGAAATACATTTAAGACAAGAAAAAAACTCAAATCACTATGAGGAAACTCCTAAGCATAGTATTTCAAGCTATTGGGCACTTTGAAAGCAAGATTGAATAGTTTTAGGAAAATGGCAAGATCAGTACAAGACCTCTTTGGTTCAACAAATGACAATCAAACAATCAAAGAAAAGTTTCAGAGGTGGAGCTATGACTAGCCATGAGTAAGCAGGGCATACTGTGAATCATACTTAGCATGCATAAAACCATAAATGAAACAAGAAAACAATTTCTTCAGTTATCAAAGAGCAATCAAGGATTCTTTGATATGACTAAGAAGGAAGAAAACATAGAAGCTATAAAGAAACAGGAAATTTGAGGTGCCTCCAAGGGCATGTCTCAAATCTATTCTCTACTGTCTTATAGCAAGAAAGAACATGGAATTATGAATGAAAACTAAGAAGCATAACAGAGAGGGACACTATACCATTCTACCAAGTCATGGAATCTAACAGCAGTGCTCTTTCATCATCCAAAAGCACTCAAGAAACTCTACAATGCATGAGACAAGTATTTCTTCCAAGCTTGTAGAACCATATATTGCTCTAAATCATCAAGTTAAGCCTTATTTACAATGAAGTCTCTTGGAATATAAAGGCCAAGATGAGGGAAAACCTCCTAGTGCAACTTGCCATCTCATTGGCTCATCAAAAATATCTGATTTTGTCCTTGAGGCTTTGCAAAGCCCAAGGCACAAAATATCTCATAAAATATCTCAAAAATGCTAAAAAGGGAAAATATATTGACTTTTCATAACTAACTATGCCCAAAAATAGCTAAACGCACATTAGGAAAAGCCACTTTAGAAAAGTGTATTTTTCCCAAAAATACTTAAGAAATATATCAGCAGAAAGTCCTCTGTCTTGCAGACAGCTTTTGGATGCCTTCCCGATGTCGAAATGAGGCTTGTGATGGCTCGTTGGAAAGCTCTAAATGTCTATTTTCTGAAAATGCTTAGTTTCCTCCAAATTTATCAATATAAGTCTCTCAAAAACTTACTTGTGTGTAAAAACCCAAAAAATAGACCTTGCTGATAAATGGGGCAGAGTGTGGAAAAAGTGAGTGTTTTTCGCCATTTTGGGGGAGAAAACCATCTTCAATTGATATGAAAATTGCTGAATATATGACCCTGAAATTATGGCATCCAATGATACCATTTTCATCCTTTGAGGATGCCCCAAACAGAAATGGCGATGCCCATGAGTTTTAGCCAAAAACCCAAAAATGACGAAAAACCAAAACTTGTTGAATTTCGCCCAATTTTGGCAAGCATGACCCTCAAGGGTTTTCAGAAACATGCTATGAATCTGAGGCCAAATTTTGGAGCTTTGAGGTGTCTTCATATTTGGTGTCGGGCACCTCCTTTGAGCTTCCTTGAGTTTTTCCTGTGTGGCCTTCAATTTCCGCCAGGCGAACTGATTGAGCTTCTTATAGTGCTCGGTCATCCTCCTTTGAAGGTCCAAATCTCTATTGGCCTTATCCAACTTCTTTTCCAAGTGATCATTCACCCTCTCGAGCCATTCTTCTCGATTATTCTCTATCTCTTGGGTGAACAAAGTAGTGAGAGGAATAGCTTGGAGAAGGGCAACTTCTTCCTCCTTTTGTTTCTCAAGGGCTCTTCTGAGTCCCATGGTTATTGGCCTCTTTCTCCTGGGCTGATCTTCATCTTCGCTATCATTGAACTCACCCATGATTTCTTCCAATCTAACTTGCGCCTTGGAGGCCTCTTTTTTGTATTTGATGGCCCGTGTCTCATAAACCATCATGTGGACACTCATATGTTTATTTTGTATTTGCAAAAAGTGATTGAAGTTTCTAGCCCTCTCTAGATCTGCCCTCAAAGCATCAATTTGGCTTTCTCTATTGATCAAGAGAGTCTCTAGGATTCGGGCCTCATTGTCGCTATCATCACTTTGGATTTAAATTATGTCAAAGTCTCTCTCCTTTTCATGGCTGCTTTCTTCTTTCTCCTTTCCCTTGATTTGGGTAGCCTTCTTGGTCTTCCTCCTCTTGGGTAATTTGACAATGGGCTTCTTGGGAAATTTCCCCTTGCTTCGGAGGGCCCTAGTAACATTTGGAGTTATATTTTTAGGCACCCTTTTCCTTGATGTCTCGGGCTTGGCCACTTTTGGGGAAGAAAGCATGGCCCCTTGCCTAGGAGAGGTAGCTGTCACATGCTCTATTGGCTCTTTGCCCTTGTCACTTTCCTCATCATCCTTGCCATTGTTTTGAGTTTCTTCATGGCGCTGCTCTTTATCACTGTGCTGCATATCATCATTGTGTTCTTCTTCACCTTGCTACCCTGCCTCATAGTGCTCTTTTTCACTTTGCTTCCCTTCTTCATTATGCTTCATATTATCACTGTGATGCTCTTCACCTTGTTGCCCTTCCTCACTGTGCTCTTTTTCACTTTGTTGTCCTTCTCCATCATGCTCTTCTTCCCCTTGCTGCCCTATTTCATCATGTTGTTGTTCATCATCATGCTGCTGTTGTTCATATTCATCTTGCTCTTCTTCCCCTTGCTCATGCTCTTCTTCCTCATCATGCTCTTCTTCTTGTTCAATGGGAAATTTGAGCTTCTTGGGAATGGGCTTGCTTGAAGAAGGTGAAGGATGGTGAGTGGAAGGTGAAGGAGATGTATGGAATGAAGGAACAGTGGAAAAATCTGGATGTGCAATGAAAGTGTCCCAAGATATTTCCTTCTTCTCAAGCTGATGAAGAATGATAACCTTGATGAGGGAATGATGGAAAAGGAAAGCTAACTACTGAGAAGGAGGTTTTTTCTGAACTGTGGAGGCCATTTTTTCAATACTTCTATGGAGGAAGAAAGGGAGATTTAAAAATTTGGCTCTTGTGAAATGCATGAGCAACCAGACATGGTAAGCATAGACCCAGGAGAACCTTCCCTCGCAAGTGAAGTATTTCATGATTATATTCATGAGGGGGGCATAAATAGTCAATAGATATGAGAAGGGAAAGATGGATGGACATGTATCTCTATGCTCAGGCTTCAAAAAGGGTTTGTATTGTTCTGAGTCTAGGTGGCTCTGTTTAAACCACTTCTCTCCGACATAAGGGATTTTGGTGGCCTTGGAAATGGATCTAGGAGAAAAATCCTGCAAGTTGAAAATGATTCCCTTGAAATCTCAAAGCACAAAGATGTGTCAAGGGGGAATAGCTTTTCACCTCTTGCACTCTTTGAAAAAACTCTAGACATCCAACCTCATGAAAGTTAAACAGGACTGATGGATGAGCATTTACCTCTTCAGTTGAAGCAGGCTCAAACCTCCTGTGAAGGCCACTTCTATTGTCTTGCCTAGGAGGCATTTTGTTTTAGATACTCTTTGCAAAGACAAGCTGTCTCAAATGGCCCTTGAAATGTTTTCTCAACAACACCCCTGTCCTCCTTATAAGTCACTGTTTAATCCTCTTCGATGCCAAACAACAAGTATTTGTCAAGTGAAACAAAATCAACTTATCACTGTGCTTGGGAAAAGTCTTTGAAAGGTTTGTTTGTGGTTTCTTGGTGAAGAAAGAACATCTTGTGTTTTGACAAAAACACTTTTTCCTCCAAACACCTTTCTTTCGTTTTTCACTGTTCTTCACAAAGTAAAACAAGACACCCTCCAACTGATTTAAAATACCTTCACAACATACTATGTTTTTTGGAACTGTGGAGGCTGCACAAGGTTTCACTGTTTCACCATACAGAGAGGATACCTTAAAATGACAATATTTCACCTTATAAACATTGTTTTCACCTTTGATTTTGCAAACAGGGGTTGTTTTTGTTTTACCACTGTTAGGACACCTTACAACAACTTGAAACCTCTACAACTCTGCTTATCTGTCTAGTAATTAGTGTATGGTTTATCACTGTTCTTGAAGGCAATTTAGGCCCTTTAAAAATGATAAAAACACACCCTACCTATTACTGTAACAATCTTTGACAACCACAGCAATAAACAACCTTTATTTTTTACCAAAAACTCCATTCTCCAATCACTGTTTTTGTCTTGGAAAAACACGGTATCAATACCCCCCTTAGAATTTAAAAACTAGCAAGAAGCAATGGAGAATACCTTGACTAAAGCTTATGGCCCTTGTTTGATGAATTGAGCAGCTCCCAAGACTCTTTTGAAGGCGTTTTGGATGTTTTAAATAGGCGCGGCACGTACACTGAAAATAATGCCGCGCTATGAGGGTTGTCGGGTTGGCCTTCGGGCAGTGTGTGAATGGCACCATAGGCACACCGTGCGCTGCGCCACAGTGTATACGCTGTGTATTTTTTCTCACAGGCACGCTGCGCAAGCTTGAGGGCCTTAAAAAATCTGAAAAATGATGAAATCACTCGCTTCTTCAATGAACAGCCAGGGGAGCACTTGGTTAGTGTTTTGAAATTGCATAGTGGGACTTTGCAACGGTCTCATCCACCTTTAAATGATGAAAAAGCCAACAACCTTTTGAACATACTTGTGAGGGTTTGAACGCCCTTTTGAAAAATGATTTTGTTATAACAAAACTCAAATGACTTTTAGAACGTTAAAGGGGCCCATATTTGATCAAGTTGATAATAAAGTGTTGTGGCCAAGCTTTTTAGGATACCAAAGACATGACCCCCTTTCACTGTATTTTCACTATTTCTTCACTTAGAAAAATAACCCTGTCACCTTTTTTCCATTTCTATCCTTAAAAAGGAAAACTTCTCTGGAGTAATAACAAAGAGTGTTGATGCATCCTTATCATGATATTTCTTTTTGACCGTGGGTGAAAACTTAGTTGCATTCACCTAGGTTTTACAATCATCTGTTTATCAAAAAGGAAATCCTTTAAAGACCTTTCCTACAATCATATGCAACAGCAAGGTATTTTCACATGTTTCATAGAAAAAAGGCCTTTGTTTGTGACAGTGGCATGTTTCTTTTCTTTGAATGTTGTCCTTGAATTTAAAACACATGCCATACCATTTTCTTCACACATACTGTCTCTATGTGTTTATTTGCACAGTCCCCTTCAGAAGCAAGGCTTAGACTACCTTCTTGTCAATTTTAATGAGTTTTGAAAAAGACCTTTATGGACAGGAAAAGCAAAGCTTCCTTGAACATCAAAATATCACTACTTGGCCATATGCTTAACAACATTTTCTACTCATAATCACCCAATTGTTTCCCACTGCACTTAAACTTTGCCTTTCAAACAATGAAACCATATAATCAATCCTTGAAACACCACTGTTGTGTTAGTGGTTTCATCCTTGGAGAAAAAATCTGTAAAACAAGTTTTTAAGGCTATTTGCAACTTTGTTAGCCTTGTGCCCTTAAATGAGGCTACACCTCTGTTCCTGACCCTTTGCTTATTAAATGAAGGAGTTCTTAACCAATTACCTAACCATCTGCTCATGTTTGGAGGAGCTTTTCACAGTCACCAACCTTCTGCTCATGTTTGGAGGAGGTTTTCACAGTCACCAACCCTCTGCTCATGTTTGGAGGAGGTTTTACACAGTCATGTTATTTCATCTCTTTGTTAAACTGTGTCATCTTTCCTTGTAGTGCCTATTCACAGTTAAGTAAATAAGAGTGACAAATTGACAAGATTCCATGAGGGGCATGCTCTGAGAGGTGTATTTCTGTTTGATAGAATACCCTTATGCATCTTTAGAAAACAGGAGCAATCCTGACCTATGTCTGCAGAGTAATACTTGCTATTCATAGGTCACTAACCTTTTGACTGTGTTTGTAGGAGTTCATTGAATTACCTCCGACTAGTACTTGCATCCCAGGCTCAAAACCACACGAGAAGAAGTTGTCTTCTCATGTTAAGTTTAATAATGTCTTCTGGAACACTGGTACACTTCTGCTCTTGAAAAATACATTGAAACACTATAAATCTACCTAATATCAGTTTGACTTGTGGCATATGCACTACTGAGACATCGAGGCTTGTTAGTGGGGCGACTTAAGGGTGTATCAAGCTTTATTTGCATAATAGGAAGGTCATCTAGGACTGGTTGATATTAAACATAGGTTCTTTTGGCTTTAGGATAGTTTTCCAAGGGAAGATCGCCTAAAGCGCCACTACCTAACTTAGGGGAGACTTTTGGACAGATTTGGAGTATTCTCTTTGGAGCTGATGGACAAGTTTGTATGACTGAGACTAGATAGGGCCTGACAATTAGGTTGTATCTCATCATGGGTTGATTGAAAAGGTAGGAGGGAAAAATGTTTATGGGTGTTTTCTAGCTGATAAATTTGACATATTGGAGATCAGTTGCTAGAAAACTTGGCTTTAAAAACTAGTCATCATCAACAGGTGAAAAATACTGATGACTAACAAGGGCTTGAATCATTTCTGTTTGAGTTTTCACCTGCATAACCAAGACCTGATTTATCAAGGGGATCTCTTTGATGACTTATGATGTCATCTAGGGTTTGAGATATTTTTAGACTCTTGTTCATATGATCAACTTCTTTCCTTAGGAGATCAATTTCTTCTTTCATCATCTTGCATTATTCATTGTTCTTTGATAGATGGTTCTCCATTTATTCCTTCATCCTTGTTTCTTCACATGATTAGGCCTTAAGTGATGTAACATATGATTTTAATTTGGTGATATCTTCATCCTTTTCTTCTAGTTGGCATGTCATGGAATTTATTTCCTTTTCTACTTCATCAACTTGTCCTTCCAGGAGGGCCAAAACTTCCATCACCTTTTAGCTCCTTGTGCTTGCTTCTTTACTTCTTATAGCTGAGATTTAAGGGAGAAAACCTCTTCCTTGTATTGACCAATTTTCGCTTCAAGTTTTTTCAAGTCCTCGTGACTTTTTTCAAAATGGATTAACAAAGTGTCTTCCCTTTTATTTTCTTTATCCAACTTATTTGTCATGGATATGACTTCTTCATTATGATTTTTCTTGTTTTGATGAAATTATTCCTTAGGCTTAGTGAGCTCCTTATCTCTTTATTATACTTGCAACTTAAAGAGATAAACTTCCTTCCTTGTCTTGTCAGATTCATAGTCACAATATTGTACTTGCTTCTTGAGATCCTCATTTTCCTTATTCAATCTTCTTGTTTCTTCTAGCGCAACTTCAAGTTTTTCCTTGACATGTTCTTTGAGGTCTTCTTCATTTTCTTCATCTTCTAGGTCTTCCTTGGCCTTGATGTATTCACTCTTATTTTTAGATTCCTTAATGGGTTCTGGATTTTCTTCTTTCTTTCCATCATATTCTTGATAGGAGGTCATGGTCAATGCTCCTTTTGAGTGAGGATGTTGAAGTTTGTCCCACATATCTTTTGTTGATGAACATTTTTCCATTTTTTCCTTTATAGGATCTGGTAGACCCAGTAAATATTTCTTTTATTTTCATTTCATTATGTTCCTTTGATTCTTATTCGATTTTTTTTCCAGTAACCACTGGGTCCCAAACTTCAAAACCTTGATCCATTAAAAATTTCTTCATTCTTTCCTTCCATATATCAAAGTTTCCATTTAAAAATGGAGCTTTCGCAATTTGATTATCCACTAAGAATTGACACCTTCAACAGGTTTGCAAGCCTTATTCCTTGAATTTTCCATTTGTGTTCTAAGTATCTACCTTCAAGATGTTAGGATATGAGTGAAAGTACTGGCTCAGATACCAATTGCTGGAAATATTGAGAGGGGGTGGGAAGGGCGTGAATCAATATTTCTTTACAATTTCTATTTTTTACTAGTTAAGATCGCTTATAATTAGAACATATAACTAACAATGATAGAAAAATAATTTTATTGATCAGATATATCGAGGAATCCTATCCTCTTTTTACTATAAATTGAGTACAATAATGTTTAGGGCTCCAACCCTAGATGAAGACACCGCTCTCCAATCCACCAGGCTCCAACCTGTACTTTACCAAGCACCGACTTGGTCTTCACGAGGCTCCAACCCTATATTCCACAAGATTCCAACCTTGTCTCTATGAGGCACCAACCTCTAGGGATCCAAACCTCTCAACAGTACAGGCTCCAACCTGGTCTTCTTGAGGACTCATATCCTCTAGGGCTCTAACCCTATGCTTCAATTCTTCAAGATAAGGTCAATGGCTCTTCTGTTAGAAAATTAAATATTACAGAGCAATGAAACACATAAAATATGCGAAAAATACAAGCACACAAAAAACATAAAACCAAAGAGACATAGATATACGTGGTTCACCCAGTTTGGGCTACGTCCACCTCAAACAGCCAGTCCTTCCTTTCTATTATCCAGCAAAAATGAAGAGACAAAACCTACAGCAGATCCGCTGTAATATCCTTTGTTCTCTCTCACAGTCTCCCTCTCTGTTTCTCGCTCTGAGAATACACACATAATACACAGTCGCAATATAATGCCCTCATATATACAAGGGGGTTGCCTTCTAGGACAAAAAACCCTAATCTAAACATAACTTCTACCGTCAGATCATTTTCCTAATGAACGGCCCAGATTGACTAGAAATTACTATACTTTTACAAGGAAATTTTACATCTATTTTTAGCTTCGGGGGGGCTCCGAAAATCGCTGCCACCCCCCCCCTGGACCCCCCACGGTAGCGATTAATTTCGGGCAGCGTTGCCGCCCCTTTTAAGGTATAGGGGTCCAACGCTGTGATACAAAGTAAACAAGATAATCAGGCTCCACACCCAACAATCTCCCACTTGGAGACTGATTGTAGCAACTCCACCGCTGCTTCATTTGCTGGACAATGACTCCTCTTTGGACCTGGTTGTTTCTCATCTTCATCGTCATCCTTGAAGACCAATTGAAACCGAGCACATTCTCAGTTTCTCCTTGGTTACAACTTTTGTTAGCATATCTGCAGGATTCTGGCTAGTGTGTATCTTTTCCAGCTTCAACTCTCCATCTTCCAATACTGACCGTATGAAATGGTACTTGAGATGTATGTGTTTAGTCCTGGAATGAAATGCCGAGTTCTTTGCAAGATGAATAGCACTTTGGCTATCACTGTATAGTGTGCCCATATCATGCTTCTTACCCAATTCATCCATAAACCTTTGTAACCAAATCATTTCTTTACTAGCCTCTGTAGCAGCAACATACTCTGCTTCTGCTGTTGAAAGTGCAACAACACTTTTGATTTTTGAAACCCAACTGACTGTTGTTCCACCTACAGTAAATACATATCCTGTAGAGCTCCTCCTGTTATCTCTGTCACCTGCCATATCTGCATCAACATATCCCCGTAGAGCAATGTTTGAACCACCAAAGCATAATGCTTGATTTGTGGTACCTCTCAAATATCTGAGAATCCATTTTACTGCCATCCAATGTTCTTTTCCTGGATTATTCATGTACCTGCTTACAACTCCCACTGCATGTGCAATATCAGGCCTTGTGCAGACCATTGCATACATTAAGCTTCCAACTGCCGATGCATATGGAACTTTAGACATATAATCCATGTCTTCTTGGGTCTTTGGGCACATCTCCTTACTAAGTTTGAAATGGCTAGCAAAAGGTGTACTAACTGGTTTTGCATTCTGTATATTAAATCTTTTCAACACCTTTTCTATGTACTCATTCTGAGACAGTGTTAATTTGCGATTTTTCCTGTCTCTAGTTATCCTCATACCAAGGATTTGTTTTGCAGCTCCCAAATCCTTCATTGCAAATGAATTTGCCAATTTTCTTTTGAGCACATTTATTTCCTGCATGTTAGACCCCACAACAAGCATGTCATCTACATACAATAACAGTATAATATAGCTGCCATCATTTTTCCTTTTCAGATAAACACAATGATCAGAGTGACATCTAGTATAACCTTGTTCAGACATAAACCTGTCAAATTTTAGATACCACTGCCTTGGGGCCTGTTTTAAGCCATACAAGCTCTTCTTTAACCTGCACACCAATTTTTCTTTCCCTTTTACCTCATATCCTTCTGGTTGCTGCATGTATATCTCTTCCTCCAAATCGCCATGGAGAAATGCTTTCTTTACATCTAACTGTTCAAGATGTAAATCTTCCGCTGCCACAAGACTTAAAACAGTTCTGATTGAATTCATTTTAACAACAGGAGAAAATATTTCATCAAAATCAATACCTTTCTTCTGTGCAAATCCCTTCACCACAAGTCTAGCTTTGTACCTCTGTTTTCCTCCATCTTCTTCCTTCAGCCTATAAACCCATTTATTCTGCAATGTAGTTTTACCTGTAGGCAACCTGACTAAGTCCTAAGTCTGGTTATGCATTAAGGAGTCCATCTCTTCTTCCATGGCTAGCTCCCACTTCTTCCTACTTTCAACCTGCATTGCTTCTTCATAACATTCAGGTTCACCAGAATCAATCAACAATAAATAATATAATGAAGGAGAGTATCGTTCAGGGGGTCTACTTATCCTGGTAGATCTTCTAACACCACTTTCAGGTGTTTGAGGTGCCTGTTGCTGTTGTGGTAGTTGTTGTTGCTGTGGTTGTTGATTATTATTATTTTCAAGCACCTTTACTTTTTCAGTTATCTCATCAAGAACCGTGTATTCCTTGCTTTCTTTTTCCTGTTTCTTTTCCTGCAGCTGATTCTTATACAAGACCTTTTCATTGAATATTACATCTCTGCTCCCAATGATTTTGTGATTTTCATAATCATATAAGCGATAACCAAAATCATTAGCACCATATCCAATAAAGGTACATTTCTTTGATTTTGCCTCAAGCTTTGTTCTATTTTCTTTATTAATATGGACAAAGGCCTCACAACCAAAAGGCTTTAAAAAGAGTAGTTTACCTTTTTACCTGTCCATGCTTCCTTTGGAATACCACCATCCAAGGAACTTGAAGGCCTTCTGTTTATTAGATAAACAACAGTATCTACAGCATCTGCCCAAAATTGTAAAGGCAATCCTGCATGCAATCTCATGCACCTTGCACGCTCCATGATTGTTCTGTTCATCCTTTCTGACACACCATTTTCTTGTGGTGTTCTTGGAACTCTCTTCTCTCTACGAATTCCATGCTCTGAACAGTACCTATCAAACTCTTTGCTGCAATATTCACCTCCATTGTCTGATCTGAGACACTTCAACTTCTTTCCTGTCTCAATCTCAACCAAAGCTTTCCATTTCTTGAAAGTATCAAATACATTAGATTTATTCTGAATAAAATAAATCCATGTTTTTCTAGTTGCATCATCAACAAAAGTAACATAATAACGAGAGCCACCGAGAGATGATACCTGAGCATGTCCCCATACATCTGTATGCACAAGCTCCAATTTTTCGCTCTTCTTTTCTTTCCCAACTCTGAGAAATCTGACTCTCTTTTGTTTTCCATAAATGCAATTCTCACAGAAATCCAAATCAACATTCTTCAAACCTGGCAACAAATTTCTTGAGTGGAGAATCTTCATTCCCTTCTCACTCATGTGTCCGAGCCTATGATGCCATAATGCTTCATCTGCTCCTTTGGAAGTTAAAGCATTAATAGAGTTAGAAATACCATTGCATAAATACAATGTACCAACATTTTCACCTTTTGCTATTACCAGGGCTCCTTTGGTGACCTTCCAAGTTTTATCTGTGAAAGTTGTCACACAACCTTCACCGCCTAACTGCCCTATTGAAATCATATTTTTCTTCAGATCTGGAACATGCCTTACCTCCTTTAGTAGCCATTGGTTTCTATTCTGTTGTTTTACAAGAACTTTACCCATTCCAACAATTTTACAGGGTTTATCATCACCCAAACGAACTTGTCCAAAATCTCCTTGAACATAGTCATGAAAATATTTCTTATCATGTGTGGCATGGAATGAAGCCCCTGAATCTACAACCCAAGAATCAATAACATTTTCGAAAGAAAGAATCAAAGCATCTTGTAACACATCACCTGTCACATTTGCTTCATGATTGTTTTCTTGCTGTGTGTCTCCTTCTTTTCCCTTCCGAGATCTACAGTCTTTCTTTAGGTGTCCTTTCTTTCCGTAATTCCAGCACACTATCCCCGATCTGGACTTGGATCTGCCTTTCCTTGATTTACTGCGATATCCCGAGCTCTTTCCTCTTTCCATTCTTCTTCCCCTAGACTCTACACTCAAAGCATTACCTGATGTCTCACCGGAGCTTTTCCGTCGCATTTCCTCGCTAAGGATAGCACCAACAACATCATCAAACTTTAAAGTACTAGATCCAGAGACAAAGTTACTAATGGCCATAACTAAACCATTCCAGCTTTCTGGTAATGAGCACAGGAATAACAGAGCTCTAACTTCATCATCAAAGTTTACCCCTACAGAACTTAACTGACTGGTAACTGTATTAAATTCATTTAAATGGTCTGCAATAGATCCACCTTCCGACATCTTCATATTAAATATTCGTTTCATAAGAAATACCTTGTTTGAGGCCGAGGGCTTTTCATACAGTTTCGCCAACGTCTGCATCAAACCCTCTGTTGTTGTTTCCTTCGAAATATTGAAGGTGACTGACGCCGCAAGACACAACCGTATTGTTCCGAGTGCCTTTCTATCGAGAATGTTCCATTCCGCGTCTGTCATGGTCACCGGCTTCTTTGTTTTTCCGCTCAATGGTAGGTACAGATCTTTCTGATACAGATAATCTTCCATCTGCATCTTCCACAGCGCAAAGTTTTGGCCGTTAAATTCCTCGACCCTAAACTTACCATCGTCCGCCATTGCTCCCACTCGAACCAGGAACCCTTCTTTCCCGGTAGTTTATCACCTAAATATACCTTCAATTTCAAAAAACCTTCGCTTGTTAGAAAATTAAATATTACAAAGCAATGAAACACATAAAATATGCGGAAAATAAAAGCACACAAAACACATAAAACTAGAGAGACACAGATATACGTGGTTCACCCAGTTTGGGCTACGTCCACCCCGAACAGCCAGTCCTTCCTTTCTATTATCCAACAAAATGAAGAGATAAAACCTACAAACATCCACACAGACATCCTTTGCTACCATGTCAGCCTCCTCTCTGCTTTCGCCAATAATACACAGCCGTAATACAATGCCCCCATATATACAAGGGGGTTGCCTTCTAGGGCAAAAAAACCCTAATCTAAACATAACTTCTACCGTCAGATCATTTGCCTAATGAACGGCCCAAATTGACTAGAAATTACTATACTTTTACAAGGCAATTTTACATCTGTTTTTAGCTTCGGGGGCGCTGCCCCCGAAAGCCCCCGCCAGGGGGGGCTCCGAAAAGCGCTGCCACCCCCCCTGGACCCCCCACAGCAGCAATTAATTACAGGCGGTGTTGCCACCCCTTTTAAGGTACAGGGGTCCAATGTTGTGATACAAAGTAAACAAGATAATCAGGCCCCCCCCTGGACCCCCCACGGCAGCGATTAATTTCGGGCAGCGTTTCCGCCCCTTTTAAGGTACAGGGGTCCAACGCTGTGATACAAAGTAAACAAGATAATCAGGCTCCACACCCAACATCTTCAAGGCTTCCAATGTTTTCTACAAAAAGCCCTAAAAATGTCTTCAAATTTTTTAACAATGACCTCACTCAGCTTTCAATAACCCTTTATTCATCAATGAAAAATTTAGTAAGTTTTGCCAATACTCTTCACGATTACCCTAGTCAGTTTTCTCTAAGGTTACATCATGACCGCTTCATTCATCTATCAAATGTTTCCATTTATTTCTTCATGTCAAATTATAAGAAATGTCTTCAACAATGTTGTACTTCGACAAGATTTCAAATATTCAATAGTTGTTGCAAAGGATATTTTCGAACTATGCTCCAAAGATGTCTTCAAAGGTTGGTCCAATGGATCTCCTTTAACAAACCTACACAAGGTTCTTAGAAATTACTTCAAAATTTCCTACTCCAAAATGTGTCCAAAAAACTGTCCTCAATGTGCTTCATCAAGTGTGCTCCAAAATATTAGTCCTAAATAAGTCTAATTCAACGTTGTCTTCAATATTTCAATTGTAGGATGACTTGATTGCACCCTTAAATACTCCTTAGTCTATGTATTGTACCCTAAAGTTTCAAACTTGTCAAGGGTTTCCTATAGCAGCTGCAAGACTGCTCCTCAAATACATGCATAAGTTCTTTCCTTTAATCACTTATCTCATGCATTGTCCAAAATATATTTTGGGCCCTTTATCACAGGTCTTCTTCAATTGCAGGTCTGAAAATCTATACATAAGCCTCAGGTCCGAGGATAGTTGCAAGGTAGGAATAGGTTTGAATTACACCATTTTCCCAAATCCGAGGTCACAATAATGAAATTAAACCAATCAACTTGTGTGGTGAAGAGAGTCCACAGAGATAGTGAGTTACCCTTGTCCAAACAGAGATATCACAAGAAAAATTAATTCATGCTTTGCTTCAAAAAAATAATCAATATTTTTCTCTACTCCAACGCATTGCTATCTTTCTTTTGTGATCCTAAGATATTCTTTTTTAGATATAAGATGTGTATTGCGATGAACCCAAGTAGCAATATCAGCAATGTGTTCCTCACAATATCGATTTGAATCTCTATGCATTAAAGTGATCACTGGTCAAATATATATCACAGGTTTGCTGTCATTCTTATTGTTCACAAGATGTGAACTTATCTGAGTTCTCTGTGATTTATTCTATGGTGAAAAATGACAAGTTTTGGTATTTATTTATATATTTTCGTCCTATGGAGAATATTCGTGTCGATTGGCATGGAAAGGGCTGACATATCTATGGAGCCAACATGTAGTGTATTTTTTAGGCAATCTTTATAAAGTCGACTTATCTTAAGTGTTTATATTTTTTTACCTGTGGCATAGAAGAGGAAATGGAAAGATTTTTTGTTGTCTTTCCTACGGTATTCTCCTCATTATCTATTTGGTACCAATGATCATAGGGCTTATACTGGGAATATCCATTTCAATTGAGAATATCCCAGTCAATTTCCATCCTGGTAAGTCACGGGTATTGGTTAGAGACCATAAACCAACCTTCACCATGAAACTTTGGGGATATCTCCTAAGATATATTCTTATATTATAATTATAATATGAAGGGAACATATTTCATAAAGAAGAAACCCAACCTTCTTTAAAGATTCACTGAGAACTACTCTATTATTTTTTTCTCCCATGGTCCTTTGTAAAGGGTACCAAGAGCAGTAATTTCCAGACTGTCATGTAATCCTTCGCTGTCCATTTTCTGTGGTTGATAATAAATTAGCATTTGAAGATATTATCTCATGTTATATGCATAGAATTTGGGTTGGTTGGCCTACAACCATATGGAAGTGAAACTCATCTTAGCATTTAATTTGCATTTTTTTGTTGTAGGCAGTGCAATTTGACAAACCACTGGTCCAATCCTCTCAAGGATCTCAAAAGGCCCGCAATACCGTGGTGCCAACTTGGAACATGAAACGATCCTCAAGGAGATCTTCTTGGGCTTGATGTGCAAATAACACATGCTCCCCAACCTGAAACTCCCTAAATACCATGTATCGGTATGCATAACTCTTCATTCTAATTTGTGTTTCATTTGTATTCTTCTTTATAACCTACATTTCCTGCTCCATGTCTGCCAACATGTCTAGTCCAATCAACACCCTATTAACTGGATTACTCCAAATTGTTAGTGGTTGGTGAAAAATGAGGTCTCTGGGCAATACCAAGGTTTAGGTTTGAGGCCAACAAGGTTTCTGCAATATTCTAGAACAATGTCGGCATTTTCACCTTGCTCAAGGGAGTAGGGAGTCTCACCCGAGGCGTGCCATGACCTTAATAAGATTAGAAGCTAGATCATGTAGAAGAGAAATATGAACACAGATAATAGTTATAGAGATTTAGAAGCCACATATATATCTTAACTCTAATAATGAGCTATCATTCATCACGACATGTTCAGAAAGTGGAATTAAAAATTTAATCTAGGCATACATTCACCATAAATAATTAACCATCAATAAACTCGCGATATCACGCACAATAACAACTAGATTTCATTAAAAATATCAAAACAACATATGTGTGCTCCACAGAGTCTATTAAAATCTAATCCAATACAAAATACTTCACACAGAGCTCTCCTGAGGCTCAGCTTCTCCTCAGCCTCTCGCTGGACTAACTAACTAACTAACAGCTAACTGACTGCTTGCCTATTTGATCCAGGTGGATATTGGTGGCCACCAGCCTATTCCACTTGGGGCCCCACCATTGTCTCTTTCATTTATTTTCACAACTTACTATTTTTAGCATTTTTTCGGGTCTTGAACTTCTGGAGCCGTTTTGAAGCCCCAAACGAAGATAGTATGCCGAAGTTACGTCCCTGGAAAGTTGAAACACCAATTTACCCAAACGGGGCCCATATTTTTGGTGCTTCATCTCCTAGGGTTAGGTTTATGGATGTTTAGAATTCTCCATTGTTTCTCCATAATAGATAAGCCCTCAAGCCTCATTGTAATACAGTTTAGAGGTCTGTAGTCGCCACATCTCTTCTCAGAGATTCGCTACCAGCACCCTAGCTATTTTATTTCTATCATGTTTGTAAGCATATTTTTGTGATTTGATATTAATGAAATGAAGCCTTATTTCCGCTGTATTTATATTTTTATGGTTATTTCTGTATTCTATTGCGTTCCTGCATAAATCCGGATTAGTAGTATCAGAGCGGTCTGCTTTTTCTCGATCCTTCTTTACATGTCCCCAACAAGTTCGAGGTATAAGGAGTTAGGGCTTGATCTGGTGGAACCTTTGCAAGATCAGCCTCGCAAACCCCGATGAATGCCCATGGCGGACGAAAATAAAGATGAGGGATTAGGAGATCCTATCAAAATATTGCTCGAGGAGGCCCTCAAAAAACAAAGGAACACGATGATGGATAACTTTTCCCAGATCTTTCAATGACTACCCACCGGCAGTGCATCTACAACCAGCAGCCACTCTGGAGCGTGAATTCCTTTAAGGTACAAGTAAACTTTGACATTCCCATATTTGAGGGTCAAATAGATGCAGATGCCGTAGATAGATTGTTGAATCTATTAGAAGGATATTTCTTGGTTCATGATTTTTCCGACCGGGAGAAGATTATTTTTTCATTCCTCAAAGCTACCCCACATGTCAAGGACTAGTGGGAAACCTACTGTGAGAAAACGGATGAGACATAACCCTCTCTGTTCTCAGTCATACCCACTTGATTCTTTCCGAGATGCCATGAAGGAACAATACTATCCCGTGGGGAGATATGAGGATAAGTACATACAATGGACCACGCTGCGGCAACAAAGGGATCAAGATGTGCATGAGCTAACGAATCTATTCCATACCCTACGGACAAATTTGGGTATCAAAGATTCAAAGAAACATTTGGTGCTAAAGTATCATGGTTTTCTGCACAGATACATTCAGGAGGAAATGGATTTCCTCGACATCTCCTCGCTTGGTACTGCATACCGGTATGCTGCCAAGATTGAGCAGAAATTCAAATAGAAGAAGTGAGACTTTGGATCTGTGAATCAAAAGCAAGGGAAAGGTGCACCCAAACCACAGAACAAAGGACAAAGAAAAGGTATGGCAGCCCAATACAACCTGCCAAAGACACAAGCAAATAACAACTCTGCAAAGCCAAAGAAGGACACAGGAAAGTGGTGTGAGTTCCATAAGATCTCCACTCCCAACAAAAGCGAGTGTCGCACCAAGCAGTCGCTGGTGGCTGAGATGAGGGCTTCTAAATTAGATGCAGGCTCTGACTCTGAATCATAACCTGACAAGGTGAATGACAAAGGGAAGAAGATTATTGATGCAGAGCCCAACGCCACTCTTGCCACTACGAAGATCCAGAAGGAGGAACCAGAAGATCCAAAGGAGGTAGAGCGTCTCTTCCACTCCCATATGTGGGTAAATGGTTCCCTGCTACGGTTCATTGTCGAAAATGGGAGCCAAAAGAACCTCATTTCAGCATATTTCGTGAAGCGGTTGGGCTTGCCGACCACAGCGCACCCACAACCACACACCATCGGGTGGCTTCACCAAGGACGGGATCTCCGTGTCAGTTATCAGTGCCTCCTTCCCTATAACATCAAGCCCTTCATGGATGAGGTATTGTGTGACATTTCTCCTATTGATGTTTCTAATGTATTATTAAGCCAATCATACTTGTGGAAGTGACATGCTGTGTATGGGTCCTGGCCTCACGCTGTTATTGTTACTTTGGGAAACAAATTGTACAGGATACCAGAGGTACCACCACCTCCCACTATCTCTTTAGTTACTGTAAAACAATGCAGTAAGCTCATTTCCCAAACCAGGAAATTTTTTTCCTTGATGATCCGCCCCGAGGGAAAGAAGAATATTGTGGCCACAACCTCCAGATATGGCTCCTCTGCACGACAACATCAAATGGACAAGGTTGTGGAGGAGTACGGGGACATCTTCACCTCACCCACAGGGGTGCCTCTACATTGTCAGGTCAAGCACCCAATTCACCTAACCCCAGGTGCGCCGCTACCCAATGGACCGATCTATAGGTGCTCTATTCTATAGAATGATGAAATCAAGAGGCAGATTCAGGAGCTGTTGCAGAAAGGTCACATCCGGCCAAGTTCATCGCCCTATGGGAGCTCGGTCATGTTGGTACAGAAGAAGGATTGTGTTAGTGTCAGTCTTTGCAGCCTTCCTCTAGTGATCAAACATGCTCTTACAAGGTTATTTTAAGGTGTTAAGGTCAAATTTTGTCATTTCAGTGAGTCTTCAAGTAAAATTTGGTCACTAGGTATTAGGTCTAGGGTTTGCTTTCACTCCTTTCAGAGTTGTCCAAATGTCGGTACATGTCACCATTCAGCTGAGTGTACCATCATTCATAGGGTTTTCATCATTATTTCAAGTTCCACTAGGTCATTTTACACCTTGTTCATGCTTCAGTTGTCCCTAGGTAAGGTTCATTTCCCTCTCTCAGGGTTTTGAAGATAATTTCTCTTGGATGGTCAAATCATCAGCAAAACTTGTATCCTGATGTTCATACACCTTTCCTTATCCACAATGTACCTTATTAAACACTTCCCATGACTGAGATCCCCCAAATTCCTCATTTTCGCACAAACCCTAGTTTCTTGCTACAACTTGGCAATTTTCTAGGCTATGCCTGTGTTTTTCCCTTTTGGTCCCCTTCCCCTCACTCAATATTTTAAATTCAACTTTCCCCTACTTCCTAACATCCCTCCCTACTTCCCAAAATTTTTTCAAGATTTTAGAATCCCCTTATCCCCTTCATTTCGCTTCATTTCGACAAATCCCTTGTTCCACACATCGGGATAGGTTTTACTCCAATGATGTTCCTGAGAAATAAAAGATGCATTTTGGAAACTTGAGAGAGGTTTTTGTCCAAAATATTCCAGGGAAGAAAAAAATCCTTCACTTTTTACACAGGTGTCATGGTTTTAGAGAAATGTCAAAAATACAGTCGCCTCAGGAGAATTGATGCACCTCTGAAGTGACCTTTGGAAAATCAAGATTTCTACTAGCTTGGTTGGCCAAATAACTTTCTTGATAAGTCAAATAATAACTATACACAAATATATTTCCAATGAGCTATCATGAGCTCCATTTGGAGTTGCAGAAGACCTTCAAAAGTTGACTGCAACAGCACTCTGCCTTGAGGCAGCCTCATTTTGCACATTTTGACCAGTCTTGGGAGATTTTATTTTTGATAGGGAAAATGAACTCCAAATTGAAAAATTCAACTTTGGTTGGAAAGTAAAATCAATAATATTTCCAACGAGCTATCCCACGCCAAATTTTGACACCGGGAAGGTCTCCAAAAGCCTCCTGCAAAAAGGTGCTATGCATTGAGATGGCGCTACGCATTGGGCAGTGGTTTGTAGTGTAATTTTGTAACTGGCGCTACGCATTGGTCTAAAAAGCCTGAAATCCATTAAATATTCCACCAAATCTCTCAAATTTCTAAATTCTTCATTTCCCAAGTAAGTTAACATCCCTCCATGACCAATGAATGAATTTCTCTTGGTGCTTATGGTGATTTAATGAGAAACAAATCAAAACCCTACCTCTTTACATTTCTTGCCAAAAGCAGTTGCATAGGGTTTATGAGTTGTATTTATTACTACCAATTCCACTCCTAGCTATATCTCACTCCCTCACTCATTTATTCCTTCATTTTTCCCTTTTTTTACATTCTCATCTACCCATTCCACATTTCCCATATCCCTAATCAACTAACCCTAAATCCCTAATCCCACTATCCCAAACCCTAGTCAAATATCCCCAAAACACCAATTTCCATCCCAAACCATAGATTTCATCCCCTAAACCCTTTACTTCCCTAAAATCCTACAGCTAGCATCAAATCCTCCCCTCATCAGTCCCACTCATCCGTGGTGCTCAAAAACATGAAGGCAAAATCGGCAAGCTGCCAAGAGGAGGAAAATCAAATTGACCACATTTGAGCGAGAGATTGAGGCTGATCGAGAGACTTGGCTTGAGAGGGTCAATATTCATTTGGAGAAGGACAACAAGGAAAATAACATGCTCAGGCACATGAAGAATCATTATTGGGCGAGGAATCATGTTTGCAAGGCGTGAATCAAGATCCTGAAGGCAAAGTTAAAGAGGGCATTAAAGCGTCGCAAAAGGCATGATAGACTCCAAATTTTGGCCGAAGCTTCCTTGGCTCATCATAGCACTTGATGGTGGACATTCAGCCCAAATTTCAAGAAATTTGGGAAACTTTTTGTCAATTTTGAATTTTTTGGCCTTAACACAGATTTCCCTGCCCGACGCGTAGCGCCACTTGGCGTGCGCTTATAATTGGCAGCTCCTCTTGAAGAAAAATTTGTATTTCTGGATTTTTCATCAAAATTTATGCATTCCTACCCATTATTTAAATATTTTGATAATTTTTGGGTTGTCTGAAGGGTCAAAAACACCTTAAAAATGGCCTTTCTGCCTCTTTTTGGACACACAGGAAGCAGTGTTGGGAAAACTCATTTTTGGAGAGGAAAATGGAAACCAAATTCATAAATTCCACTGGGGTTGGAAAGTAGACAGGCAGATATTTCCAACGAGCTATCCTGCACTCAATTTGGACTCTGGGAAGGCCCTCAAAATCAGCTCCAAAGTGGCGCGGCGCATTGGGAATTTTGGCCTAGTTTTCACTCAGTAACTTAGTTTTTCGCCTAGTTTTGGCCAGTTTGACTTTTTTATCTTCAAATGTACAACTCTTGATGTAAATTTATGTAATTTCATGGTTTTGATGTAATTTTTACTAATTTTCACTCTTTTAAGTAGATTCATTCACCAAAAAGTGAATTGTAACTGAATGAATCAGTTTCCTATCTTATAGAGGCAAGTTATTTCATTGCCTATTTTCCAGTTCTTAGTTTAGATCTTGTTGAAACAACTCCTAAACTAGTGAAATGTATTCCATTGTGCAGGCTTGTCGACAATGGAAGCATTACATTTTGGGAAAGGAGACAATCATCCACACAGACCATCAACCCCTGCAGTTCATATAGACACAAGGGAAGTTGCAGAACGATCTCCGTCAGAAGTGGTCCACATATCTGCAAAAATTTCATTTGAACATCAAGTACAAGAAGGGTAGCACCAACAATGTTGCAGATTGCCTCAGACGACCACCGATCATGGCCATAACCACTGTTCTCAACTCTTGTGGGCATGAGACTTCTGATTGGCTGCTTCTCTACAAGAGCAATCCAGAATTCAGCTACACGTACAAGGCACTCTTGGGGAGTATGCAAGTTCCAAATTTTCACCTCCAAGATGCACTATTATGTCACCTAGGACACCTTTGTGTTCCTTCAAGTGAGCATGCCAAGGTGATATTGGAAGTGCACTATAGTCGAGTCATTAGTCATTTTGGGGTCGAGAAAACAGTGGCAGTACCGCAGAAGTATTTCTATTGGCTGAAACTTCAACGGGATGTCGGGAAGTACATCAGATCCTGCATTTCTTGCGCCATTGCCAAACCAACCATCAAGAATCAAGGGCTCTATACTCCGCTACCTACCCGTAGTCGACATTGGGAATCCATCTCCATGGATTACATGTCAGACCTTCCTTCTACTAAGCATGGAAATGACTGTGTTTTCGTGGTCGTTGACAGATTCTCAAAGATGGCCATTATTGCGGCCTGCAAGAAGAATATCACAGCAGAAGCCAATGCTAAACTCTTCTTTGAACGAGTGTGGGTGCACTTTGGGATCCCATAGTCTATCATATTATATCATGACAGCAGGTTCCTCAGCACATTTTGGTCCAGCCTCTAGTCAATTTTGGACACCAAGCTCACCAAGTCCACAGCTTTTCATCCCCAAACTGACGGCCAGACAGAGTTCGTCAACAGGATGATTGTACACATTCTACGCATGTACAATTCAAAGCATCCACGCACATGGGATGAGAGCCTTCCCTATGTACAAAACAATTATAACCGGGCTCTCCACAGCTCAACTGGCCATAGCCCCTTTCAAGTGGGCTTGGGATTCTAGCCACTATGTCCCATTGACGTAGCCATGCCATTTGCAGCTACTCAGGCCAATTCGGCTCATGTCCAGTATGAAGCTGACAAAGAAAATAACTTCATCGATCACATTTAGCACATCCGCCAACAGGTTCATGACATATTGGATGGAGCCAATGCTAAGTACAAGCAACGACATGATCAACATCGAGTGCCACACAACTTCCAGGTGGGCGAAACAGTGTGGCTACATTTGCAGAAGGAGCGCCTCACTAGACCCCACCGCAAGATTTTCTCACTCTGATATGGGCCGTACACCATCACCAAGGTTGTAGGGAACAATGCCTTCGAGCTCAGTATTCCACCATTCCTTGGTCTGCACCCAGTATTCAATGTGGACCGCCTTCGTCCCTACTTCCCACCTCTATTAGACACCTCTGACATTGCAGAAGAACTCACACCAAAAGAGTTAAACTTAGACTGCATGGAACAGGCCACCACAGACTGTATCATGGACATGCAAATCAATAATACTCGCCGATAGAAGATCCAACTGTATCGGGTTGTCAAATTTGGCCAACTCCTACACCAAGGCAAGTGGTTCACCAGGGGCCAAGTTCAACAAAAGTTTCCTCATCTCATGAAGGAAATCAATGCAATGGGGACCATTGCTTCCTAAGCGGGGAGGAATGATCTAGGTGGATATTGGTGGCCACCCGCCTATTCCACTTAGGGCCCCACCATTGTCTCTTTCAGTTTTTTTCACAAATTACTATTTTTAGTAGTTTTTCAGATCCTAAACTTCTGGAGCCGTTTTGAAGCCCCAAACGGAGATAGTATGCCAAAGTTACGTCACTAGGAAGTTGAAACACTAATTTACCCAAACGGGGCCAATAGTTTTGGCGCTTCATCTCCTAGGGTTAGGTTTTTGGAAGTTTAGAATTCTCCATTATTTCTCCATAATAAATAGGCCCTCGAGCCTCATTGTAATACAGTTCAGAGGTCTGTAGTCGCCACAACTCTTCTCAGAGATTCGCTACCAGCACCCTAGCTATTTTATTTCCATCATGTTTGTAAGCATATTTCTGTGGTTTTATATTAATGAAATGAAGCCTTATTTCCACTATATTTCTATGTTTATGGTTATTTATGTATTCTGTTGTGTTCCTGCATAAATCCGGATCACTATTTGTTTCTCCCTGACTGACAATGTCAGTCCTTTCCTTTTTCCTCGCTCTGCTACCTTCTGCTTCTTCTATTCACTGGGAGTTCTACTGATTTTTCTTGTCTCCCATTTATACCATTTAGGTTTTTCTCTGCCAATGTCGCGCCACATGTCTTCTGGCTTTCCGCAACCGTGACAACTCCTTGTCTACCTTGATTGTGTTTCGCCACCTGTTATCTAGCGCTCCGCAACTCAAAAATTGTTCTATCCCAAAAAAAAGGCTCCAACAGGCCCTGACCACATGATATTGACTCGTCCTAAGTCAATATTTCCCTACTAGTGTGGCTTCTCGTGGTCTATCGGCTTCCGAGGCTAGCCTAGTTTCTCCTGTTGCTTCACCCTGTCCCAACAAAGGCCCCAACTCGGGAACCTTGCTCAATGTTGATGTCCTGATTTCCATGAACTCAGCTATTTCTTGTTTCCATTCTTTGAGCAAATGCTCCGTTTGAGTGACAACCCTTTCGGCCTCTGTTTCATTCGCCAAAGGTTGCAGCTTGCTGAACACCTCTTGTATCTTTGGCTTAGCTTCGACCACCATTTGTTGTATTGCCTTAGCCTTTTGTTTTACCAGTTGCCTTAACTCCCTAAGAATTTTCTTTGTTGCTACTGAGTGTTCTTTAATTTTTTGAATTTTGGTTTCAAGCGCATCTTCCTGGTCATACAGTATTTTTTTTCTAACCGGATCTCTGGCTTCTTTGATTTCCCGGAAAATTTTCTGAAGTTGCGCTGAAATTGGTTGTGCTTTCTGTAGGTTTTAACCCTGAACGGAAATTATGAATTTTCTTTGTTGTCGCTGATTGTTCTTCAATTTTTTGAATTTTGGTTTCAAGCACATCTACCTGGTCATACAGTTTTGTTTTGCTAACCGAATCTCTAGCTTCTTTGATTTCTTGGAAAATTTTCTGAAGTTGCGCTGAAATTAGTTGTGCTTTCTGTATGTTTTAACCCTGAACAGAAATTATCTACACATGAATCTTATAACAGAAAATAAACAATAGCGAGAGCATAAAACATTAAACAGATAAACACAGAGATTTTCCCATGGATCCCAACTTGGGACGACCAACTTGATATTTCATTATATTCCTTTTAGTGTTACAACACATATATATATACATGTCGAAGCATACATAAACCCTAATCCATTAACCCTGGATTAGAACATAACCATATTTCCCTTGACTGGATCTACAAAAATACCAGGGGCCAAAAACCATCGTACCCCAAAACCATGGGCGCAGACCGCCCACCAGAAATACATCTACGACAAAACCAGAGAACTTTTGAGTGCTCAAAAACTTCGTCAATACATCTACAACATTCTTCAAAGTGTCCACCTTTACCAGCAACACCCTTTTAGCCTCAACCATATCTCTAACAAAGTGATATTGAACATCAATGTGCTTTGTCTTTGAATGATAAGCAAGGTTATTAGCCAAGAAAATTTCACTTTGGCTATCAAAATCTATCCTTATAGCTTGTTGTACCAACCCCATACTTGAACACAATATTTGCAACCAAACTGCTTCCTTGCTTGCATGAGTGACTGCCATGTATTCTGCATCTGTAGTTGAAAGAGCCACTACAAACTGTCTTTTACTCATCCAACTGACTACGCCTCCAAATAGGCTAAACATATACCCACTTGTAGATCTTCTTTGGTCCAGATCTCCAGCCCAGTCTGCATCAAAAAAACCACGAATGTCCAACATTCTTTCCAATCCTGTTCTTCCCTAGTAGCACAAGCCATAATCACTAGTTCCACGTAAATATCTGAAAACCCGTTTCACTGTTGTCCAATGCTCCTTCCCTGGGTTTGACATAAACCTACTCAATACTCCCACTGCATGTGCAATTTCTAGTCTAGTACAGACCATTGCATACATCAGGCTACCCATTTCACTTGCATATGGAACACGGGAAATATCCTCCTCTTCTTCTTGTGCCTTGGGACACTGTTTAACAAACAGCTTTACACCTACAGGAATAGGAACATTCACCGATTTACTATATTGCATATTGAACCTCTGCAATATAGTCTCGACATACTTCCTCTGGTTTAACTAGAGCTTCCTCTTTGCCCGATCTCTCTTAATTTCCATGCCCAAAATATAGTTTGCAGCACCAAGATCCTTCATGTCGAATTTGGAGAACAGTTGGGTCCTCAAATCTTGGATAATTTCTTTGTCATTTCCAATCAACAACATATCATCCACATACAAGACCAAATAAATAACATGGTCACCAATTAATTTAAAATAAACATAGTGATCCTCCTTGCTTCTTGTGAAGCCAAGTCCCCGTATATAGGTATCAAATTTCTGATACCACATCCTTGGTGACTGTTTTAACCCATACAGAGACTTCTTCAACCTGCATACCAGTTCTTTCTTACCCTTCACCATAAAGCCTTCAGGTTGCTTCATGTAGATCTCCTCTTGTAGATCCCCGTGAAGAAATGCTTTCTTCACATCCATCTGTTCTATCTCAAAATCAAATGCAGTAGCAACAAATAAAAGTAATCTAATAGAAGTAACTTTGGCAACAGGAGAAAAAATATCACCAAAATCAATTCCCGGCACCTAGGAATAACCTTTTGCTACCAACCGAGCTTTGTATTTCTCCACCTTGCCTTCTACATTCATCTTCTTCTTAAACACCCATTTTCTCCCAATGGGCTTCCTTCCAGCCGGCAACTCCACCATATCCCATGCCTCATTTTTGTGCAAGGATGCCATTTCATCAACCATGGCCTCCTTCCAGAGTTTTCCATCCTCTGAATCTACTGCCTCCCTGACAGTTCTGGGTTCATCATCAGTTATAGTTAAGGCAAAACCTGAACAGAAAGCAGATGGACTATACCTTTCTGGTTTCCTTATTTCCCGAACTGATCTTCTCAAAGCTGGAGTTTGTGGCTCTTCATCTTCTGAGTCTTCTTCTATTGTAGAGTCTGATTCATCCTCCTTTAGCTCAAACTCTATCTTCTCAGGTTCCTTTGGTAGGAATTCATGTTTAACAACATCTTTCACTTCTCTAAACACCAAATCTCGGTTGTACACAACCTTCCTTGTTTCTGGGTTCCAAAGCTTGTAACCCTTTAAACCATCCTTATACCCAATAAAGATGCACCTTTCAGATTTATTATCCAACTTGGTCCTTTTCTTCTTTGGAACATGTACATATGCATCACATCCAAATACCCTTAGATGTGAAAGAGAAGGTTTCTTACCAGTCCATACCTCATGTGGGGTCTTATCCTCCAACACTAATGAAGGTGATCTGTTAACCAGATAGCATGCAGTCTCCACTGCCTCTGCCCAGAATTCTTGTCCTAACCCGGTACCACTGAGCATGCTTCTTGCCTTTTCCATCAGTGTTCTGTTCATTCTTTCTGCAACTCCATTTTGCTGAGGTGTGTATGGAGTAGTCTTCTGCCATGCTATACCACACTTCTTACAGAACTCTTCAAATTCCTTCTTGCAGAACTCTCCACCATTATCTGTCCTCAGCGCCTTTATCTTCTTCTCTGTCTGGTTTTCCACCAGAGCCTTAAATTCTTTAAATCTATCAAAGACTTCAGATTTCTTCCTCAATAAATATATCCATTTATTCCTTGAGAAGTCATATATGAATGAAACATATTACACAAAATTTCCCAGCGATGGAACTGACACAGGTCCAAACACATCATTGTGCACAAGTTCTAATATCGTGTTCGCCCTCTTAGCACCAGAAGGAAAAATCACCCGATTCTACTTCCCATATACACAATGCTCACAGAAATCGAAATCCAGAGAGTAATTAGACATACCTTCTACCATACCATTTCTATGCAGTATCCAAAGGTCCTTCTCTCCAATATTTCCAAGCCTTTGATGCCATAGCATGGTCTTTTCTCCAGAGATAGCTAGGCTTTCCGCTCCACTTTCAGGAACCATAGAACTATTACACCCATCAATAACAGTGCTACCTTGTAGCTTGTATAGAGTTCTAGTCCGAACTCCCCGCATTAATACCAGTGCTCTCAAACCATCTTGCAGACATCTTTCTCTAACATTATTTTTACACCTGCATCATCCATCTTGCTTACAGAAATCATATTTCTGGCCAATGCAGGAATATGCAGAACACTAGGAAGTGTTCTAATCCTTCCACCTTGCAGCTTCATCTTGAACTTTCCACGTCCGACGATTCTAGCCTTCCTATCATCCCCTAGGAATACATCACCACCATCATATTTCTCATACTCACAGAACCACTCCCTATGGGGAGTGAAGTCAAAGGATGCACCTAAGTCAATCAACCATGACTCATGATCTACATGTGTATTTGAAGAAGAATCCAAATACACATCCTCACCTTCATCCGAGGTGGTTTTTGCCTCTGCAAAAGGAGCATCATCAGATCCCTTTCCTTTCTCAGGAGCTTTAGATCTGCACTCCCTTTTGTAGTGCCCTTCCTTTCCGCATTTCCAGCATACCTTTACAAACTTTCCAAAAGATTTAGATCTCCCTGTAGATTTGGATCTCCCACTCGAGACCTTATTCTTGTTTCTGTTTTGGGACCTTCCTCGTACAGATAAGGCATCTCCATTCTGGCCCTCCATATTTCTCCGTCTCATTTCCTTCAACAACAAGGCTGAGACAATGTCATCAAAATTCAAGGTAGTTGTATTGCTACCTATTGCAATAACCAGACTGTTCCATGAGTCTGGTAGAGAACACAAAAAATTGATGCACTTATCTTCATCTGAGATTTTAATATCAACAAATGATAGTTGACTTACCACAGTATTGAAGGCGTTCATATGCTCTGTCACCTAGTCTCCATCCTTCATCCTCAGGTTATACAGCTTTTTCCATAGGAACAACTTATTCACCAGAGACTTAGATTGGTACAAAGTCCCAATTTTTTCCCACAAATTCTTTTCTGTAGCTTCCCCAGATACATTAAAAAATACTGAATCTAAGACACACAACTGTATTGTGCTTTTAGCCTTTCGATCCAGTTTCTTCCAATCTTAATCTGAAATTTATGTTGGTTTAGTACCTAGATCTACCACGATCCACTGATCTTTATCCACCAGCAGATCCTCCATCTTGAGCTTCCACAACTCAAAACTCTGACCATTAAATTTCTCGATCTCTATCTTTCCTTCGCTCGCCATCTTCTTTCATCGCAAGAATCGTTCCCGCAAATCTCCCACTGAACAGGGTCTACCTCAGGCCCAAGCAAAAAACCCTCAACAGCAAAGGCATCCCCTTGAAGCTGAATAGCTTTGATACCAAATGTAGGTTTTAACCTTGAACATAAATTATCTACACACGAATCTTATAACAGAAAATAAACAATAGCGAGAGCATAAAACATTAAACAGATAAACACAGAGATTTTCCCCTGAATCCAAAATTGGGACGACCAACTTGATATTTCATTATATTCCTTTTAGTGTTACAACACATATATACATGCCAAAGCATACATAAACCCTAATCCATTAACCCTGGATTAGAACTTAACCGTAGTTCCCTTGACTGGATCTACAAAAATACCAGGGGTCGAAAACCATCGTACCCCAAAACCATGTGCAAAACCATGCACAAAACCATACCCAACACATACACATACCCAAAAATTTCATTGTCAATGAATTCTAGCATTCATGTAAATGCTCCAATAGGCTATAGGCCTCTTTAACCATTGTCCTAGGGGTTTCCCTTATGCCATTTATCTACCTCTATCTCTTTGTTACCTTCTCAGCATATATCATGGAAGGATCTGGAAATGTTGGCCTGGCTGCAAGCACCTCTTTTAGTTCCTGGTTTGCTCTACTCAAGTTCATGCATGCCATCTTTACTCGAATGGATATTTAGACCATTGAGAATGCCGAAATATCCTCTGGTGTTTTGTTATCCTGGGCAACGACGGTCGGCCATAGGTCTTTAAAGGCCTCTGTCACTTGTTACAGCTGCTCCTATAGAGTATCCTTCTCCCCTCTGAGTTGATTTCTCTCATCAGTAAGCGCAATCACTTATTGTTTCTACTTCTTGAACCTCTGTTGGAGGTCATTGTGTAGTCCTTCTGCTTGTTGTGTTTCCATTTTGATAAAAATGTATAGTTGGATAGCTCCCCAACTCTTCAAGTTTTTAGTCCCTGTGGAGACGTTGGTTGATTCTGTTGCAGTAACTGGGCTTCGGGGACGTTCATACTAGTGGATGGTATGAACTGTTGCAATATTAGATTGTTTTGTTGGAAAGGGTTTAGCTCTGGTGGGGTGGGTGTTGTATCAGAAGTGAAAGACCCTCCTTGGACTAATATCTCTAGAAAGGTGTCCTGTCCCACCATGGTTTGGTCAACCTCGGGTACTCCATCCATACCCAAGTTAACTTCTGCCTCGATATCACCATTTGTTTTGGACCCTGGTTTTATTGGATCTGAAATGGTTGCTAAGGTGGATGGATTGTGGGTGGGGTGGTCCTTGGACGTGAATGAAGTGCGTGGTGATGAATTGTGCGTATGAAGTGCCGATGATGTCTGAATTTTCATGACTAAGGATGGATCGAACATAGGTAGCGCAGAGATTTTTTGGGTGGCAACCTCTGGCTCTTCTTGAATTAGTATGCCTGTAACCATAGGCTGGGGCTGGTCTGCCCTTGTGAGATCAACTACTTGTTTGGATGTCATATTTCGTGCTTTATTTGGTTTGGGTGCAAGTACTGGAGGCTTGGTCGCCTTAGTCTTTCGAATTGGAGTGACTATGGTCAGCGAAAGGGAATTGAATGTGGTGGATGGTAGAGCAGTAATGATGGGGTTGGTTGTGGATGGGGATGTAGAATTCAATGTTTAGAACTGAAAAAAAAAAGTAGGAAATACATTAGATGTGCTTGTAATAGTTTCTATTACCAGGTTGAATCCTTTTACCTGTGTGTCGAGTTGGTCCACTAGTGGTCATAGTTGTAGTTGTGAGATCCTCTGCGGTGCTTCTTTCAGTGTCTCCCCTGGGAGTTCTTTTCGTAGAATTTTCTCAAATGAGTAATGTGGGATTCGGCTTCTAACCTCCATCGCCTCTCCTAGCCATGAAAAAACTTCTATGTGGAAGGCCTCCTCCTCTACTTGTAACTTCAGTGGCCTCATTTGGAAATTGGTTTCACCCACGTAACTTGGTCAGATGTAAGTGTTGTTATGGGTCACCCCAAACGATATTTTTGGAGATTATCTATCCAATATGTCCCTTGGAACCCTATGCTATCTCCCAAGCACGTCGACCATCTATCTGTACTAGAATGTAAGAGCCTCCTCATTGACTTCTTTGGTACTTGGATCTCCTGATACTCCCCAGGGCGTGAACCTTAGTGCCATTGGTTGGTTGTAAGTAATTTTTGCGAGCTGTCTGATCCCTCAGTGAGTCCACTTACACATTGCAAAGGCCATGATAGGATAACCATAGATGAATCATGTGGCTCACCTTTAGTTGTCCTCGCAAACCTCAAATAGTTCATTCAACAAGAATGTGCAACATTTCAACTATGCTCCTTGAATGCAGTGTTTCGCGATTGAGATTGTGTCTAGGATGCATTCTCTTTTAGTGTAGTGCCTCATTGTTTTCCCAGCTATCAAAGAGAAGGAAAATTTTACCGCTGGGTTTTTGATGAGGTCAATTTTTGCTCCCTTTCCTCCTCTTCTTGTCTCATAATTTTTGTAGTAATCACAATCCCTTGTCTTTTTAGATCTCTTGGACAAATTTTGGAAGGTCATTGAGACATCGCTTCCCTCCAATGATAATCTTGTGAGTCTATGTATGTCCTCTACATGAATTTGGATCTCCCTCTCAAGCCATAATGATCTGTTCTGAATTGTGCTCATCAGGAACGTTGTGCACTGCATTGCTTCTCCCATCATCCCAAATACTGGGTGCCTCCTGAGGTGCAAGATAGTTGACCTCTAATGATTATATTTGGATCAAGGACCTAATTGATAGCTCAAATTTAAAAGTATTTGAAAGTGTGTCGAACCTGAGTGACCAGATAGATCTTGTCTTCCTGATTCCAGCACCATGAACGTTTTAAAAAACTGACATAGTATGAAGAAGTTATCGTGATTTGAAAACTCCAGTAAACTGCAAATTTTGGATTTTGACCAGGTATGACTGGGTTTTTGAAAAGTAAAAAAAGAGAATATTCCAAGGAATATTCCTTCTAAACGAATTACAGGTTGGCAATTGGCATGTTCATATTGGATAATTGGTTAACCATTGTGGTTTTTGGCCAATTAGAGGCCGCCACGTGGCAGGTCTGGAGGCCGATACATGGTCTTAGTTTGGTGGTGTAAAAATTTGTTATGGCCATCGGAGTCGACCCCGAGACCTCCAAGTGCACACGCCCACGCGTTATCATATAGGGTATCAGTTGTGACTTAACCCTTTAGTTCACCAGCTATACTTAAATTTTAATGCAATGTTGAGCAGGGGTTGGGGACTACCGGCTGTCCCAACCCATCGGCAGCCCCGTGGAGTGGTCACATGTTACAATAACAAACCACGGCAACAAATGTTAACCCGGCGGCTAATCAACCATAATCTCCATCGTTGAATGTTCATATGGTGTGGTTACTCCGTGAGGTGAAGGTTTTGTCCGACGGTTATTCTAACCGCAACCTCCGCCATTCAATGTTGTCACATGCCGTGGAGTTATGTAATGGTTAGATCGCCGACGTTTTCTCCACAATGGTTATTACACCTCCCTCCATTGTGTTCACATGCAATGGCTATGTTTCATGCTATCCCAACAGTTACAGTTAGACTATCGGAGAATTAGTAGCGCGCCCCAAATCTGCATAATTTTCCGAACTTAACTGCAGTTAAGTGCAGTGCTCCAAAATTGGTGGAGCTGATTTAGGGGTCTTTGGACAAAGTTTTGTTTAGGCTCTATCTTAAGCTAGATTTGTCCATTCTAAGTGTGAATAGTCAATTTTAACTATCTCAGACATTCCAGACTCATTGGTTAAGGTTTCAAAGCCATCAAAGGAATTTTGAGCGATATTTTTCATCATAGAAGTTCTAGGGGCCAGCGGCAGTTTGAGCCCTAGACAGGGAAACTAGAGGCCTTAATTAGGAATTTAATAGTAAATTTTGGATTTTTTAGACATTACATAACTAATGGTGAGGTTTGGAGAGCCACTAGAGGACTTCTAAAGGCCGAGATGCTTCAGAGAAGTTCCAAGGGTCACCAGGGCCACCAAGTGCCAGCAGGAGAATAAGGCCTATCTAGAGCAGCCATTATCCATTCTCAGCAAACCAATAGTAATTTATGAATGTATTGATACTTATGAATCCATTGATGGAGTTTGAAAAAGCTTTTGAGGACTTCTGAAAGTCGAGATGAATCAAAGAAGTTTTCAGTGACCCTAGAGCCAAGGGGTTCCACCAGGTTTTCGAGGCGTAAGCAGAGCATCCGGAGGACAATTTCAGGAAATGAATAGTCTATTCTGCCTATTTCAAAAATTTTGAATCCATTGAAGGAATTTTTAGAGTCATTTGGATACTTCTAAAGGTCGAGAACCCACAAGGAAGTTTCGGGCAGCTTAGGGCCATCAGTGGATGGAGGACTAGATTTGGGAGCCAGAGCTCATTTTGAGAAAATGATTAGTCTATTTTGGAGGGATGATATGTGATGGAGACTGTAGAAAAGGTTTTAAGGACTTAAAAGGATTTCTTAAAATATTATTTCCACAAATAATTTTAGGGAACCTTAAGGCACCGACAACAGAAATCAAGTCTAAGGGAACCTAGTTCTTTCTTTAGATTGATAACAGCCATGACAGGGGTATGATGGTATTCTAAACCCAATGGTACAACCCAAATAACCATTGGAGTTAATTATTTACTTGTAAAATAATTTTCCCATTATAATCCCAAGCAACCAAGTCAGTTGACATAGTCTCAAGGAGACGTAGCCCACGATATTCGAGTGAAATGATTTATTAAATTTTTTGTTATGTGTTGATGTTTATTTTCTGAACTTTATGGATGTTGCACATGCTTAATATCAACAAAAAAAAATGTTCTTAAATCACTTAAACAGTTAACAAACATACACCTGTTTCAAGTAATTATTTATGCACAGTCATGTATAAGCAAGATCATTTATTTGTTTAACTGAGGGGGAGGTGCTTGCGCATGAGAATTTTAAGTTATCCACCCATCTTTAGACTAGGTTGGTATTAGAGCACTAGGTTTCTAGCTTGACAAAGCACTAGGTTGCTTGTTTGACTTGAAAGGTGTTTAATAGTGCAAATAATTTGATTGTTTGAAAATTGACTGTTGCTTACAAGTTTGATTTTGCTAGAGGTGAAGGAAAATATATTGTTAGCTAAGTCCAAAAGAGGACAAGAAGGAACAAGAGCTGAAGGAACCTTCCTTACCCAAAGGACCTCAAGGCAACCCTTGAAGCACAAGAGGGTTTGTTTGCAAAAGGCTGCTTGAAGAAGAGCTTGACTCTATAGCCATTTTGTTAAGAAGCTTTGTCAATTTTTTTTGAAAGCTTTGTGATTTTTTTTTGAAGTTATTTAGTTCATTGACATAATGATGACAACTTCTTCAAGTGAGGTTTCAAAATCCTCCTTCTTCACAAGATTCTTCGATGAAGAAATGAAGCGAGACTTCTCCATCCTTAAGGATAGGGTGCAAATTTTGTTTGAAGATAGAAAGGAAAGCACTATAATTCATGAGAAATTGGTTGATATGAAGCAAGAGAATGAAGAAATTCTTCAAAGAATGTATGATATGGAGATGCAGCTCCATCAAGCCCAAGAGGCCTTAACCAAACACATGCTTGAAGTAGAGGTAAAACACTCAAATTTGTCTTCAATTTCCTCTTCACATAGGTGTGTAGGTTCATTTGAAAAGCACACTATAGGTATAGGGTCCAAGTTGATGTTAAAAATGGGCTACGAAGGCAAGGGTTTAGGAAAACATGCACAAGGCATGATTGCTCTTATTTTGGTTGAGGAAAGACCTAAGAAGTTTGATCTAGGCTATGTTCAATCTTATGGAGGCTGGAAAAGTGAGTGTGTTGTACTCTCATCTACTGAACAGATCAAGTAGTCAGTCTTTTGGGGTCCAAAATATTCCCAATGGGGATGTGTGATCAGATTTGGATCAAGGACCTAAGTGATAGCTCAAATTTCAAAGTGTTCGAAAGCATGTCGAACTTGAGCAATCAGATAGATCTCGTCTTCCTGATTCCAGTGCCGTGAACGGTTTGAAAAACTGACACCGTATGAAGAATTTATCACGATTTGAAAATTCAAGTAAACTACAAATTTTGGCTTTTGATCAGGTTTGACTGGGTTTTTGAAAAGTCAAAAAAAGAGAATATTATAGGGAATATTCCTTGAATATTCCCCAAAATATTCCCCAGAATATTCCTTCTGGACGAATTACAGGCTGACAAGTGGTATGTTAATATTGGAGAATTCGTTGACCATTGTGGGTTTTGGGCAATCAGAGGCTGCCACGTGGCAAGCTCAGAGGCTACCATGTGGCCAAGGTTTGGTGGTGTAATTTTTTGTTATGGCCACCAGAATCAACCCCGAGACCTCCGAGCATGCACGCCCATGCCTTACCGTCTGGACTATCATTTGTGACTTAACCCTTTATTTCACTGGATATACTTAAAGTTTAATGCAATTTTGAGCGGGGTTTGGGGACCGCCAGCAGTCCCAACCCGCCGGTGGCCCCGCGGAATGGTCACATGTTACAATAACAAAACATGATAGAAAATGTTAACCCGATGGCTAATCAACCGTAACCTCCACCATTGAATGTTCATATGGCATGGTTACTTCGCGAGGTTAAGGTTTTTTCCGACAGTTATTCTAACCGCAACCTCCGTCGTTCAAGGATGTCACATGTCATGGAGTTATGTAACGGTCAGTTCGTCGACGTTTTCTCCGCAATAGTTATTACACCTCCCTCCATTGCGTTCACATGCAATTGCTAAGTTTAATGCCATCCCAGATAGTTCTGGTTAGACTGGCAAAGAATTAGTAGCACGCCCCAAATCTGCAGAATTTTCCAAATTTAACTGTAGTTAAGTGCAGTGCTCCAAAATTGTTGGAGCTTATCTAGGGGTCTCTGAACAAAATTTTGTTTAGGCTCTATCTTGAGCTATATTCATCCATTCTGAGAGTGTGAATTGTCAATTTCGACTATATCAGACATTCCAGACTTAATGGTGAGGTTTTCAAATACATCAGATGACTTTTGAGTGAGATTTTGCATCGGATAAGCTATAGGGGCCACCAAGGGCCACCAGCAGTTCGAGGCCTAGCCAGGGCAGCTAGAGGCCTTATTCAAGAAAAACACAGTCAATTTTCAATGTTTTTGACATTATGGAAATAATGGTGATGTTTCAAGAGCCAATAGAGGACTTTTTAAGGCCAATATTCTTTAGAGAAGTTTGAAGGGTGACCAGGGCCACCAAGTGCCAGCAGGACAATGAGGCCTATCTAGAGCAACCAGTATCCATTCTCAACAAAAAAATAGTCATTTATGACTATATTGATACTTTTGAATCCATTTATGGAGTTTTCAGAAGCTTTTGAGTACTTATAAAAGTCGATATTATTTAGAAAAGTTTTCAGTGACCCAAGAGCCAAGGGTGCCACCAAGTGTTGGAGGCGTAACCGGAGCAGTCGGAGGCCAATTTCAGTGAATGAATAGTCCATTCTGACAATTTCAAACATTCTGAATCAATTTAAGGGATTTTTAGAATCATTTGGATACTTTGGAAGGTCGATAACTCACAGGGAAGTTTCGGGCAGCCAAGGGCCATCAGTGGATGGAGGCCTAGATTGGGGAGCCAGAGCTCATTTTGAGCAAATAATGAGTCTATTTTGGACATATGATATGTTTTGGAGACTGTATAAAAGGTTTCAAGGACAAAATTATTTCTTAAAGGATTAGTGCCACAGAGAAGCTCAGGGAAGCTTAATGCACCGATAGCAAAAATCAAGTCTAAGGGAACCTAGTTGTCTCTTCAGAGTGATGACAACCATGACAAGGGTATGATGGTCTTCTAAACCCAATGGTACACCCCAAAAAACCATTGGAGCTAAGTATTTACTTGTAAAATAAATTTCCCATTATAATCCAAAAGAGCCAATTCAGTTGACATAGGCTCAAGGAGACGTTGCCGACGATATTCGGGTAAACTCCTTTATTAAATTTTTTGTTATGTGTTGATGTTTATTTGCTGAAATTTATGGATTTTTCACATGCTTAATATCAGCAAAAAAAAATGTACTTAAAGCACTTAAACAGTTAAAAACATACACCTGTTTCAAGTAATTATTTTTGCACAGTCATGTATAAGCAAGATCTTTTATTTTTTTAACTAAGTGAGAGGTGCTTGTGCATAAGAATATCAAGTTATCCACCCATTTTCAGATCATTTCGGTATCAAAAAACTAGGTTGCTAGCTTGACAGAGCACTAAGTTGCTTGTTTGACTTGGAAGGTGTTTAACAGTGCAAAGAATTTGACTGTTTGCAAATTGTTTGTTGCTTACAAATTTTAGTTTGCTAGAGGTGAAGGGAAAGATACTGTTAGCTAAGTTCAGAAGAGGAAAAGAATGAAGAAGGGTTGAAGGCATCTTCCTTACCCAAAGGACCTCAAAGCAACCCTTGAAGCACAAGAGGGTTTGTTTGCAAAAGGCTACTTGAATAAGAGCTTGACTCTACAACCATTTTGTTAAGAGGCTTTGTCAATTGTTTTTGAAAGCTTTGTGAATTTTTTTCGAACTTCTTTAGTTCACTGACATAATGATGAAAACTTCTTCAAGTGAGGTTTCAAAATCCTCCTCCTTCAAAATATTCTTTGATGAAGAAATGAAGCAAGACTTCTCCATCCTGAAGGATAGGGTGAAAATTTTGTTTGAAGGTAGATAGAAAAGCACTAGACTTTGTGAGAAATTGGTTGCTATGAAGCAAGAGAAAGAAGAAATTCTTCAAATAATGCATGCGATGGAGATGCAGCTCCATCAAGCCTAAGAGGCCTTAACCAAACACATGCTTGAAGCAAAGGTAAAACACTTAATTTTTTCTTCAATTTCCTTTTTGGATAGATGTGTAGGTTCATTTGAAAATCACACTAGATGTATAGGGTCCAAGTTGATGTTAAAAATGGGTTATGAAGGCAAGGGTTTACGCAAACATGCACAAGGCATGATTGATCCTATTTTGATTGAGGAAATAACTAAGAATTTTGGTCTAGGTTGTGTTCAATCTTATGGAGAAAAATCTAAAGCCATGAAGGCATTTGAGACAACTTCAAGAAGAAATTTGGTTCCAAGTTCTAAACCACAAACATGTCAAGTTTGTTTTCAAGTTGATTGCCATTGTTTGAAGCCTATGTTGCAACAATAATTTTGTATTCTTGCAGCTTATGGTGAGCATGAGAGTTCCAACAGCTATCAAGACATGGACACTGATGTTAGTATTCAAAAGAAAACTAGAACTTCTACAAGTTCATCTCCTCATGACGGTAAAAAAACATGGACATGCAAAGCAACATGCGAGTTATAATTCTTCCCATAGTCAAGTTGATTATGTTTCTGTAAAGCATGGAAAATTTGCATGCAAGAATGCAAGAAAGAGTTTTTGATATTTTTGTGGTTTGTGTAAAAATGATGTTTCAAAATGCTCGAAGAGGATGGAGGCATACAGGAAACAGTTGAAGAGAAGGCAACTTGCTCAGAAGGTGCAAAAGACTTGCACACATTTCCAAAAGAAGGGACATTTTGTATCCCAATGTTGGACATTGCATCCAACTAATCATCCAAATAATTTGAAGCAAGAGGATAAAAACACTAGAAAAAGTGGAACCAAAGATTCCATCATTGATGTGAGAACATATGTTTCACATGAAGAAGATTTTTAGCAGCAAAAATCGCCATGGAAGTGGCTTGGTAAGAAGTGGTTTGACTTCTTAACCCAGTAAGACATACATTCATTTGTACATATGAAAATTTTAGTTATGTATGCATTTTTTTTGGAAACTTATGTTTGTTTGAGCCACCTTGGATCGATGATCAAGGACATGATGTTCAGCTACCTTCTATTGAATTTTTCTCGCCAAAATTTCTGGATGAGCAAGGAAGACAATTCTTGACAGGAGGATGAGAGCATCCAAGCAAGGAAAAGTGTATGGAGGCTGGAAAAGAGAGAGTGTTGTACTCTCATCTACTGAATAGATCATGTAATCAATATTTTGGGGTCCAAAAGATTCCCAATGGGGGGGTGTGATTAGCTTTGGATCAAGGACCTAAGTGATAGATCAAATTTCAAAGTGTTAGAAAGTATGTCGAACCTGAGCGATCAGATAGATCTTGTCTTCATGATTACGGTGTCGTGAACGGTTCGAAAAACCGACACTGTAAGAAGAATTTATCGTGATTTGAAAAGTCTAGTAAACTACAAATTTGGCTTTTGACCAGGTTTGACTAGGTTTTTGAAAAGTCAAAAGAAGAGAATATTCCAAGGAATATTCTTAGAATATTCCTTCTCGACGAAATACAGGCTGACAAGTGGCATGTTCATATTGGAGAATTGGTTGACCATTGTGGTTTTTTTCCAATCAAAGGCTACCACGTGGCCCAGATTTGGTGGTGTAAAATTTTGCTATGGCCACCGGAGTCGACCCCGAGACCTCTGAGCGCGCACACCCACGCCTTACCATCTAGGATATCATTTGTGACTTAACCCTTTATTTCACCGGCTATACTTAAATTTTAATGTAATGTTGAGTGGGGGTTGGGGACCGTTGGCGGTCCCAACCTATCGATAGCCCTGAGGAGTGGTCACATGTTACAATAACAAACCACGACAGAAAATGTTAACCCGATGGCTAATCAGCTATAACCTCCATCGTTGAATTTTCATATGGCATGGTTACTCTGCGAGGTTAAGGTTTTTTCCGACGGTTATTCTAACCAAAACCTCTGTCATTCAATGCTGTCACATTCCATGGAGTTATGTAATGGTCAGTTCGCCGACATTTTCTCCGCAATGGTTATTACACCTCCCTCCATTGTGTTCACATGCAACGGCTAAGTTTAATTCCATCCATGAAAATTACCGTTAGACTGGCAGAGAATTAGTAGCGTGCCCCAAATCTGCGGAATTTGCTAAATTTAACTGCAGTTAAGTGCAGTGCTCCAAAATTGGCGGAGCTGATTTAGGGGTCTCTGGACAAAATTTTGCTTAGGCTCCATCTTGAGCTAGATTCGTCCATTCTGAGGGTGTGAATAGTAAATTTTGACTATCTCAGACATTCCAGACTCGTTGGTGGGGGTCACAAAGTCATCAGAGGACTTATGAGCGATATTTTTCATCAAAGAAGTTCTAGGGGCCACTAGGGCCACCAGGGGCCAACAGCATTTTGAGGCCTAGCTAGGGAAACTAGAGGCCTTGATCAGGAAACCAATAGTCAATTTTGGATTTTTTATACATTATGGAACTAATGGTGAGGTTTTTAGAGCTAGTAGATGACTTATGAAGGCCTATATGCTTCAGAGAAGTTCCAAGGGTCACTAGGGCCACCAAGTGCGAGCAGGAGAATGAGACCTATCTAGAGCAACGAGTATCCATTCTCAGCAAAAAAATAGTCATTTCTAAATATATTGATACTTATGAATCCATTTATGGAGTTTCCATAAGCTTTTGAGGACTTCTAAAAGTCGATATGCTTCAGAGAATTTTTTAGTGACCTGAGAGGCAGGGGGTGCCACCAGGTGTTGGAGGTGTAACTGGAGTAGCCAGAGGCCAATTTCAGTGAATGAATAGTATATTCAGAATATTTCAGATATTATGAATCCATTTAAGGGATTTTTATAGTAAATTGGATAATTCTGAAGGTTTTGAACCCAGAGGGAAGTTTTGGGCAGTTGAGGGCCATCAGTGGATGGAGGCCTAGATTGGGGAGCCAGTGCTCACTTTGAGAAAATTATTAGTCTATTTTGGAGGTTAGATATGTACTGGAGACTATAGAAAAATTTCCAGGTACAGAAAATGATTTCTTAAATCATTAGTGCCACACAGAAGCTGAGGGAATCTTAAGGCACTGACAATATAAATCAAGTCTAAGGGAACCTAGTTCTTTCTTCAGAGTGATGAAAACCATGATAGGGGTGTGATGGTAATATAAACCCAATGCTACAGCCTAAATAACCATCAGATTTAAGTATTTACTTGTAAAATAAATTTCCCATTATAATCCCAAAGAGCCAAGTTAGTTGACATAGGCTCAAGGAGACGTAGCCCACGATATTCGGGTGAACTCCTTTATTAATTTTTTTTGTTATGTTTTGATTTTTATTTGATTAACTTTATGGATGTTGCACACTCTTAATATCAGCAAAGAACAATTGTTCTTAAAGCTCTTAAACAGTTAAAAATATTAGACCTGTTTCAAGTAATTATTTCCGCACAGTCATGTATAAGCAAGATCTTTTATTTGTTTAACTAAGTGGGAGGTGCTTTCACATAAGCATTTCAAGTTATCCACCCATTTTCAGATTAGGTTGGTATCAGAGCACTAGGTTTCTAGCTTGATAGAACACTAGGTTGCTTGTTTGACTTGAAAGGTGTTTAACATTGCAAAGAATTTAACTGTCTGCAAATTGACTGTTGATTACAAGTTTGAGTTTGCTATAGGTGAAGGGAAAGCTACTTTTAGCTAAGTCTAGACGAGGAAAAAAATGAAGAAGGGCTGAAGGCATATTCATTACCAAAAGGACCTCAAGGCAACCCTTGAAGCACAAGAGGGTTTGTTTTCAAAAGGCTGCTTGAAGAAGATCATGACTCTACAGCCATTTTGTTAAGAAGCTTTGTCAATTGTTTTGGAAAGCTTTGTGAATTTTTGTTGAAGTTATTTATTTCATTGATATAATGATGACAAATTCTTCAAGTGAGGTTTCAAAATAATCCTTCTTCACAAGATTCTTCGATGAAGAAATGAAGCGATACTTCATCCTGAAGGATAGGGTGCAAATTTTGTTTGAAGATATAAAGTAAAGCACTAGACTTCGTGAGAAATTGGTTTCTATGAAGCAAGAGAAATAAGAAATTCTTCAAAGATGCATGAGATGGAGATGCAGCTCCATCAAGCCCAAGAGGCCTTAACCAAACACATGCTTGAAGCAGAGGCAAAACACTGAAATTTGTATTCAATTTTCTCTTCAGATAGATGTGTAGGTTCATTTGAAAAGTGCAATAGAGGTATAGGGTCCAAGTTGATGTTAAAAATGGGCTATGAAGGCAAGGGTTTATGCAAACATGCACAAGGCATTATTGATCCTATTTTGGTTGAGGAAAGACCTAAGAATTTTGGTCTAGTCTATGTTCAACCTTATGGAGAAAACTCTAAAGTCGTGAAGGCATTTGAGACAAATTCAAGAAGAACTTTTGTTCCAAGTTCTAAACCACAAACACGTCAAGTTTGATTTCAAGTTGATTTCCATTGTTTGAAGCCTATGTTGCAGCAAGAAGTTTGTAGACATATATCTTACGGTGAGCATGAGAGTTCTGATAGCTATCAAGACATGAACACTGATTCTAGTCTTCAAAAGAAAGATGGAACTTCTACAAGTTCATCTCCTCATGAAGGTAAAAAATATGGACATGCAAAGAAACATGCGAGGTATATTTCTTCCCATAGTCAAGTTGATTATGTTTCTGTAAAGCATGGCATCTGCATGCAAGAATGGAAGAAAGAGTTGTTGTTCTTTTTGTGGTTTTTGTAACCGTGATGTTTTAAAATGGTCGAAGAGGATGGAGGCATACAAGAAACAGTTGAAGTGAAGGCAACTTCCTCAGAAGGTGCAAAATACTTTCACACATTTCTAGAAGAAGGGACATTTTGTTTCCCAATGTTGTTCATTGCATCCAACTAGTCATCCCAAGCATTTGAAGCAATAAGATAAAAATACTGGCGAAAGTGGAACCAAAGATTCCATCATTGATGTGAGAATAGATGTTTTACATGAAGAATATTCTCAGTAGCAAAAATTGTCATGGAAATGGCTTGGTAAGAAGTGGTTTGAATTCTTAACCCAGTAAGACATACATTCATTTGTACATATGAAAATTTCAATTATGTATGCATTTCTGTTGGAAACTTATGTTTGTTTGAGCCACCTTGGATCGATGATCAAGGACATGATGTTCAGCTACCTTCTATTTAAGTTTTATTGCAAGGAAGACAATTCTTGACAAGAGGACCAGAGCATCTAAGAAAGGAAGTTTTGGCTACCTTCGAGTTTGGGTTCAAAGGCAATAAACCAAGCAAGGAAAAGTGTATGGAGACTGGAAAAGAGAGGTTTTTGTACTCTCATCTACTGAACAGATCAGGTAATCAGTATTTTGGGGTCCAAAAGATTCCCAATGGCGAGGTGTGATCAGATTTGGATCAAGGACCTAAGTGATAGCTCAAATTTCAAAGTGTTCAAAAGTGTGTAAGACTTGAGCGATCGAATATATCTCGTCTTCCTGATTCCAGCACCATGAACGGTTCGAAAAACCGACACAATATGAATAATTTATCGCGATTTGAAAAGTCTAGTAAACTACAAATTTTGGCTTTTGACGAGGTTTGACTGGGTTTTTGAGAAGTCAAAAAATAGAATATTCCAGGTAATATTCCTGAAATATTCCCCAAAATATTCCTTTTCGACAAATTACAGGCTAACAAGTTGCGTGTTCATATTGGAGAATTGGTTGACCATTGTGGTTTTTGGAAAATCAGAGGTCGCCACGTGGCAGGCCTAGAGGCCTCCACGTGGCCCAGGTTTGGTGGTGTAAAATTTTGTTATGGCCACCAGAGTCGACCCCAAGACCTCCGAGCACGCACACCCATGCCTTACCATTTGGGCTATCAGTTGTGACTTAACATTGTACTGCACCGGCTATACTTAAATTTTAATGCAATGTTGAGCGGGGTTGGGGACCACCGGTGGGTTGGCCTCGTGGAGTGGTCACATGTTACAATAAAAAACCACGACAGCAAATGTTAACCCAACGGCTAATCAACCATAACCTTCTTCTTTGAATGTTCATATGGTGTGGTTACTCCGCGAGGTTAAGGTTTTGTCCGACGGTTATTCTAACCGCAACCTCCGTCGTACAATCCTGTCGCATGCCGTGGAGTTATGTAACGGTCAGTTCGCCGACGTTTTCTCCGCAACGGTTATTACACCTCCCTCCATTGCTTTCACATGCAATGTCTAAGTTTAATTCCATCCCTGAAAGTTATAGTTAGACTAGCATAGAATTAGAAGCGTGACCCAAATCTGCATAATTTACTGAATTTAACTGCAGTTAAGTGTAGTGCTCCAAAATTGGTGGAGCTGATTTAGGGGTCTCTCGACAAAATTTTGTTTAGGCTCTATTTTGAGCTAGATTCATCCATTATGAGAGTGTGAATAGAAAATTTTGAATATATAAGACATTCCAGACTCATTGGTGAGGGTTGTAGATCCATCAGAGGACTTATGAGTGATATTTTTCATCGGAGAAGTTCTAGGGGCCATTAGGGCCACGATGGGCTAGCAACAGTTTGAGGCCTAGCTAGGGAATCTAGACGCCTTAATCAGGAAACCAATAGTAAATTTTGGATGTTTCAGACATTCTAGAACTAATGGTTACGTTTTCAAATCCGGTAGAGGACTTCTGAAGGCCTAGATTCTTCAAATAAGTTCCAAGGGTCACTAGGGCCACCAAGTGCCAGCAGGAGAATGAGGCCTATTCAGAGCAGCTAGTATCCATTCTCAACAAAACAATAGTCATTTTTGACTGTATTGATACTTCTAAATCCATTGATGGAGTTTCCAGAAGATTTTTCGGACTTCTTTAAGTCGATATTCTTCAGAGAATTTTTTAGTGACCTAAGAGCCAGGGGGTGCCACCGGGTGTTGGAGGTGTAATCGGAGTAGCCGCAGGAAAATTCAGCGAATGAATAGTCTATTCAGACTATTTAAAATTTTATAAATCCATTAAAGGGATTTTTAGAGTAATTTGGATAATTCTGAAGGTCAATAACCCACAGGGAAGTTTTAGGCAGTCGAGGGCCATCATTGGATGGAGGCCTATATTGGGGAGCCAAAGCTTATTTTGAGCAAATGATAAGTCTATTTTGGAGGTATGATATGTGTTAGAGACTGTATAAAAGGTTTTAGGGATAGAAAATGATTTCTTAAAGGATTAGTGCTATAAATAATCTCAGGGAAGCTTAAGGCACCAACAGCAGAAATCAAGTATAAGGGAACGTAGTTCTTTCTTCCGAGTGATGACAGCCATGATAGGGGTATGATGGTATTATAAACCCAATGGTAAAACCCAAACAACCATTGGAGTTAATTATTTACTTGTAAAATAAATTTCCCATTATAATCCCAAAGAGACAAGTCAGTTGACATAGGCTCAAGGAGACGTAGCCCTTGTTATTCGAGTGAACTCCTTTACTAAATTTTATGTTATGTGCTGATGTTTATTTTCTGAAATTTATGGATGTTTCACATGCTTAATATCATAAAAAAAAAATGTTCTTAAAGCACTTAAAAAGTCAAAAAACATACACATATTTCAAGTAATTATTTTTGCACAGTCATGTATAAGCAAGATATTTTATTTTTTTAACTGACTGGGAGGTGCTTGCACTTAAGAATTTCAAGTTATCCACCCATTTTCAGATCAGGTTGGTATCATAGCACTAGGTTTCTAGCTCGAAAGAGCACTAGGTTTCTTGTTTGACTTGAAAGGTGTTTAACAGTGCAAAGAATTTGACTATTTTCAAATTGACTGTTGCTTACATGTTTGAGTTTGCTAGAGGTGAAGGGAAAGCTATTGTTAGCTAAGTCTAGAAGAGGAAAAGAAGGAAGAAGGGCTGAAGGCATCTTCCTTATCCAAAGGACCTCAAGGAAACCCTTGAAGCACAAGAGGTTTGTTTGCAAAAGGCTGCTTGAAGAAGAGCTTAACTCTACAACCATTTTGTTAAGAAGCTTTTTCAATTGTTTTTGAAAGCTTTGTGAATTTTTGTTGAATTTATTTAGTTCATTGAAATAATGATGAAAACTTATTCAAGTGAGGTTTCAAAATCCTCCTCCTTCACAAGATTATTCGATGAAGAAATGAAGTGAGACTTCTCCATCCTGAAGGATAGGGTGAAAATTCTGTTTGAAGATAGAAGGGAAAGCACTAGATTTCGTGAGAGATTGGTTACTATGAAGCAAGAGAAAGAATATATTCTTCAAAGAATGCATGAGATGGAGATGTAGCTCCATCAAGCCTAAGAGGCCTTAACCAAACACATGCTTGAAACAGAGGTAAAACACTCAAATTTGTCTTCAATTTCCTCTTCAGATATATTTGTAGGTTTATTTTAAAAGAACACTAGAGGTATATGGTCCAAGTTGAGGTTAAAAATGGGCTAAGGCAGGGGTTTAGGAAAACATGCACACAGCATGATTGATCCTATTTTGGTTGAGGAAAGACCTAAGAAGTTTGGTCTAGGCTATGTTCAATCTTATGGTGAAACCTCAAAAGTTGTGAAGGCATTTGAGACAAATTCAAGAAGAAATTTTGTTCCAAGTTATAAACCACAAACATGTCAAGTTTGTTTTCAAGTTGATTGTCATTGTTTGAAGCCTATATTGTAGCAAGAAGTTTGTAGACTTGCAGCTTATGGTTAGCATGAGATTTCTGACAACTATGAATACATGAACACTAATGTTAGTCTTCAAAAGAAAGCTGGAAATTCTACAACTTCATCTCCTCATGAAGGTGAAAAAGATGGACATGCAAAGCAACATGCGAGGTATAATTCTTCCCATAGTCAAGTTGATTATGTTTCTATAAAGCATGGAAAATCTGCATGCAAGAATGGAAGAAAGATTTGTCTTTATTTTTGTGGTTTGTGTAACCATGATGTTTCAAAATGCTCGAAGAGGATGGAGGGATATAAGAAACAATTGAAGTGAAGGAAAATTGCTCAAAAGGTGCAAGGAATTGCACACATTGCTAGAAGAAGGGACATTTTGTTTCCCAATGTTGGACATTGCATCCAATTAATCATCCCAAGAATTTGAAGCAAGAGGATAAAAATACTGGCGAAAGTGGAACCAAAGATTCCATAATTGATGTGAGAATAGATGTTTCACATGAAGAAGATTTTGACCAGAAAAAATCGCCATGGAAGTGGCTTGGTAAGAAGTGGTTTGACTTCTTAACCCATTAATACATACATTCATTTGTACATATGAAAATTTCAGTTATGTATGCATTTCTATTGGAAACTTATGTTTGTTTGAGCCACCTTGGATCGATGATCAAGGAAATGATGTTCGGCTACATTCTATTGAAATTTTCTTGCCATAATTTATGAATGAGAAAGGAAGACAATTCTTGACAGGAGAACCAGAGCATCTAAGAAGGGCAGTATTGACTACCTTCGAGTTTGGGTCAAAGGCACTAAGCCAAGCAAGGAAAAGTGTATGGAGGCTGGAAAAGAGAAGGTGTTGTACTCTCATCTACTGAACAGATCAGGTAATCATTCTTTTGGGGTCCAAAATATTCCCAATGGGGAGGTGTGATCAGATTTGGATCAAGGACGTAAGTGATAGCTCAAATTTCAAAGTGTTCGAAAGTGTGTCGAACTTGAGCGACTGGATAGATATCATCTTCCTGATTGTGGCGCCATGAACGGTTTGAAAAACTGACACCGTATGAATAATTTATCGTGATTTGAAAAGTGGAGTAAACTCTAAATTTTGGCTTTTAACCAGGTTTGACTGGGTTTTTGAAAAGTAAAAAAAAAGAGAATATTCCAGGAAATATTCATAGAATACTCCTAGAAAATTCCTTGAAATATTCCTTCTAAACGAATTACAGGAAGACAAGTGGCATGTTCATATTGGAGAATTGGTTGACCATTGTGGTTTTTGGCTAATCAGAGGCCGCCACGTGGCCCAGATTTGGTGGTGTAAAATTTTGTTATGGCCACCAAAGTCGACCTCAAGACCTCCGAGTGTGCACACCCATGCCTTAGCGTCTCGGATATCAGCTGTGACTTAACCCTTTGGTGTACCAGCTATACTTAAATTTTAATGCAATGTTGAGTGAGGGTTGGGGACCCCCGGCGGTCCCAACCTGTCGGCGGCCCTGTGGAGTGGTAACATGTTACAATAACAAACCACGACAACAAATGTTAACCCGACGGCTAATAAACCGTAACCTCTGCCATTTAATTTTCATATGGCGTGGTTACTCCATGAAGATAAGGTTTTGTCCGATGGTTATTCTAACCGCAACCTCCATCGTTCAATGCTATCACATGCCGTGGAGTTATGTAACCGTTAATTCGTCGATGTTTTCTCTGCAACGCTTATTAAACCTCCCTCCATTGTGTTCACATGCAAAGGATTAGTTTAATGCCATCCCTAATAGTTACGGTTAAACTAGCCTAGAATTAGCAGCGCACCCCAAATCTGTGAAATTTTCCAAATTTAACTGTAGTTAAGTGCAGTGCTCCAAAATTGGTGGAGTTGATTTAGGGGTCTCTGGACAAAAAAAAATTAAGCTTTACCTTGATCTATATTCGTCCATTATTAGAGTGTGAATAGTCGATTTTGACTATCTTAGACATTCTAGACTCATTGGTGAGAGTTTCATATCCATTAGAGGAATTACGAGTGATATTTTTCATCAGAGAAGTTCTAGGGGCCACCAGGGGCACCAGGGACCAGCAGTAGTTTGAGGCCTAGCCAGGCCAGCTAGAGGCCTTAATTAGGAAAAAAATAGTCAATTTTGGATGTTTAAGACATTTTGGAACTAATGGTGAGGGTTTTAGGGCCATTAGAGGACTTCTAAATGTTGAGATTCTTCAGAGAAGTTCCAAGGGTCACTAGGGCCACCAAGTGCCAGTAAGAGAATGAGGCCTATCCAGAGCAACCAATATCCATTCTTAGCAAACCAATAGTCATTTCTGAATGTATTTATACTTATGAATCCATTTATGTAGTTTTCAATAGCTTTTGAGGACTTCTGAAAGTCTATATGCTTCAGAGAAGTTTTCAGTGATCCGAGAGCCAAGGGGTGCCACCAGGTGTTGGAGGCGTAACCGGAGCAGTCAGAAGGCAATTTCAATGAATGAATAGTCTATTCTGACTATTTTAGAAATTATGAATCCATTCAAGGGATTTTCAAATTCATTTGGAGACTTTTGAAGGTCTAGAACCCATAGGGGAGTTTCGGGAAGTCGAGGGCCATCAGTGGATGGAGGCCTAGATTCGAGAGCTAGTGCTCATTTTGAGAAAATGATTAGTTTATTTTGGAGGTATGATATGTGCTGGAGACTTTATAAAAAAATTTAGGGACATAAAATGATTTATTAAAGGATTAGTGCCACAGAGAAGCTCAAGGAATCTTAAGGCACCGACAGAAGAAATCAAGTCTAAGGGAACCTAGTTCTTTCTTCAGAGTGATGACAGCCATGAAAGGGGTATGATGGTATTCTAAACCCAATGTTACAGCCCAAATAACCATTGGAGTTAATTATTTATTTGTAAAATAAATTTCCCATTGTAATCCCAAAGAGCCAAGTCAGGTGACATAGGCTCAAGGAGACGTAGCCCACGATATTCGAGTGAAATCCTTTATTAAATTTTTTGTTATGTGTTGATGTTTATTTTTTGAACTTTATGGATGTTGAACATGCTTAATATCAGCAAAAATAATTTTCTTAAAGCACTTAAACAGTTAAAAAACATACACATGTTTCAAGTAATTATTTATGCATTGTCATGTATAAGCAAGACCTTTTATTTGTTTAACAGAGTGGGAGGTGCTTGCGCATAATCATTTCAAGTTATCCACCTATTTTCAGATCATCTGAATACCTCTGAAATCTAGGTTCATATTTTTTTCTTCACCTCCTCCCTCCGTTGCATAATTTTAAATATATACTTTCCTCTTCATGGCCGAGAACTGTTATGAGTCAGTGAAGTTTGTATCTATCAACGAGGCATTATCGTATTTTCCTATAAATGACTCCATCCTTTGAAATCTTGCGTCGAGATCGGGCTTGATGACTGAGCTTGCTATATTTTTCATCTTCTTTCTTCTTTTGTACACTTGAATTACTGTTGATGGGCTATTACTGTGAACTTCTACTACTGATGCTGCTTCTTTGAACTTTTGTTGTTGATCGGCTGCTTTGAACTTTTGATGTTGAAATCATGCTTATTTTTGTAACTGTTTCTATTTCTGCTAACTCATAATTTCTCCACATTTTGGTGCTTTCTTCCTTCATGCAGGTGAAGTGATGTTACCAACACGAATGAGGCTGATATGACCCCATAGCTAATTAATTATTGTTGACTTTCCCGCGGCTATAATCGTGCGATTAGTTACCGTGGTGAGGTGTATTTTGACATTGTTGATGCTGGATTCGGGAGTCAGGTAGACATGATGGATAATAATTATGGCTTAATATGGCAACTTTATTACGGTATGGGGGTTACTAATTACGATAGTTATTTTTCAAATTCGAGTGATCCTACGGATTGACAATGGTATGATGGGTCATTATGAGTGAATGATATTTGACACACTTAAGCTATCTGACACTGTATAATCTCCCTCCCCCCCCCCCCCAACCACAATTGGTTGCAATGTGGTATCCACATTGCAATAGGGGTGTTTGCTGCTTTGCGGATTCCTGCTCTAATGGGCTGAAAATTCTTAAAATGTAATAATTCTATGTCTCATCTCAGTTGCGAGAGAGTTATTGACTATATATATGCTACTCTAGCCAATTGACTGCTCTCGGGTGTGAGATTTATTTATTTTTTTAAATGTGGGGCTTACTCATGATATGGTTTCAAGTGTGCGCCATTCACCCATCCTTGCAGTTTTTTTCCATCTAGTTGCGCTAGTCTGACCGCGCCTGGGTCTTTAATCTCTATGACATGACACGGTCCCATCCAGTGCATTTAGAGTTTCCCTGGTAACCTTTGGAATTTATTTTCATATATTAGGACTTTTCTGCCAATAATGAATGTTTTGTGCTTGATGTGATGGTCATGCCAGGATTTTTGTCTTTCTTTTTGTACTGATTGATGGAAATCTGACAGAAATATATCTTCTTCAAGCTCCTGCAGTTCATGGAGGCGTGCAGTGATGGAGTCTTCGTATGTAATATGTGTTTTTGAAGAAATTAATAGGCTTGGTATGATAAACTCGACTGGTATTACTGCCTCTTTTCCGTATACCAACTGGAATGGAGTCTAATTGTGAAATCTCTTTATGGTTGTCTTGTATGCCCACAATGTGACAGGTATCCTTTCATCCCAGTCATCGCAGTTGGTGTTGCATATCTTTGATAGTCCTTTTTCCAAGATTTTGTTGAATGCCTCAATGGTTCCATTCGCCTGATGGTGGTACGGGTTGCTTTTGTGGTGTTGTACCATATATTTTTCCAGCAGTGATTTAACTGTAGCATTAATGAAATGTGTGCCTTGATCACTTGTTAGGCTCATAGGAGAGCATAATCTGCTAATTATGTTCTCAAAAATCAATTTGGTTGTTGTGTCTATTGTGCAATCTCTTATAGTTGTCGCCTCTGCGCATCTTGTGAGATAATCAGTTGCGGTGATTATATATCTTGCCTATGAGTGTCGTTCCATTGGTGTAATTGGTCCTATGAATTCAATGCCCCATTTCTCAAATGCCTGCATAACCCTCACAGGTTGCAGTGGTAACTCATCTCAGTGTGACAATCGTCCTATTATTTGGTAGACATCGCATTTTTTCACATATGCTTTGCTATCTTTGTGCACTGTAGGCCACAATAACCCTGCGTGAAGTATTTTCCTTGCAGTGGGTTTTCCGTTTCGATGGCCTCCCACAACTCCACTGTGACATTAACACAATATCTTCTCTTTAATGATCTAGGACACATCTTCAAAAGATATGATCCAATCCCATTTTATATAACTGCCCTGCTATGAGTTGATATTCGGTCTCTTTCACTGCCAGATGTATTTTTTGTGTTGTCGTGTATTCTGTTGGGAATTTCCATGTGGACAGATATGTCGCTATTTTCTCTAGATAGTCTGGGATGGATTCTACTCTGAAGAGTTCAGCATCTAGCGGCTGGTTGTCAAGGGATCCCCCATTTTCCCCGTTCTCCAATCTTGATAAGTGGTCAGGACCAACGTTTAGCTTTCTTGGTTTTACTATTACTTCAAAAGTGAACTCCTGGAATAGTAGTTGCCATCTACAGATTCTGCGTTCAAGCACAGGTTTTTTCACCAAATATTTCAAAGTTGAGTGATCTATGAATAACTTGAATGTACCTCCCAATAAGTAGTGACGAAATTTTTGTAGAGAGTATACCATAGCAAGAGCCTCTCTTTCCGTTGTCGTATAATCTCTTTTAGTTGTGGACAACTTCCTGCTTGCGAAGTACATTGCATGATCTATGGAGGTCTCTCTTGGTTGAGCTAACACCGCTCCCAAATAAATTCTTGAGGCATCAATGTGGACATGAAACTATTTATCCCAATCGGGATGGGCCAAAATGGGTGCACTTTCTAGTTTCTCTTTCAATGTGTCTAGTGCCTTAGTGCATTCATCGTTCCACATAAATTGTTCTGACTTTCGCAAAAAAATTTCCAATGGTGTTGTTATCATTGCATAGTTGCGGATGAATCTCATGTAGTACCCTGTGTGTCCTAGTAGTGACCTCAATTGTTTTACAACCTCTGGTGCTTCCATGTTCACAATGACTGCTACCTTTGTTGGGTCCACACATACACCCTGCTTACAAACGACATGTCCCAAAAGTGTTCCAAAAGGTACTGCAAAGATTCACTTCTTAAGGTTGAGAGAAATTTTAAGTTGTCTACACCTATCAAACATTATTCTAATCAAATTTGCATGGTTCTTTAGTAGACTGTAGACTATCCAATCATCCATGTATGCTTCCAGGAATTTATGGACATAGTCTTTGAATGCTTCTATCACTATCTGTGAAAACACAGCTGGTGCATTCTTTAGTCCAAAAGGCATGACATGGTAAGAAAATGATCCCCATTCTGTTGTGAAAGTAGTTTTCCTTTTGTCTTCTTCCACTATTCTCACCTGATGATATCCTGAGAAGCCATCTATTAATGAGTATGTTTCGTTTCCCGCTACATTGTCAAGAACTTAATCGCTAAATGGAGTTGGAAACAGATCATGAATGCATACGTTGTTGATACTTATGTAGTCTACACATACTCTAATTTCTTATTTCTCCTTTTTACTTTGTATTACAATTGGGCTGACCCATTATGCTTCCTCAACTGGAAAAATCAAGCCTGCCTTCAGCATTTTATCTATCTCTGCTTTAAATTTTTCTTTTACCCTCGGATTCAGGTGGTAAGGCCTATGCTTTACTGGCCTAGCGTCTGGTTTTAAAACTATGCGCATCTCTCCTAGATATCCTTTGATCCCTTTGAGCTCCCCCACTGAAGATGGGAACAAATATTCGTACTCCTGTAACAGGTCAAAGATTTCCTTTCTTGTTTTTGTATCCCAATAATCTCTCATAGATGCAATCTTGGTTTTTTATGTGCTTCCAATATTTTTCTTCTTCGTCTTCAAAGGTTATGTTGAAGATTCTCTAAATCATCATCATCTATCTCCCAGTATATCCTTTTACATGCTACTGATTCTTTGATTTTCTGCTCTGATAAAGATATCTCTTCATCTTCCTGAAGATCTGGAAAGAACAATACTCTTTTAATTTCCTGAAGGGCATTTGTAACTTGTTCTGTATCTCCTTTGAAAGAAAAACATTGCATAAATTTTTCTGCAACTATTTCCCAGGTACCAGATCCTCTCTTCTTCTCTTCTGTCAGGTACCAAGCCTGTGGAATGGTGTCCATTGAATGTATAAATTTATGCACCCACAAATATTCTAGATATCCTTCTTTCCTCCACTTATACTTGCAACTACTTAGATGTGCCAGGGGGTCAGAATCCCTTTGGTACTTCTCTCTGAATTGTGGTCCTGAAGCTTCATGGAATCTAGTTCTTAATGCTCTAGTAATATCTTCCCATCACGAAAGAGAGTTGTGATGGGTAGCCCACCACCTTGCTGACGTGGATTGTAGTGATGCGTCCATGAGAGGGACTCTATGTTCTACTGGTAATTTTTCTTCCACTTTGGTAATGAATGTATTTACTGCATACATATTTGAAAGAGTTGGTTATCCTCTTACCTCTGTACCAATCCAGTTGACTCCTCGAATGTTGGTGCATCTTCTGGTGTTAATTTCATATCCTCCCTATTGCAAATCATCCCATGCTACTTTTGATCCTTAGTCGGAACTCTAAATACTTATCTAGCTTATGGTGCCTCCTGCTGTAGGATTATATAATCTTCTCTCCATCCTGTCATCATCTGGTAGAGTTGATCTAGAAGCTGGGTGTCCTCTCTATTTTCAACAGTCTCGGTGTATCGGGGTCCTTGATATGGGTCCAATGGTTGAACTACTCTGACATCCCCATTTGTAGAAATTTATAAACACAATAATGTATTTCTAGACTCCCCTGATCTAAAAATTAAATCCACTGTTAAATATAGAATCCTTCTACTTAATTCTTTGCAGAAATTAAATTGCCAATTGAAAACACATGAAGAAAAATCAATCACACATAACAAGATGTTTTTACCGGGAAAGCTTAAAGCTAAAACCCCCAACTATCAAATATAATGTATATCATGGAATCATGAAAAAATCTCATACAAAGCTCAGCTCATAGAGCTCTTAGTACAATATACAATCATCTCACACTGTCATACAAAAAATTGGTTCACACATGCACCAATTTACTGCCTCCTGACAACCTACCTCCACTACGTAATCCCTGTTGATGAAGATCCATGAATGAATTAGATATTGCCTTGCCTTGACTGCGCAATCCTCATTGGAAACTCCAATGTGGGTGTATATGCATTGAATGCATCACTATAGTCACAACTGATAGTCAAACACACCCTTTCACCTATCTCTCCACTGGGTATCCACTAGATCTGACATGCAAGTAGTTAACTGTTGTATTTCTTCAATTGCAAGTAAGACACTTCTTGTAAATTAATTAAATAATTAATTCACTGATCTCTCACTAGTGCATCTTCAGTTACAACTAGCACAACTGAGTTTAACTCACTTCACTTATTTAAACTAAATAACAACTAACATAACTACTCTTCCAACTCTGTTACAACTCTACCACAATCAGTTACAATGAATTCCATTGTGCATGTCCCACCAACCAACCTTGGAATGCATAATTTTTTCAGCTAACTTTTTTTCCACATCAGTTAACCGAAATCAAGTGCTCCAAGAGAATAAGTTATTATTTATTGTTGGACTATCATTAAGGGCTAATAATAATTGACATGCATTCTATTTTTAGATTTGCGATCAATAAATAGACTTTTCCCATGATCTAAAAATAGAAACTCATCTAAAGATATAATTTTCTCAACCATCTAGAATTAGTATCCTGCTAATTTTACAATATGCTCACCATTCTAAAAATACACATACACCTAAAAATAGCCTGCGGGCCCCACCTAGTGAAGGTGCTTAATTTTCACTAGGATCATCATCTTGTTGAATCTCAACACTCCCTCTCAAAAAGAAATGGATTAACCTTCACCCAGATCCTATCTCTATGGTATTCTAATTTTCTCCTGGTGAGCACCTTCGTCAAGATATCTACATCTTGATCTTCCATAGGAATGTACTGAAGCAACATGATCTTCCGCTGCACACAATCTCTGATATCATGATACCAGATATCTATATGCTTATATATATCATGAAACACAGTTTAATTGAGAGTTTAATGCAACTCTGATTATCACAATGAATCATTGTAGGATGTTTATGAGAACCAAACAAAACGACCAGGATCTTCCTCATCCAGATAGCCTCAAATGCAGATTGACTTTCTACCATGTATTCCGCTTCCACTGAACTGAGTGCCACTGATCTTTGTTTCCTGCTGTACCAAGAAACAATTGTAGATCCGATACTGAAAACCCCTCCTAATGTGCTCTTTCTGTCTGTTGGGCTGCCTACCCAATCTGCATCTGTGAATCCATGCAAATTCACCTCATCCGTCTGTCTGTACAAAAATCCATACTCAGATGTGCCCCTGAGATATCTCAGGACATGCTTGTCTGCCTTCCAAAAGATCTTGGTAGGATTAACCATCGCTTGACTAAGCTGGTTCACCGCATAGCATATGTCTGGTCTTGTATTAACTAAATACATGAGCGAACCCACCAACTGTCGATAGACTGTAGCATCCACTACCTCTATCGATGTAGCATCCTCTTTCCTCCAATTTCCTGGAAGAGGAGTATCCATGGGTTTGCAGTCCTCCATGTGAAACTTACTGAGTATCTCCCTAGCATACTTTCCTTGAGACACAAACGGTTCACCTTCTCGCTACCATATTTCCAATCTAAGGAAATAATGAAGGAGGCCCATATCCTTCATCTCGAACTCCTTTCAAGATCCTCCTTGCATGAGTGTTTCAGCTGCTCATCACCAGTCAGTATTAAATCATCAACATAAATAACAATGATTAAAATCTTACCCTCCACCACAATCTCATATAGGTTTTCATCCGTCTCACTCTTGGTGAAGCCAAGTCCAGTGAAATAGTTGTCGATCCGAGTGTACCAAGCACGGGGTGCTTGCTTCAGCCCATACAACACTCTTTTGAGTCTGCACACATGCGACTCACTGCTGAAGATCTCAAATCCTTTAGGCTGCTCAATTTACACTTCTTCCTCAATGATCCCATTAAGGAACACAGTCTTCATATCCATCTGATGAATCTGCCAACCCATCTGCGCTGAGAGAGCAAGGATGGTCCTTATGGAAGAATATCGTGCGACAGGTGCAAAGGTTTCTTCATAATCAATACCCTCGATATGTGAGAAGCCCCGGGCAACAAATCTTGCCTTATAGTTCTCAACACTCCCATCAGCAGCTTTCTTTACCTTGTAGATCCATCTTGAACCTACCACTAATTTATCAACCAGCCTTGGAACAATTTCCCAAGCATTGTTTCTGACAATGGAGTCATACTCCTCCACCATTGCATCTACCCATGTGGGATCTTGTGTTGCTTCCTGAAAAGAAGATGGCTCTGTCACAATACATTTTCTCATGAGATCCATGTATCCAATGAATCGGTCAGGAGAATGTCTCTGTATGCGCTATGAAGTAGGGGCTCCTACATTTTGTGTTGCATCAAGCTTCAACCTCTCCACTTTTATGGTATGCCTTCTACTAGTTCTAATGTTTGGCACTGCGTGAGTGGACTCCTCCACTCCATGATCCTCCTCCTGTGGCTGATCCACATCTTGAGTTTCATCTTTAGGAACAAGCAGTTCCTCCTCTGCATGCAAGTGTAGCTCCCTCTCAAGCGACAACTTCATGGCTTTCTCCTCATTGAATTTTATATCCCGTCGCACCACAGTCATTCGACTGTTTGGATAATACACACGATAATTATGGGGTATTTATGTGTACCCCAAAAATATCTCAACTTTAGTAGTCGACTCCAGCTTCTTCCTGGTGTTCTTCGTCACATGAACATAAATAGATGAGCCAAAAATCTTAAAGTGAGAAACATCCAGTTTCCTACCAGTAAAAGCTTCTTCAGGTGTACTCATGCCAAGTACTATATGAGGACAATGGTTTTGCACATAAACCGCAGTGTTGCATGCTTCTTCCCACAATTGCATTAGTAGGCCCTAATCATGCAACACCCATGATCATTATGTTATTCCTCTCCACAACCCCATTCTGTTGTGGGTTATGAGGCTCTATGAGTTATCTTCGAATTCCTTCTTTGCTACAGAATTCTTTGAATTCGTTAGATATATTCACCACCATTATCGCTCCACAGAGCCTTCACTTGCTTCCTCGACTCTTTCTCCACCAATTCTTTGAACTCACAGAACTTTGAGAATGTTTGATCTTTCTTCTGCATGAAGAAGATCCAACATCTACGAGAATAGTAATCAACAAAAATAACATAATACCTGTGTTTTTCTATTGAAGCAATCGAGAATGGCCCACACACGTCTGTTTGAACTCTCTCCAGGATCACTGAAGCACGGTTCTCCTTTTCATGAAAGGTGGTCTTCACAAACTTACCCATAGTACATCCCTTGCACTGATCTATCTGCGCAAGTGTACCCTTGGGAAGTCCAGTAGAAATCTAGAGCAAAATCTTCAAGGAGCCATGGTGAAGATGGCCCAATCTCCTATGCCATAATTCGCCCTCATCCCAGCTCACCACTTCTTCTTCTTTTCCCACCATTTCAACGCAACCATCTACCTCTAGCTTGTAGATATTCTTGACTCGAATCCCTATCCTCGTGGTTTGACCCATTGTTTTATGTCGCAGGAAATATTTTCCATCGCTGAAAACAACATCATAACCTCTGTCCTCCAACATCGCCACTGAGACCAAGTTCTTCTTTAGACCTGGAACATGCATAACATCTTTCAACAGAAATGGTTTACCTAAATCCCTCTCAAAGTTAATGGTACCAATTTCAGTCGCACTATATCGTCCATCGTCACCCATCTCTATATGCATTTGGAGATCTTTCTCCTCCAAGTCGCTGAAAATCTCCTTATCTCCCGTCATGTAGAAGGAAGCACCACTATCAAGATACAACACCGATCCCATTGTGCTTGAAACAAAGCATGAAAACAAAGAGAAATCAAGTTCAAATTGTGAGGCAAAGGCCTCACCATCTACAGCTCCAACAGCCTTATTGTTCTTCTTTTTCTGTGGGCAGTTAGTGGTGAGATGCCCATGTTCGTGACAGTGAAAACACTTCACCTTGGATAAATCCAGCTTCTTACCTTTAGCGTAGGATTTTGGATGGGATTTCTTCCACTTCCCTTTCCTCGCTTTGGCATCCAAAGCATAATCCTCTTCATCATCATGCTTTGATGAAGAGTCATCCCTGGTGTTCCGCTTGAACTCCTCCTGCACTAGATCCGACCACAGTCGTTCCCAATCCAGTATTTTTTCACGTCCATTGACAGAGTCTTGATAACTATGCCAACTCTTAGGAAGACCCAAGAGAGCCAAGCTCACCAAATCATCATTAGCAACCGTAATTCCCACACTCCCCAGCTCATCCCTACATTGGAAAAACTTCGTGAGATACTTTGGAATACTGTCGCCCTTCTCCATTTTGATTTTTCTGAGTTTATCTTTCAACACCAACTTCCTATGGTCGTTGTTGCTTTAGAAAATATTTGTCAAAGCCTTCCACATTGCAAATGGAGTGGATTTCCCATGAAGGCTTGACACAATATGGTCTTTCACACCTTCTAATAGAATCCTTCTCGTCTTCGCTACTTTCTTTTTCTAGGCGTCAAGTAATGCAGCATCCGTCAAAGTGGGCTTAGGAACATCGTTATCGATGAACTCCTTCAAGCCATTATCTTCAAGCACCACCTCCATATTTTCCTTCCAGGATATGTATTTCAAGATGCCCTCAAGTTCATACTCCAACCACAACCCATTGAAATCCATTCCAATGTTTACTCAACTGTCGCACTAAGAAATTCTTGCAGGAAAATTGAATTGTTCCACCAACAAAACTTAGCACTGCTTCAATATTGCAATCTTCAGTGATTAAAATTGCTTCGATACCATGTATAAATTTATAAACAAAATAATGTATTTCCGAACTCCACTGATCTAACAATTAAATCCACTATTAAATACATAATCATTCTACTCAATTCTTTGCGGAAATTAAATTGCCAATTGCAAACACATGAAGAAAAAACAATTGCACATAACAAGATGTTTTTACCGGGAAAGATTAAAGCTAAAAACCCCAACTATCATATATTATGTATATCATGGAATCATGAAAAAATCTCATACAAAGCTCAACTCATAGAGCTCTCAGTATAGTATACAATCGTCTCACATTGTCATACAAAAAATTGGTTCACACATGCACTAATTTACTGCCTCCTGACAGCCTGCCTCCACTGCACAATCCCTATTGACGAATATCCCTGAATGAACTCGATCTTTCCTTGCCTTGACTGCACAATCCTCATTGGGAACTCAAATGTGTGTGTAGATGCATTGAATGCATCACTATAGTCACAACTGATAGTCAAACACACCCTTTCACCTATCTCTCCACTGGGTCTCCACTAATCTGACATGCAAGTAGTTAACTGTTGTATTTCTTCAGTTGCGAGTAAGACACTGCTTGTGAATTAATTAAATAATTAATTCACTGATCTCTCACTAGTGTAGCTTTAGTTACAACTACCACAACTAAGTTTAACTCACTTAACTGAGTTAAACTAAATAAAAACTCACATAACTACTCTTCCAACTCTATTACAACTCTGCCACAATTAATTACAAAGAAATCCATTATGCATGTCCCACCAACCAACCTTGGAATACGTAATTCCTTCAGCTAACTGGTTTGTCACATCAGTTAACTTAAATCAAGTGCTCCAAGAGAATAAGTTATTATTTATTATCGGATTATCATTAAGGGCTAATAATAATCGACATGCATTCTATTTTTAGATTTGCGATCTATAAATAGACTTCGCCCATGATCTAAAAATAGAAACTCATATAAAGATAGAATTTTCTCAACCATATATAATTAGTCCCCTACTAATTTTAGAATATTCTCACCATTCTAAAAATAGACATACACCTAAAAATAGCCTGCGGGCCCCACCTAGTGAAGGTGCTTAATTTTCAATAGGATCATCATCTTGTTTAATCTCAACACCATCTTCCAATATCATTAATTCCTTCTTCAAATTAATCACTGCATAATTCTCGAAGGCCCAATCTATCCTGAGCAAAGAAGGATAGGGATCCTTGTCTCGCATGATGTCTATTACTTCAAATTCTGTATAGTTTTTTACTCCCGCAACATCAACTTCGACTTCTTCCAGGGTTCCTATTGGTACAATACAGTATTGATTTTCCATTCTGAGCAGTATTGGTGAATATGTCAATTTTGGTTTCCCCAACACTTCCCACATATTTCGAGGTAGAATATTGGCATCTGATCCGAGATCAAGCATTGTATCTCTGATTTGAAATCTTCCGACCTCGGTGTTCATACGGAACTCCTTTCCAGTTCTTCTCTTATTTCTTTTCACTCTTCTTATGTACTTTTCCGTTGGATTCCCTGAGTCTCCAGGTTCTGCATTTCCTTGCAGGACCAATTCTAGATTTTGCTTAAGTTGTTCCAGCATTGGTCCGTTGCTTATGATTTTCAGGAACAGTCAGAACCATTCCTTGATCAATGTACTTGTATGGATTTCCTTCTCTCTCTCGCTGGATGGTTGTGGAAGTTCCATACTATGATGTCTTCTATCTAGGAAAATGTTTCTAATGCTTCTTTAAAATATTGCTTCTGTCAGCCTGGGCTGAAAGCTTTCTTTGGTGATGCAGGTTTGATTAACTTTATCGAGTCCATGTCCAGAGCATCCTCCCCTGTTTTCTTCCCTCCCCGCGTTACTATAGCTACACTTTGCATGGGCTGAGCTTCTATTATTCTTGGTTCTAAATTAACCATGTTAGCTCCCCTCTGCCTGGATCTTTCTTCCCATATCTTAATCAGCTCTGGGCAGTCTTCAGTTGCATGTGTGTTAACTCTGCATTGAGAGCACCATGGTCTCCTAGGCAGTGAACATTCCCTCGCTACGTGCCCTTCCCAATCACAGTTATAACATCTTACTGGCCATCTTCCTCCAGTTCTTCTACCTCTCATTCCTCCTCCTCGCCACCTTGGAGTTTAATTCACTCTAGTTCAATCATTCTGCCAATTCGTTGAGTGCTCTACATTGATCTGTATTATGCATTATAGAGGCACAAAATTCATAGTATATATTGTTTGGAACATTAGAATGTTTTTTCAGAATCGGACACAGTCGTGGAGGATGACCAATACCTTTTCATATTTCGTAGCACTCAATTTTTGTTTGATTATGTTGATTTGGGAACCCCAAGAAGTGGGGTTGCGGTTGATATAGTCCTTGAGTATTTATCTGCGCAACTCCTTCGAATGGTGGGGTCCCTTGTGTTCCGGTAGCTGAAGGCCCAACGTGTTTTGCACACATTGCTTAATTGAAGGACACATTGCCACAAAATGTATGAGGTTGCAAGGTCGTAATGGTTGAATGTATTTCAACTTCTTCGTTAAACTAGCTATTTAATGTTGTAGTCCCAGTATGAAAGGATCTTGTACTGTTGCTCCTCCTCTGAACTCCTACGGGTAACCCACCATAGCTTCTATTTTCACGGCTTACTCGAGAGCATCTTGAAGGGTATCAATATTTTTTTGCGTCATTGGTGTCCTTGTCAACGGTAGGAGTGATTTGATGAACCAATCCCGCTGGTGATTCAGATCGATTAGGTGACTTATATTTCCAATCGTGTCTTTAAATATTCTCATTAAATCCCAGGTGTTTTTACCTTCTCATTGTTTGATTTCCCATAGCTAAGACAATCATTGCTGATTCGTCTAAGGCAATTTGAATTCTTGGACAAATTATTTCTTCACATCGTCTATTGTTCGGTTCTGGTGTGCTTCTGACCATTTAATGAACCAGCGCCAAGATATTTCTCTAAGTGTGGTTTGAAACTCAATTAAATTGGCTACATCTGGTGTTTGTCGAGCTCTCCAAATTGCTTCGCAGAGATACCAGTTTTGCTCCACATCGTCGTTACCTTTTCCAGAAAATTATGAGTATCGGGTGAACAATCCTGCCATCTTTCCTTGTGTTGGTGGTACTAAAACAAAACCTCTACTTCCCGGCTGAGAGATTGTACTACCAACACTGTTGCTTGTAGATATTTTTACTATGGATTTAGTATTACTCAACTTGCTAAAGTCCCATAACTTAACAAAGAAATTATCAGGTGGATGATAAAGTACTAGGGGAAGGGTAAGACTAGTGCTACTTGAAAATTTGGGAATAGGATTACCTTGTGTTATGGGGCCGGCCTCTCTTGGAATATTTTCTCCATCGCAACATGCAGTTCCACATCAAACTCCTCCTCGGGGCGCGCGTCCTCCTCATTTGACTTCTATCCATTTTCTCTTCAGGATGGGCTGTTATAAACTTGCCTAAATTCCTTAATGGCCCCTCCCATTCCTTGGGATCCCATCTGACCTTCTCTTTCCTCTATCATTTGTGGTGCCTTTTCCTTGTTCTGTCGATTCTTCTCCTGCTTCTCAAACTCTTTCATCACCCTTTCCTGCCACTTCTCAGCAATATGCGCCCTTCGATGTGCTCTCTTCTCTCTCAAGCGACTGGAGGTTCCAACATCCATATCCCTATTCCCCCCTTTTCCTTACTCGTAGCATATTTCCCTGAAATCCTTCCCCCAGTACTAGAGGTTTAGGTCTCCATCTCAGGGATTTAGAGTTACATCAGTCCCTCGTCCACCATTAGAGATTTTATCCACAACGGGATTTCTTTCAACAGTTCTCCCCGCAACCCAGATCTAAATACGTCTTCTACCTTTGTAAAATATTGGTAACACTCAGCTGTAAACTCTACAATGTACCCCTCCAAGGTATATTGTACCCAAAAATCTACTGCTCGGGTTAGATTTGTATCTAACCAATGGAGTGCTACTAGATCTGTGTGCGTCCAATTGCGACATACTCTATGCGATCCTATTGGGAGTGACTTGATCTAAAGTCTCTGTAACCAATTGTAAAGCTCTTCAGGAAACTTTCCCAAAAATATTTCATACAGGTCACTCGCGGATTCAGAAAACAAGACCCGATCCTTGACAGTATTTTCCCTCTGCTGCGAAAGTTCTGCTTGTTGCGATATGAACTGACTGAGGTGCTTATACCACCAATTTTGTAGTTCCTTCTCGGAGATCCATGATAACATGATCTAACTTCTAATTAAGTTTTCAGGTCCCAGCAACGGAACCATTTGTTAGCGAAAAAGGAGGTCTCTGGTCAAGACCTAGGTTCAGGTTTGAGGCCAACAAGGTTTCCACAATAGTCTAGAACAACGCTGGCATTTCACCCTCCTCAAGGTAGTAGGGAGTCTCACCAATGCGTGTCATGACCATAATAATATTAGAAGCTTGATCATGTAGAAGACAAATATGAACACAGATAACAACTATGGATATTTATAAGCCACATATATATATCTTAACTCTAAGAAGGAGCTATCATTCATCAGGACATGTTCAGAACACTGAATTAAAAATTTAATCTAGGCATACATTCACCATAAGAAATTAACCGTCAATCAACTCGCGATATCACACACAAAAAAAACCCGATTTCATTAACAATATCAAACAACATACATGTGCTCCACAGAGTCTATTACAATCTAATCTAGTACAAAATACTTCACACAGATATCTCCTGAGGCTCTGCTCTCCTCGGCCTCTCGCCGGACTGACTAACTAACTAACAGCTGACTGACTGCCTGCCTATTTGTTTCTCCCTGAATTACACTGTCATTCCTTTCCTTTTTCCTCACTCTGATGCCTTCCACTTCTTCTTTTAACTGGGAGTTATACTGATTGTTCTTGTCTCCCATTTCTGCCATTTGCGTTGTTCTCTACCAATGTCGTGCCACCTGTCTTTTGGATTTCCACAGCCGTGACAGCTCCCTGACTACCTTGATTACCTTCCGCCACCCGTCCTCCATCTCTCCACAACTCAAAAACTATTTTATCCCCAAAAAAAGGCCCCAACATTAGCACTCATTAGTTTCCCAAGGTTGAGAAAGGAAACCAAAGACCAACTTTTGACTTGGTATCTAGCCCTACCAAATCAGAGAGGGATATCTAAAAATCAACCTTGCAGGCAATGGAAGTGACTGGATAATATCATGTTTTTAGCCTAGTTATCACCTCAATATGGTTTTGTTTAGGGTTTGTTGGATAAAGAGCACCAGTTTTAGGAACTAGGCCAAGTATTCCAAATGATCGGTTGCAGACATAGAATAAGGCAAGGTAGGTGTAATCGGTGACACAAAATATATTTTTCATTGTAGTATGGTGATTAGAAAATGAGATAAAGAAACCAAGTGACCATACATGCATGAATTAACTTTTTACAGGATAAAAACACTTATATGATAATCTCAAACAAAACAACGCAGTATAGGTATGAAATCTGTTTAAAACTTAGGATACTAACACAAGGAGAAATGTAAATGGCTGCTAGAAACATTTAATAATAAAATGCATAAGAAACACTGAATAAAACAATGCCACTGACCACAACACATGAATCCCATAAAAATAGCTGCAATTGCCTGTATATTATTTCTTCAATGAGTCAAGTACACCAGTTCCAAAAAAATATGAACTTCGAGTATCCAACATTTTCTTAGACTTGTTTTTAGGTGCATATACAACACAAAAAATATTCCACCTCTAACAGGTTGAATCCTGATCCATAGAAACTAAATCATGAACCTAATTACTCATTTCCAAATCCTAGGGAAGTTAGACACAACTTTCCCCTTTTTTAGCTAACTGATTGAGATTATCTTTCAAAGATTTTATCACAAAATTATTTACAATGGCAATCATTAAAAATCCTATTAAAATAAAATAAATCATGATTCAACTATTTACATCAGCCAAGTTTTACTTTTGACGTCCACATGTAGTGAAAAATCTCCAAACACAGAAACGCGTCAACTTTCTTAGAAATGCAGCAACGCAAAAACTTTGGCTTGATTTTTTGATAACTTGGAAAAAATTTTGAATGTTTCTGAAAGCTGGTGAAGAAATATTAGGATGTCTACTATACCCTAGGACCATTAAGTCATCCAAAATAATCATTTTAGCCCCTTCAAAATTGATTTTAAAACCAAGTGTCCAGAAATGCACCAAATTCTCCAGAAGCGTGGCGAACAACTAGGTTCAAAGATGAACTGACATCTTTTTACCATAACACTTTTTTTAAAAATGTGAGAGGTTGTTGTAGATAAGGTTATTTTGGAGAACACCCTCTCTCACTTTTTGGAAATTCATTTCCATTTGCTCGAAATCTGTGCCACAAGATAATGGCTAAAACAGACAATTTTATTTGGAGAATTTGATTTCTGAAATAGGTCTCCAAGAATGTTGAATATCTCCCAATATATGATACCTATGTCGAAACTGAAGGATATTACTTTGATTGGTTTTTTCCTTAACCACAACCTCTTTTTGGTTTCCAAAATTCATCTTCATTTGGTCATAAACTTCTTTTGAAAATGATGACCAAAAATAGAGTCAAAAGCGCATCGAATTTCAAAGGAGGGAAATGAGAGGGAAGGGGGGTAGGAAAATTTCTAAGAAAATTATAGGGGGTAGGGATAGATGTTAGGAAGACAATGGAGGTGTAATTTATTGAAATTAGTGATAAAAGAGGGGTGAGAAGAGCGAATTATAGACCTATAGAAAAAGAAAATTTAAATAAATATTAAAAAAAATTAAAAAATAAATAAAATAAATAAATAAAATAAAATCTAGGGTTTTTGGTAAAATGGTGAAATAAGAGGGAAGTGGGGTAGGGAAAATTGTAGAAAAATTATGGAGGGTAGGAATGGGTGTTAGGAAAATTATAGAAGTGTAATGTCACAAAAAGAGTGATAAAAAAATGGGTGAAAATGTCAAAACACAGACCTAGGGTAAAATCACAACAAACTTCTAGGGTTTTTTGGGAAAATAAGGAAATGAAAGGATCTTAATGAGGGGAATGTTGGGAAATGTTCAATGAAGGGTCATGGAGGATGTGTGAACATTAAAAAAAAATGACTCTTGAATGAAGCTATGAACCATGGAAGAGAGAGAGCGCAAAAAAACCCCTAGTAGCTTCCCAAAAGCGCAGTAGATGCACAGTGCTGCTTTAATTCTTCTTTATTGGCTTAGTTGCAAAGTTTTTGAGGCTGAATTTGAGCTCCTTGAGTGCATGTCACTATTAATAAAACCAACTCGAACTCCTTGAAGTACATTATAACTTGAAAATTCAAATTTTACCTCCTTTGTCATGATGACCAATTTCTCCATCATTTGGATGATTTGAGCTAGGATATGGCTTGATGATACATTTATACAAAAGATATGATGATTATTTCAGTTTCAGAAGTATTTTCCTCCATGTGACATAAATTTACCTTGATTCTCTTTGAAACGCTTTATTTTCCTAATTTATAACGCCCATAATGAAACTTTTTGATGGCCATAATGGATGACAAGACTCCCTTTTTCAGAATGATGAATGAGATACTGATGAAAATCATATGCATATTCTTGACCATGAATTATAAATTTAACTCTAAAAGTATCAATTCTTACGATTCCATGACAAGTATGATGACCAACTAACTCATTTGATAACTTATGGCAGGAAATAATTACAATTACCATGATGGATTTTTGTGACCTTGGATAAGTGGAGGGAGTAGCAATGACACCTAGACAAAAACTTGGAACCATTTAACAATCAAGAGACATGTAAAATTTAATTTTCAAATATTATAATTTTACCTAAAACCCAAACAATAGTGGAAAGAGTAAATTTGATCATTGGGACTATAGGACACTAACATTGGCTCCAATGGGGATGACATCTCCTTTAGGAGGTTTCAATAACACCGTAGAAAAGGTAGCCTCGTTTATTGCGCAATGGAGTCACTACAGCTACAATCTTCATACTGACTCAAATTAAACTGAAAATTGAACTGTACCATCAACTGCAAACTCTACTAGAAACTAACACTGAAAAATATGCTCAGAATGTTGAGCTTATTCATCACACCTTACCTACTCTAACTGATCCATAATCGATCTGATCAAGTGAAGTTGAAGACCCAATGTAACCAATCAAGTAGATGACTACTTGATTGATGCTTGCAGTATTTAGCTCCACTAGCCATAAAGAAAGATTCAGTAAATGGAAACTCAAAATGAAACATGATTTCAAAACCTTTGTTGGTGAACAAAACAAACTCCATCTTTTATGATGCTTCCAAAATATTTCCCAAGAGGTCTTGACAAACATTAAGGATAGCCTCTTGTTGATCATAAAAATTAGAAAAATAAGCATTATTCCCAATTGTTGGTTGTTTTTTTACTATGCCATCCGTTTCAAGACCACTCTCATAGTAAATGGAGACAATTTTTTTATCATCTTAATTATTAACAACAAGGAAATACTATGTATATTCTTGAATAGTTTCACAAAATAAATCCATAACATGTACACCAGCAACAGTTAAAGATAACCCTTCATGTGATTCTATTTGAAGTGTGTCATGTACCAGGTTTTTTCTTTCTTGCAGCTTTATAGTATGTGTTGTTTGAGTGTCTAAATTTTCTACATCTACTGCTTTAGAAAACTAATTGAGCCTAATTTGTTCTTGAATCCAAGAATGAGGAAACGAATATTCTGAAGAGAGATATGGATGACTATCCTCTTACCTTTGATCATCAAAAGATAGAAAAGTCTGTTTCAAATGTTCATCAAACTCATAGGATGGAACATGACTATCATACATAAGCACCGGCTCTTCATTAAAACAGGGTTGAATGTTCCCTTGTTCTTCTCAAATGTCTACAAGTTGTTGAATATCATCAATAAGTTCAGGAAAAATCAAGTCATTGAAATTCAAATTTATTTCATCTTCAGCCAAGAGAGAAACTATTGTTTGTTGTAAGTTTTCTTGAATGTGATGGCAACTAGTTTCTACATCTTCTTTCTGTCTAAAATGGTTCTCATGGAATGCCTCTACAATATCATCATCCATAAACTGATCATCTTCATAAATACTTTCCAAATTCTCAATATACTTTTCAAAATATGTGCAATAGTCTTTGACCAACAACAAGGAAGGATGACATTCTTTATACATCTCATAAAATGCAACATGAAAATCAGCAAGAGAATATAAGCAACCATTTGGCAGGATTTTGTACCAAGACCATTATTTTCCCTCTAAAGTGGCCATAAAAATATTCATTAAACAATCCTCATGAATTTCAACCTTAAGTTTGCATACATGCATGTGAAATTTTACCAAATGAAGAGCATCATCATCTCCTACCTAATCTCTAAATTTTTGCAAGTATGTTTGCAAACCTACCTGATGCATACGATTTGGAAAGACTGGAACATGATCTCGATGCATAGGAGCATATCTTTTGGATTGAGAACTCATCTCGATATACTAGATCTTGCTTCCAGTGGAGTCTTTGCATTAATTTGGAGTCACTAGGTGAATGATTTCAGCCTTCATATGTTTGATCACTCTCCACCATCAGTAATCATATCTTATCCTTTTCATTCACACCTAGGGAAAATGATACCTTTCGCTCCCCGACAACGACGCCAAAATGTTAGCACTCCTTAGTTTCCCAAGGTTGAGAAAGGAAACCAAAGAGGTAACCACAGACCAACTTTTGACTTGGTATCTAGCCCTACCAAATCAGAGAGGGCTCTCTCAAAATAACCTCACAACCAATGGAAGTGATTGGAGAACATCAGGGTTTTAGGCTAGTTATCAGCTCAATAGGGTTTTGATTATGGTTTGTTGGATAAAGAGCACCAGTTTTAGGAACTAGGCCAAGTATTCCAAAAGATCATTTGAATACATATAATGAGGCAAGGTAGGTGTAATCAGTGACACAAAATAGATTTGTCATTATAGTATGGTGATGATTAAATCAGATAAAGAAACCAAGTGAGCATACATGCATGAATTCACTTGTTACAAGATAAAACACCTGTATGATAATCTCGAACAAAACAGAGCATTATAGGTAATGAAATATTTTTAAAACTTAGGAGATTAACACAAGGAGAAATGTAAATGGCTCATAGAAACATTTAATAATCAAATGCATAAGAAACACTGGAGAAAACAATGCCACTAACCACAACACATGAATGCCATAAAAATAGTTGCAACTGCCTGTATAGTATTTCTGCAAAAGAGTCAAGTATACCAGCTCCAAAAAAATATGAACTTAAAGTATCCAACATTTTCTTAGACTTGTTTTTTATTATATATATAAGACAAACAAGATTTCGCCTCTAATAGGTTGAATCCTGATCTATAGAAACTAATTCATGAACCTAATTACTCATTGCCAAATCCTAGGGAAGTTAGAAACAATTTTCCCCTTTTTTAGCTAACAATATTATTTACAATGATAATCATTAACCAGCCTATTAAAATAAAATAAACTTGTGATTCAACTATTTACATCAGAAAATTTTGACTTTTGAACTCCACGTGTAGTGAAAAATCTCCAAACACATAAACATAGCAACTTTCTCATAAACGCGGTAAATGTCCTTAGCAGAAACACAACAAATTTAGATTGGTTTTTTGATGAATTGGAAGAGGTTTTGAATGTTTTTGAAGGCTGATGAAGAAATATTAGGATTTCTATTGTACCATAGGACCATTAAGTCATCCAAAATCACCATTTTATCCCCCTATAAATTGATTTTAAAACCAATTTTTGAGAAATGCAGCAAATTCTCTAGAAGCGCAACGAAACAATAGGGGTGAAATATGAACAAATATATTTTTAACCATAGCACTTTTTACAAAAATAGGAGATGTTTTTGTAGATAAGGTCATTTTTGAGAAAAACCTATTTCAGTGCTTGTAAATTCATTTGAATTTACTCAGAATCTGTGCCACAAAATAATGACTAAAACAGATAAGAAAAATTGGAGAATTTGATTTTCTGAAATAGGTCTCAAGGAAAGTAGAATATCTCCCAATATATGATACATGTGTAGAAACTGAAGGAATTTATTGTGATTGGATTTTTCCTTAACAAAAAACTTTTTTTTCTTTTTTTTTCCAAAATTAATCTTCATTTGGTCAGAAACTTCTTTTGAAAATGATGACCAAAAACATAGTCAAAAGCGCAGCGAATTTCGAAGGAGCGAAATGAGAAGGAAAGGGAGTAGGAAAAAATCTAATAAAATTATGGGGGTTAGGGATATATTTTAGGAAGACGATGGTGGTGTAATTTCATTAAATTAGTGAGAAAATAGGGGTGAAAATAACGAATTACATAACTAGGGAAAAAACACAACACAAAACTAGGGTTTTTGGGAAAACGGTGAAATGAGAGGGAAGGGGGGTAGGAAAATTTGTAGAAATATTATGGGGGGTAGGTATGGGTATTAGGAAAATTATAGAATTTTAATTTCACAAAAAGAGTGAGAAAAAATTGGTGAAAAGGCCAAAACACAGACCTCGGGTAAAAGCGCAGCAAATTTCTAGGGTTTTTTGGGAAAATAAGGAATTGAAAGGATCGTAACGAGGGGAATGATGGGAAATGTTCAATGAAGGTTCATGGAGGATGTGTGAACATAAAAGGAAAGTTTTTGATACATATGGATATTGGTGGCTACCAGCCTATTCCACTTGGGGCCCCACCATTGTTTCTTTCAGTTTTTCAATATCCATAATTATAGCACAGTTTACTATTTTTAGCAGTTTTTTGGGTCCTGAAATTCTGGAGCCGTTTTGAGGCCCTAAACGACGTATTTTGGGAAACCCGAGAAAAAAATTGGTCATATTTCTCAGATAAATCTTTCTAACTAGGTATTGAGCGCGTCAAATGGATATCATATGCCAAAGTTACGTCCTTGGGAAGTTGATGTACCAATTCACCTAAACGGGGCCCATAGTTTTGGCGCTTCATCTCCTAGGGATAGGTTTTTGGGTGTTTAGAGTTTTCCATTATTTCTTAATAATAAATAGTCCCTCAAGCCTCATTTTAACATAGTTCAGAGGCATGTAGCCACCACATCTCTTTTCATATATAATCTACGAACGCCCTAGCTAGTTTATTTCCATTTTGTCTGTAAACAAATTTTAGTTCTTTGATATCAATGAAATGAAGTGTTATTTCCACTGTATTTTGGTTATATGTGTATTCTATTTTGTTCCTAGATAAATCCGGATCAGTGGTATCATATCGGTCTGATATTTCTCGATCCTTCTTTGCATGTCCCCAACGAGGTCAGGGTATAAGGAGTTAGGGCTCGATCTGGTCGAACCTTTGCAAGATCAGCCTCGCAAACTTCGATGGTCACCATGGGGGATGAAAAGAAATATGAGGGAGCAGGAGATCCTATCAAAATATTTCTTGAGGAGGCCCTTGAAAAACAAAGGAACGCGATGATAGATACTTTTCCCATATCCTTCAACGATTGCCCATCGGTGGCACATATGCATCCAACAAACACTCTGGAGGTGCAACTCCTTTTAAGGTACAAGTAAACTTTGAAATTACCATATTTGAGGGCCAAATAGATGTAGGTGACGTAGATATATGGTTGAATCTACTAGAATGATATTTCTTGGTTCATGACTTTTCTGACTGGGAGAAATTTATTTTTGCACTCCTCAAAGCTACCTCCCATGTCAAGGACCGATGGGAAACCTACTGTGAGAAAAAGGATGAGGGGGAACCCTCTCTGTTCTCGATTGTACCCACTTGGAATTATTTCCGAGACGCCATCAAGAAACAATATTATCCCATGGGGAGCTGTGATGACAATTACATACAATGAAAATTCTGTGGAAGTAAAGGGATCAAGATGTGCATGATCTGAAAAATTTATTCCATACCCTGCGCACAAAGTTGGGTATCAAATATTCGGAGAAAAATTTGGTGCTAAAGTACCGCAGTTGTCTGCAAAGATACATTCAGGAAGAAATGGAGTTCCTCGACATCTCCTCGCCTTGTACGGCATACCGGTATGCTACCAAGATCGAGCAGAAATTCAAACAGAGGAAGCGATACTTTGGATCTGTGAATCAAAAGCAAGGGAAAGGTGCCCCCAAACCGCAGAACAAAGGACAAATTCAAGGCATGGTGGCCCAAGATAACCTACCAAAGAAGCAATCAAATAAAAACACCGCAAAACCGAATAAGGACATGGGAAAGTGGTGTGAGTTCCATAAGAACTCCACTCACAACACAAGTGAGCGTCGGGCCAAGTAGTCACTGGTGGCTGGGATGAGGGCTTCTGAGTCATATGCATGTTTCAACTCTGAATAATAACTAGACAAGGGGAATAAAAAAGGGAAGAAGATTATTGATGTGGAGCCCAATGACACCATTTCCACTGTAAGTATCCAGAAGGAAGAACCGGAAGATACAGAGGATGAGGAGCGTCTCTTCCACTCCAAGATGTAGCTGAAGGGTTCCCCGCTACAGTTCATTGTCGAAAGTGGGACCAAAAAGAACCTAATTTTAGCAGAGGTCGTGAAGTGTTTCAGCTTGATGACCACAACACACCCACAGTCGCACACCATCGAGTGGCTTCACCAAGGAAGAGATCTCTGCGTCAGCCAGCAGTGCCACTTTCCCTACAACATCAAGCCCTTCACTAATGAGGTATTATGTGACATTGCTCCTCTTGATGTTTATGATGTATTATTATTCCAACCATACTTGTGGAAGTGACATGTTGTGTATGAGTCTCGATCTCACGTTGTTATTGTTACTTTGGGAAATAAGTTGTACAAGATACCAGAGGTACCACCGTCTGCGACTATCTCTTTGGTTACAGTAGAATAATGCAATAAGCTCATTTCCAAAATGAGGAAATTCATTTTCCTGGTGATCCGGCCCTAGGGCAAGAAGAAGACTGTGGCCACGACCTCCAGATAGGGCTCCTCTACATGACAACAACAAATGGACAAGGCCGTGGAGGAGTACGGGGACATCCTCACCTCACCCACATGGGTGCCTCTACACTGTCAGATCAATCACCCCATCGATCTGACCCCAGGTGCACCACTGCCCAATGGACTGATATATTAGCACTCTATTCTGGAGAAGGATGAAATAAAGAGGTAGATTCAAGAGCTACTGTAGAAAGGTCACATCAGACAAATTTCAACACCCTATGGGAGCCCGATTGTGTTGGTGCAGAAGAAGGATGGGACTTGGAGACTATGTATTGACTATCGAGCGTTGAAAAAGATCATTGTCTGGAATAGGTACCCTATCCCACGGATTAATGACCTTCTGGATGAACTCAAATGGGTGAAATATTTCATCAGGATTGACTTGAAGTCTGGGTATCACCAGGTACCAATCGAACCCTCTAATGTGTGGAAGTTTTCCTTGAAATCCAAGGAGGGCATTTTCGAATGTCTAGTCATGCCTTTTGGGTTAACGAATGCTCCTGCAACCTTCATGAGGCTGATGGACGACATCTTACGGACATTCACCAACTAATTTGTAGTAGTGTGCTTGGATGACATCCTGATCTTCATCCAGACTTTGGAAGAGCGCCTCCACCACATCCAACAGGTCCTCCAATCACTGCGGCAACACAAGTTGGGTGCAAATTTCGAGAAGTTCACTTTTGGTATGACCCAGGATCAGTATATAGGATACATTATTGACGAGCAGGGCTACATGTGGATCCAACTAAGATCCAAGTAATTCGGGATTGGTCGGACCCAACCACTCTAACAGAGCTTCACAGCTTTCTGGGTCTTGCTAATTTCTTCCGCAGGTTCGTGTTAGGATTCTCTCATATCACTTGGCTCCTGAGTCAAGTCACCAAGGGAGGAGCAAAAGAAAATTTATTTTAGTAAAAATCTCAACAAAAGGCATTTGTATAATTGAAACATCGCCTTTGATCCGCCCCAATGCTCACATTACCATACTTGCAACAACCATTTGAGATCGACACAGATGCCTCAGACTATGCTATTGGGGTAGTTATTACTCAACAGGGGCATCCAGTGGCATATCACCATGAGACATTGTTCGACACAGTCTGCGAGTATCCCATTTATGAAAAAAGAAATGTATTCCATTATGCACACTTACCGCCAATGGAAGTATTACATTTTGGGGAAGGAAATGGTCATCCACACAAACCACCGACCCTTGCAGTTCATACAGACACAAGGAAAGTTTTAGAACGATCACCATCAGAAGTGGTCCACATATCTGCAACAATTTCATCTGAACATAGAGTATAAGAAGGGAAGCACCAATAACGTTGCAGACTACCTCAGCCAACCACCGATCGTGGCGCTAACAACTATTCACAACCCTTATGGGCACGAGACTTCTAATTGGCCGCTTCTCTACAAGAGTGATCTGAAATTTTTCAACACATACAAGACACTCTTGGAGGATACACAAGTACAAAATTCTCACCTCTAGGATCCATTGTTATGTCAACTGGGACACCTTTGTGTTCCTTCAAGCAAGCGTGCTAAGATGATTTGGGAAGCACACTACAGTCGATTCCCTAGGCATTTCGGGGTCGACAAAAAAGTGGCAGTGTTGTAGAAGTATTTCTATTGGCCGAAACTTCGACAGGATGTTAGGAAGTAAATAAAATCTTGCACTGATTGTGCCATTGCCAAACCGACCACCAAGAATCAAGGCCTCTATACTCCACTACCTACCCCTAGTCGAACTTGGGAATCAATCTCCATGGATTACATGTCAGGCCTTCCTTCTACTAATCATGGAAACGACTGTGTTTTCATGGTCATAAACAAATTCTCGAAGATGGCCATCATGTCGGCTTGCAAGAAAAATATCACAGCAGAAGCCACTGCTAAACTATTCTTTGAATGAGTGTGGGTGCACTTTGGGATCCCACAATCTATCATCTAATATCGGGACAACAATTTTGGTCTAGCCTCTGTTCAATGCCAGACATTAATCTCACCAAGTCCACAGCTTTCCATCCCCAAACTAATGGCCAGACAGAGGTCGACAACAGGATGATTATACACATTCTATGCATGTACAATTCAAAGCATCCACGCACATGGGATGAGATCCTTCCCTATGTACAACACAGTTATAACTGGGCTCTCCACAGCTCAACTAGCCACAACCCCTTTCAGGTGGGCCTGGGGTTCCAGCCACTATGTCCCATTGACGTAGCCATGTCATTTGTGGCTACTCAGGCCAACTCGATGCATGTCCAGTCTGAATCTGACAAAGCAAACAACTTCATTGAGCACATTCATCACATCCTCCAACAGTTTCATGACATATTGGACACAACCAATGCTAAGTACAATAAACAATATGATTAACATGAATTTCCACACAACTTCTAGCTGGGCGACAAAGTGTGGCTACATTTTCAGAAGGAGCGCCTCACAAGACCCCACTACAAGATTCACTCACTATGATACGGGTCGTACACCATCACCAAGGTTGTAGGGAACAATGCCTTTGAGCTCGGTATTCCACCATTCCTTGGTCTGCACCCAGTATTCAATGTGGACCACCTTCGGTCCTACTTCCCACCTCCACTAAACACCTCCAACATTGAAAAAAAACTCACACCAATAGAGTTAAACCTATACTTCATGGAATAGGCCACCATAGATTTTATCATGGACTTGAAAATCAAGAACACTCGCCATCAGAAGATCCAACTATATCAGGTGGTCAAAGCTAGCCAACTCCTGCACCAAGGCAAGTGGTTCACCAGGGACCAAGTTTAGCAGAAGTTTCCTCATCTCATGGAGGAACTCAATGAAATGGGCACCATTTCTTCCTAAGGGGGGAGGAATGGGTCGGGTGGATATTGGTGTCCACCCAACTATTCCACTTAGGGTGGGTTTTTCGCAGTCTTGAACTTCTGGAGCCATTTCGAGGCCCTAAACGACATTTTTTGGGAAAACCAGGAGAAACATGGGTCGTAGAATGATGTTTCTCACTCAAAATTTGTATTCCTCGAATCGATATTTCTAATGAGGTATTGAGTGCATCAAACGGATATTTTATGCCAAAGTTACGTCCCCAGGAATTTGATGTACCAATTTACCCAAACAGGGCCCATAGTTTTGGCGCTTCATCTCCCAGGGTTATATTTTTGGATGTTTATGGTTTTCCATTGTTTCTTAATAATAAATAGGCCTTTAAGCCTCAATATAAAATAGTTCAGAGGCCTGTACCCACCACATCTCTTCTCAGAGATAAGCTACCAGCGCCCTAGCTAGTTTATTTCCATTCTGTCTGTAAACAAATTTCAGTTCTTTGATATTAATGAAATTAAGTGTTATTTTCATTGTTTTTTTGGTTATATGTGTATTTTATTGCGTTCCTACATAAATTCGGATCAGGTTTTGACTCTTGAATGAAGCAATGAACCATGGAAGAGGGAGAGTGCAGCAAAAACTCTAACATCTTCCCAAAAGCACAGTAGATGCATAGCGCTGCTTTAATTTTTATTTCTTGGCTTAGTTGCAAAGTTTTTTAGTCTGTATTTGAGCTCGTTGAATGCATGTCACTATTAATAGAACCAACTCAAACTCCTTGAAGAATTTTATAACTTGAAGATTCAAATTTTACCTCCCTTTTTCATGATGACCAATTTTTCTATCATTTGGATGATTTGAGCTAGGATATGGCTTGATGATACATTTATACAAAATATATGATGATTATTTCAATTATAGATGTATTTTCCTCCATGTGACATAGATGTACCTTAATTCTCTTTGAAACACTTTATTTTCCTAATTGCTAACTCCCATAATGAAAATTTTTGATGACCATATTGGATGACAAGACTCCCTTTTTCAGAATGATGACTGAGATAATGATGAACATCATATGCATATTCTTGACCATGAATTATAAATTTAACTCTAAAAGTATCAATTAATACGATTCCATGACCAGTATGAATACCAACTAGATCATTTAATGATTTATGGCAAGAAATGATGACAATGACCATGATGGCTTTTGTGACCTTGGATAAGTGGAGGGAGTAGCAATGACATGTATAAATTTTAATACAATTATGTATTTTTGGATTCTCCTAATATAACAATTATATGCCACTGTTAAATACATAATCCTTCTACTTAAATCTTTTCGGAAATTTAATCGCCAATTGCAAACACATGAAGAAAAATTAATCACACATAACACAGATGTTTTTACCGGGAAAGCATAAAGCTAAAAACCCCACTATCATATATTATGTATATATCATGGATCATGAAAAAATCTCAGACAAAACTCTACTCCAATAGCTCTTAGTACAATATACAATCGTCTCACACTGTCATGCAGATATTTTCATATACATGCACCAATTTACTGCCTCCTGACAGCCTGCCTCCACTGCGCAATCCCTGTTGATGAAGATCACTAAATGAATTCAATCTTGCCTTGCCTTGACTACGCCATCATCATTGGCATCTCCAATGTGTGTGTAGTTTCATTGAATGCATCACTATAGTCACAACATATATTCAAACTGTCCCTTTCACCTGTTAGGTCCCTGTAATTAGCAAGGTTGGCAAAAGTCCAACTACAGGGGTAACATCAAACCGCTTTGGGATTCAAGGATCTAGCCCTCCTGAATCCAGAGAGGGATCTCTCTATGAATGAGTTTAAATATGTGATCTTTAAAGTCTGAAATGTGATATTAGGCCAGTTATGAAGAGCATGGGTTTTGTTTTGTTTGTTTTGGTTGGGCAAAGACATGATGAAGGTGAAGGCAGTTCAAAATGAAGGGTGAAGATGTCTGCAAGTGAAGGAATGATTTGGCTGATAGAAAAAGGAAAAGATAGTTTTAACCCATTGGGCTATGGATTCATAGGAGGACTTTAATTAGACAGCAAGGTTCAAGAAGGATCCATGGGGCAAGTCACTTATGTCAAAGGATCTCTTAAGGTGATTTATGGAGTGAAACAGATAGGAAGTGGAGAACAAAACAAAATGAAGAACAGTGCACAGTCTAAGATCAAGTAAGTGCTTTTAAACTATCTTGCTTTCAACATGTGCTTAGAGAGACAAAACATAAAATAATTTTGTGATCAGGTAAGTACTTTTAAACTAGCCTGCATTGAAGTACTTTGAGTTTAGAGAAACAAAATATAAAATAATTCTGAGATCAGGTAAGTGATTTTAAACTAGCCTGCTTTGAAGTACTTTCAGTCAAAAAACATTCAAAAAATAGTTAGAACAGCTTAAGATCAGGTGAGTACTTTGAAACCAACCTACTTTCAACATATTCTAAAGGAAAACACTGATGATCATCATAATGAGCAATCTAGATCAGGCAAGTGATTTGAAACCAACCTTCTTTAATATACTCACTATTAACAAGAGAAAAACATAGAAAATAAAGCTTTCAGTAAGAGTAGGGTACTACTAAGAGTAAGTCCTAGCTCTATGTTTGTTGTTCCTTATCAGAGAAAATGAACAGAGTGAAACCTTAAAGAAAATAACAATTGACAGTGAGGAACACATCACCATTGACACAAATCAGGATCCCATAAATCAGCAGCTTGTATTTGATGTTCAAACCAGTTACAATCAGCAAGCCCGAAGGGTCTCTACAACTTCAAACTTCTCATATCAGCTTATTTATCTTCAAATTGCACACAGTGCATCAGGAGCTTCAGAAAACCATTACATGCATTCATATGTCCAGAGACCAACATTTTCTTATGTTATACAGAGGTATTTATAGAGAAATGAGGAAGTGGGAGGGTTTCCCAAGGATCTAATATCATTAATTATGTAATAATTTCTAACTCTGTTACATAACATCTGTTCCTACCTTTCGAGGCATAATGATCGAAAGATGTGCACTAAATTTTTCTTAATCTTCTAAAATGGTTCTGCCGACAATTAGAGATAAGATTCTTTGATTTGTATTAATTGTTCAGCTGTCTTCAAGTAAACACCTCTTGTTCAGGTAATGACTAAGCTTCCTTTGATTTCTGTGAGGCTGCAGGTGTCTTAAGGAGTTGGAGAGGGTTCAATTGGCCTCGGCTGATGGCGGTGGAAGCTTGCTCGGCTTGACAGATGTCTTTTTCTTTCCTTAAACACCTTTAATTTACTTGAGAACTATGTTTTAGGACTTCAATCTCCTTTTTCTGGTGTGTTCTCTCTTCGACACTGATACTCTTTGATCGGTGCTCAATTAACTGTGTTTTCTGGTGTGCAGGGCTATACAGGGGTCGAATGGCATCAATGCCTCATGAATTCATTGATAAAATGTGAATTTAAAACCCTACAAGTGATTTTGTGGTGAATCGCAGGCAAGAGGATCGTCACCCTCTACCTGTGAATTTTTCTTCAGCATGACGGAAAAAACCATTTAAACCCTGCAAAAATACGAAAAACTATTAAAAAATCCGGCATATATAGGCCGACTGCTTCAGAAGGCATGTGGAGGGAGCATAGCCATTGGATGGCATCATCCAACGGTAGAGATTGATCGTGAGGAGTGAATGGCAAGGCGGAAAATAAAATCAAATCAGAGTCGTTGATCGCGCAGAGATCAACGGTGGGGAGCGCAGGTGGAAAGTCAAAATGGAGAGATCGGGCGATGAAATTTGGGCCGTCGATATGCAGATCAGATCGACGAAGGAGATGTTGTTACCGATGCGATGTACCCTGAGTTATCGCGTTTGCATCTCCAGCGAGTGACCACCGTCCGATGAGCGGCCTTAGATCAGACGGTGCACGTCAATGTCGTGCGGGGTTTGTTGCCAAACTTTAATGCGCAATGGGGGGGCGATTTTCAAATAGTACACGGGACACGCGTCGACCAGCGTATGGATTCGCTGCCGATCGGGAAAAAACCACCCTTGCCCCAAAGGCGGTGCGATGAATACCGCGCGGGTTTTGGATAGGTGAGTGGAATGCGGGGACCACCGGGGAGATGGACTCCGCACCGTCGATCTGCAGATCATATCGATGGTGAGGAATGAATTAAATTTGGAATCGGCGGAAAATTTACAAAATAACAAAACCAACGATTTTTTAATATAAACCAAGGTTTAAAAATATTATTTACGAAGCGGCTTGGCGCCCGACTGCGGGACCTTTGGGTGTATGGAGGATAATACGACCGGGGTTTATGGAGGAAGGGGCTTAAGACTTAGCCTGAGGGGGCTTAATTCCATACCATACAAAATGTGATTTTTATGGTTTTTGAATGATTTTCAAAGGGTTAGAGGGTTTCCGATAAGGCAAAGAAGGAGTTTTCAACCTTGTCAAGGGGATTCTGAAGAAGGGGAAAAGGGAAAAATATGAAAATGAGGGATTTTCATGGGAAATGGAGGGATAAAAACTGAGGTTAGTTTTGGAAGAAGGGGAAGGGAAAAAGGCGTTTGCAGCAGTCTTTCTCATGGAATTTTTAGCAGAATTTCTGAGTTCTGAAGGGAAACAACAGTGAAATTTTGGATAGAGGAGATGATGTCTTGAAGAGGCTTCAAGAGATAACATTTTTGCAATGAAACGGTTCCTTGAAGGCTAAACAATTTTTTGGCCACCTTTTGATAGAACAAATTTTATAGGTGGCCAACAGTGGCTCCACTTGGTGATGGTGCCTTCTTAAAGGCATCAAGAACTTCAGACTTGCATTCTCTGGGAGGCTGTTTCAGTGCTTCATCCATTGGGCTACCTTCTTTTCTTGGATGCTCTTCTTTTTCCTGAAAACATATTAGCAGCTATGGAAAACAATGGATATTCATCAACAAGCTTTCTACCTACCCAATCCTACTGATCTAACATTTTTTCTTCATTTTAGAGTGCACTTGAACTGGAAAACTCTTTACAACATTTTATTTCTTTTGTAAATAGGAAATCTAATGTATTTCTACTCCTTATTTCTCCATGGACTCAGATTAAACAGTTGAGTCCATATGATTCTCTACCTAATCTACTATCTTTTGGGATTAAACTGTCCAACAGATTTTATTCTCTAAATTCTACAACAGAAATTTAAAAACAGTCAAGTCAAGATTAAGCAGTTTGAATTGCTGTGATCTATGGCATAAAAAACAAGTTGCACATAGATATTTATTTTGCATAAAAATTTAAATAAAAAATGGAAGGCTTAATATCTAATTTTGCGAAGCACTTCCTTCACCTTTCTACAGCTCTAATTGCCTATTGATTGAGTTGTTCTTTCTTTTTCTCTGGTTCAGATTTTGAGCTGATTAGAACCAGATTTACCTCTGTTTTGACTCAGAATAAAACATATTTTGGAGTCAATTCTTGCTTGGAAACTTAGGTTCAGGTTTTGAGCAGGTTTGAACCTTTAATTTCTAACCTAATCTATCTACTGATAAGCCAAGTTTAAACAGTTTGGCAAATCAAATTCACTATCCTATCAGCAGTAAATTTAAAACTAATTAGTCAAGATTAGGCTGTTTGACTAACTAAGAGTGTGTTTTTCGGGAGTGGCATTTGAGCTTGCACACTTTCATATTTGTTTATATTTTTGGTATGGGGCTATACCTTTATTTTTATTTTTATTTTATTTTTATTTATTTTTTTACAATCTGCCCTCTTTTCTTTTATTTTTTATTTTTTTTGTATTTTTTCATTTTGTGATACTGAACAAAGCAATGGTATTTACAATGGAAATGAAAGCTTCAAAATTGAACTCAGCAGTAGTAATGCTTAAGAACCCTGCCATTGACAGGACCCCCAAACAGATCTGTGCCATCTAACTCTTGTAGAAAAAAGGCATTTGGACCAATGGTGGACTGAATAATGTAAGGACCTTGCCACAAACAGTCAAATTTTCCATGTTTTCCCTTATCCTCTCTTATGGAGTCCCACTTGAGTACCTTGTCTCCAATGTTGAAGTCACAAGCTTTTGTTCTTTTGTCAAACAACTTCTTTAGATTCTCTTGCACCTTCTGAGCCCTATTGTAAACCTCTTCCCTTATTTGATGGAGATGTATTGTCTGATTAGTCCTCCTTATCATGTTGTCCTCTTCTGACTGTATTTCTTGGACTAATTTTATCACTAGTACACCTAGGCTGGTAGGAAACACTGCATCTGCTCCATAAACAAGCTGGTATGGGGACATTCCAATGGACTTCTTTGTGGTCAACCTGTTTGCCCATAAAGCATGCACCAACTTGTTATGCCATGATTTTTTATTTTCCTCAAGCAGCTTCTTGATGATGGTCACCAAACTTTTATTTGATGATTCTGCTAGCCCATTACCTTGAGGGTAGTAAGCAGTAGAATTACCAAGTGTAATCTGATACCTGTGACAAAAATAAATCATCTTTCTGGAACCAAAAGCAGCAGCATTATCAGTAATAATCTTCCTAGGACAGCCAAATCTAGACAGGATATGATCTTCAAGAAATTTTATAATGACAAAATCTATGGCATTCCTAGAAGGTATGGCCTCTATGCATTTGGTGAAGTAGTCAGTGGCTGTGAGAATCCATTTGTGTTGGGAAGATGAAGCAGGATGGATTTCTCCTATGAAATCTAGGCCCCATTGTTGAAAAGGAGCTTCAACAGTGATAGGTTGTAATGGTAAAGGGAGGATTTTTCTTTTGCCTTCAAAAATTTGGCATTTGTGACAGGCAACTATCATTTTATGGACATCTTGAAAGAGGGTGGGCCAGTAATAGCCAGCTCTAAGGATTTTATTGGCTGTGTTTTTCCAGTAGATATGACCTCCACATTCTCCTTCATGGAATTCATGCTTGATCCTCTCTGCATCAAATTCAAGAAAACATTTAAGCAATAAACCATTAGTATTTTTCCAATATAAACATTCATTCAAAATGCAATAATTCCTAGCTTTCAACTTTAAAATCCTTGCCTTTGTTTTTGATAAATCAGGAGGAGCATTAATATTTGTAAGTACATACAAGATATCAGTGTACCAAGGTGAGCTTTGAAACTGCTCTTCCACAGTGGGAAAAGGTAATTCTTCCTGTTCATCCAAGGCATCTACCATGTTGATGTCAAGGGCTTGTAGATTAGATTCAACCATTAATTGAGCTAAGCCCTGACCTTTAATGAGTTTGGTGGGTTTGATTTCCAAATCATACTATAGTATTGTTGTAATCCATTTTCCCCTCTTTCCATCTGGGTCTTGTGACAAGATGTCTTTTACCACTATGTTAGGCACATAAGCAATGATGTGAGAATGTATAATATACACCCTGAAGTCCTTCAAGGCCTTTACCAAAGCATAGGCATGTTTTTCCATTATGTTATATTTCAAGGGTGCATCCCTTAAAGCCTTACTGAAAAAAGCAATAGGATGTTCCTGTCCCTCTGGGTTTTTCTGCAATAGGACAGCAGCTACAGTATGCTGTGAGGCAAAGGAAAAAATAAGGAAATCCTTTGAAAAGTCAGGGCTGATCAAGACAGGTGCCCGGGTGAGTGCATGTTTTACCAATTCAAAGGATATTTTGGCTTCTACAGTCCATTTCACTCCTACTTCTTTCTTGAGCATATTAGTCATGTTTCTAAGGAGCTCTGCTAAGTTGGGAATAAACCCCCTCAAGAAGTTAATTTTTCCAATAAAGGACTGTAATTCTTTTATGTTCCTTGGTTGGCTAATCTTTAGTATTCCCTCAACTCTCTTTGGATCTATTTTAATCCCTTCTTCTGATATGATATGGCCAAGGAGTTTACCTTCTTGTAGGCCAAACACTGTCTTTTTGGGATTTAAAGATAATCCAAACCTTCTGCACTTTTCAAGGACCTTTCTTAGATGTTTCAGGTGCTCTTCATCAGATTTGGAATAAATTGTTATGTCATCAAGGTAAATTACAATGAAGTGCCCTATCTCCTCTGAAAATGCAATGTCCATGGCCCTTTGGAAAGTGGCCCCAGCATTCATTAATCCAAAAGGAATTTTCACATACATGAAAGTGCCCCAAGGAGTGGTGAAAGTTGTCTTGAGTTGGTCTTTTGGGAGTACTAAAACTTGGTTATACCCTGAAAAACCATCTAACAGAGAAATCCTCTTTGAACCAACTACCCTTTGTAGAATGTGTTCCATTTTGGGTAAAGGGTAATTGTCCTTTAGGGAGGCTCTGTTAAGGTTTCTGAAATCAATGCACAATCTGATTTCTCTTGTCTTTTTCCTCACGGCTACAAGGTTAGAAACCCAATCTGAAAACCTCACAAGCACTATGATTCCTACCTCATACATTTTCTTGATTTCCTTTTCTACTAGAGGCATTTGTATTGGATTAATTCGACGCATTTTTTGCCTAAAGGGTTTTTGGTTTTCTTTCAATGGGATCTTGTGTTGGATGATTTGTGTATCATAGGCTTTTAAGTCTTCATAGCTCCAGGAAAACACATCAACAAACTCTTTAAATAAGTCAATGAATTTATTTTTCATGTCTGTTGGCAAGGAGCCAGCTAATTTAATCATTTTAGGCTGATCTTTGGTGCCTATGTTGCATTCCTCGACATCAAACTAGGTGTATTCTACAATGGGTTTCTTTGCTACGTCGTTAAAATCAAACAGGTCTTCTAATGGTGCTAACCGCCAAGGTACGTTCTTGTCCTTTGACGAAAATATCTCAATGTCTTCATTTTCTGTGTCCTCGTACTCTTCAGTATGAGTTCCAAGTTTTTTAGTTAACACGTCAATTTTTAAGGAACCAGATAATTTATCTCCTTTAGGGGACTCTTTGTCTAGGCAATTTTCGTTAGGTTTAGAAAGTGAATCAGATAACTCAAAATCGTTCCTGCCAAGTAGGAAATCCTCTATCTGCTTGTCGTCCTCGAAGACCTGGCAATATTTTTCATTATCTAGCACTGCAGGTCTATATTTTGTTTGAATGATGATTTGTTTATCACCAGGTGATTTTTAACATGAACTAGCAGCACAGGCCAGCCCGTTTGCAATTATGTTTTGACTTCTTGGGACAAACACGAGCTCATATCTTGTAAACGTGTTTAGGAAATCTATGGCATTATTTCGGTATACCATAGTCTAGGATGCTTAATGGCATACTCTCCATTTAGTTGTTTGATGACAAATTCTGAGTCTCCCTGAACAATTATCTTCTTGGCTCCTAGTTCTTTCAATAGACGCAATCCTAGGATGAGAGCCTCATACTCTAGGATGTTATTGGTGCATTTGAAATCTAGCTTGAAAGCATGGCATTTAGAGTAATTGTTCTCAGTGTCGACCAACCATACCCCAGCTCCTGCACTCTTTTTAGTGCAAGACCCGTCAAAGTTCATGACCCATAAGCGATTGTTTGTAGGGTTAACATCGTTTTCATCCCTATTGCATTGTTCATCATTATGTTCTATTCTGGGATCTGCAACATGTTGTGCTGGGTCTTGTTCTTCAGGATTTTCATGGAGTTGAGTGTAAGGGGTAGTCTGTTGTTTGCCATCTTGGCTTTGTTCACTCTGGTTCATTGTTTCAACACATTGTTCAAAAGTTTCTCTCTCGTTTTCTTCCATATCTAGAACTGCCATCATTTCTAGATTAGGGGCCTCTGACTGGTCATCTAAGTCACTATTTTCTGGCTCTGACTGCTTTGTGGATTCATTATTGTAAAAGATAAACGAATCCAGGTCAGTTGGACAGAGTAAATGGGATAATTTTCAAGCTTTTCTGAGCTACTGACCATGAATTTCATGTGTGACTCTCTGTATAGTCTTCTAAGCTGGCTAAAGACAGGAATAGTGGCATATGTTCCATCCATCTGTATGGTACCTTGAAGCTTGGCACCCCATGATCTTGACAGTAACATGCCATACTTAGGAGGCACATCAGCCACCACAACATCCATCACCATGCACTTGGCTAGGATTTGGGTCAAACTCACACAAAGGTCTTTGATTAGACCCATACACTTCACTCTGTTGGAATCAAAAGAATATCAATCCTTGTAAGGTCTGGTTATTTCTAGTCCTAGCCTTTCCATTATCACCTTTGGCATAAGGTTGTGAGAGGCTCCAGAGTCATGCATAGAATTATGCAGGATCTTTTCATGAACATTTAAACTCACATAAAAGGGGGGAACAGGTCCCTCTTGGTATATACCTTCAATCTTAGGACCAAAAATGAGCTCTGGCTTATCATCATTAAGATTGACTGTATCATTATTGTCCTCAATATTTAAAGCCTTCAAAATTTGGGTCCTATATACACTCTGGGCAGCTAACTCAGTTAGGGGAACAGAGATTCTGATCTTTGAAATTTCCTGCTCAAGGCTTAAAGGAATTTGGAATTTCGAAGGACTTGTCTCAGCCTTACTAGCTGTCAGTCTATCAGCGACATCAGCTTGCTGATTTGTTCTATTAGTATTTGAAAAAATGGTCTTAACAGGAGTCCTAACTGAAGTGGTAGTACTACTAATGTCTGCACTCTGTTTTTCATTGTTTTGAGTGCCCTTCTCTGTACTTTTATCAGAATTTACAGTCACTGTTTTATCCCTTTGTTTGACAATTTTAGGCTTGGTTGTAGTGTTGTTTTGTGAAGATTTTTCAAAGGTTTTTGTGTTGAGAGTTTGTTGACTGGTTTTGCTTCTAAGGTCATATTATTTTTGGGACTCTATGATGAAATTTTCCATGTCTTGAAAATAACTTTCATCATCATCTCTGTTGTCATCATAAGGGGTATAAAGACATTGTTTTCTATCATAATGAATCTCAAAGTCATCATTATCTACTCCCAACATGTTGATATCATCTTCCTCTGTTATCTCATTTGTTTCCTCAACCTCACTTATATAGTTTTGATGAAAAGGAGGAGTGATCAGTTGATCATCTTCCCTAGGTCTGTTTGGAGGTTGGTTCCTTCTAAAATTATGATTTTGGTTCTGGTTTTTATTTTGAGGAGCAGTTTGGTTTTGACTTTCTTGTGCTCTCTCAAGGATGCTCATTTTCTTCATCATCTCCTCCATCATTTTTTCCATCTTTGAGTTGGAAGTAGAAGGTGTATTTTCCTCTCTAAAGGACACTCTCTTTTCAATTTTCAGTCTTGCTCTCTTCTCCTTCAAGTTGACTTCCACAGAAAGAGCACCCTTTTGCATATCTTCAAGAGTTGCAAAATCTCTCTCTCTCAGCTGATAGGCCATCTCGGGGTCAAACCCTTCAGGAAACTTGTTTAAAGTTGAGCCCTGTGGAGGTTTTAGTTCTAGGGAAAGTGCATTATACACACTATTGAATCTAGTGAAATAAGCTTGCACACTTTCCCCAGCGTCTCTATGGAGGTTCTTATAGTCAGAAAGGACTTGGAGAGGGTTTTTCTTTACTTCCCATCTGTTTAAGAATGTTTGATGGAAGGCTTGGAGATCATTAATAATATGGGGGGTTAAACCTTTAAACCATTTTCTTGCTTCTCCCCCTAAGCTATGAGCCAATAATCTAAGCTTGATAGAATCATTATCAATTTCATTTCTGTCAAAGTAGTCATTCATCTTATCCACATGTTGTGATGTATTTGTAGCATTGCTAGCATCATACAATGGAATTTTAGACTGATAGTCCTGTGGAAGATTGACTAATGGTACAGGAAGAACTAAGGGAGCATACCATGCTGCCATGATATGTGGTGGGGGTGGATTCACAGGAAGGAAAGTGGGCTGAAGTGGGGTGGTTTGAACAGTGGATGTAGGATAAACAGAAATGGATGGACCAAGAATATATTGCTGAGCTAATCTTGGATGAGAGACACCTGAGTTGTGAAGAAAATGTGAATCAGGAGGTGTTGTTTCTCTGCTACCAGGATTTTCACCTGTTTCAGGAGATGAGAGTGAAGACTCAGAATATGACTGACATAAGTCACTAAGAGACCTAGTTCTAAATGGATTTACTAAGTTAGCTTGTGATTGTGGTAGAGCTGAAAGATTTTCAGGGACTGAATTAACTCTCAAGGGTGACCTGAAAATATTTGAGAGTTTAATCCTAGGAGACCTCCTAAGGATACTTTCTGGGTTATCAATTATCTCAGGTGGACTAGGGTCAGGATAGGCTCTAGTGTGAATCTTTCTAGGAGCCAGTATGCTGTGGATTTTAGACCTAACTAAACAAGAAAATTCTAACCATATATTACAATCTGTAAGAGGTTTAACTGATCTTTGCTAAGAGAACTTTAATCCTAAAGCCCTCTTACTGAGGTTGAATGTTTTTATAGTGATTAGAGTTCTACCCAGTGGAGTCTTTAAGTTCGGTTCAGGATTGTGGAGTCACCAAGTGGAAGTTTTTATCTCTTTTGGAGGTAAAAGGATTAATGTTCCACTACCATGTTTATTGAATACAACCTAAAATATTTTTAGGTTATTTTCTGAGTTTCTGTGGTTGTATGGAAAACTAAAGAGTCCATAAAAGCTGGCCGAGCAACTATGAACTCTAAAATTTCCCCAGTGGAGTCGCCATTATGTTAGGTCCCTGTAATTAGTAAGGTTGGAAAAATTCCAACTACAGGGGTAACATCAAACCGCTTTGGGATTCAAGGATCTAGCCCTCCTGAATCCAGATAGGGATCTCTCTATGAATGAGTTTAAATATGTGATCTTTAAAGTCTGAAATGTGATATTAGGCTATTTATGAAGAGCATGGGTTTTGTTTTGTTTGTTTTGGTTGGGCAAAGACATGATGAAGGTGAAGGTAGTTCAAAATGAAGGGTGAAGATGTCTACAAGTGAAGGAATGATTTGGCTAATAGAAAAATGCAAAGATAGTTTTAACCCATTGGGCTATGGAGTCATAGGAGGATTTTAATTGGACAGCAAGGTTCAAGAAGGATCCATGGGGCAAGTCACTTATGTCAAAGGATCTCCTAAGGTGATTTATGGAGTGAAACAGATAGGAAGTGGAGAACAAAACAAAATGAAGAACAGTGCACAGTCTAAGATCAAGTAAGTGATTTTAAACTATCTTGCTTTCAACATGTGCTTAGAGAGACAAAACGTAAAAGAATTATGTGATCAGGTAAGTAATTTTAAACTAGCCTGCATTGAAGTACTTTGAGTTTAGAGAAAAAAAATATAAAACCCTTCTAAGATTAGGTAAGTGCTTTTAAACTAGCCTGCTTTGAAGTACTTTCAGTCAAAAAACATTCAAAAAATAGTTACAACAGCTTAAGATCAAGTGAGTACTTTGAAACCAACCTGCTTTCAACATATTCTAAAGGAAAACACTGATGATCATCATAATGATCAATCTAGATCAGGCAAGTTCTTTGAAACCAACCTTCTTTAATATACTCACTATTAACAAGAGAAAAACATAGAAAATAAAGCTTTCAGTAAGAGTAGGGTACTACTGAGAGTAAGTCCTAGCTCTATGTTTGTTGTTCCTTATCAGAGAAAATGAACAGAGTGAAACCTTAAAGAAAATAACAATTGACAGTGTGGAACACATCACCATTGACACAAATCAGGATCCAATAAATTAGCAGCTTGTATTTGATGTTCAAACCAGTTACAATCAGCAAGCCCGGAGGGTCTCTACAACTTCAAACTTCTCATATCAACTTACTTATCTTGAAATTGCACACAGTGCATCAGTAGCTTCAGAAAACCATTACATGCATTCAGATGTCCAGAGACCAACATTTGCTTATGTTCTACAGAGGTATTTATAGAGAAATGAGGAAGTGGGAGGATTTCCCAAGGATCAAATATCATTAATTATGTAATCATTTCTAACTCTGCTCCATAACATCTGTTCCTGCCTTTTGAGGCATAATGATCGAAAGATGTGCTTCTGAATTGTTCTTAATCTTCTAAAATGGTTCTGCCGACAATTAGAGATAAGATTCTTTGATTTGTATTAATTGTTCAGTTGTCTTCAGGTAAACACCTCTTGTTCAGGTAATGACTAAGCTTCCTTTGATTTCTGTGAGGCTACAGGTGTCTTAAGGAGTTGTATAGGGTTCAATTGGCCTCGGCTGATGGCGGTGGAAGCTTTCTCGGCTTGACATATGTCTTTGTCTTTCCTTAAACACCTTTAATTTACTTGAGAACTGTGTTTTAGGACTTCAATCTCCTTTTTCTGGTGTGTTCTGTCTTCGACACTAATACTCTTTGATCGGTGCTCGATTAACTGTGTTTTCTGGTGTGCAGGGCTGTACAGGGGTCGAATGGCATCAATGCCTCATGAATTCATTGATAAAATGTGAATTTAAAACCCTGCAAGTGATTTTTTGGTGAATCGCAGGCAAGAGGATCGTCACCCTCAACTTGTGAATTTTTCTTCAGCATGACAAAAAAAACCATTTAAACCCTACAAAAATACGAAAAACTATTAAAAAATCCTGCATATATAGGCTGACTACTTCAGAAGGCATGTGGAGGGAGCATAGCCGTTGGATGGCATCATCCAACGGGCGAGATTGATCGTGAGGATTGAATGGCAAGGCGGAAAAGAAAATAAAATCAGAGTCGTCGATCGCGTAGAGATCGATGGTGGGGAGCGCAGGTGGAAAGTCAAAATGGAGAGATCGAGCGATGAAATTTGGGCCGTCGATCTACAGATCAGATCGACGGTGGAGATGTTGTTACCGCTGCATCGTACCCTGAGTTATTGCGTGTGCATATCCAGCGAGCGACCACCGTCCGATGAGTGGCCTCAAATCGGACAGTGCACGTCAATATCGCACGGGGTTTGTTTCCGAACTTTAATGCGCGATGGGGGGGGCGGTTTTCAAATAGTACATGGGACACATGTCGGCCAGCGTATGGAATCACTGCCGATCGGGAAAAAACCACCCTTGCCCCAAAGGCGGTGCGATGAATACCGCGCGGTTTTTGGACAGGTGAGTGGAATGCGGGGACCACCGGGGAGACGGACTCCACATTGTCGATCTGCAGATCAGATCGACGGTGCGGAATGAATTAAATTTGGAACCGGCGGAAAATTTACAAAATAACAAAACCGATGATTTTTTAATATAAACCAAGGTTTAAAAATATTATTTACGAAGCGGCTTGGCGCCCGACTGCAGGACCTTTGGGTGTATGGAGGATAATACGACCGGGATTTATGGAGGAAGGGGCTTAAGTCCATACCATACAAAATGTGATTTTTATGGTTTTTGAATGATTTTCAAAGGGTTAGAGGGTTTCCGATAAGGCAAAGAAGGAGTTTTCAACCTTGTCAAGGGGATTCTGAAGAAGGGGAAAAGGGAAAAATATGAAAATGAGGGATTTTTATGGGAAATGGAGGGATAAAAACTAAGGTTAGTTTTGGAAGAAGGGGAAGGCAAAAAGGTGTTTGCAGCAGTCTTTCTCATGGAATTTTTAGCAGAATTTCTGAATTCTAAAGGGAAACATAGTGAAATTTTGGATAGAGGAGATGATGTCTTGAAGAGGCTTCAAGAGATAACATTTTTGCAATGAAACGGTTCCTTGAAGGCTAAACAATGTTTTGGCCACCTTTTGATAGAACAAATTTTATAGGTGGCCAACATCACCTATATCTCCATTGGGTCTCCACTGGATCTAACATGCATGTAGTTAACAGTAGTAAATATTCATTTTCATGTGAGATCACTCCATGTGAATTAATTTAATATTTAATTCATTGATCTCTCACTAGTGTATCATTATTTACAACTAGTTACAACTAGCACAACTGATTTTAACTCACTTAACTGAGTTAAACTACTTTACAACTCACATAACTACACATCCAACTCTGTTACAACTTTGTATCACTCAGTTACAATGAATTCCACAAGAAAATCCCACCAACCAACCTTTGAACTCAAAAATCCTTCAGTCAATTGGTTTGTGACATCAATTAACTGAAATCAAGTGCTCCAAGAGAATAAATTATTATTTATTGTCTAATTATTGTTAAGGGCTAACAATAATCGACATGCATTCCATGAAACAACTTTGCACATGCATTCCAAAAATAGACGCCCATCCATCCATGCAATTTTCTCAACCATATTTAAATAGATTACTGCTAAAAATAGACTTTGATACAAATTCTAAAAATAGACATATCACGTAAAAATAACCTGTAGGCCCCACCTAGTGTAGGTGCTTAATTTTCACTAGGATCATCATCTTGTTGAATCTCAACACTCCCTCTCAGCAAGAAAGGGATTATCCTTCACCCTGACCCTACCTCTATGGTATTCGAATTTTCTCCTGGTGAGCGCCTTCATCAAAATATCTGCATCCTGATCTTCCATAGGAATATATTGAAGCAACATGATCTTCCACTGCACACAATCTCTTATATTATGATACCGGATATCTATATGCTTAGATTTATCATGAAACACAGGATTAATCGAGAGTTTAATGCAACTTTTATTATCACAATGAATCACTATAGGATCTAAATGATAACCAAACAAACCGACCAGGATCTTTCTCATCCAGATAGCCTCACATGCAACTTGACTTACTACCATGTATTTCGCTTCCGCTGAAATGAGTGCCACATATCTCTGTCTCCTGCTGTACCAAGAAACAGTTGTAGATCTGATACAGAAAACCCCTCCTGATGTGCTCTTTCTGTCCGTTGGGTTTCCTGCCCAATCTGCATCCGTGAAGCCATGCAACTTCACCTCATCTATCTGTCTGTACCATAAGCCATACTCAGATGTGCCCTTGAGATATCTCAGGACATGCTTGCCTGCCTTCCAAAAGATCTTGGTAGGCTTAACCATCGCTTGACTAAGTTGTTTCACCACATAGCATACATCCGGTCTTGTATTGACTAAATACATGAGTGAACCCACCAACTATTGATAGACAGTAGCATCCACTACCTCTCTCGATGTAGCTTCCACTTTCCTCTAGTTTCCTGGAAGAGGAGTATCCATGGGTTTGCAGTCCTCTATGTGAAACTTACTGAATATCTACCTTGCATACTTGCCTTGAGACACAAAGAGTTCACCATCTCGCTGCCATATTTCCAATCCAAGGAAATAGTGAAGGAGGCCCATATCCTTCATCTCAAACTCCTTTGCAAGGTCCTCCTTGCATGAGTGTATCAGCTGCTCATCATGAGTTAGTATTAAATCATCAACATAAAGAATAATGATTAAAATCTTATCCTCCACCACAATCTGGTATAGGCTTGCATCTGCCTCACTCTTGGTGAAGCCAAGTCTAGTGAAACAGCTGTCGATCTGAGTGTACCAAACACGAGTTTCTTGTTTTAACCCATACAATTATCTTTTGAGTCTGCACACATGCAAATCACTGCTAAATATCTCAAACCCTTCAGGCTGCTCAATGTACACTTCTTCCTCAATGATCCCATTAAAAAACACATTCTTCACATCCATATGATGAATGTGCCAACCCATCTGCGCTGAGAGAGAAAGGATGGTCCTTATGGAAGAATATCGTGCAATAGGTGTAAAGGTTTCTTCATAATCAATCCCATCAATCTTTGAGAAGCCCCGGGCCACAAATATTGCCTTATACTTCTCAACACTCCCATCAGCAGCTTGCTTTACCTTGTAGATCCATCTTGAACCTACTATTGATTTATCAACCGGCCTTGGAGAAATTTACCAATCACTGTTTCTGACAATGGATTCATACTTCTCCACCATTGCATTTACCCATGTGGGCTCCTCCACTGCTTCCTGAAAGGAATATGGCTCTTTCACAATACATTTTCTCATGAGAGCCATTTATCCAGTGAAACGGTGAGGAGACTGACTCTGTCTGCACTGTGAAGTAGGAACTCCTACATTATGTGCCGCATCAAGCTTCAGCCTCTCAGCTTCTGTGGTATGCGTTCTTCCTATTCTGATGCTTGGCTCTATGTGAGTGCACTCCTCCACTCCATGAACCTCCTCCTATGGCTGATCCACATCTAGAGACTCATCTTTGGGAACCAAAAGTTCCTCCTCTGCATGTAATTCTTGCTCCCTCTCAAGCGACAAGTTCATGGCTTTCTCTTCATTGAATTTTATATCCCGTCACACCACAGTCATTCGACCATTTAGAAAATACACACGATAATTATGGGGTGTTTCTGTGTACCCCAAAAATATCCCAACTTCAGCAGTCAGCTCCAGCTTCTTCCTGGCATTCTTGGTCACATGCACATAAATAGGTGAGCCTAATATCTTAAAGTGAGAAACATTCGGTTTCTTACCAGTAAAAGCTTCTTTAGGTTTACTCATGCCAAGTACTCTATGAGGACAACATTTTTGCACATAAACCGCAGTGTTGCATGCTTCCGCCCACAAGTGCATTGTTAGGCCTTGATCATGCATCATAGCTCGTGCAAACCCATGATATTTCTGTTCTTCCTCTTCGTGGCCCCATTCTATTATGGGTTATGAGGCGCTATGAGTTCTCTTCGAATTCCTTCTTTGCTACAAAATTATTTGAATTCAATCAAGATATATTCACCACCATTATTGCTCCGCGGAGCCTTCACTTGCTTCCCTGACTCTTTCTCCACAAATTCCTTAAACTCACAAAACTTTTAGAATGTTTGATCCTTCTTTTGCATGAAGAATATCCATCATCTATGAGAATATTCATCAACAAAAATAATATAATATATGTGTTTTGTTGTTGAAGCAACCGAGAATGGCCCACACACGTTTGTGTGAACTCTCTCCACGATCACCGAAGCATGGTTCTCCTTTTCATGAAAGGTGATCTTCACAAACTTACCCATAGTACATCCCTTGCATTGATCTAACTTCCAAAATGTACCCTTGTGAAGTCCAATACAAATCTGCTGCAAAATCTTCAGGGCACCATGGTGAAGATGGCCCAATCGCTTATGCCATAATCCGCCCTCATCCTGGCTCACCACTTCTTCTGCTTTGCCCACCATTGCAGCACAACCATCTACCTCCATCTTGCAGAGATTCTTGACTTGAATCCCTATCCTTTTGGTTTTACCTATTTTTTTATGTCGTAGGAAAGCTTTTCCATCGTTGAAAACAACGTCATAACCTTTATCCTCCAACATCGTCACTGAGACCAAGTTCTTCTTTAGACCTGGAACATGCATAACATCTTTCAAAAGAAATGGTTTACCTGAATCCCTCTCAAAGGTAATGGTACCAATGCCAGTCGCATTGTATCATCCATCGTCGCCCATCTATATATGCATTTGGAGAACTTTCTCCTCCAAGTCATTGAAAAGCTCCTTATCTCCTGTCATGTGGAAGGAAGCACCACTATCAAGATACCACACCGATCCCATTGCACTTGAAACCAAGCATGCGATCAAAGAGAAATCAAGTTAAAATTTCAAGGCAAGGGCCTCACCAGCTATAGCTCCGGAAACCTTATTTTTCTTCTTTTTCTGTGGGCAGTTAGTGGCGAGATGCCCATGTTCATAACAGTGAAATCACTTCACCTTGGACAAATCCAGCTTCTTGCCTTTAGCCTCGGATTTTGAGTGGAATTTATTCCCCTTCCCTTTCCTTACTTTGGAATCCCAATCACAATCCTCTTCATCATCATGCTTTGATGAAGAGCCATTCCTGATGTTCCGCTTGAACACCTCCTGCACTAAATCTGACCACATTCATTCCCAATCCGACAGTTTTTCCCGTTCGTTGATAGTCTTGATAACTGTGCCAACTCTTAGGAAGTTCCAAGAGATCCAAACTCACCAAATCATCATCAGCAACTGTGATTCCTACACTCCCCAGTTCATCCCGACATTGGACAAACTTTGTGAGATACTTTGGAATATTTTCGCCCTTCTCCATCTTGATCTTTCTGAGTTTATCCTTCAGCACCAATTTCCTACGGTCATTGCTGCTTTGGAAAATATCCGTGAAAGCCTTCCACATTTCAAATGGAGTGGCTTTCCCATGAAGGCTTGAGACAATATGGTCTCGCACACCTTCCAAAAGAATCCTTCTCGTCTTCGCTACTTTCTTTTTCCAGGCATCAAGTAATGCAGCATCCGTCGAAGTGGGCTTAGAAAAATCACTGTCGATGAATTCCTTCAAGAACCGCCTCCATACTATCCTTCCATGCAATTTAGTTCGAGTTTCCCTTGAGTGCGTACTCTAACCACAAACCATTGAAAGCCATTTTGATGTTTACTCAACTGTCGCACCAAGAAATTCTTGCAGCGAATTCAAATTTTTTCCAACAACAAAACTCAGTTACTGCTTTAATATTGCAATCTTATTTGCTCCGATACCATGTAGAAATTTTAATATAATTACGTATTATTAGATACTCCTAATCTAAAAATTATATGTCACTGTTAAATACAAAATCCTTCTACTTAAATATTTGTGGAAATTTAATCACCAATTGCAAACACATGAAGAAAAATCAATCACACATAACACAAATGTTTTTACCCGGAAAGCATAAATCTAAAAACCCCACTATTATATATTATGTATATATCATGGATCATTAAACAATCTCATACAAAACTCTACTCTAAGAGCTCTCAATACAATATACAATCGTCTCACAATGCCATGCAGAAATTTGCATATACATGCACCAATTTACTGCCTCCTGGTAGCCTGCCTCCACTGCGCAATCCCTGCTGATGAAGATCATTGAATGAATTTGATCTTCCCTTGCTTAACTGCACAATCCTCATTGGAATCTCCAATGTGTGTGTAGTTTCATTGAATGCACCACTATAGTCACAACAGATAGTCAAACTGTCCCTTTTACCTATCTCTCCACCGGGTTTCCACTGGATCTGACATGCATGTAGTTAACAGTAGTAAATATTCAGTTTCATGTGAGATCAGTCCATGTGAATTGATTTAATATTTAATTCAATGATCTCTCACTAGTGTATCATTAGATACAACTAGTTACAACTAGCACAACTAAGTTTAACTCACTTAACTGATTTAAACTACTTTACAACTCACATAACTACACATCCAACTCTGTTACAACTTTGTATCACTCAGTTACAACGAATTCCACTAGCATGTCCCACCAACCAACCTTTGAACTCAAAATTCCTTCATTCAACTAGTTTGCCACATTAGTTAACTAAAATCAAGTGTTCCAAGAGAATAGATTATTATTTATTGTCTAATTATTGTTAAGGGCTAACAATAATAGACGTGCATTCTACTTTTAGACATGCATTCCAAAAAACAACTTCGTACATGCATTCCAAAAATAGACGCCCATCCATCCATGTAATTTTCTCAACCATCTATAAGTAGATTACTGCTAAAAATAGACTTTGATCCAAATTCTAAAAATAGACATATCACCTAAAAATAGATTGTGGGCCCCACCTAGTGTAGGTGCTTAATTTTCACTAGGATAATCATCTTGTTGAATCTCAACATGAAACCTATAAAATAACTTGGAACCATTTGAAAATCAAGAAACATGTGAAATTTAATTTGCAAATATTATAACTTGACCTAAGACTCAAGCAACAGTGGAAAGAGAAAATTTGATCACTGTGACTATAGGACACTAACACAACTGATGGGAATATTACAACTCTGCCCATATAGTGCCTTGATGGGACTCATACCCAATGACTATCTATACCCATTGTTGTATTCAAACTCAACCAATGGTAGATACTCTTTTCATATCTGTTGTTGATGCATCACATACATCCTCAACATGTCATCCAAGGTCATGTTGACCCTCTTAGTATGTCTATATGTCTATGGATGATAAGTTTTGTTGAAGGCCAAATCGATGCCAAAACCTGCAAATAATTCCATCAAAAACTTGGAAGTGAAATTTGAATCCTTTTCTAACACAATATTCTTTTGAATACCATGTAATTTGATTATGTCTATGATGAAAAATTGTGCTACATTGCTAGCTGAATACGTAGTATTCACTGGGATGAAGTGTGAAACCTTCGTAAACCTGTCCACAACAACCATGAAAAAATCATGTTTTCCCACTGTCCTCGAAAACCTTGTGATAAATTCCATGGAAATGACCTCCTATTTCCACTTTGTAGTCACAATAGGTTTTAGTAGTCCACCTAGATGCCTACACTCTACCTTTACTTGTTGATAGTCCAAACACCTGGCCACGAAATCTGCTACATCCCTCCTAAGATTCAGCTAATAATAGAATATCTTCAATGTAGTCAATGTCTTCTGATAGCCTGGGTGACCTGAATATGGTTTCGGGTGAAACTACCTCAAGATGACCTTCTTGATCTCACTATTGTCTAACAGTTATATCATGTATCTAAACCTGACCAATCCATTTACCATGAGATGATAATCCACATCATGTACACCTGCACCTATGCATGTACCTAAACCATTACCTATACATGTACTTATACTCTGTTGCAATATATGCCTAAGCTCCATATATATGACATCCTGTTGACCTGCCTGCGAGATCCTATCTTGTAAATTCGTCCCATAGGAGCTCATAGCTACAATGTGATTTACCTGTATCCGCCTGCTAAGAGCATCTGTGACCCTGTTCTCTTTTCCTTTGATGTATTTTATCTCAAAATCAAACTCATTGATCGTAGCCAACCATATAGCTTGTCTAGCATTCATATTCGGTTGGTCAAACAAGTACCTCAACCCACTGTGATCGCTCATCAGTACAAACCTCCTGCCAAGAAGATAGTGCCTCCACATATTCAATGCATGTGTGATCGCTTCTAGCTCGAGATCATGCGTAGGAGAGTTATGTTCATGCTCATTCAGTAATTTTTGTGACTCGTAACATACCACCTGTCCATCCTGCATAAGGACTCCACCAACCCCTCTTTTGCAATAATGTGTACACACTATGAATTCTTTGTTTGGATCTACGATCTTTAACACTGGAGCATGTGTTAGCAACTACTTAAGCTACTCAATACTGATCTCACACTCCTTCGTCCACTCAAATTTCTTACCTTTCCTCTGCAATGATGTAATTGGATAATAAATTTGTGATAAGTTCCTGATGAACCTCCTATAGTAACTTGCCAATCCCATGAAATATCTCACCTCTGTTGGGTATGTGTTATAGTCTGTGAGTACGCAGAATTTATCTTAATGTAGAGAAACAATGGGTGTTGCAGAGTTGGGCTAATGACAAAGCTCTCCTGTGGCCCCCTGTGGAAAGAAAACAACAAGTGGGAGAATTTTGGGTATGTGTTATATTCTTTCCAAAACTAGTCATGCGCGGGGGGTGAAAGCCCCTCTTGTATGTTATGCTAGGTGCAGCAGGGAGATCACAGGGGGGGCAGCAGCCCCCCCTATTTGGGGTTTGGGGCAGTGCCCTGGGAAAAAAAATTGGACCCTATTTTTCGGTGGGCGGACCTGCCCATGGTTTTGTGCATGGGTTTGCACATGGTTTTGGGGCATGATGGTTTTTGGCCCCTGGTATTTTGTATATCCGGTCAAGGGAACTATGGTTATGTTCTAATCTAGGGTTAATGGATTCGGGTTTATGTATGCTTCGGAATGTATATATATGTGTTGTAACACTTAAAAGGAATATAATGAAAAATTAAGTTGGTCATCCCGATTTGGGATCTAGGGTAAAATATCTGTGTATATCTATTTTAGGTTTTATGCTCTCGCTATTGTTTATTTTCTGTTTTTAAGATTCATTTTCAGATAATTACTATCCAGGGTTAGAACCTACAACCTCATCTACATTTCTAGGAGCTTCCCATTCCATGATGGCTCTTACTTTTCTAGATCCACTGTTATGCCCTCCTTGGAGACAACATGTCCCAAATAATGTACCTCAGTCTGAAAGAAACTAAATTTGTTGAGCTTAACATACAACTGATTCTCTCTCAACAATTTCAACATTGTTGCAAAATTATCGATATGCTCTTCCTCATTTTTAGAATATACCAAGATGTCATCGATGAGCACAATCACAAACTTGTCTAGATAAGGACACAACACACTATTCTTCAAACACATCAATGTAGCTGGAGCATAAGTCAAACTGAATGGAACTACAACAAACTCATAATTCCCATACCTGGTCCTGAATGTAGTCTTGTATGTGTCCTCTTCTTTGATGTGTACCTGATGATATACTAACCTCGAGTTGATCTTAGAGAACACAGTTTCTCCCTTCAACTGATCAAACAAATCATCGATCCTTGGTAATGGGTACCTTCTATTGATGGTCACTTTGTTCAAATTCCTGTAATCAATGCATAATATGAGAGTGCCATCCTTCTTTTTCACGAACAACACTCATGCACCCCAAGGCAATACACTTGGTTGAATGTATCCTTTATCAAGCATCTCTTTCATCTACAAATTTAACTCTACCAACTCAGATGTGCTCATACTGTAAGGTTCCTTTGATGTTGGCGCTACCCCTGGTACCAACTCAATAGAAAATTATACTTCCCTGTGAGGTGGAAACTCTGAAATATCTGCTGGAAACACATCTTGAAACTACTGTAGAACTAGATACATGCTCAAAATATCTACACCCTCCACTTCCTTACCTTTTTCACTATAGATATGTACTTCAAATAGCACACACCCTTTCCTGCGACTGTGGTTGGCCTGCATAGCTGTCACCATCCTAACTGATGTGGCTTTCTTCTTTCTCTATAATATTCTTGGTTCCTAATTGTCGTCCAAGCACTCAATGGCTTTGTCATAACAATCTACCTTCATCTTGTGAAGATATAATCAATTCATACCCAATAGCATAATATATGATCCTAATGGAAATGTGTTCAAGTGCATTGTTGTAGGCAGACAATTTAACTCAAATTCACAAGATCTTACCCAATTGTGAACTATTTTCTTGGTAACCGGTAGCCAACCTCACTTACCAAGATTATAAATGCATTTATTTTCTCAAACCACACTTATCCACCAGGTCAAGACTGATATAACTATAATTAGATCCAGGATTAATTAAAATAGAAACAACTTGATCACAAAGCTTACCGTTCATCTCAGAAGCTTGATGATCTGCCTGCCTATTTTCCATAGTAGCATAAATTCGAGGAATGATATGACCAAAATCCCCAACAGTATGTGACTCCTGTGCACTATAGATTTTGGGTCTACCACCCTGATACTGCGAGTAGTCCCTCTTACAATGATCCTTGCTGCATATCCAAAACTACAACAGTGCTCTACCATCACCTCTAGTCTTCTCCTCTATAGGTTACTTCCCAGTTGTATTGAACTTCTTGTAAGGAACCATGTTTTCTTTCTCATTTGCATCTTGCGGTCTTTCCCGCTTTGGTGGCTATCTTCCTTTAGATTTCTCATTTCCTTTCAAATAACGTTTAGGATCAACTTTGTTTTTTTATTGTTCCTAACAATGCGTCAACTTTTGAATGGCCTCCTCCATTAATATAGGCTCATCGAACTCAATTCGGTCTCTATAGGCTACTGGAAACCCACTGATGAATCTTTGAACCTTGGCCTTCTCCTCCTTGAGGTAAGTCACATATCTCAACAACTCCAAAAACCTACTAGTATACTCATCATCTATCATGGAACCCATCTGCAACTCATAAAACTCCTTATCTCTAGCATCATAGTATCTCCATGATAGATACTTCTTCCTGAATAGCCTCTTGAACTCACTCCAAATCAGTTCCTCCTCATAAATACCCCCAACATTATTTGCATCTTCCCACCAACTGTCTGCTTTACCTTTGAGACTGAATGTAGCTATTTTGGCTTTCATGTTTTCTGAATACTCATGCAATTTGAAGAACTTCCTCATACCAACCAACCATGCCTCTTCATCATGTGGTTTCTTCATCTCTCCATCAAAGTTAGGTGGCTTTTCTTTCTTAAACTCATCCGGAAAATATCCTTTGTCACTCCTCCTATAAGGATGATAACAATGATGATCATAATGTCTGTCAGAACCAGAACTAGAACTGTACATTTGTTTGTCACCTCTCCTATTCAGAGTGTCCAAGAATATTACATCTCTAATCGTTTCATCTCTACTAGACCTGTGACCACCAGGAGACCTACTGCCATATTCCCCATTAGTTCCATCCGCCTATCCATAACTAATCCGAAGTGGCCCATGTCACTGCAAATATGACAAAATCTGAAGGATTGTCGCATTTAATTCTACTTTTTTTTCTTGTGCGTGTATGATTTTGTCATTGTCTACCTTACAACTCCTTATCTTTTCCTTAAAAATTATCAATGTATCTGCTAAATCATATGAGTTCCCAACACCATGCTACTCATCGGATTCATAAGGAGAATCTTTTTAGTCTACCATCTTTCTAGCCATATTTGATTTATTCCTGCAAGGCATCTCATGTAAGCTTAAACCAAATTTCAATAAACCAACGTACCTTAGCATAATTCGGGGAGGATATATCATTTTCAAGATCAACCAATCAACGTAATACATGTATATACATAATAATAATAACATATAGACATATAATATATAGGTAAATCAACACATAAACATCATTCTAGCTAGAGTCTAGTCATCAATACATGACCATAGAAACTACACACCATGACCTCATGCATGACAACCTCAACCATACCATTGCACACTTGACATGTATAACCAGTAATATGCTCATGACAACACATTACCACAACACCATCATCCCTTCCATGGTGACATCACTACCACCATGACCAAAACCATGCAGATGCAAGAAATACATAGACCACAAGTATGATAAACACATACACAACTGACATGAATACATGACAACGATAATATTGACAACATCAGACTTTTCCCAAGGAGAGCACAACCATGCTCTGATACCACCTATAACTTACACGTCCCTTCACATCTACCCAAGTAACCAGCCAACCAGGGTAAACATGAGCTGAAGGCAGTTAAGAGAAGACTCAGCCTCCTTAGTGACTTTAAGGAAGTGGAATCGACGCAAAAAACCATAACATAAACTCCCTACACCTGCTACAGGACCCCCAAAGGCTATCACAGTCATCAAGTTGACTTGTCCCTGGGTCCCACTAACTTTTGTTGAATAAAACCCTCTTATGCTCCCTTGATATGGGAAAGGGTGCATCTAGGAAGCTTTGGACACACCCACAACATGGGCATATGTGCGTCCAGGGACTCAATTTCCCATAGTTGTGCCTGTGTCTGCGGAATTTAAGGTACATAATTTTAAGTCCAGAATATCAGACACTTCATAGAACTTCCTGTAGTTTTTTTAAATCATTATACTCATGACGACAATGTCAAATAACGAAAAACTTACTCCAGGACTTGGCTTGACCATCCTCAACCGAGACTGAAATTTTGTCAAACACTTAACATGAATGAAATCTACAAGTCTAGGATACAAGACAAAGCATGAATTACCAAAAACTATTATGATAAATTACAAGAAGGATCACCACCATCTTCCTTGAACTGATATGACATCAATTAGGTATTTCATCCATTATTTTAACAATTACGACTAAATACATGAAATAACCATAACATGAACCAGTCATTTAAACATGCTTATAATCAACATAAAAAAATGGAAAAAATAGTGAGATAACAACCATTAAATCCACTCATTAATAAGTACAAAAAAAATTTTAACTTAGCTTCCATTAAACATAGGCAATAATTGACTAGGTTCAAGACTTCCACGTACCACCTTACCATAGACATGGCCGATCCAAATCTCTCTTTAGCCAGTCACCTTCATTCCATATTCCAAGAAAGAATGTGGGATCTCATGGATAAACCAATCCAAAACACAACCAATGGAATCCATAGGCTAAACCACCTCCACCCTCACCATACTGTGATCACACCAAAATCAGTGCTCCGATCAAAAAACTGAACCGAACTTGGAATGTCATCCGCAATCCATCACTATCATTGAGGAATTTTATGTTTCCCTGTCTCTCAAGCTTTACCACAATCCAATCCCGGATCACTAGGCCCTAAACTGAGACACCGCCATTAGAATTTACCATGTATCCCACCAAAACTGGTAAAGGGATTCCTAGGCCTTTGGGAATTTTCCTTGAGACCACCTCTGCCCCGAATTCTGAAATCCATTCAACAATTCCAAAGCTCAAAACTGAGATCAAAATACCAACACACCATGGAATCAAGAAAAAGGAAAGGCAAGGTTGAAAACCACTGTCAAAACCTAGAAAAACCATGCCACCGACAACAAGATAACCAGATACCAACATGCATTAGCCATGCATGTCCAAACCAGCTAGGAAATCACACATGCAATATGCTACATGCAAGTTTTCTTACCAAACTACTAGATATTACTCTTCCTTATTTGATCATTGCTTTCCTTTCCTTTCCTTTTCCTTCCTTTTATTACTCTCCTCATTCTTGACTCAATGCTGATTTTCTCCAAGAAAACTCTAAGTATCCAAGAGTGTGAGAGAGACAGAATAATGAGAGAGCTCCAAAACTGAACTGATAAAAGCCATGAACTGATCCTCAGAAGCCTTTTTATTAATGAGGCCTCTATTTTCTTCATTTTCCATTATTTTCCTTCATTTTCATCCTCATATGCAACCTGTGACCTTTTACCTTATTTTTCTCCAATTTTCCTTTATTTTCATAAATAAATGTGTCAAAAATACTTCTTTCCTCTTTAATGCATTTTTCATTGCCTTTTCTTATTTTCCTTAGCCATAAACACATATCCAGTGATTCCCACTAGCATATCTTTTCCCAACATTCAGCTTGGAATAACTGTCCCTTAACTGTGGTCTTATTTTTTCCTTTGTTAAATTTTATTACATAAATATTTTTTCTAAGGTCTGTTACAATTTAGTTAGTACTACTAAAATGGTTCGGCATAAAATTAATTCAAATATTAGAAAATGAAACGGATTTTTGTTAATACTTTGAATATTAAATTGAATCGGTAAGAAATTGGTAATTGTGTGTGGGGTTTAAAATTATAGGTAAGTTAGAATATTTAGACTGCACTCATAATGAACTTGAAAATCTTAAACTATTGTTATTTAACCAGCTTAGATCCATTTTAACTCATGATCTGCCAAACATCAAGAGGATCAAATCTCTTTTCACTTAATGTTTACATCTCAAGAAATTCAGTCCCTCTCTACTCTTGGTAGATCTGGGTTTAATATGGATCTAGGTTGGTTTAATTATTAAGTATAATTATAATTATAAATATAATTATTAATTCTATTTTTTTTATTTTTTTTTATTTTATTAATTTTATTTTTACTAAGTTAAAATGTTAAATACTATATAAATTTATGAGCGTTGCCGCTATTGCTAACCTAGACAACGTTGCCTCTGACTGTTCGTCCCTCTCTACGCTCTAGCAGTCATGGAAGCTGGTGGGGGTGTTGATCCCACTCCCCCCCAACCATATCTTGCTGCCTTCAGGAAACTAGTTGCAGAGGCTACTAAGAGACCTATGACGGAGACTCAACATAAATTCGTGAAGAAACTTGATTGCATCCCATCAGTCGTGTTGCCGGTCAAAGAAACATGCAGATCTGCTCTTAATCTAGCTGACATAGGGTTTATTAGCTATTTCACTGGCCTCTGGCCCTCCCCCAAAGCTGTGGAGGATTGGGTGCAGAGGAAATAGACTCTGCTCATCTCAGAAGGGATCAAAATCCATTTTGTAGGGAAAGGTTTCTTCGTATTCATTTTTGAAAACGCAGAAGACAAAAACCTCATCTTCATAAACGGCCCATAATTTATGGGGCCTCAAGGGTTATACCTGAATAAATGGACCCTGAATTCGATCCTGCACAAGATATGCCTTCCGTTGTCCCAGTGTGGGTCTGTCTTCCCCATCTTCCACTGCATTGCTGGAATCAAAAATCTTTGCAAACCATTGGCAACTCGCTAGGAAGGTATATAGACCAAGAAGTGAGACAAGACCAGTATTCTTGTGCACGCATCTGTGTGGAGGTAGACTTGGAAGTAGGGCTACAAGAAGCAATAAAACTAAAAATCACAGATTGGACGCTCATTCAGGAATTAGGTTACGAACAACTACATTTCAAATGCTGGCACTGCCATGGTTACGACCATTTTGCAAGGCACTGCAAGAAAAAAATCATCGAAGAAAGTGAAAATTTGAAATCTGATCAATAGATCAAAGTGCAGAAAACAGGGCCAACAAAACTCTGAGGCAAAGGTCCGGAAAAAGAGAACAAATCCTCGCCAGCGGGGCAAGATCAAGGAGCTAGGAGCTCCAACCCCTCAACGACGGCAGGAACTAAAAACACAGAGCCCAACAAAGCGGCAGGAGCAGCAGGAATAAACAAAGATAGCAGCAATCAATAGAAGTTTTCCCCCAGCGGAAAAGGCAGCGAGGAAGAAGGGCAGCCAGCAGTAACCCCAGAAATCTCCCCTTATCCCACATATGCAGACATAGCCAGAAAGAAAAAAATAGATTCACCCAGCTCCTTGGAGGACGAGATCCTCAAAAGGCTTGCTAAAAGAGTAGGAAGAAAATCCCGCAAAGAAGTAAGGGAGGAAGAGGCAGAAAGACAAAAAACTCAAGGAAGCCAGTCCACAATATAAATGTCAATCGGAAGGAGCACTAGAAAAAGGCCTCCAAAAGGAGGAGTTCCTACCACCCCCAACAATAAGTAATGAGAATCATCTCTTGGAGCTGCAGAGGTTTAGGGAATTCGTCAAAATTCAAAACGGTTAAGGACCTCATGAAAACGGAACCAGCAAATATTCTCTTGCTCCAAGAGACAAAAATCGAAGGGGATTCCCTTCTAGAGATTATTAAAAAGAAATGGAAGAAGAATGCAAGGAAAGAAATAAGTTAAAGGGGCCCCTCATGAGGAATGTCCACCCTGTGGAAGGAGGATCAATTCAGGCTTGTTAACTCCTTCAACACCCAGCACTGGATTTTCACCGAGCTGAAGCACATTGCAAGTGACTTAACTTTCACTCTTTTCAATTTATATGTTCTGGTAATGTATGAAGAGAAGAAAGAATGTTGGCAATCCCTAAATGATTTTCTGGAACTACACTCCCCAAACAATATCATCATTGTTGGAGATATCAACATAATAATGAAAGAAAAAGAAAAAGAGGAGGCAGAAGTAGCAAGGACCAAATGATACATGTGGTAGAAGACATAATACTCCATTGGGATCTAATGGACTTCAAACCAAAGAAAGGGTTATACACTTGGACCAACAATAGGACAAGGGCAGATCATATCTTGGCTAGATTGGACAGATTCCTAGTACAAAGCACCCTGATGTTGGAAAGAAGGCTCATCTCCTCAACCATTCTCCCTAAACTCACCTCGGATCATAAACCAAACCTCCTCTCGCTGGATGAGGAAGAAAATTTGGGCCCAATTCCGTTCATATTTAGTCCTCTTTGGAGTGGAAGAAGTGGATTATTTGAGACAGTCTGAATGGCTTGGTCCACCACTATCAGTGGCTCCCCCATCTGTGTTTGGGAACAAAGGCTAAAATTCACAAATAAGGACCTTAAGGAATGGAGAAAATTTCCCATAAACACACCCAATAGTCAAAGAAAGGAAGCAGTGCATCAATTGGAAAATCTTCAGAGGGAAATGGACACAAAAGACATAACAACAGCTGAATTTGATAAAGAGAAAATTGCCCAATGCAACTCTTTATGTGCCTTTTGGAATGAAGAATACTACTAGAGACTAAAGTCCCATCGCCTTTGGTTGGAATCCGAAGATAGGAACACCTCCTATTTTCACCGAAAATTCAGAGCCCGCCTCTCCTGCAATCATATCTCAGAGATCACAACCTCTGGTGGGTTTCTTTGCAAAGGCATATAACAAATTAAAGTTGTTGATGTCTCTCACTTCCAAAACCTATACAGCAAAGGGAACGAGGCTAGTGAAGAAGATAATAGAGAATTCCTAAACAATATTCCATCTTTGGTCACAAAGGATGACAATACAGCCCTCTTGAAGCAGGTCACTGAGGAAGATATCAGCAAAGTCATTTGGTCCATGGAACCTGATAAAGCGCCCGGGCTAGATGGGTTCACAATCAATTTTTACAGGATATGCTGGGATATAATAAAAGTATACTTGGTCAGAATGATCAAAGGATTTCTAAAAAAAGCAAATATGGGGGGTAGCACCAATTCAACCTTTTTAGCATTAATCTCGAAAGAATCATACCCTGGAACTTTCAAAAGGTTTAGGCCCATCTCTCTCTACAATGCCTCATACAAGATTATTGCAAAACTCCTTGTCAACAGAATTAAGCCGCTACTTGGAAACCTTATCTCCACCTCACAAGGGGTTTTTTCAAAGGAAGACATATACTAGACAATGTTATTCAAGTACATGAAACCATTCACTCCAGCAATATAAGAAAAGAGAAAGGCATGTTGTTCAAGATGGATATGGCCAATGCCTTCGACGGAGTAAACTTGTCCTTTCTTTATAAAGTCCTTCTTTCCTTCGGATTTTCACAAGAGTTTGTCAACTTGATTAAAGCATGCACCAACAGGCCTTGGATATCTCCTCTGGTAAATGGGAGGCCAACCAGCTACTTTCAAGCCTTGAGGGGACTGAGGCAAGGATGCCCCCTCTCTCCCTTTTTGTATATCCTCTTGGCAGATACACTCAACAGAAAACTTGAGTTGGACAAGTCAACTGGGATTTCTCCTGGCCTGCGAATAATGAAGGAGTTAGATCCAATTAATCATGCTTTATTTGCTGATCATTCCATCATGTTGGGAGGTGCCTCTTGCAGAATAGCCTCAGCGTTCAAATCCACCCTCCAAGCTTATGGCAGAGTTTCAAGTGCTATGATAAATGAAATAAAAAGCGTTGTCCACAGTTAGAATTTTGAAGAGAACCACATACAGAGAGTTTCTCCCATCTTGGGGTTCAATGGTTATTCTAGATGGGAAAAAATTAACTACCTTAGATTGCCATTAACATTGGGCATTAACAGGAGTTCTTTGTGGGAAGGAGTGTTGAACAAAATTAAAACCAAAATCGAATTATGGGGAGGGCAGTGTCTTACGCATGGAGGCAAGCTTACCTTGATCAATTTGGTGCTCTCCTCTCTCTCGATTTACCAAGCCTCTTTTCTGCTGGCCCCGAAATCAATCTCTGGACAGATCAACAAACTCCTACATGATTTCCTGTGGCATGGTGGCAAAGGGAATCATCAAAATCTGCACTTGGTAAAATGGGACACGGTTAAAAGACCCCTGCACGATGGAGGACTTCAAATAAGGGACCCGGACCATGCAAATACCTCCCTTGGTTGCAATATACTGTGGCAAATGCACAATGATCCCAATCATCCAGCAAGTCACATGCTCAGGTATAAATATATCCAAGGGGTAGCGTTAAGACAGCTACAGGACGTAGACACCAAAAGAAGCATGCAACTTTGGAGCCTTTGTAAAAAAGGATTTTATTTTTTTCGCCAACATCTATATCGAATTCCAGGGAATGGAAAAAGAGTGAAACTCTGGACTAACAGCATCATGAGCCATGCACCCCTTGTAACCAACACAGGCCTCGCTGAAATTCGCGATCTACTGAAGGAGAGAGGAATTAAAAGCGTATTTGATATTTATGAATGGGAAGAGGTTGGTAATTGGACAACATGGAGACTCAAAAACATTCTAGAGCACTTATTACAGTAGGCAGACATGCTCAAAATAGAGCTCAGAGATGCTGCCCCGGTGCATAAGTCTGCTGAATATACTTGGGTTTGGGGACCCTCTGGCACCTACTCTTCCGCCAAGGGATATGCATTTCTGCAACCCCAAAAAGAAAGGTCACTTCCTGCAAGCTTTTGGGCTCAGGTATGGGATCCAATGGCTCTTCCCAAAATAAACTTCTTCTTTTGGAAATTAATGCATAAAAAAACTTTGACAGGAGAAAATATTATGAAAAGAAACATTGTTGGTCCACACAGATGTGCTCTCTGTAAAAAATCCCTTGAAACCATTGATCACCTGTTCGTTGATTGCCCTTTCACCTTCAAAGTCTAGACCCTCACACTTCATGGCCTCAACATTGTTGTGCCCTCCCAAATATCAGTAGTGGGCCTCTTCTCTTCATGGAAGGACTGATACCCTTTGACCCTCACCAACAAGTCCCTTTGGGCCTGGGTTTGGATCACCATCCCCAATTTTGTATGTTGGAAATTATGGCTAGCCAGGAATGAACATATCCTCAATAATATAGAATGGACCCCTTCCATTGTAGTTGCTAAATCAAAAGGCCTCCTTTTTGAAACTCTGAGTAACCAAGCCCTTAAACCTAAAACAATGTTACTCCCTGAGGAAAAGAGATGGTTTGGGACCTTTGTCTTCTGACATAGGTATCAAAGTGTTGTAAAACCCCTTTTCAATCCTGAGTGGAGGTTAAGAGACAAGGATGAAATTTTTCATAGCTGGTGGCGGAAGCAAGGAATAGAAATGGTCTTCTTTGATGGTGCCTCCAAAGGAAACCCCGAGATTGATAGTGTTGGAGGCCTCATTTATTCTCCGAATGGAATCTCAAGATAAACCTTCAGCTGGGGTTTAGGACAGCGAACAAACAATCAAGAAGAAATCCTGAGCTTGCTAAAAGCATGCCAAATCACCAAAGAAAGAGGATTCAGGGAGCTGCAAGTATTCAGAGACTTTTAAATTCTGATAAAAAAGATACACTCGAAATATCAGTTTAATGATGTTGTCCTAAACAAGAGTCTACAAAGGTTGAGATACATACTCCATGACTTTACTTCCTTTAAATGCTTTCATATCCTCAGAGATTCAGACAAAGAAGCCGACAATTATGCCAACAAAGTTTGTCTCCTAGTACAAGGAGATCTCACTATAAATGATGGAATTCCTACACAAATTTGTATCCCGTGAAAAGTGATTCAACATGAACTAGGGACATGTTAGCAGTCTTGTACTGAAGGCTTTTTTGGCCCCGGCCCAACCTGATCTCTCCAATAAATAAAAATCCATAATCATTTCAGTTAAAAAAAAAATATGTTAAAGATTACATCATCTCTACCATATTGGGATCAAATGTTTACATATGAGTTAAGTTTACCTATGAACCTAAAAAAAAAAAAACTTTAATAAAAATTGGATTGGTGAGGGAAAATATTGGATAAAATACAATTTTATAGTATTATATGTTAACCAATATTATTAGTTTTTTGTAAACTTATTAGTGCCTCGCTATTCATTCCATAGTAACAAAATCCAGGTTACATCAAGATATAATACTATTGACCTCAACCTACTCATAAGAAACCAGGTATGTTGGCCATCTTAAAGAGTTATAGGCCATCCAAAACTTAAAGAGTTTAAAATGGTATCTTGCTATCTTTAAAGGTCTATTGTCTATATTAACATATATAAACATATATAAAGAGTAAATTTTATCCATATTCATATCAATAAAAAACAGAAATTCTGATAATTCAGTCTTCAGAAGACTCAATGGGTGTCGGGTCTTTGACACTCAACTGGGCATGTCAACCTGGTGTAGATTTTGGAGTTGTCTATCAATACTTCTGAGATAGGCATTCTGGTGGTGCTATTGTAAATTGAACTCTTGGATATCTCTGTGGATTTCCGCCAAAATTGAGGTTGCCTGCGGGTCCCCCCCAATCTCTTGAACTGTGACAATCACCTTAGCCAATAGAAATTCCAGGGTCCAATATATACGAATAGACTGTTGAAAAATAGACAGTCTACTGCGAGTATTACCAGGATCCGTTAGAATTGGATCCATATCTTCCTCAGCAAGGTATTTTTCCTCTTCATCTTGACATCCTCTTACCACCCAGAAATAAAATATTTGACGTGGCTAGGTGTTCCTTCTGAATAGGCCTGAAGCATATTCTCCATAATTTCTTTGCCGAACTTCCGTCCTTGTATTCTTGTACCTGCTTTAGCCTTTCCCTTGTCTTTTCCATCCTTTCTAATCGACTGAGATTTAACTATTTTTCCTTGAACCTAGTCTCCCAGCAAATGTCCGTTCACCCAGCTCCACACCAGGATACTGAGCAAACGTGCAATGGCCTGCGGGTGAAAATTTTTAGGAAGACCTGCAGAAGAACACAACATAGAAATATGAAGGTTACAAATACTATTAGAAAGTGTATGATGCTGACTCAGAGCCAATAGATGTATGTGAACCTTGCCATAAGTAATATCGGGTTGCATAGTTGGAGACTCCCTTACATATAGATAGGTCATAGCCTTCCAAATGTTGTTATGCCAACCCTTCCAAGTATTAACCAAAACCATAAAATTTGAGAGTAGACTCGACATAACTCCATTACACTTAACTGTAAATTCCTTACTAACCCCAACTACAAAAAAGAGGACTTTCCTTAACATACTAAAATTTATGTTTATTTCCAGACTGAAAAGAACCCCCATACTCATCACATCAACTTCGTTACACACCCAAACCAAAGAACAGAAACTACCCCCTATCAACCCGAGAATTAAGTTTCTGGTGTTATTCATAATGACATGACTAATGGTTTAAACCAAACCTCTAACAACCCTACTACCCGAACCTATATAACCATTCGTTACCAAAACACTACCCACATAAATATCATTATAGGCCATACGATCGATTTCTCATAGTTTCTGACTACCATCAAAATCATTACAGTGGTAATTATGCGAAATTCTAGTAGGGGTTGCTACAGAGCCATGCAAAATACAAAAGTATTCAGGATGTAGATGAAATCCAGGAGGAGCAAGAGAGATATGAAACAGGCTTTCATATCCAAGATAACAATGACCAAGGGTCGGAGAAGGACATGCAAAGTATTCACTACACCATGTAAGGTCTTCAATGTAACATGCGGGGGCTACAGACAGATATAAGTCGATGTAATATAGCCATGCAAGGGCCACATATAGATAGGAGTCTATAAAATGAAGACATGCAATGTTAACATAGGCTTCAAAATTATCAAGGTCGTGGCATTGCAATACCACCTCATGAATATTTTATATGCCCAGAGCATAAACCAAAACCCCGCCCTCGAATTTCAGAGGGGGAGAGTAACACAATTCAACCAGAACTACGTTACACAACTCCATAATGACAAGCATGCAATTCGAAGAAGTCCCCTTCCTCTAAATCCACTCCTGGTTATTTGGGACCTGATTAACAATCTTCTAAACATGGATGGAGGACCGAGTACATAAAAAGCAGCAGTAATATTCATTGCAAAGGTAAAAATACCAGGGATAAAACTGAATACATACCCACATAGATGACACGCCGAGGTTGAAAGAGCTCGCACTCAATCCCCTGTCTTCTTCTCGGTGCTCTGCAATCTACTTTTTTTCATACTCCACAAACAGAAAAAGGAATGTTATCATAACGGGCCTCCGCCACCTCCCGCATCGGTGTTTTCCCCTGGACCCTTCTGACATGCCTCCTAACATGCCTTGTTTTTTAGCAGGTTTCTTAAATGCGATCATCATTCTCTGTGGGTGGATCCACCCTCCTCTGTCAGCACGCATCATATCATTTGGAGGTTTGGCAGTAGCGTACAATCGCCACGTCACACCACACTCCTCACCACATGGCACCCTGATCAGGGGTTGTGGTTTTCATTGTTATCTCATTCTAATATCTCTTGCAGAATATCCAGTCCAGTCTCCTATACAGTTTGATCCCAAGAGTTATCTAGGATCCTGCATTGGTTATTACAACCCCAATTTTCAAGTAGATCCATTGCCTCATTACCTGATCGCCTAACATGAGACGAAAATATGTAACTAGTGCTAGGCTTAATTTCCTTGATCCCCTCGATAAGTCAGGTTGTTCACCAACCACTACTGATGTGCTCCCAGCGTGCTCCTCTCTGCAACTTTTGGAGTATGCTTGTAACCATGCCGAGTCTCCTTCCACCACAAGTCTATGGTATTTCTCTATGCTTGCAATTATGAGTCCTTGTATAGCCACAATAAGTTCAACCTCATTGTTATTGTCATAACCCAACTCCATAGCATAAATACTTTTAACTTGGCCCCAACAATCCCGAAAAAATCCCCCTACCCCTATTTGACCTAGGTTTCCCTTCGAAGCCCCATCATAATTCATCTTAAGGAAGCCTTGTTGTGGCGGAGTGTACATATCCCTTACATGGTAAGCCATTGCCCTAATTTTCCATGAGGCCGGGGCTAGCATTTGGGGATTAAGGTTTAGCTGAGCCAGGATCCATGCCTATTTTCCATCCATTGTCCAGTCATTCAATGCCCATTTTTCTTCTAATATACTCTCTCTTATATTTTGAACAATGGTTTTCCAAATTTTAGTAGTTTTTCGTTTCTCGTCTCTAAACGTTCTCCTATTTATTTCCTTCCAAACTTACCATAGCAGGAAACCGATAGACATTGACCAGGCTCTATTAATAACAGGGCTCTGGTATCCCCCTCGTCTCCAATTTTCAATCTTGTGTTGGACACTTGTTTTATAAATATTGGTTTGATGAAACAATATGAATAAGTTATGCCATAGAAGGTTAGCAACGGAGCATTTTTTCAGCAAATTTTCCATGGTTTCAGTATTTTCTCCACACATAACACAACCAGAGGGTCCTAGCATCCCTCGTTTCTATATTTGATCCCAGTTAAGAATTCTACCATGACCAACAATCAATAAAAAGTATTCGACTTTCAGTCGATATTGATTAGACCAAAATCTCTACCATAATTTCCCATTTGGAATTTGAGCATTGTTAGCTTTAATGTTATAAGATTCTTGAATTTTGAACATGCCTTTAGTTTTGTATCCCCACCGTAGGATTTCATTCCCAATGAGTATAGGTAATTTTATGGATTGCAATTATTTCTCAAGGTTTCCCCACTGTTGAGTCTCTGGAGCATTCTGCCAATGTTGCTTTTGCTTCCACTTCCTCCAATACTAATCATTCTCTTCCTCCCAGAAGTAATCAACCGATTTGATATTTTCTTGGTTCGTAAATAGGAAAATCTCCACTAGGTCAAGCCTATTGAACAATTTTTCTCTCTACTGCCAAGAGTCCTCCCAAAACTAGGTTGTATTTCCTCCCCTGATCTCCTAAAAACTGTGGTTTCTGATGAGGTTTTTGTTTAAATAAGGTAATTTCCATATTGTAGAGCCTTTAGGTGTGTTCTGTACCTACATCTTATCAACAACGCTATGCGGCATGTCATATTTTTGCTCCCAGATTGTTTTCCAGAGATCGTTGCCTCCCTGTTAACCAATATTCATTACCACCCCCACCCAATAAAAAGTGGCAAGAGGTGGGGGGAATATTAATTAAAATGTAATATTATTACATTTTACCTAATACTTCTAGTCACTCTTCCCATAAATATTACATTTTATTCACTATTTTCCCACCCCTCTTAATTTTATAGTTGAGCTTGTTTACTTTTAAATTTCAACAATAATAAGTGGACCAGTTGAGGGGAAATATTGGGTAAAATGTAATATTATAGTATTATATTTACCCAATATAACCTAGTAAAACAAGGCATAGCACTATAAGTAGCAAGTTCCCAAGCTTGGGTAAAGGGTCCTAACCAAAAAATGAAATGCAGAGTTTTGAAACTTCTATGCATATATCCACAATATGTATTCATATGATAGAAACAAAGCATACAAAAAGACATAGGGCCACCTATCTCGTCTAGATTAATTTCCCCCTTAAATAGGTTTATTCCACATAAATACCATGGTATTAAGGTCGGGAAGGTCGGGTGAAGGGTCGAAATGCAGAGCTTTGAAGCTTCTATGCATATATACACAATAGAAACAATGCATACAAAAAGACAAAGGGCCACTAATCTAGTATAGTTTAATTTCCCCCTTAAATAGGTTATATTCCACATGAATATCATGGATCAATACCATGGATTCTTAATACCACGAATCAATACCATGAGTCTTTTTATTTTATTTTATTATTTAATTTTTATAGGGTTATTTTTATTTTGTTTAACATTTTGACTAAGTGGAATTACATAAAAATAAAAATTAAATTAAATTACATTAAATTAAATAAAAGGATTAATATAATGTAACATAAACATTTTAATTGGGTCAAAATAAAATAAAAATAAAAATGGATCGTGATATTGAGAATTTAATGTTTATATGTGGGATCAATTAAAATGTAATAAAAGGTTAAAAGTAATATAGAGTAGAGTATGGTGGAGATGTTATAGTGTAAACATTTAAATATTGGCTCAATTAATAATAAAAATTTAAAAACAATAAAAATAATAAAATTCAATTTGTTATAATGTACTTTTGTTTTACAGGGCAACTTATCCCCTCCAACTCAATTTAGAAATAATGCGTCGTGAAAAATTGCATAGATAATTATAATATGTTGGTTGATGCTAAATTAATAATGGTTGATAGAGAAATCATCCTATAGTCTTGTTTTGGTAGCAAATAATAAATTAATATGTGAAGTGGATTAAGATGTAAAGTGGATAAGTAAATTGTTTGGTCAATCAGAAAAACTTGCATAAATTTTGGTGGGTAGTAACCACTAGTAAGTCTACACATTTATATTTTTTACATCTTATTCCTACCCATTTTTTATGCAAAGACTTGCTTAAATTATGGTGTAAAGTAATTAATGGTAGATATGTTATTTTCTTTTGCATAAATTATCTTCAAGTATTTTATTTTTGGATGGTTTTCCTCCAAAGCTTAAGAATAAAAAAATGAGTACACTAATATCTAAAAATCATGCATGAATATTGCAACCATGTCCATAAATTATGACATAAAATATTAAGGTGGTTATCCACATGGCATTAAATTGTGAAAATACTACTAAAAAGACCTTCAAGTTATTTTCCAATCAAATCTTTGAAAATTATTTTTTTAATAATATTGAAAAATAAATATTTATTTTTCAAAATTTAAACATTATAATTTGCATTGGTCAATGCTAAACTAATAGTGATTAAGAGACAAAGAGTCCTACCTTACGGGGGACTAATAATATTTCCACAACCATATTTAAAATTATTTAATAAACACATAAAAACTTAATACTTACAATATAACAATTTTTTAAACCATGGATATCCACCCCTACTTTACTGTGGATATTATTAACTTGTAAATAGGTTTTGTTACAATACCATGGACCAATACCATGGCTTATCAATACTACATGCCCAAAACCAGAACTCATTTCACAATAAAACACCATAACTCATTTCACAATAAAAAAATTAAACTGTAAAATATTTTAGACATTACATCTAGCATTGATTACATAGGGTGAAAATTCTCCATCATATGGATGGAGGGGGGAGAAAGGGAAAGAGAGAGTGATTGAGTGAGATGGAGAAATGAGATAAGGATAAATGGAGGGAGAGTGACAGAGTGGGAGGATGGAGAGAGAGAGTGTGTGTGTGAGTGAGATAGATAGAGCAAGGAAAGGGGAGGAGGGAGAGAGAGGACAGGGAAGGAGAGACGGAGGCAAAGAGTTGAGAAGGAAGGAAGAGAGAGAGGGAGGGAGAGATGGATCCAACCTAAATATGGTGCATGTGTATAAAAATCAGCCTAGATCTATTTTAACCCCGGATCTATTAAATTTCCAAAGGGATCAAATATTTATAGGTCAAAACCCTTCCTCAAGCTTTGCCCTAAAAAAAAAATTGCGCCTCAAGCGATTTGATCCTTCTTAGAACTTGATAGATTGGGGGTTAAGATGCATCTAAACTAGTTTAAAATAGTAAAAAAGTGATTACAATATTAAAATACATAAAATATATATATAATTAATAACTTGAAATAATAAAACTAGATATAATAAACAATTTCAATACAATATTAATAAACACTTAATTATTATTATTTTTAATAAAGTCGGTTAGTGTGATATCTATTCCAAAAAGAAAAGGAGAAAGATCCATTACATGGAGGGTTTAAAGAGAAGAATGATTAAGGAGATAAGAGCGGGAGCGCAATCCCGGTTACCTAAAGCCTTGTTTCCAAAATTTATGGAATTTCCTACTACGTTTTTGGCATACTGCCTTAAAAACTAAAAAAGTAGAGAGACACATTTACATAACATAATGAAAAAGGATTATTATATGCCGACTGAAGACCCTTATTTTTATTCTGAGGTCTACTAGATATTGATCAGAGCATTTTTTGTTGTGTTGTGCCCTTGATGTGGCCTTGTTGCGCCCTTGTTGTTCCTTTGTTGTTCCCTTGTGCCCTTGTTGTTCCTTTGTTGTGCCCTCGTTGTGCTCTTGTTGTGCCCGTGTTGTTCCTTTGTTGTGCCCTTGTTGTACCCTTGTTGTTCCTTTGTTGTGCCCTTGTTGTGCCCTTGTTGAGCCCTTTGTTCAATGCCTTGATGGTTAGATATTTTTAGGTAGCAACTATTTCTTCCTTTTGTTTAGCTAGGTGAAGGACTGTGCAGAGACTACATAGCTGCGTTGTTGATTGGAGGATCTCGCACCTCTTGAGGAGAAAAAATCTAAATTCAACATAATCAAGGATGACAGAGGGGGAGGATTTGGAAAGAGTTCTGCAGAGCTGCGTAGAAGGACAAATTAGCTGAGAGAGATGTTATTGAGTGTCGCTATGATTTGTTGAGTGTCAGGAGTTCATTGAGTCCTCGGGAGTGTGAAGTGCTGAAGAGGAATACCTGGATTGGTACGAATTAAATCTTTGATCTGGGATATGGAGAGGAATTAATGAGACATAGAGAGCGTCGCAGGCTAAAATAGATAACACAAATGAGACATGACTAGTGATGAATAGAGAGGAGGAGATCAGAGAGGGGGAAAGCTTCCAGGAAGCAAGACTCGAGGGAGGAGAAATGAATGAGGGACAAGGATGGAGAAGTGGAATAAAGGAAGCCCAAAGCTTAACGATGGCAGGAAAACGAGGTCAGGGGACATGAAGGAAAAGGCCAAGTTTAAGGAATCTCTGGACGCAAGTGCGATTGGGGATTTCCGGTGAATTGTGGAGGGCATCACAATGGTTATTAATTAAATATAGGGAGCCTGTCGATTGGAGAGTCATGGGAAGGAGGAGAGTTGAGATAAGAATCCAAGAATGGTCAGTTTGGATTTTTTTGGTGCAAGAAAAATTTTAGTTTCTAGGATTGTTAAAGGTGTCGCTAATTTTGAGATAAATTCCTCCGTGCATGCTTGATTTCTGATAAATTTTCTTATTCATGGGATTGGTATTCTGACAAGATCTCTATCAATACTTGCCTTTCCCATTGTTCTATAAACTGCCTTGTTTGCCTAACTGTCTGCACTTATATTATTATTCCTTAAGATATAATTGTCCCAATTTGTTTTTCATATTGATTTATCCTTTCTAGAATATGGCATAGGGTTTCATTTTTTAAAATATTTCCATTGACCAATGCATGTATAATGATCGATGAGTCTCCAAATATTATTGGGTTCACTATCCTTCTTTCTTTTAATATTTTTACCCAAGGAGAATCCCATAAGCTTTTTCTTTGTTGTTATACATAGTGCCTAATCCCCAATCATACGATATGGTGTTTCTCTTATCACTGGTGAGTATAATTCCTCCTGCCCCTGCTTTTCCAGGATTCTTTTTTGAAGCCCCATCGAAGAAGAGGCAGGTTATGTTAATTGTGTTAATCTAGTTATGGAATTCTTCTTCTATCAACCTTATTTTCCACTTTGGTTTTCCCTTTCTAGGCATGGACATTGTTGCATAATTGGGTCTGCTACTTGCAAACCTTGCCCACTCTCTTTCTTCTACTTGAAGTTGCACCTAATCAATTCCTTTTGTTCCTTTAGCAGAATATAATTCGGAGACTTGCCCCCATGTTTTGGATATTTCCCTTTCCACTATTGGATTTTTATTCTTGAAAATCTTGTTGTTTCTAGCTAACAAAATCTACCAACATAAAAACGAGGGAATGTTGGTCCAGTACCTTTGCACAGTGCTTTTATTTTTGAGAGAGTAAGGATAATTATTTTTCCGATTAGCCAGAAACTCATTGATTTGGATGGTGTAATTTAGATTTTCTTCTAATGGAGAGACCACACCCTTCCAACATTATTTGGTGAAATTGCATTCTATGAACATGTGTTTATTATTTTCCTCTTCCTCTAGACACAATGGGCACTAAGAGGGCCCATAAATTCCTCTTTTTTTCAAATTCTTTGCAGTGAGGATTTTGTTATTTAGAAGGATCCATGTTAATATTTTAATTTTAGGTAAGCTTTCAACTTTCCAAGCAATTTTCCATAGGTACCAGTCTTACTGCCCTTGTTGTTCTTGAAGCACTGCATATCTTGATTTGACAGTATATTCCCCTCCTGTAGGAGTCCAAATGTATGCATCTTGTTTCCTTCGCTCTAGTGGGGATGCGCCTTTTAGCAGGGAAGTTAGAGTGTCCCATTGTTCTTTTAATTCCTGTGGTAGATTAGGGGTTTTCCATTGTTTCTAGATTCCATCAGAGTCCCACTATGATATTTTCCCCAATTTGGAGAGGCCAATTGAAGTCATCTAGTTCCTCAGTCTTAAAATTTCTTAGTTGTTGCATAATGGCTCACTTCCCATTATGTTATATGTCCACAAATTGATGTTTTTTCCATTGCCTGACATTCTTGAAAAGTTGTTTTTTATCAGTGGTAACACCTTTAAAATGAACTTCCATATTTGAGTACAAGGTCTAAGAGGTGCATTCTTGTCCAAGATGGATATCCTTGGAGCAGATAAGTATTTTCCCTCTAAAGAATGCTTCCACCAAAATCTTTCCCTAGTAATGAATCTCCAAGCAATCTTGGATCCAAGTTCCATATTCATCATACCAGGTATTCTGACAGAGAGACCTCCATTCTTATATTGCATAGTTACATGGCTCCATTTGATTAAACTGAGTTTCTTGGTTTTTATTTTTCCTCCTTGCCATAGAAATCCTCTAATCATAATTTCTATTTGCTTACGTATGCTTGCAAGGACAGAGATCATGGAAAACTGATAGAGGGGAAGGGAAGAGAGAATGGATTTAATAAGGATGACTTTGCCCACTTGATTCAACCAAATCGTTCCCAAGAATGGATCTTCTTTTTCATCTTCTCATTATATTTGTTCCAGATCTCAGTTTTCATATTTTTCTTATTAATTGGCAACCCAAGATATTGGAAATGGTTCCAGTTGGCTTGGAAAGGAATTTCTAAGATTTGGGACATTCTTTGAGTTGTCCAATGAGGAGTGTTCCATCCAAAGATGAAACTTTTTCTAGTGTTCACTATTCCTCCAGAGATATCCATAAAATTGTCAAGGATTGTTTTGAATCTTCTTGAAACTATGCAAGATGCTCCTCCCATGAGAAGGGTGCCATCCGAAAATAGCGAGTGATTTATATTTTTAACCCCTTTGATTATTGACACACTAGTCAAGGTGTGGTTTTTTCTATAGTGCTTCAACTTTCTACTCAGAGAATCAGCCATCAAGATATAATGGAAAGGCGACAAGGGACAGCTTTCTCTTAGTCCCCTAGAACTCTTGAAAATTTTGCATGGTCTTCCATTAACTAGAGGAGCGATCCAAGGGCCATTAGTGCGGGATTTTATGATGTCTATGAATTCAGCTGAAAAGCCAAATTTTTGAAATATTTTTGATAGAAAAGATAGATTTAATCTATCAAAAGAATTTTCCATATCCATTTTTAAAATGAATCTATGTTCTTTGCATGCAATGCTGGAGTGCAATGCCTCTTGTACTATCTATCTACAAGGAATAAAACCACCTTGGTTTTCTATGATTAGGGAGTGGAGAAGGGGTTTAATGACGCTTGCTAGGATTTTTTATAATATTTTGTAAGAGGCATTGCAAAGGGATATTGGTCGAAATCTACTTAGAGAGGAGGTACATGCATCTTTTGGAATAAGGGCTAGGTAGGTAGAGTTTGTGAATCCTCCCATTTTATTCTTTTTTAAAAACATATCTAATCGTCTTTAGCAAGTCTTTTTTTATCAATTGCCAATAGGAGCGTTAGAATGAAATGGAGAATCCATCCACTCCTGGAGCTTTATCCGAATGGAGACTCCAAATGGCTGCCATTACCTATGCTTCTATGACTTATTTGTTTATCCCATTATTCCTTTCCTCATTTATTGTATGTGGGATGTGTTTTAAGAATTATATCACCTCTACTTGCCAATTTTCTATTGTTAGGAAAGTTTTTTAGTGATTGTTCACCTCTTTCTTTATATCTTCATGACCTCTAATCTCAGCGCCTCCCTCTCCTATGATTTTTTCAATGTTATTTTTTATCAATCTAGTTTTTTTTTTCTGAATTGTGGAAAAATGTTGTTATCTTGCCCCCTGCTTGGATCCACAATTTTCTGGACCTTAACCTCCAGCCCTCTTATTCATTCCTATTATTTATGTATATCTCCCAATGCAACTCTTTCTACCTTATCTTATTTTCTTTTATTTCCTCCATATTTTCCAATTTCTCTTGAGGTTTTGCCAATTTTTTTTGCAACTCCTCCTTTTTCCTTTTGTGGTTCTTTGTAACTTGTTTTTTCCCACTACTTAAGGCTTGTTTTGACACTCTTCAGTTTAGTTTACCCTTAAGGCTTGTTTTTACACTCTTCAGTTTAGTTTACCCTATGAAGATGGGTGAGCCATTTATTTTCTGCTTCCAACATTTTATGATTAACTTCTTTTCCTCTTCATTGTTGTTCGATAATTGATTATACCTGAATGGGAGAGGCCCAAAGTTTTCAGAGTAGCCCAAAACTAGAGCCACCAGTTTATGATATGAGGTTGTTGAGGGAATGATCTTGGAGGTTACTAAACTGTAGTTAGATACTATGTTGTCCTTAACTAAAATTATGTCCAACCTTTCCTTTATATTATCCTTGTCTACCCTCTTATTATCCCAAGTGTATTTTCCATTTCTAGTAGGGATATCGAGTAAATTGCAGCTCTCAATGAGCTCTTCAAGAGTGTCACGAGAGGGATCTGGATGGAATTAATACCTTATTTTTTAAATAGCATTTAGGACCAGATTTAGATCTCCTCCAAGAATGAGGTTTTCTTATTTTTCAAGCAGCATATTTTCTTTTAGTGATTTCCAACATATTTCCTTATCTTTATAATGGTTTGGGGTGTAGACATTATAAAGGTTGATTTGGCTTTCCGTAATTTTACTTTTTTACCCTATCTTTATCCAGTGTGAATCCATTCTCTGGTTCTGTAATTCCCACTTATCTTTATGATAGATTGTATGAATTCCTCCCGATGCCCCAATGGTGGAGAAGGTTGTTCCTTCATATTTTTTTGTTTTTTGAATGATGTTTTCCATTTCTTGACTGTTTTTTTTTTGGTCTCCTAGATCATTAGGATATATGTTTTTTCCCCCATTATAAAATCCCTTATTATGTTTAATTTGGATGTATGTCCTAAGCCTCTACAGTTCCAAGAGACCAATATCATTATTTATTTTTATTTGTTACCAAGGGACCTTTCCCTCGATGATTCTGTTGGCCTTTCTCTTTGCTTCTAGTTCCTTTTTCGAGGTAGCTCTCCATGATTTGGTTTGTGCCTAGTGTATGCTCTTTTGTTGCTGCTTCGTCTCTTAGTTCCTTGTTTGATTTTCTTCCTTGTTTCTTGGTGTTATCCTTTGATGTCAATGACTATTTTGATTGATTTCTGGTGAGGATCCTTTCCAAGGAAGGGGGGGGGAGGACTGGGAGGGAAGGGAGGGGCAGCCAAAAGGGGAGGGTTGGATAACGCGAAGCCAGGGGGGCTGGCGGGGAGGAGAAGAGAAACCACCAAGGGCCGCAAGAGAGGGGAAGAGGGGAGCATGGGGGAATGGAGGAGGGTCATAGGGGATGTCAAGAGGATCAAATGGATTCGAGCCAAAGAGAGAAGTAGATTCAGGGAGGAGGGAGGAGGAAGGGAGGGGGATCTTTGAGGGAGGAGATGAGGGTGTTGTAGTAGAAGGGATAGGGAAATGTGGGGTTTTATTTGTTGTATTTTTTTTACTTGCTCCCATTTTTTTTCTTGTGCTTCTTCATTTTTCTTTCCTTGTTCTTCTTTCTTACTACATCTATTTGTGAAACGTTTGTATTCATGACATACCTTGCACTTGAAGGGTATTTTCTCGTATTCCAGCTACTATATGTGTGTCTAGTTGTCTACTTTGAGCTTGATAGCCTCCTGGAATCCTTTTCCTAAGTCCACTTCAACAAATCCTCGTGCAGGCCTCCATGTTGTCTTTTGGCTCGCTCCTACCAACATATTTTCTCGACTATGTTTCCAATAGTTTTAATGGATTCATCTCCCCAACAATGCAAGGGTGGATGTGGTAGACGAACCCAGACAGGGACCATGTTCAGGACGTCTAGCTCAGGATCAAAATATGGGGTCCATATGTTCAGGTAGAGTCCTCTTGTATCAATAAAATACGATCTTCTTCGAAAGATAAGGTTTATGTCTTCCTTTGTTTCGAAGTGAAAAGTGAAGTATCCCCTTCCGCAGAATCTAATAGTTATTTTCCATTGTGTCACCTGAGACTAGTTTCTATCAACCCACTTCTGAACTATTTTTGGTGATGGCCACAATCTTGTGAACTATCCAATGAGACCTTTTTTTGATAATGAGAGATTTTCTCTATGAGGGAGTGTTGGAGGTAAAGTGATCTCTGGAATTCCGTCAAGTTTATTCACAAATTTTGAACCAACAAGGCGTTATCGCGGAGGTCCCATTGAGGATACCAAAGAGGCAAACATGATTTCTCATGTGTCATGAGGAGGTTGTTTATCGTTTTGAGGTTTTTTATCACTATGAAGAGCATTAGGAAGTGGTTCCCCACATGGATCAGACTCCGGGGGGGGCATGGTGGCGGAGGGCCGAAGCAGAAGTTCAAACCAGGCTCAGCATTCTAGGTCAAGCAACGCACGATTTCACAATATTTTTTGATGTTAGTCTCTAGGACAAGCACTTGTTAAAATACCAAAAACAAACAACAAACACTTAAATATTAATAAATAAAATTATTATAAAATAAAATCTATAATAAAATATAGCTTAAAAAACAATCATGTTTTATAAAGTTCACTATGGAATGTGAAGTCGATGGTAGCCTTCCTTTCCTCCACGTTCTTATTTAAATAAGGGATGATGGTCCTTTCTCCCATCAGGTTTTTCAAAAGAAAACTCACATGTAGAAATATCTTCATGCTAGTTCGCATCATTTCCTTGCTAAAAAATTAAGCATCCTCAACACCTTAGCCACCAGAGCGCTTAGAATATTTGGTGAATTCCACCTCGAAGGAGAAAAAACCCACCTCCCGAATATTTTTAATAAGAACAGTTATAACAGATTCCATGGCCTTAAAGCATAAAAAAGTCCTATAAATAAATAAAAAATACTAATGAGTGGTCTTTCGGAATGCACCTTTTGTTTATTCAAGGAACCACAAATAAGATTGCTAGGATCCTCAAAAATCATAAGGTTTCTTTGAATTCTAAGCCCCTTACTATTCTTAGCTCTCTTAGATTGGTTAAAGACCCTGTGAACCCCAAATATGGAAAAGGTGTTTACCTCATTCCTTTCTCCTGTGGAACTCCATACATTGGTGAGACTAGTAAGTCAATAAATCAAAGGATTTGTGAGCACACAGTTGACATTAAGCATGGAAGATCCCACTCCTCTGCCTTAGCAGAACATGCAGAAAAGACTAACCATCACATATGCATTGAAGAGGCTAAGGTTATCGCTAGGATTAGCCATTTCCGTCACCGAAAGTTAGGGAGGCTTTAGAAATTAAAAAAAGTGTGTCGATCTTAATAGAGACGATGATTGGAGTATTAACAGGTGTTGGATCTCTGACTATATTCCTAGGTATCGATTTATTATTATTAATTAAATTTCAGCCCCCTTCAATCTTTTCATCCTATTTGATTTTATTTAATGATATTGTTTATATTAACTTTCATTTTAAGAATTTTATTAGTTACAAAATTTATTGCCATTATATACAAAGATAAACATAATCAACTATAATCCTTAAAATTGATTAATTTTAATATTTTTATCTCTTGGACCATAGACTTATCACCTCTCGTTATTATTAATAAAGATTTTTTTTTTAAAATAAATCCATAATAAAATGTAGATATTATAATTTAAAATAAAGAAATAAATTATTAAAAATAAAATAAAAATATAATAAAATTTGAATAAAAATATAATAAAAATAAATTAAAAATAAAAATATAATAAAATTAATTGATAACCATTATTTTTCCTTAGTAGTCAAACTATTTTTTATGTTCCAACCGCTAGTTAGCTCGTCTTTACATCTATTTAAGTTTAATGTTTCGATCTCATCTCTCATCTCGTTCTGAAGATGAACCATAGTGATTAGTTCGAAATGCATCGACAAAATATTTTCTCATATGATTATGCCCAAAAAAATCTCTCTAAAAATTATGATTCAAATTCAAGAACTTAAAAATGATTAAGCATTGTAAAAAAATTCTTTTGATGACAATCACATAAAAGCATAAATGATCGACGCGTTTCGAACCAACCAATATAATTCATCTTCAGGAACATTATTTTTTAATTAAAAAAAAAAACATTTTATACACTTTAAACTTCAAAATCTCCTACTATATAAAAAAAAGAGACAATCGACAATAATGTATTGATTAGGATTCTTCAAAATCAGGGTCCATAATAAAGCATATCCAATGTCAATCCATAATAAAGAGTAACTAACTTTAATGCCGACTCTTCTAAATGAGGATCGAGAATAAAGCATATTCAATGTCAATCCATAATAAATAGTAATTGAAATTTAATGCTAGATATTTTGATATGCCAAATTTTAGTATATTTTGTGCCATGTGGGTTTTTCTTGCTCACTTTCAGGTTTCATAAGTGGAACAATTCACAGTAATAAGCATATAATGTTAACCTTTGATAAATCAATCGTCGATATAATTAATTAATTTTTCATGACTATTTGTACAGTAATCAAACAAAGTTATGAAGTATTGTTTTAAGGCATTGTCTACCAAGTACACAAGTTTGGTACACACAATGAATTTGTTGCTTGAATTTAGTGATAATTTTTTCAAAAAATATTATTAGCTGGATTCAACACTATCAAGAACTCGTGAGGTATCCAAAATTCTAAAGCTTGACAATTGTAGCCAATATTTCCTTTCCAAGCTTGATAATTGTAACCAAGATTTTCTTTCCAAAAATTTCAACCAGTTTTTGTCAAAATCTTAACTCCAGATCTACCAAGGGCTGAGACGGATCAAATCTCTCTTCACTCTAAAAAAAGGTTTGCATCTCAAGATATTTGATCCCTCTCTGCCCTTGGTAAATCTGGACTTAAGATAGATCTAGGTTGGTTTAATTTCACTCTTTAAATAGACTTTATTCTGCATGAATACCATGGGTGAATAACATGAAGTTATTTTTATTTTAACATTATTATTTTATTTTGATCGAGTAAAAATGTTTTCACATAGGGTTATTTTTATTTTTAGGGTTAAACACGACATTACATTACAACATCTCTACCATACTGGGTTGTAGAGTGCCTCCTGGAGCAACTAGTTAACCCTATATTAATGTGTGGTTGAGATATTTCCTCAACGTTGAGATAACTACACATTAATATAAGGTTAACTAATTGGAAAATTATTTGGTTGAGGAAATATCCCAACCATACATTAATTACGCTGAAGGCGTTTTTTAAGGGAGTGGTTCATTGCAAGGCTTCGTTGTCTGTCCATAGCCCGTTATAGGTTTTCAAGTGTAATCTATCGAGAACCACTTACATGTTTCCAAATGTTGAGAGTCGCGGTTGCTGCCACAATTTCTTTATTTTCCGTCCATCATTTCCTTCAATATGGACATGTATGTTCGTCTACCACAATTTCTCTACCATATGTCTGTCGATACGTTTGTCTACTGCAATTTATTTTTCATCTTTCTATTGATCTGTGGGTTTAGTCCTCCTCCTCCAATGGTCGCACCAACAATGGAAACAAACTTGATCTGTGGGTATGGTCCTCCTACTCCAATGGATGCACCAAAAATGGAAATCCACAAGAAAATGGAGACATTGTCGTGCAATATTAATAGGGTCTATACATAAAAACATTTAAGACAACATATTTATGTTTACCTATGATCCATCTCGCCTGAATATTTCTATTGCACTCCCCAACACATGTAGAGCCGCTAAATTTATCAATGGAGTTTATTAATTCAGGGTTCCAACGGAGCCATATGAGATTTGAGAGCTTTACCCTCGTTAGAATGTGTGTTGACACACAACCTTCAGTATGGAAAATTCACAACCTCCTCATTTGAATACAATCAAATACATCATCGTCTTGATAATAACTAAGATCCATCTAATCCCATAACGATTTATTACTTGTCCATTATTGGAAAATGGTAGTCATTCCATGTTCATTCTTGCAAAATAATGATGAACAACAAATTGAACCCGGATTTTTACTAAATAAAAATTTCAATGATTGATTGATACACTAATTACATATTATTGTTGCAAAAAATCACCAATGACGGTCTCTCTCGATCTATGCGACGATGAATCTTCAGTGAAATTTCTTCCCAAATATCCTAGGTAGACATGTTTATGCCTCATTCCAGAGTGGTCTGGATATTTATCCCATAACAATTATCTCTAGAGACTTTTTTTGCAGATTTTAATTCTCAACACACTGGTGCCGATGAAGACCAAGATAACGATATATTTATACTCATAAAGAAATCAACATGATACTTCCAAGAATTGATCCTGGGTGGGGAGGGTTACATTCTTCCTCCCAACCACCAATCCTAGACTAAATTAACAATCAGAGCTTGTTTATTAGTTCATCAGTTGAAATTTTCTATGTGTTAGTGTAATAATAAGCATTCTTCCATCAGTGATCAAATTCACTCTTTTCATTCTCATTTTAGGTGTCCCACTCTGAAATTTTTATATCATTCCATTAGGTCATGCTAAAAATTGTTTCACTGATGGTAGTCCTAGTCATAAAACCTCACTCTCCCTCAAAAAATCGCATTCGTTGGCCCACCTTCATGCCTTTCTGAGCATAAAAACACTTTTCAAAAACTCATTTCATTATGTCTTATCTCAGTCAAAGTCAACTATGGAGTCAAGCCATTCAAGGTCCCATTAGGTCATTAGGTTTCATTTTTCAAGGTCCAAAAATGCAACATGTCATCTCAATAAGGTCAGCAAAAGGTGTGAGACTGATTCAATAAACATTTCAGTATCAGCTGCAGAAGATTATCAACATGTAAATATGTATTTTTAAATTTGTAATTTTGATTTTTATGATTTTCATATCAAAATGTAATTTTGATTTGAAAACAGAGATGTAATTTATTTTTAATTTTTTACGTAATTTTATGCTTCCTATATGTAATAAGTCTGGTCCCTAGCTGCCAACTCAAAATACACATGCAAAACTGAAAGAGAAAAGTGTCAAACTCCAACAACTTCATCCTACAAAGAAGAAAAAGTCAAAGAAAAAGCATATATAACATACTTTCAAAAAGTGAGAAAAAACATAGGAAAAGTGGGTTTTTGGATCTTAATCTAAAATCACTTAATTATTTAAGACTCGTAGACATAAAATTCAAATTCATTTCCCTCTTATTTCATGGAGAAAACAACTGAGGAGAGTGGAATTTGCAATTTTCTAAGCAAAATTGAGAAAAACAGAGTAGAAGGGCGCTTATCCTCTTAGCATCGCACTTATCCTCTTAGCGCTATGCTTATCCTCTTAGCATTTCGCTTATCCTCTTAGCGATGTGTTATTCTCTTTCCATTGCGCTTATCCTCTTAGCATTGCACATATGACCAGAAAGGATCAAAAACTCATCAAAGTTGCAAAAAATCGCCCCTAGACTTCAGCAATCATTTTTCACACTTCCAATCAAGCAAGTGACATTTACATCATTATCCTCTTCATCAAAGTCATTTTGAATATGTGATTTGGTTAAAATAAAATTTGGTGTCTTCTTGAATGTGAAACCCTATTTTTTCTCCCTTGCACTCATAATTCCCAAAATCCCATTTCCCTTAGACTCAATACCATCCCTACATTGTTAAAATTAATTCCCAAATCCTTGTTATCATAATCCCTATCCCTAAGCTACTAATTCCCAAAACCATAAGCCCTAGGTGCTATTTTTACATAAGCTCCTAAATCCCAATTCCCATCACTCTTTCACTCATTTTCCCTTTCCCCATATCCTATCCCCAAATTCACCTTCCACACTATCACCTACTTCCCTAGGGTTTGAACACAAACACAGCATGGTAGCAGAAGAAGAACATAACAGATCACATACTGAGGAAGAGGAAATAGAGGCTAGGATGCCATATAAAGGGGGAAGGATAATCATACATGAACCTATCAGCACTAGGGAACTTTTGGCTTATCCAATAATAGTGACATGCTTCAAACATGTTGGTTGTTATTGTTTATGTGAAAAAATTCAGAGGGTTCAACATCATTCCATGTTAACTAGGCTCTTCATATCTAAACTCCATAACAACTAGGTTACCCTAGATGGTGTCATCATTATTGTCTCAACTGCCATCATTTCATCTTCCACAAGGATCCCAAATGTTGGGGAAAGGTGGTTCAAAAAGAGTGATTTGGAAAATTGACACTTTGAGACCTTTTTAAAACCTAGATACAAGAATGAGAAAAAGAGGATGTTTCCTTTTTTCTACCTCCTAGAAATATTTTCACCCATGATGAAGATAATCATGAAGTACTTTATATGTGAAGGTAGATTATCAAGGCTGTACACCTATCACATCCAGCTCCTAATGCATTTCACTAAGGTAAGGATGCTCAATATACCTTACTACCTTTTCCGAAGTGTTGAAAAGATGGCTTTTATTGCTCATAAAAGGGAGTTTGAAAACCAAATGAAAAATATTTTCCATCATTCCCTTATCAAAATAATTGTCCTTTACCATCTCAATGAGCTCAACTTTGCATGGGATACCTTCATAGCCCATGATATCTTCAGAGATCCTCCTACTCAGCATGCTCAAAATATGCCTTCATCATCTTAGCCATCCACTTCCATCCCTCCGTATTAGCCTATTATACATTCACCATCATTATATCAGTCCTCTTCATCCACTTCACCACCATTATCTTCATCCCAAATTGAGATTGAATCCCCTATCAGAAATGAGATATATGAGGCAGAGAGGACTAGTATGGTTGAGGTTGAGCCATTTTCAAAAACCTACCAGAGAGGCCACAGGCATGTGTTTTCTCCATGCATAGTGGGAGGGGCCATGTCTTCTACAACAGAAAAATAGGTGGACAAAGGTAAAGGAAAGTTGATTGATACAGAAACTCAGCCAGAGCTGAAACGTAATGAAAACCTCCATGAGACTAAGAATGAGTTTGAGTTGGTATACCTAGGTGATGATGATGAAAGTTAGATCATTAACATGGCCATCAAAGGTAAGGATGAAAAAATCATAGACCTCCAAACCAACCTTGACAGAGCCAAATATGTTATAAATTTCCTTGAGCAAGAAAATAAACAATTAAAGACTAAACAATTCATTGATGAGGCGAATTACATCACTGCTCAAAGGGAGGCAGTAAAGGCCAAAGTGAAACTTGATGAGGCCTATGGTAGGTATGGTGGAATTGATGAAACATATGAACAAGTACCAAGAAGAAGACCTAGAACTAGAGGGCTAAAAAGAGCTCTAGCTCTAGAAAGGCGAAGGGAAGTTGAGCTTGTTGATCAACTAACCCTAAATGAGAAGCTTACTATAGAGATCAATAATAAAATGGATCCATGGCTTGATAGAGCCAATCAACACTTAGAGAAGCTGCTAGCAAAGGCAAATAAGGATAATGACTTGTTGAGGAGGAAAGTCAAACATCGGTCACGGAAGGAGAAAATTGCATTGGCCAAGCTCAAAAGAGCCAATGCCAAAATTGAAGCTCTCACTCATCAAAATGAGAAGGATAGGTTGGGAATACTTTTTGAGGCTTCACTCCAAGCCTAGCCACCTCATCAGCACCCTTACCACAAATTTTGAGGCAAGTTGCAATATTTTTGTCAAATTTGTACATGACTGTGTTTTTCTGCAAATGCAAATATCAGAAGCGTTGCACTTATGTTTGGGGCACTTTTTGAGAGAAATAAAACCACCATGATAGTTTTAATGACATATAAATCTAGAAAACCCACTTTTACAAGCTTTATTTTCAGTTTTAGAAGGTGAAAAAGGCAAAAAACCACCAAAAAAACAAGTATCTACCATTGTTTTTGCCTAGGCGCTGCACTTATACTAGTCTTGGGAGATTTCATTTTTGAGGGGTAAAATAAGCACCATTTTCAGAAATGGAGGCACATTCAGAAAGAGGACAAGATAATATTTCCAACAAGCTATTATGGGCCCAATTTGGACACCAGGAAGGCCTTCAAAAGTGGCCTTGAACATGGAGGGCACTTATGACAGGAAAATGGCGCTTATGCCAGTTTACTCATTTTTTTTGTTTTTCACTGTAATTTTTGGTTTTACCTCAATAAATGATTTTAATATCAATGTAATTCATCACGGTAAATGTAATTATTTAAATTATAAGTTACCTAGGGGTATATTCATTGGGTAAACTTATCCTTTAGTCAAAGATGAATACGTTTGAATGTAATGAGGAGTGAGTCACTTGGACCATCCTACACTTCAGCTATCGGTTTACATTTTTGTGGATTCCTTCCTCACCCCATGAATTCGACCCCTGAGGATGAGTAAAGGTTGTTTTGATGTCTATATCTTCCCTTTCTTCACTCTTAGCAAGGGTTGGAATCAGTGATCAGGAGTTCATGAATTTTTCTTAAAATTGAAAGTGCTCGAAACGGTACCAAAACTAAGTGACCGAGTATATCTCGATGTTCTGATTCTGACACCGCGAACGGTTCAAAAAATCGATGTCGTATGAGGGATATATCTCATTCTGATCAATTTCCCAAACAGCTAAAATTGCAACAGGTTTGACTGGGATGCCCAGTCAGCATGCAGGTGTACAGTCAGCAAAAGTGAAATATTATGGGAATATTCTATTTTCTCTAAACCAATGATGTTTCACATGGAATATTATGGTTCGTTGATGTGTGTAAGTTTGATTTTTATTATCCAATGGTTGGATGACACGTGGCCAGCCCTAACTCTGCCACGTGTCCACTGTATCATGGTTTAAAATTTTTATAGGTCCGGGGGATTCGACCCCGTGACCTCCAAGCACGCATAAGTCTTTGACCATCTTCTCTACCGGGTGAAGCTTACCCTATAGGGGTGACAGATATATTTGAAGTTTGAAACGTTACATGTTGGGGGCGGGGGGACTACCGATAGCCCCGTTTGAATGTACACATGCTACCAGCATTAAACAACAACATATTTTGTTGTCATCTAACGGTTACGATAATCGTTAGCTCCAACGGTCTTCAATCCATATCACATGCGTTGTTCGCGACGATTGTTGCGGTCAACGGTTTTATAACCATAACATCTTGTGGTTAACCCTCAAGCCTATCACATGCGCACTCCCAAATTTAACATTACGGCTATATTTTCGGTGGATAGTTTAGCGCCCTCCAAATTCGGCGCTCTTTGCTATTTTTAACTGCAGTCCTCTAGTTTTAGTGGAGGTTTTGTAGGGGACATTGGGAAAAAGCCTAGCTAGGTCAATTTTCGACCAATTTGGGTGAAACATGTTGAAGATTGCAACAAGAAACAGTGAAGGAGGCATCTTGAAACATCATTCCTAATCCTAGTTGGAAAGTGATCACCAAAACTAGGTGGGGGCCACACAAGTGATTTTTGTCGCAAAGTCTATTTTTAGACATGTCGATCATATTCTATGAGTTGCAGGATGCTATTTGTGGATGGTTGGTCAAGTTGGAAAAATAGATGGACTTCTATTTTTAGACATATTGGGCAGAATCTATTTTTAGATTGCGAGTCTAAAAATAGATATGTCGAATATTATTAGCTCTTAATAATATTTGGACTATAAACATTATCTTATTCTCTTGGAGCACTTCAGTTAAGTGCACAGATGTGACACAGGAGCTGACAGAAGGAATTACGCTATTCCCAAGGGTTAACTAGAGCTATTGCATGGAGGACTTCAGTTAGAACTCATGTGACAGAGTTTGGTGGAGTTGATTGAGGAAGTTAATGGAGTTGTGTTCAGTTTAACTAATCTAAACATAGTTGAGCTATTTGTATCTAATTTAACTAATTGATACAATTAGTGAGATTGGTGTGAATTAATTATTAATTAATTCACTAATTATAAACTCATTAATCAACTAAAGAATACATCAGTTAACTTCAGTGCATGGATAGTTTCAGTGGAGACCAGTGCAGAGATAGGTGAAAGGGCAAGTATGACTATCAGTTGTGACTATAAGTGATGCATGGTTCGCATCCAACACTCAGTAGAGATGCCTATAAATACTGCATGAGCAAGGCTGGTGTAATTCAAACTCATCCAGAGCCATTCTTCAACAGGGATTGCGCAGTAGAGGCAGGCTAAACGCTGGCAAAGATCGGTGCATGGGATTTGCAAGATCGGGCCTGATTAATGTGTAGCAATTGGAGATTGTACTGAGAGATTGTGAGGAGATTTATACAATGATTGTTACATGATCTCTATGACATATATAATATATAGATAGTTCGAGGTTTTCAGCTTTAAGCTTTCCCATTACATACTGTGTTCATATGTGTGAATTTTTATGGCTTTAATGTGTGCATGCAATTGATTTTATTTCCGCATGTAATGATCAATGGTAGAAGAGATTATGTATTGTGCATGAAGTCAAATAGTGTGTGATCAGGAGAATATCGGTGAATAATATATCAGTTATTCAAATTTCTACATGGTATCAGAGCAATATTGATCATTGGAGAAATTGCAAAGCATTGAAGCAGTTGAGTTTTGTGCTGGTGGAATTCAAAATTGCTGCAGTGTTTTCTTGGTGTCAAAGTTGAGATGTCTTTCAACGGATTGCGATTGGAGTATGCCCTTGAGGGCAGCTCAAATTATATTGCATGGAAGGACAGGATGGAGGCGGTCTTGGGATTGGCAGGCCTGGGTTGAAGGAGTTCATAGATGCAGAAATTCCTAAACCGGGTTCTAGTGATGCTGCCGCACTTGACGCATGGCAAAAGAAGGTAGCAAGGTGTCAAAGGATTCTGTTGGAAGGTGTGAAGGATCACATAGTGTCCAGCCTTCATGGTAAAGCTTCTCCATTCTTTATGTGGAAAGCTTTGACAGATTTTTTCCAAAGCAAGAGTGACCAGAGGAAGTTGGCGCTCAAGGATAAACTCAGGAAAATAAAAATGGAGAAGAATGGCACTATTCCAGTATACTTGACAAAGTTTGTCCACTGCAGGGATGAGCTTGGGAGTGTAGGAGTTAGTGTGGATGATGAGGAATTGGTGAGCTTGGCTCTCCTTGGGCTTCCGAAGAGTTGGCACTCCTATCAAGACTTTGTCAATGGTCGAGAGAAACTGCCAGGATGGGAGTGACTTTCGTCGGATCTTGTGCAGGAGGAGATAAGGCGGGATACCAGGGATGGCTCTTCATCAAAGAATTATGATGAAGAGGATTTCCCTTTGGCTGCCAAAGCAAGGAAGGGGAAGGGCAAGAAAAATTCTTCTCAATCTGGTGCGGATGGTAAAGAGCGTGACATGTCCAAAGTGAAGTGTTTTCACTGTCACAAGCATGGGCATTACGCCATGAATTGTCCACAGAAGAAGAAGAACAAGCAGGCTGCTGGAGCTGCATCTAGTGAGGCTCTTGCCTCACAATTTTAGATGGACTTCTCATTGATCGCATGCATGGTGTCTAGTGCATCGGGATCGGGGTGGTATTTTGATAATGGCGCTTCCTTTCACATGACGGGAGATGTGACTTGGTGGAGAAAGATCTCCAGTTGCATGTTGATTTGGGTGACAATGGACGATACAATGCGACCGGCATTGGTACCATAACCTTTCAGAGGGATTCAGGTAAACTCATTCTGTTACAAGATATAGTGCATGTTCCAGGTTTAAAGAAGAATTTAATCTCAATCGCAATGTTAGAGGATAAAGGGTATGATGTTGTCTTTAGTGAAGGAAAATTTTTCCTTTGGCACAAGGCAACATGAAAAGTCAAGAAGGTTTGGATTCGAGCCAAGAATCTATACAAACTTGAAGTAGATGGGATGTCTACAGAGCTTCCTACTGTTGGGAAGTGAGAGAAAGACATGCAATTGATGCTTGAGAGGGAGCAAGTTTTGCATGCAGGTAAGAGTGAACCTCGGGATGTGGAGCAGCCACAAGATGAGGATCATGGAGTGGAAGAAACCACTCATGTAGATAAATTTCATGCCAGATGGGCAGAGGGAGTGCATGCAGCTATACCACCAGGAGAGAGGTGGGGCGACATGCATGATTAATCCCAAGAGGAGATTTATGGGTAGGATTCATGAGATGGTGTGGATCTCATGAATTGAACCTGGCTACGAGGTGCCCACAGCACAGTAGTAGCATGATCAGTTGGATTGATGCAGGCATATCAAAGTGACAGTGTCGGATACTGGAGCGAGGATCAGAGTTGACAGCAAGTGCAAGAGTGCATGGGTGCAAGAGTTCAACAGCGCAGTGGTTCCTGATGACATGTGCAGTTGGTACCAGCAGAAGTTGAAGACTTTGATGATAGATGCATCAGATTGATTGATTTTTTTGGAGCCTATTCAGTTTCAGAGGAGTTGTAGAGCAGATGCATGGAGTTTCATGGCGCTTGTGAAGGTTGCAGGGCGAATGCATGGAGTTGCATGTCGCATGCAAAGACATTCCTTTCTTGTTGAGAGGGAGTGTTGAAGATTGCAACAAGAAACAGTGAAGGAGGCATCCTGAAACATCTTTCCTAATCCTAGTTGGAAAGTGATCACCAAAACTAGGTGGGGGCCACATAGGTGATTTTTGGCGCAAAGTCTATTTTTTAGACTATGTCTATTTTTAGACATATGGATCATGTTCTATGAGTTGCAGGATGCTATTTGTGGATGGTTGGTCAAGTCGGAAAAAATAGATGGACTTCTATTTTTAGACATACTGGGCGGAATCTATTTTTAGATTGCCGGTCTAAAAATAGATATGTCGAATATTATTAGCTCTTAATAATATTTGGACTATAAACATTATCTTATTCTCTTGAAGCACTTCAGTTAAGTGCACAGATGTGGCACAGGAGCTGATAGAAGGAATTATGCTATTCCTAAGGGTTAAGTGGAGCTATTGCATGGATACTTCAGTTAGAACTCATGTGAGAGAGTTTGGTGGAGTTGATTGAGGAGTTAATGGAGTTGTGTTCAGTTTAACTAATCTAAACATAGTTGAGCTAGTTGTATCTAGTCTAACTGATTGATACACTAGTGAGAGTGGTGTGAAATAATTATTAATTAATTCACTAATTATAAACTCATTAATCAACTAAAGAATACATCAGTTAAATTCAGTGCATGGACAGTTTCAGTGGAGACCAGTGCAGAGATAGGTGAAAGGGCAAGTATGACTATCAGTTGTGACTATAAGTGATGCATGTTTTGCATCCAACACTCAGTAGAGATGCCTATAAATAATGCGTGAGCAAGGCTGGGGTAATTCAAACTCATCCAGAGCCATTCTTCAACAGGGATTGCGCAGTAGAGGCAGGCTAAAGGCTGGCAAAGATCGGTGCATGGGATTTGCAAGATCGGGCTTGATTAGTGTGTAGCAATTGGAGATTGTATTGAGATCTTGTGAGGAGCTTTGTACAATGATTGTTACATGATCTCTATGACATATATAATATACAGATAGTTGGGGGTTTTCGGCTTTAAGCTTTCCCATTACATACTGTGTTCATATGTGTGAATTTTTATGGCTTTAATGTGTGCATGCAATTGATTCTATTTCAGCATGTAATGATCAATGGTAGAAGAGATTCTGTATTGTGCATGAAGTCAAATAGTGTGTGATCAGGATAATATCGGTGAATAATATATCATTTATTCAAATTTCTACAAAACAAGAGACTACCTAGACTAATTTGAGCATTTTGGAGCCACTGGTGCAGAGAAAACAACCATTGGAGGCTTGTAAACACATGTATTTGAAAATTTTTGAGCATATGGACTTGCCTTTAGGAGTTGGACCAGCAGATGTAGCCCAGGAGGGGTGAACTACTTCATCATGCCTGCTGTGTAAATCTTATGTGTGGTTTTATTTCTCTGTTATACACTGTTTTTTAATGTTATTTAGGTTTATTTACATGCTTAAAATTCACAATTTCATCTATGTTTCATGGTTAAATTCCTCAATCCTTAAGAAAATAAATGGAGACAAATATGTACATGTTTTTTAACTGAAAAGACACTTAGCACAACAAACTAATGCAATCCTTTCAGATCAGGTTGGTGTCGGAGCTAGATTTTATTCTCTGGTGTTGTTGTGTGAAAAGATTTGTTTAACTATTTGCAAGTGTTCACATGCTTAATAGGCTCAAGCTTAAGAGAGGAGAAGGCAAATTGGTGGAAGCAAGAGGGTCTCAAAGTGAGCCACAACAAAGGAGGGCAAGATTTCCACATTCTCCACCACCTAGTTCACCTCCTAAAGAAGCAGAAGCAACATTAAGCATGCCTCCAGAGGAAGAAGAAATCCATGAAGAGATGGATCCCAAAGAAGAATAAAGAGTGTTCAGGAAAGCATTCCTTGACATGACTGAGATGGTGAGAATCCTTTATCAAGAAAGGAATGAGAGACTAGAAGGAGAAGGATCCAAACTTCACAAGGAAGGACAAGGATCATCAGGAGGTCAAAATGATGCAGATAAGTCAACGAAGGGCAATGGAGGAAATGGAGGCAGTGGAAAGTCACCATCCTCACCCTCATCATCATCATCATCTACTTCATCTTCAGTACATCAACCACACAAGTCAAAGAACACTGGTAAAAGTACTTTTCTAAAACTTGATGTTAAGTTTAGATTGCCAATGTTTAATGGTGAAGTCAATGCAGAAAAGATTTATAATTGGATTAGGCAATGTAATATTCCCAAATGGGAAAAGCAGGAATATAATGCAAAATGTTTAAAGAATAGTGTAAAACATCATTTAAAAGAAAGAGGCCAATATGGAGACCTTTCATATGTTATAACAACAGCAAAATATGCATAATAAATGGGACATAAGATACACAACAAGAAAGTACAAGCCTCCAATGGACAAAATCCCTCAAAATGAGGTGTTGCACTATATATAAAAACTGGAAGACCCTTACATTGTTGTTTTAAAAGCTCTACTATAGAAAATGATTATACATCATATCTAGGGCTGATATGTGCCTCAAGAGATAGATCTACTACAGGTCTGAGCACTATACAACCTCCTTTGAAGAACCCCTTAAGGTTTTTTAGCAAAACACCATGTACAAGATGGGGATATAGGCCCTAAGGTTGAAGATCCACTACCAAATATATATCTGGAAAGTGTGGCTAATCTGATATGATCAATACAATAGCCTCCTCCAATAGATCCTCTAAATGAAAGGTAGATTCCTTTCACTAGAAAATGAACTCTCCAAATGGTGTGCCAAACCACCCTGCAACTCCTCCTACAGAAATAACATAGATCTGGAAGAAAAATGCACTGTAGGGATAAATAACCAGTTGGCCTAGTGCCAAGATCTGAAAATATGCACAAAGGCCTTCATTATTGTCCTCCCAATGGAAAGGAAGCCTCCTCCACTGAAAATGATCAATTAAATGACCTAGATCTAGTCTCCATTGTTGCAACCTGCAAAACAACCAAACCCTCAACAGGATTTGTGCTGTAAATGAAAGATGAAGCTTGGCCTTAATCCTGATAGTGTAAAATGTAGTACAAGACTCCTCCTAGAGCTTCTCAATGGAAGAGGTGGGATTCCCGATCAGGAACACCCAGTGCTAAACAACACTCAATCTCAGCTAAACAGCAAGAGAAAGATATATGTCTAAACAGACCATATATTCAGAAATATCAACACACATGCATAATGAACAATGACTTCCATCCTCTTCCTTAAATAACATAAGAGCTTGCAAACCCTAAGCCCCATCCAATAATGGCACTATTTCCACACAAATCATCTCCATCTAAAACTGCGTTGTCTCTCATTGATGACCACTCCTCCATGATAGCGTTGTTGATTTGGTTAAGGTTGACCCATTCAAGGTGTTCCATCCCATTTTCACACCAAAGGGTGCTCAATTAAGCTGCCAAGATTTATATCTTTCACATTTGGCATTGATTTATTCATTATTAAGGAGAATTATGGACCTCCATCGTCCTCTTATTCATTAAACAAAGCATCAAAACAAAATTTAATATTCCAACTAGCTCATGGCTAATTGAGAATATTACAGTCCTCCCTTCCCAAATGTTGCTTGTCCTCAAGAAACTAACAAGGTGAGTGCTGTAACTCTCCATCATTGGTGACATCAAGATGTGATAAGCTTCCCTCATAATATAAGTGTCTACCAATCCATCCCTCCATGAATTGCTCCTCCAAAGTTCTCATGAGATGCAAATAATCCACCCCATAAGGAGACAATAGTTCAAATTAAACAAGCATGGTTTGCCCAATGTTCTCCCTGAAACATGTAGCATAATGAACATGGATAATCTCTCTCCCATAGGGCACATACATTTCTCCCATCCTCCCTCCAAACATTCCCATAAAAAGTATAAGTACATCATCAATGTATGGGATCAAAACTAAGTACATGCAAACAGAAATTTGTACAAATGGGGGTGGGTCATAGTCCCACATGTGGAACCAGCACAATAAATATCCTAACTGCATCATATAATGATGTGGTAAGTGGTTTCCCCACCGCTTAATTTATTCCCATGTCTTCTCACAATGGCTGAAAGTGTAAGATATGTTTGGTTCTTTCTGAGTGCACCCACAATGATACAATATCTACCTTTGTCCTCCAAGGGAGTGGCCATGTTGAGAAAATTTTATGGCCCAAAGTTGGTCATGAAGTTTATATGGAGTAATGCTCCTCCTTGGAGCTATGGTTTTCATATACATGGTAAAAGAATTCAAAAGATCATCAAATGAAACATTAGGTACATAAGCATGTCCTTTACCAAAAATTCTCCTCATACAAATGGAGTGGTGCATAGATATATCTCCTCTCATTCCAAAAGAGGAAAGAGGTGGCTGAAATAACTCCTTCATAGAGTCATGTCTCTCCTCCAACTCCACATGGTTCATGCATCTTTGAAAATGTTGATATAGTTCCACTTCAAACCCTTCCCAAGTGTAGCTTTCCATGATAGTGTTGTAGGCCTTCATGGAATAAGTATGGCTGAAAAAGAACTCTTCATAAGCTCTTTGTAGCAACTTCTCCTTAAGCTTGGAGGCTATAGATAAGAAGATCCTACCATGATAGTAGATGATTCCTTCTTGGACTGAATATTCCTCTTCATGTAGCGGGTCATTAAGTATCATGCATGTGAAAATATCCTTGGAATAATCCACCAACAATTGGGATTTCTAATATGGATCAATCTTCCATAGTGACAGCGTTGATGATCTATCACAAAGAATGTCTGTCATATGGTTTTTCTTCTCCTTGAAATCTCCCATGCCAAAGGTATATGTTGGAAGGGCATTCCTTCCATGCTTCTCCTCCCATAGTGCATAATCTAAAATTAGGGTGGGTAATGATGATGTTGGGAGAATGTCTCCCTCCTCCTTGAGTCTACCCAAGACTCTCAGCGTTGTATCATGGTCTTATAAGCTCCCATCCCTCCTGGATCTATGCTTGGATCATCATGTTGTGATATATTTCTCACCAAATATGAATCAGGTGGCCTCCCAAGTGGTTTGCCACCAAATAATAATGTCCCATGCAGAAATCTCATAAGCATAATAGATGGGAATGTTAGGTCCTTGCTTCCCCTGCACAAATCCATCTATGTTTTCTGTGTGGAAGTTTTATGTGAGGGATATGTGTTTATGCCTTTAATCATTTGAGTTTTTCCACTCTTCCTATCCACCCATTCCATCTGCAAAGTCTCCCAATCAATGGTGATTTTCCCCAAAGTAATCAACCATTGCACACCCAATATCACATTGGTGTCAGGTATGTCAACCACGAAGAAGTGATCAGTAAATGTATTAGTTCCCATGGTGACTAATAAGGATGGAACATAATCCATGCATTGCATAGTTCTATATCCTGGGACCAAAACAGAAAATCCCTCAAAATCATCAGTGGGTATTTCCCTCCTTTGCACTAGTTGGGCATAAATAAAACTGTGGGTAGCCCCACTATCAACCAAAGCAGAAACACTCTGATTCAAGATGGAACCTTGAACTCTTAAGGTCAAGTAATTAGGTACTCCTCTCAATGATGCATGAGCCCCTCCAATTGGAGCAAATGCCCCATTCCCATCTCCTGATGGTGTTGGTTCATCTCCTACTGTGTCAGCGTTGTGACCACTTCTTGGTTCATCTTCTTCTTCCTCCTCATCATCTAAGAATACCTCTATGTAGTGTGCCTTTCCTGCTGCACATCTATGCCTGGGTGCCTAAGATTTTTGGCATGTGAAGCAAAGCTTCCTCCTCCTCAAATCTCTTCAGAAATCATCATCAAGAGGTTTTCTATTTTGGACCTCTTTTGAAATAGGAGGCTTTTCTTCTTTTCCCTTTGATGGAAAAGAGGGCTTGTGCTAAAAAGTTGCCTTTTCTTTTGGCAAGGCATCTTGAAGATATCTAGCCCTTTCAGTGGCATCATGAAGGGTAGTGGGCTTGGTAGACTTAACTAACCCATGAAGAGGTTCATCTAGCCCATCAATGAACATATACACCCTTCTTGTTGCAGATAGATCAGGAACCATAACAGAAAGTCTTAAAAATTAGAAATTTAAGTTTCTAGATTACCTTATTGTTTTAGCTTTGCAAGCCCCATGAATGGTGCTTCAGGATCTCTTCTATCAAATCTTTCCACCGGCCTCCTAGTGAACTCTGAATATGCAGTCACATTGGCATGACCCAATGTAGACAAGCCATGGAACCACCAGTCATGTGCTTCACCCTCAAGGTGCAGCGCTGCAATCTTAATGGCCTCCATTTCTGGAAGTTTTTTCAATTGGAAGTAGATGTCAAGCTTCTCTACCCATGATTTTTCACTGCACTTGGATGACCCATAAAATTTGGGTAAAAATAATCCGTCCATAGTGCGGTGTAGATCATGATTCTGAATGAATGCACCACTTCTATTATGATGCCTTGGTCTTCTATTGTCCTTGATTTGAGAAAATTCTTGAAAACTCAAGTTGTCCTTAAATATCTGAGTTTGAGACTCATACTCCATAAAATAGTCTTCAAGGGATTCTTGCTCTTGAAACCCTTCATTTCCCACAACCAATAATGTAGGCATTGTAGAGTGTTGGGAAACTTATGGTTGCTGCACTGGTTGATCACTCCAGTGATGAGAGATGCCAAAGCCTTCACCATGATGAAATCATTTAGGGGATTCCTTGTATCTATCCATTCTCATCTCCTTGATCTCTCTAGAAATGTCTTGCATGGCTCTAAGAAGGATCCTATGGAACTCCTCTTCATCTTCTCCTCCATATAAAGGGGTTTTACCCTTGTCTTCTTTGTCATTTGTATAATCAAACTTCCAATGTCTTCTTCTTTGATACCTCTTCTCTCTATCAGTAAGAGTCTCTCCTTCTTCAGATGACATATTGGCTTTTCAAGATGCACAGGTTGTGCCAAGATTATGCTCTGATACCATTGTAATATTCCCAAATGGGAAAATCAAGAATATAGTGCAAAATGCTGGAACAATAGTGTAAAACGTCATTTAAAAGCAAGAACCCAATATGGAGACCTTTCATATGTTATAACAGCAAAAAAATATGCAGAAGAAATGGGCCATAAGATACACAACAAGAAATTACAAGCCTCCAAAGGACAAAATTCCTCAAAATGAGGTGTTTCACTATATATAAAAATTGGAATACCCTTACAACGTTGTTTTAAAAGCTCTTCTACAAAAAATGATTATACATCATATCTAGGGCTGATATGTGCCTCAAGAGATAGATCTACTACATATCTAAGCACTATACAACCTCCTTTGAAGAACCCCTTAAGGGTTTTCAACAAAAAACCATGTAAAAGATGGGGATCTAGGCCCTAAGGCTGAAGATCCACTACAAAATATAGATCTGGAAAGTGTGGCTGATATGATATGATCAATACAACAAGTTCCTCCAATAGATCCTCTAAATGAAAGGCAGATCCCTTTCACTAGAAAATCAGCTCTCTAAATGGTGTGCCAAACCACCATGCAACTCCTCCTATAGAAATAACGTATATCTGGAATAAAACTACGCTATAGGGATAAATAACTAGTTGGGATGATGCCAAGATCTGAAAATATGCACAAAGTCCTTCAGTATTTTCCTCCCAATGGAAAGGAAGCCTCCTCCACTGAAAATGAGTAATGAAATGACCTAGATCTAGTTTCTGTTGTTGCAACCTGCAAAACAACCAAACCCTCAACAAGATCTGCGCTATAAATGAAAGATGAAGCTTGGCCTTAAGCCTGATAGTGGAAAATGTAGTACAAGACTCCTCCAAGAGCTTCTCATTGGAAGAGGTGAGATTCTCGATCAGGAACACCCAGTGCTAAACAACACTCAATCTCAGATAAACAACAAGAGAAAGATATATGTCTAAACAGATGATATATTTAGAAATATCAACATACATGCATAATGAATTTCCATCCTCTTCCTTAAATAAGATATGAGCTTTCAAACCCTAAGCCCCATCCAATAATGGAACTACTTCCACAAAAAACATCTCCATTTAAAATTGTGTTGTCTCTCATTGATGACCACTCCTCCATGACAACGTTGTTGATTTGGTCAAGGTTGACCCAGTCGAGGTGTTCCAACCCCTTTTCACACTAAAGGGAGCTCAATTAAGCTGCCGCGATTTATCTCTTTCACATTTAACATTGATTTATTCATTATTAAGGAGAATTATGGACCTCCATCGTCCTCTTATTCATTAAACAAAGCAGAAAAATAAAATTTAAAATTCCAACTAGGTCATGGCTAATTGGGAATATTACAGGCAACTGGAGGTCTATTTGAGAATTCCAAACCTTCATGATGATGATACCAAAATCCAACTAGCTTCATTGAGAATGGAAGGTGCAACACTTTTTTGGTGGGAAGCCAAGACAAAGGAGGATGGTAAGATTATTCTATCATGGACTGATTTTATTAATGCAATAAAACAAAAATTTTATCCATTAGCTCATATGCAGAAAGCCATAATGAACTGGAAAAATTTTAGACAATTGAAAGAACAGAATGTGCAAGAATACACCCAAGAATTTAGGAGAAGAGCTCTCTTATTAGGGGTATATTTGCAGAGCCAAGATACTTTGCTCAAGTACATAGGAGGCTTACATAGCTACCTAAAACATACTATCCTCATGTTTAACCCTACAATTCTAGATGAATTTTGTGTTCAGGACACACATCTAGAAGCTAGAGGGAAAAACATTACTGATGAGGGTAGGAAGAAACCTTTAAAGGGGAAAAACAAAGAGAACACCTCAAAAGGTAAGGGAAAAAAGAATGCATCCAACAAGAAAGAGGGAGAAAAAGTGGTCTGTAAACATTGTTCAAGGGAAGGCCATGATGAGAATCATTGTTGGAAATTACATCCTGAAAAGAGGCCCAAACATCAGAACAACAAAGGGAAACAAAAAAATGCAGCTACAACTCAATGTGATTTAGGAGAGGATTCAGGTGACGAATCTAAAATTACAGCCACGAGATTGAAGAACATGAAGGGGAAAGAAATTGAACTAAACCCAGTACTAGTACATCAAACTGTCACATACAAGCTTCAAATGAAGAAGATAGAATTGGATTGTTTCATGTGAGGGTCATATCCAAAAATACCAAGATTGTCACATTGTTTGACAATGGGTCACAAGCAAGCTTAATCTTTGAATAATTGGTCAAGAAAATTAATCTTGAGACCATTCCACATCCAAAACCATATCCACTTGGTTGGATTTGTAAAGATGCAAATTTACAGGTTTCAAAGAAGTGCATATTGCGGTTTGCAATAACTGCACATTTTGTTGACACAATTGAATTAGATGTGGTTCCGCTTCATATTACAGGTATTTTGTTGGGCAGTCCTTACTTCTATGGCAGGAAAGCGATCTTCCATCACCATGAGAACAAATACCATGTATTCAAATATGGCAAGGATTACATTGTTAGAGCACATCACAAGAATAAAAATATTGCTATGGTAAATGTTGGATAGGTAAAGAGGTGGGTGAATTCAAGTAAGAATTTTGTTCTTCTAATGATTAAGCCTAAAGCTGATGTTAATCATGAATCATTTGAGAATTGTGATCCTAATTTGAAATCAGATTTATATGATGTAGTTGATGCACATCATGAGATGCTTCAGGAGCCAACAGGATTGCCTCCAAAAAGGGAGATTCAACATGAGATTCAGTTGTAGCAATATTTTCCTCTTCCAAACATCGGCATGTATCACATGTCAATAATGGATAATGTTGAAATTAAGAGGAAAATCAAGGACATGTTGGAAAAGGGACACATAAGGCCAAGCACTTCGCCATGCAGTTCCCCCATAGTCCTGATTCCGAAGAAATATGGGACTTGGCGCATGTGTGTAGACTTCAGAGCTTTGAACAAGATAACTGTCAATAATCGATACCCACTCCCAAGGATAGATGATTTGCTTGATCAACTAAAAGAAGTAATTTTTTTCAATAAGTTAGATTTACGAAGTGGATATCATCAAGTAAGAATTGTAGAAAGTGATATATGGAAGACTTCATTCACAACCAAACAAGGACTCTTTGAGTGGTTGGTTATGCCATTTGGTTTTTGTAATGCACCGACAAATTTCATGCGTGTTATGGATAATTTTTTGTGTCCATTTCTTGATGACTTTGTGATTTTGTATTTAGATGATATACTGATTTTCAGAAAAACAAGAGAAGAACATATCTTGCATGTGAAAAGGGTGTTTGATGTTTTGAAGAAAGAAAAATTATTTATTAAGATGTCAACGTGTGAGTTCAGAAAGACTTCTTTGGTTTATTTGGGACACATTGTAGGAGGAGGCGAGTTGATAATTGATCCTTATAAAGTGGAAGCCATTGTGAATTGGCCCACTCCCAAAATAGTAACCAGGGTAAGAAGTTTCTTAGGCACAACTCAATATTGGAGAAATTTTATTGCTAACTTTTATGCCATAGCAGCTCCTATGCATGTAGTGACAAGTGTGAAGAAAGGCTTCCAATGGGGAGACAAACAGCAGCAAGCTTTTGAAGCTTTAAAATACAAGATCATTTCATCTCTAGTCCTTGCATTACCGAATTTGAGACAGCCATTCGAGATACAACCTGATGTTATTGATTATGCCATGGGAGCAATACTTTTGTAGCATGGTAAGCCTATCGCTTTTCATTCTGAAACATTCAATGGTGTTGTAACTAATTATCCTACATATAAAAAAGAGTTGTATGTGTTGGTACAAAGTGTCAAGAAGTAGACACATACTTGATGGGTAAAGAGACAATTATACATACCTATCACCAACCATTACAGTACTTTCAGTCGTAAACAAAATTGCAGCAATCACAATATTTCAGGTGGATGGGTTTCCTTCAACATTTTCACTTGGTTATAAGGTACAAGAAGGGTATTTTCAATAAAGTTGTTGATATGCTTGATCCAGGTGGATATTGGTGGCCACCCACCTATTACACTTGGGCCCCCACCATTGTCTCTTTCAGTTTTTCAATTTCGGCATAACTTACTATTTTTAGCATTTTTTCGGGTCCTGAACTTCCGGAGCCGTTTTGAGGCCCTAAACGACGTTTTTTGGGCATCGCGCCTCCAGCGAATATCATTCTGCTCCAAAATGTAGAATAACATCTACGGCGAAAGTTGTAGTCCTCAGATAGAGCTTTCTAATGATGTATCATGTGCGTCAAACGGAGATAGTATGCCAAAGTTACGTCCCTGGGAAGTTGAAACACCAATTTACCCAAACGGGGCCCATAGTTTTGGCGCTTCATCTCCTAGGGTAAGGTTTTTGGATGTTTAAGGTTCTCCATTGTTTCTCAATAATAAATAGGCCCTCGAGCCTCATTGTAACTCAGTTCAGAGGCCTATAGCCGCCACATCTCTTCTCAGAGATAGCTACCAGCGCCCTAGCTAGTTTTATTTCCATTCTATCTATAAGCAAATTTCAGTTCTTTGATATTAATGAAATGAAATGTTATTTCCCTTGCATCTCTGTATTTATGGTTATATGTTTATTCTGTTGCATTCCTGCATAAATCCGGATCACTGGTATCAGAGCGGTCTGCTTTTCTCGATCCTTCTTTGCATGTCCCCAACGAGGTCGGGGTATAAGGAGCTAGGGCTTGATCTGGTGGAACCTTTGCAAGATCAGCCTCGCAAACCTCGACAGACGCCCATGGGGGATGAAAATAAAGATGAGGGAGTAGGAGATCCTATCAAAATATTGCTCGAGGAGGCCCTCGAAAAACAAAGGAACGCGATGATGGATAACTTTGCTCAGATCCTTCAACAGCTGCTCACCGGTGGCACATCTGCATCCAGTAGCCACTCTGGAGGTGCGACTCCTTTTAAGGTACAAGTAAATTTTGACATTCCCATATTTGAGGGTCAAATAGACGCAGATGCCGTAGATAGATGGTTGAATCTATTAGAAGGATATTTATCTGTTCATGACTTTTCAGACCGGGAGAAGATTATTTTTGCACTCCTCAAAGCTACCCCCCATGTTAAGGACTGGTGGGAAACCTACTGTGAGAACAAGGACCAGACAGAACCCTCTATGTTCTCGGCCGTACCAACTTGGAATTCTTTCCGAGACGCCATCAAGGAATAGTACTATCCCATGGGGAGCTATGAGGACAAGTACATACAATGGACCACGTTGCGACAACAAAGGGATCAAGATGTGCATGAGCTGGCAAATCTGTTCCATACCCTGCGCACAAAGTTGGGTATCAAAGATTCAGAGAAACATTTGGTGCTAAAGTATCGCAGTTGTCTGCACAGATACACTCAAGAGGAAATGGAGTTCCTCAACATCTCCTTGCTTGGTACGGCATACCGGTATGCTGCCAAGATTGAGCAGAAATTCAAACAGAAGAAGCGAGACTTTGGATCTGCGAATCAAAAGCAAGGAAAAGGTGCTTCCAAACCGCAGAACAAAGGACAGAGCCAAGGCATGGCGGCTAAAGACAACTCATCGAAGCCACAAGAAAATAACAGCACCGCAAAGCCAAAGAAGGACACGGGAAAGTGGTGTGAGTTCCATAAGAGCTCCACTCACAACACAAGTGAGTGTCGGGCCAAGCAGTCGCTAGTGGCCGAGATGAGGGCTTCTGAGTCAGATGCATGCTCTGACTTCGAATCAGAACCTGAAAAGGCGATTGAAAAAGGGAAACAGATTATTGATGCGGAGCCCAACGCCACTGTTGCCACTGCAAAGATCCAAAAGGAGGAACCAGAAGATCCAGAGGAGGAGGAACGTCTCTTCCACTCCCATATGTGGTAAAGGGCTCCCCTGTACAGTTCATTGTCGACAATGGGAGCCAAAAGAACCTCATTTCAGCAGACGCCGTGAAGCGGTTGGGCTTGCCGACCACAGCTCACCCACATCCATACACCATCGGGTGGCTTCACTAAGGACGAGATCTCCGCGTCAGCCAGCAGTGCTGCCTTCCCTATAGCATCAAGCCCTTCACGGATGAGGTATTATGTGATGTTTCTCCTATTGATGTTTCTGATGTATTATTAGGACAACCATACTTGTGGAAGCGTCATGCTGTGTATGAGTCTCGACCTCGTGCTGTTATTATTACTTTGGGAAATAAGTTGTACAGGATACCAGAGGTACCACCTCCTACGACTATCTCTTTGGTTACCGCAAAACAATGTAGTAAGCTCATTTCCCAAACCAGGAAATTCGTTTTCCTGATGATCCGCCCCCAGGGCAAGAAGAAGACTGTGGCCACGACCTCCAGACAGGGCCCCTCTGCACGACAACAATAAATGGATAAGGTCGTGGAGGAGTACGGGGACATCTTCACCTCACCCACAGGGGTTCCTCTGCACTGCCAGGTCAAGCACCCGATTGATCTGACCCCAGGTGTGCCGCTACCCAATGGACCGATCTATTGACGCTCTGCTCTGGAAAATGATGAAATCAAGAGGCAGATTCAGGAGCTATTGCAGAAAGGTCACATCAGACCAAGTTCATCGCCCTGTGGGAGCCCGATCGTGTTGGTACAGAAGAAGGATGGGACGTGGAGACTCTGTATTGACTATCAGGCGCTGAACAAGATCACTGTCCGGAATAGGTACCCAATCCCACGGATCGATGACCTTCTGGACCAACTCCAAGGTGCAAAATATTTCAGTAAGATCGACCTGAAGTCTGGGTATCACCAGGTACCAATTGAACCCTCTGATGTGTGGAAGACTGCCTTCAAAGCTAAGGAAGGCCTTTTTGAATGGCTGGTCATGCCCTTCGGGTTGACGAATGCTCCCGCAACCTTCATGAGGATGATGGACGACATCTTGCGGCCATTCACCAACTCATTCGTAGTGGTGTACTTGGATGACATTCTGATCTTCAGGAAGACTTGGGAAGAGCACCTTCATCACATCCGACAAGTCCTCCAAACACTGCGGCAACACAAGTTGTGTGCCAATTTGGAGAAGTGCATGTTTGGCATGACCCAGGTTCAATATCTGGGATACATTATTGATGAAAGGGGGGTGCATGTGGATCCATCCAAGATCCAAGTCATTCGAGATTGGCCAGCCCCAACCACTATAACAGAGCTTCGCAGCTTTTTGGGTCTTGCTAATTTCTACCGTAGATTCATGTTGGGATTCTCTCATATCACTTGGCCCTTGAGTCAAGTCACCAAGGGAGGAGCGAGAGAAAAATTCTTTTGGTCGGAACCTCAACAGAAGGCGTTCACAGAATTGAAAAATCGCCTATGTTCTGCCCCAGTGCTCACATTACCAGACTTGCAACAGCCATTTGAGATCGAGACAGATGCCTCTGACTATGCTATTGGGGCAGTTCTTACTCAACAGGGACATCCAGTGGCATATCACAGTGAGACATTGTCTGAGACAGTTCCCAAGTATCCCACCTATGACAAAGAAATGTATTCCATTGTGCAAGCCTGTCGACAATGGAAGCATTACATTTTGGGGAAGGAAACAATCATCCACACAGACCACTGGCCCCCTGCAGTTCATACAGACACAAGGGAAGTTGCAGAATGATCGCCATCAGAAGTGGTCCACATATCTGCAACAGTTTCATTTGAACATCAAGTACAAGAAGGGTAGCACCAATAATGTTGCAGACTGCCTCAGCCGACCACCGATCGTGACGCTCACCACCGTGCTCAACTCTTGTGGGCACGAGACTTCTGATTGGCCGCTTCTCTATGAGAGTGACCCAGAATTCGGCCACACTTACAAGGCACTCTTGGGGGGTACGCAAGTTCCAAATTTTCACCTCCAAGATGCACTTTTATGTCACCTGGGACACCTTTGTGTTCCTTCAAGTGAGCGTGCAAAGATGACATGGGAAGCACACTACAGTCGATTCGCTGGACATTTCGGGGTCGAGAAAACAGTAGCAATACTACAAAAGTATTTCTATTGGCCGAACCTTCGAAAGGATGTCAAGAAGCACATCAGATCCTGCACTGCTTGTGCCATTGCCAAACCGACCATCAAGAAGCAAGGCCTATATACTCCACTACCTACCCCTATTTGACCTTGGGAATCCATCTCCATGGATTACATGTCGAGCCTGCCTTCTACTAAGAATGGAAATGACTGTTTTCGTGGTCGTTGACAGATTCTCGAAGATGGCCATTATGGCGGCCTATAAGAAGAATATCACAACAGAAGCCACTGCTAAACTCTTCTTTGAAAGAGTGTGGTGCACTTTGGGATCCCACAGTCTATCATATCAGATCGAGATAGCAGGTTCCTCTGCACATTTTGGTCCAGCCTCTAGTCAATGTTGAACACAAAGCTCACCAAGTCCACATCTTTCCATCCCCAAACAGATGGCCAGACAGAGGTCGTCAACAGAATGATTTTACATATTCTGCGCATGTACAATTCAAAGCATCCACGCACATGGGACGAGAGCCTCCCCTATGTACAACACAGTTATAACAGGGCTCTCCACAGTTCAATTGGCCATAGCCCCTTTCAGGTGGGTATGTCCCATTGAACGTAGCCATGCCATTTGCGGTACAACCGAGGGCTGGGTTCGGCTCATGTCGGTCGAAGTTGACGAAACGAAGTAACTTCATCGGTACAGTCGACACATTGTACTTCGAGGTTCATGATATGTGTGGGAGCGAGTCGTGCAGTACGAGCGGTGCCATGATGGAAACCTTTGGGTGCCACACAACTTCCGGGTGGGCGACGAAGTATGGCTACATTTGCGAAAGTGGCTACATTTGCGAAGGAGCGCTCTTTGGACCCCACCCAAGCTTTGGCTAGATACGGGCCATACACGAGTCACAAAGTACATGAGGAACAATGCTTTCGAGCTTAGTATTCCACCATTCCTTGGTCTGCACCCAGTCTTCAATGTGGATCGCCTTAGTCCTTACTTCCCACCTCTACTGGACACTTCGGACATTGCAGAACAACTCACACCAACAGAGTTAAACCCAGACTGCATGGAACAGGCCACCACAGATTTTATCATGGACATGCAAATTAAGAACACTCGCCAACAGAGGATCCAACTGTATCGGGTTGTCAAAGCTGGCCAACTCCTGCACCAAGGAAAGTGGTTCACCAGGGACCAAGTTCAGCAGAAATTTCCTCATCTCATGGAGGAACTTAACGCAATAGGGACCATTGCTTCCTAAGGGGGGAGGAATGATCCAGGTGGATATTGGTGGCCACCTGCCTATTCCACTTGGGCCCCCACCATTGTCTCTTTCAGTTTTTCAGTTTCGGCATAACTTACTATTTTTAGCAGTTTTTCGGGTCCTGAACTTCCGGAGCCGTTTTGAGGACCTAAACGATGTTTTTTGGGCATCGCGCCTCTAGCAAATATCATTCCGTTCTGAAATGATATTTTTGGAAAAAGTTGTATTCCTCGGATAGAGATTTCTAATTATGTATCATGTGCGTCAAACGGAGATAGTATGCCAAAGTTACGTCCCTGGGAAGTTGAAACACCAATTTACCCAAACGGGGCCCATAGTTTTGGCGCTTCATCTCCTAGGGTTAGGTTTTTGGATGTTTAAGGTTCTCCATTGTTTCTCAATAATAAATAGGCCCTCGAGCCTCATTGTAACTCAGTTCAGAGGCCTGTAGCCGCCACATCTCTTCTCAGAGATAGCTACCAGCGCCCTAGCTAGTTTTATTTCCATTCTGTCTGTAAGCAAATTTCAGTTCTTCGATATTAATGAAATGAAGTGTTATTTCCACTGCATCTCTATATTTATGGTTATATGTTTATTCTGTTGCATTCCTGCATAAATCCGGATCAATTATTTCAAGGCCAATCAGAAGTGCTTCTACTTTACTTAAAAATGATTCTATTTTACGTGAGATTTACATAGAAAAATATGCACGTGATGTTGACTTTCAAGATGTGTATGCTAGTTTGAGTGAAGGGAATCAAGTTGAGGAAAATGATTATCACATGCATAACAATTTGTTGTTTCATTTGGGCAAGCTGTGTATACCACAAGGAGAGATGCTAAGTGTCATGAGAGAGACTCATTCGTCTCTTATTGTTGGACACTTTGGGGTAATCAAAATAGTGGCGCATCTATAGAGGTATTTCTATTGGCCTCTCATGATAGATAGTGTGCCACGTTTTATAAGAAGTTGTTCTATGTGTGCAACAAGCAAGACTAGAAATAGGAAGCTTGGTTTGTACACGCCACTACTAGTACCATCAAGGCCATGGGAGAGTGTCTCCATGGACTTTGTTGGAGGTCTACCTATGTCAAGAAAACAACATGATTATCTTTATGTAATTGTGGATAGATTTAGTAAAATGTGTATACTTATGCCATGTAAGAAAACCATTACTGTTGAACAAATGCTGAACTTTATTTTCAATATGTATGGGTTCATTATGGATTGCCAACTTTATTGTTAGTGATATGGATTATAGGTTCATTGGGAATTTTTGGTCCAATATTTGGAAGATGATGGACACAAAGTTGAAAAAGGGTAATGCTTTTCATCAGCAAACTGATGACGAAACCGAGGTGGTGAACATAACCGTTGTGCATCTATTGAGAGGATATTGCAGAAAACATCCCAAGTTTTGGGATGAACAACTGCATTATATTCAACATGCTTACAACCGGGCAAAGCACTCTTCTACAAATACTTCACCTTTTGAAGCATGCTCCGGGTATTTGCCGAAATCGCCATTAGACTTCATCTTTCAGAAGGATGTTGCAATTTATGGGCATAGTGATATTGACAAGGCTCGAAATTTCATTGAGAAAATTCAGATTATTCATCAACAAGTTCAAGAACATCTTGAGAAGAGTCAAAGAAAATACAAGGAGAGGAATGAAAAACATATATTTGATCACAAGTTTCAAGAAGGGGATGAGGTATGGTTGCACATAAGAAAAGAAAGGATGCAAGGAGAAGGTAAAAATATCAATCCCATTTGCTATGGTCCATTCAAGATCATAAAGCAAGTTGGTAACAATGCATTTCAACTTGAATTGCCTTCATATATGCAAATGTATTCAATTGTTAATGTTGAAAACTTACTTTTTTCTGAGCCACCTTTGATCGATGATCAAGGAAGTGATTTTTAGCTGCCTTCTATTGAATATTTCTCGCCATAATTTCTGGATGAGCTCAAAGAGGATACCATTCTTGACAGAAGGACAAGAGCATCTAAGATGGGAAGTGTTGAATACCTTCGAGTTGGGCTCAAAGGAAGTAAGCCAAGCAAGGCAAATTGGATGGAAGTTGGAAAGGTGAGGGAGTTGTACCCTCATCTACTAAACAGGTAATCAAAGTATTTTGGGGTCCAAAAGCTTCCCAATGGGGAGGTGTGATCAAGATTTCATGAATTTTGCTCAAAATTTGAAGTGCTCGAAATAGTACTGAACCTGAACAACTGGGTATATCTCGCCGTTCTTATTCCAGCACCGTGAACGATTCGAAAAACCAATGTCGTATGAGGGAGATATCACGTTCTGATCGATTTCCCAAATAGCTAAAATTGCGACAGGTTCAACTAGGATGCCCAGTCAGCGTGTAGGTGTACAGTTAGCAAAAGTGGAATATTCTGGGAATATTTTATTTTCTCTAAAGTAATGATGTTTTTCCACGTGGCACATTCTGGGTCGTTGATGTGCGTATGTTTGATTTTTATTATCTAATGGTTGGGTGACACGTAGCCAGCCCTGAGGCTGCCACGTGTCCCCTATATGGTGGTTTAAAAGTTTTTTAGGTCCAGGGGGTTCGACCCCGTGACCTCCAAGTGTGCATAAGTATTTTACCATCTCTGCTACCGGGTGAAGCTTACCCTATAGGGGTGCCAGATATTTTTGAAGTTTGAAATGTTACGTGTTGGGGGGGAGACCGCTGGCAGTCTTCAATCCATATCACATGCGCGGTTCGCGACGATTGTTGTGGTCGACGGTTTTATAACCATAACATCCTGTGGTTAACCCTCAAGCCTATCACATGTGCACTCCCAAATTTAATGCTGCGGCTAGATTTTCAACGGATAGTTTAGCGCCCTCCAAATTCGGCGCTCTTTGCTGTTTTTAACTGCATTCCTCCAGTTTTAGTGGAGGTTTTGTAGGGGACATTGGGAAAAAGCCTAGCCAGGTCAATTTTCGACCAATTTGGGTGAAACAAGAGTATACCTAGAATAATTTGAGCATTCTGGAGCCATTGGTGTAGAGAAAATAGCCATTGGAGGCTTGTAAACACATGTATTTGCAAAATTTTGAGCATAACGAAAGATAGACATGCCTTTGGGAGTTGGACCAACATATGTAGCCCATGAGGGGTGAACTACTTCATCATGTCTACTATGTAAATATTATGTGTGGTTTTATTTCTGTATTATACACTATTGTTCAGTGTTATTTAGGTTTATTTACATTCTTAAAATTCACAATTTCATCTATGCTTCATGGTTAAATTACTCAATCCTTAAGCAAACAAATGGAGACAAATATTTACATGTTTTGTAACTGAAAATACACTTATCACAACAAACTAATACAGTCCTTTCACATCAATCAGTTTGTATGTTTGCTAGTTAATAAAGGAACTATTGTACTTAGTTTGGCCAGCTATTAAAGAGGAGTTGCAGCTACTTTATGGGATACTTGTGGTATTGATGTCTATCATTGTATTTTCTTCAGTTTAATATGTTAGAATGTATTGTATTCATGTTCACTTCATCTCTATGGTATGATATTTTTCAAGTTAGATAATCATAATACATGCTTGCACATGCTCTATTTTGGGGAATTGATCATAGTTTATCCATTTTCATTTGTCTAACAAGAATACATCTCCTATGCTCTTCCTAGCTTTCTTTTAGCTTCAACACCTTTCCATCACAATCCTCTTCAAGTGGTAAGCCTTGTGCCTACCTTGCCCCATTAATCCCTGCAACCCTATCTCATTTTCCCTGACCTAGTTTTCCCTGACCTAATTTATTCATCCAGTGATTCCCCAACCAAATCAAATAAAAAAACCCCCTGCACTCAATATCTAGCCTAAAAACCCTAAAATTTTTAAAGTAATTTTTTATGTCAGGAACTTTTTTAAACATAATTTTTTTTATCATGAAAGCTATATTTTCTTTCAATCGTGTTGATGTTGTTTGGAATTTTTATTGCCTTGTCTCTCACAAGTATGTTATCTTCAATGAATTGTTGCAGTTTATCATTTATACAATGGAGAAGAACACTATTCTCTTCACAGATCACCCCCCTGTAAGTTCCCATGCAACTGTGATCTTTACACAATTTTATTTTTTCCTTTTGTATCAGACATTGATCTGAAAAGACTGTATTATTTTTTTTGTGCTAAGGGTCTTTCAGTTTTAAAAACATGTGCGAAATTGGTTCATTAGTTTGCATAAGGATTAAGGAGTTTTTCCATAAGTTATAAATGAACTTTAGTGAATTAGAAACGTAAAATAAGCATAAATAACACTGAAAAACAGTGTAAAAAAAAGAAATAAGTCACCACATGAAGTTTACATAGCAGACATGATGAAGCAGTTCACCCCTCCTGGGCTAAATCTACTGGTCCAGCTCCCAATGGTTTGTCCATCTTTCATTATGCTCAGAATTTTTCTATTACATGTAGTTATAGTGCTCTAATGGTTTTTTTTCTCTGCACCAATGGCTACAGAATGCTCCAATTAGTCAAGAATGACTCTTCATTCACTCATAATGGTCAAAAATTGAGCCTCCTACACTTTTGCCCAATATCTCATAGGAAAACTCCACTAAATGTGGAGAACTCCAGTTAACTAGGTTAAATTAGGGCTAACTGCCAAATTTGGTGTGCCCCTATCTGCTCTGCCTATTAAAATACACATTAAATATTACGGTTAGGGTGGTGGCCACATGCGCACCCCCAACTGTTAGTTAACTTGACGGTTAGCGGAACCTCCGCTCGTGATTGCAGTTAATGACGGACTGTAGTTTGGTTGCCATCGGGTTAGAGCTCTGATCGTGGCGGTTGGATGGGCATTAACTGTGCCATGTGGCATCTTCTGGGGACTGCTGGCAGGTTGGGACCATCGGCAGTTCCCAACCCCCAAACACATATGTGAAAAACGTTAAATCAAACCCACGACCATAGTTTGTTAAGAAACAACGTGTAGTGCAACTGGTAAACCATGTGCGTGCCCGGAGGGAGGTCAGGGGGTTGAGACCTGCGACCTCAATAAAATTTTACAAGGAATTCCAGGGCCACGTGGCGTCCTTGGGGCTTTCCACGTGGCTCCTTCTCATTGGCTCCTCCAAACACAATTATCCAATAAAACAATGAAACTTTTCAAGAATTGATTGGTCCCGTAGAAATAATATTCTGGGGAATATTTTTTTTGCTAACTGTACAACCCAGTCAAACTGTCACAAATTTACATGTTTTCCATTTCGATTAGAATGCAATACCTTCCTCATATGACATCGATTTTTCGAACCGTTCATTGCATCGAAATCAGGTAGATGGGATCTACACAACCATCCTGGTTTCAACCCAATCCTGTAACTTTGAATTTTGAGAAAATTTTATGAACTCCTGATCATTCCTTCCCATTGGGAAGCTTTTGGACCCCAAAAGACTTTATTACATGTTCATTATATGAGGGTACAACTCCCTCACCTTTCCAAACTCCATCAATTTTTCCTTGCTTGGTTTAGTTCATTTGATCCCAACTCGAAGGTAGTCAACACTTCCCCTCTTTGATGCTCTTGTCCTCCTGTCAAGAATTGTATCTTCTTTGAGCTCATCCATAAATCCTGGCGAGATATCTTCAATAGAAGATAGTTGAACATCACTTCCTTGATCATCGACCAAAGGAGGCTCATGCAAGCGTAAGTTTTCAACATTAAAAACTGAATACATTTTCATGTAAGAAGGCAAATCAAGTTGGATGCATTATTACCAACTTTTTTTATGATCTTGAAAGGACCATAGCAAATGGGTTTGAGTTTTTTACCTTCCCCTTGAATCCTTTCTTTGCTAATGTGCAACCATACCTCATCTCCCTCTTGAAACTTATGATCAACCCGATTTTTGTCATGCCTCTCTTTGTATTTTCTTTGACTTTTCTCAAGCTGTTCTTGAACTTGTTGATGTATCATATGAATTTTCTCAATGAACTTTTGAGCCTTATCAATATCACTATGGCCATCAATTGCAACATCCTTCCCAAAGATGAAGTCTAATGGCGATTTTGGAAAATAACCAAGGCATGCTTCAAAAGGTGAGGTTTGTGTTGAAGAGTGCTTTGCCCGGTTGTAAGTGTGTTAAAAGTAATGCAGTTGTTCATCCCACAACTTAGGATGTTTGCTGCAATATACTCTCAATAGATGCACAACTGTTTTGTTCACCACTTTGGTTTGTCCATCTTTTTGTGGATGAAAAGTGGTACTTTTTTTCAATTTTATGTCCATCATTCTCCATATATTTGACCAAAATTTCCCAATGAACCTAGAATCCCTGTCACTAACAATAGAAGTGGGCAATCCAAAATGAACCCAAACATTTTGAAAATAAAGTTTAGCAGTATGTTCGGCAGTAATGGTCTTATTACATGGCATAAGTATACACATTTTACTGAATTTATCCACAACGACAAAAAGATAATCATGTTGCTTTCTTGACATAGGTAGACCTCCAAAAAAGTCCATGGAGATGCTCTCCCATGGCCTTGATGGCACCGGTAGTGGCGTGTACAAACCAAGCTTCCTATTACTAGGCTTACTTGTTGCACACATAGAACAATCTCTTATAAAATGTGACACATTATCTATCATGTGAGGCCAATAACAATACCTCTATAGATGCGCCACTGTTTTGCTTACCCAAAAGTGTCCAGCAATAAGAGAAGAATGAGCTTCTCTCATGACACATAGCCTCTCTCCTTATGGAATACATAGCTTTCCCAAATGAAATAAAAAAAAATTATGCATGTGATAATCCCTTTCTTCAACTTGATTCCCTTCACTCAAACTAGCATACACATCTTTGAAATCAATGTCATGTGCATATTGTTCTATGTAACTCTCATGTACAACAGAATCATTTTTGATTAAAGTAGAAGCACTAATGATTGGTCTCGAAAGCATATCTACAAATTTATTGAATATACGTTTTTTGTACCTTATAACCAAGTGAAATTGTCAAAGAAATCCCATCCACTTGAAATGTCTTGATTGCTGCAATTTTGTTTACGACTGCAAGTACTGTAATGGTTGGTGATCAGTGTGTACAATAGTCTCTTTACCCATCAAGTAGTGTTTCCACTTCTTGACACTTTGTACCAACACATATAGTTCTTTGTCATATGTAGGATAATTATTCACAACACCATTAAAATTTTATGAATGAAAGGCGATAGGCTTACCATGCTGCAAAAGGACTACGCCCATGGCATAATCACTAGCAACAGTTTGTATCTAGAATGGCTATCTCAAATTTGGTAGTGTAAGGACTGGAGCTGAACTGATCTTGTATTTTAAAGCTTTGAAAGCTTCTTGTTGTTTTCCTCCCCATTGGAAGCCTTTCTTCACACTTGTCACTACATGCATAGGAGTTGCGATGGAAGAAAAGTTAGCAATAAATTTCCTCCAATATTGAGCTGCACCTAAGAAACTTCTTACCTCGGTAACTATTTTGGGTGTGGGCCAATTCACAATGGCCTCCACTTTAGAAGGATCAATCCTCAAGTTTCCTCCTCCTACGACATGTCCCAAATAGACCAAAGAAGTCTTTCAATACTCACATTTTGACATCTTAAGAAACAATTTCTCTTTCTTCAAAATATCAAGCACTCTATTTACATGCAAGACATGATATTCTCTTATTTTGCTGAAAATAAAAATGTCATCTAAGTACACAAAAACAAAGTCATCAAGGAATGGTCGTAAAACATTATCCATAACCCGCATAAAATTTTTTGTTGCATTACATAAACCAAAAGGCATAACTAGCCACTCAAAGAGTTCTTGTTTGGTTTTGAATGCAATTTTCAATATATCACTTTCTGCAATTCTTACTTGATGATATCCACTTCGTAAATATAACTTAGTGAAAAACTTTGCTTCTTTCAACTGATCAAGCAAATCATTTATTCTTGGGAGTGGGTAACAATTTTTTACCGTAATTTTGTTCAAAGCTCGAAAATCTACACACATGCGCCAAGTCCCATCTTTACTTGGTATCAAGACTATGGGTGAACCGCATGGCGAGGTGCTCAGCCTTATGATACATTTATCCAACATCTCTTTGATTTTACCCTTCATTTCAGCATTCTCCATTATCGACATGCGATACATACTGATGTTTGGAAGAGGACAATCCTGCTGCAACTGAATCTCATGTTGAATTTCCCTTTTTGGAGGCAATCCTGTTGGCTCCTGAAACATATCATGATGCCCATTAACCACATCATATAATTCTGATTTCAACTTAGGATCACATCCCTCAAAATATTCATTATTAATATCATCTTTGGGCTTAATCATAAGAAGAACAAAATTCTTACTTGAATTTACCAGCCTCTTTACCTGTCCAGCATTTACCAAAGCAATGTTTGTCTTCTTGCAGTGTGCTCTAACAATGAACTCCTTTCCATATTTGAATAATGATACTTGTTCACATGGCGATAGAAGATCACTTTCCTATCATACAAGTAAGAACTCCCTAATACAATAACAGTTATGTCAAACGGAACCACATCTTATTCAACTATGTCAACAAAGCTTCCAGTGATTGCAAACCTCAAAATATATTTCCTTGTAACCTGTAGATTTTCATCCTTACAAATCCAACCCAATGGATATGGTTTGGATGTGGTATGGTCTCAAGATTAAGTTTTTGACCAAATATTCAGAGATTAAGTTTGCTTATGACCCACTTTCAAACAATGTGTCAACCTTGGTATGCTTCGATATGACCCTCACATGAAACAGTTTTACTCTTTCTTCTTCATTTGGAGTGTTTATGTGAAAGTTTGATGTACTGGTACTGGGTTTAGTTTCAATTTATTTTCCCTTCATGTTCTTCAATCCCATGGCTGTATTTTTAGTCTCGTCACCTTAATCAGACCCTAAGTCATGTTGAGTTGTAACAGCAGTTTTCTGTTTCCCTTTGTTATTGGGTTTCTTTGGCCTCAATTCTAGATGTAATTTCTAACAATGAGTTTCATCATGGCCTTATTTTGAACAATGTTTACAAATCACTTTTTCTCCCTCTTTCTTAACATATGCATTCTTTTTGTTTTTACCTTTTGGGGTCTTTTCCTTGGCTTTACCCTTAAAATGTTTCTTCCTACCCACTTCAGAAATTTTCTCCCCTCTAGCTTCTAGATGTGTGGTCTGAACACAGAATTCATCTAGACTAGTGGGGTTAAACATGAGAATAGTATATTTTAGGTATCTATGTAAGCCTCCTATGTAATTTAGCAAGGTGTCTTAGGTCTGCAAATCCACCCCCAATAAAAGAGCTCTTCTCCTAAATTCATGGGTGTATTCTTGCACATTTTTTTCGCTTTAACTACCTAAAGTTCTACCATTTCATGATGGATTTTTTCATGAGCTAATGGATAAAAATGTCATTTAATAGCAGTAATAAAATCTTACCATGATAGAATAATCTTATTATGTTTCTTGATTTCCTCCTTGTTGGAAATACTGAGAGGGGGGTGAATCGGTATTTCTTTTCAATTATTGCCAATTAGATTCTTCACAATTAAAGACAGAGAGATATATATAATAATGATATTAAGAATTAAAGAGAACTTCAATCCCTTTTTAGTAATAGTATACAATAGATGAGAGAAGGGCACCAACCCTTTTAATGAGACAGGCACCAACCTGTTTGCCAAGCACCAACTTGGACTTTTATGAGGCTCCGACCTCTAGGGCTTCGACCGTATCTTCTCAAGGGACCAACCTTGTGTTTAGGAGCTCCTACTCCAAGGACACCAATCCTTCAGTCCTTTTTTAATAAAATTAGTAATGTACTTACTTGAGTATCTCCAACAAGATTCTGCATTGTTCAAAGCTTCAATTATCTTCAAAAGTGTTCGATGTTCTTCAATATTTAGGTCTCCACCATTGACTGCATATGTCCTCAACGTTACCTTCAAGGATTTCTCAAAACAATCCTTAAAACCAACTTCCACAATCAATATGATTTGCTCCAATTGATGATGTATATGTTGAAGTATGACAACTCAAGAAGACAGAATTCTGGTCTAGACTATCCTCCACAAAACTGCGGGATTCTTAACAATTCTTGTTTAAGTCATCACACGTCACTATTCCAAGTTTCCAAGGTGATTGTCCACACTTGAGATGCCATTGAAGTATATCACTGTAATATCACCGAAATATGATTACTGTACTAGCACCGAAACTAGGATATCACCGAATCTGAGATAACACTGAATCATTGAATAATATTACTGAACTGTAGCTCCTTCATAGCATCAAACAGTAGTCTCCATTATAGCACTGAACTGTGGCTTCTTCAAGGAACTGATTTGTAGCCTATATATACCTTTATCTCTGCTGCAGCACTATCCTCATGCTAACAGATCCGAGCTGCAGTCAATTTTGGATAGGACTGAGCCAAGATAAGGGCTGCTCCAATAAAAAATCACGAATCCGACATTAAGCTACAGGAGGTCTGCAACTTTTCTTCGTACAAATTTCGGTGTGTTTTAGTGTGATCTTTAAGCCCAAATAATTCTCCTTGTTCTTCTTTAAGACCCTTAAAGTTCACGAGATGTGAATTGTTTCTGTTCTTAACCTTTGTATTAGATGACCGAAAATATGATGATAGAAATGGAGGTTCGAACAAGTATTTATATAGGATTTGATTATGACGGATAGACATGTCCTGTTTGGAGTGAAGCCGACATGTATGACTGAGTGGAGGTCGGCTGGGACACAAGATAGGATAAGAAAACTTCAAAAATCAATTTCTCTTAGAATATTTAGATTTAGGAGCTAAGTGAGGGTTCGTTGGAAAGAGGAAAGAGTCCTCTTCGATATGGTGAAGGAGCCAAAGCGAAAGGATTCCTCTAAGGTGACAAAAAATATTTTTCTTTGTGTCCGTTCCTGAAATTATATCATTTTGTTATAATTTCAAGAGTGCCCTCCAACAATTTTCCATGATTGTCCATGACATATATGTCATTATGATAGTACCCAGGTAAAGTATCATGTATTCAATAATAGTGCAGTAATATGTCACAGTGCAGCCTCTTCTAGTCTTTCAACCTTCATCAAGTGTGTTCATTCATTCAACCTGTTGCCATCAATGACAATTTGGATTAACAATCTCCCCCTTTGTCATTGGATGGCAATATTTTCCTTTTCTCCCCCTTTGACATCAATGGCAAAGTGCTCCCCCTGTCATGTTGCTCCCCCTAACATACTGTACCCCTGACATGCTACTTGATTTAATGTGATGCAAGAGCAATGACCCCCATCTTTTGGTGAAGATACTCAAATGCTTCTCGTGGAAGGGGTTTTGTAAAGATATCCGCAATTTGCTCTTTTGTATTGATGTATTTCAACTTGATATTGTGTTCAACAACTTGTTCACGGAGAAAGTGGTATTTGATTGGAATATGTTTGGTTCTTGAGTGCATCACCAGATTTTTTGAAAGACTGATGGCGCTAGTATTGTCACTAAAAATAGTAATTGGTTGCTTAGTTTCTATGTTGACATCCTTCAAGGCTTCCTTCATCCATAGAATTTGTGTACAACAATTAGCAGCAACTATATATTCAGCTTCAACTGTAGAAAGGGATACAAATGATTTTTTTTGTTGAGCCAAGATACAAGACAATCTCCCATAAAGAATTCATTTCCACTAGTGCTTTTACGATCATCCACGCTTCCGGCCCAATCACCATCAAAATAAGCTGTCACAATAAGAGTTGAACTCTTAGGATACCAAAGACTGAAATCAGTCGTTCCTTTTAGATATCTGAGAATTATTTTCACAGCTTCTAGATGGGATTGTTTAGGACTTGACTGAAATCTTGCTACCATTCCTACTGCTTGCATAATATTTGGTATTGTAGCAGTTAAGTATAGGAGAGCTCCAATTATTGACCTATAAATAGTTGCATCTATTTGAGGGGCATCGTCGTCTTTGCTTAATTTACAATCTGTGGTCATTGGTGTGCTCATAGGTGCACAATATTCCATCCCATATCTTTTAAGCATGTCTTTAAGATAGTTTGCTTGAGATATAAACATGCCTACAGAAGTTTGTAGCCCAAGAAAGTAAGACAACTCACCGATCATTGACATCTCGATTTTTTTGGACATATTTAGAGCAAATTCATGGCTCATTTCTTCATCATTTCTAGCAAAAATTAGATCATCAACGTAAACAAGAGTGATCAGAAGTTTTCCCTTGTCCATCTTCATGTAGATATTTCTACCTACCACTCCCTTTTTGAAACCTTCTTGTTGCAGATAGTGATCCAACTTAGCATACCATGCTCTAGGGGCTTGTTTTAACCCATACAAGGCCTTTTTTAGTTTGCATACAAAGTCTTTTCCTTCAGCAAGATCAAATCCTTCTAGTTGCTCCATGTAAACTTCTTCCTTGAGATCTCCATTCAGGAATGTTGATTTTACATCCATTTGATAAACCTTGAATCCTTTTGAGCAAGTAAATGCTAAAAAAATTCTTGTGGCTTCCATTCGAGCTACTGGTTCAAAGGTTTCTTCAAAGTTAATTCCTTCGATTTGTGAGTATCCTTTGCAGACAAGTCTGGATTTATTTATGATGATTTTTCCATCTTCATTCATCTTGTTTTTGAATACCCATTTTGTTCCAATTATATTTTTATCTTTTGGGCGAGGTAATAGTTCCCAAGTCTCATTTTTTTTTATTTGAGACATTTCTTCTTCCATGGCCTTTATCCAATAAGGATCTTTGCATGCTTGACAAAAAATTTCAGGTTTTATTAAAGATAACAGAGCCACATCATCTTTTCTTGGGGTGCTTATCACTCTTCTTCGAGTTTGGATTCCTTCATCTATATTTCCGATGACTTGTTCTTCCAGATGATATCTTTGAACAAACTTGATCTTGGAGGGAGTTTTTGAAGATTCATTTTGAGGTTCACTTTGAGATTCTTCATTCTCCTCTTCTCTTTCAGGTTCTTCTTCTTCACTTTGTTCAAAGAAAGACTCAACTTCATGATCTTCAATTATTTTTTCTGTAAGGCCTTCATCAATCTTCACATCAATGCTTTCCACTATTCTTCGTAGAAAATTGTTGTAACATTTGTAAGCTTTTCTCCTAGTGGAGTATCCAAGACATATTCCTTTGTCAGTTCTAGAATCAAATTTACCTGGTGAGTCATCATTTATTTTTATGAAACATTTTTTTCCAAATATTCTAAAATATTTTATTGAAGTAGGTCTTCCTTTCCATAATTCATAAGGATTATTTTCACTATTTGGTCTCAATTGAGTTCGATTTAAGGTATAAATTGCAGTGCCAACTGCTTCTCTCCATAATTTTGGTTGCAAATCAGCTGCTAGTAGCATTTTCCTAGCCATTTCTTGAATGGTTCGGTTCCTTCTTTCAAATACTCCATTTTGCTAGGGTTTCCTAGCAGTAGAGAGTTCTCTTTTGATTCCATGATCTTTGCAGAATTTATCAAACTCTTTCGAAGTGAATTCTCCTCCTCTATCTATTCTAAGACATTTAATCTTAGAATCTTTTTCATTTTCAATGAGAGCTTTAAGATTCTTAAAACTCTCAAATGCTTCGAATTTATATTTTATGAAATATATCCACATCATTCTAGTATAGTCACCAACAAATAGAGAAAAATACCTTTCACCTTGAAGAGTTGGAGTTCTAGTTGGCCCACACAAATCTGCATGAATGATTTCCAAAGGTTTTGATGTTGATAACTCCTTGGTTTTGTGGCTAGTTCTGGTTTTCTTTCCATGTTGGCATGGGTCACATACAACTTGATTTGGTTTGCACATTTTTGGAATGTCCCTTACTGCATTATTTTTGTTGATGTTGACTAGGTTGTCAAAACTTGTATGCCCCAATCGCTTGTGCCATAACCAACTTTCATATGTTTGACTTAAGTAACATTTATCTTCTTGGATTCTACTGAGAATGTAAACATTATCTGGTGTTCTTACTCCTTTCGCCAAAAGCTCTCCTGAGGACGAGTCTCTTATTTCACAAATTTTTGTACTAAAGACAACATTATGTCCTTGGTCACAAATATGGCTGACACTTAAGAGATTGTGTTTGAACCCTTCTACCAGCAAGGTATTTTGAGCCTTTCCTAGTCCATTGACAAGGGTAGCAGTCCCTTTTCTAGTGATTTTAGCAGATCCACTTCCAAAGGATACATTTCCATTTTTATTGTTAAATGAGATAAACTTCTTTTGGTCACCTGTCATATGTCTCGAGCATCCACTATCCATGAACCAATGATTTTCTTCACTATGAGCACATAGAGATAGGCCACATTTATCAGTTTTGAGATTTACATTTTTAGCTTTTTCCCTTTGGAGAGGGAAATTTTGTTCATTGTGATCATAATCATCACATAATGAGCAAGACGGATCAAACTTAGCCAAAGGATCAAAGGAATTGTAAGTTCTAATTTTTTCTTGCTCTTTAGGCCCACACGGTTGGTTTGGTTGATTATTCAATCTTGGTGCTTCATTCTTATGAGCCTTGTAATGCTTAGCTTGATGCCCAAAGTTTTTACAATTGTAACAATTCCCAAGAAAAATAATTTGATACCTGTTGTAGTATCCATAGCTTGAATCAACACTCTTCCTTAGAGTTGCTCTTTCTTCAAATCTTGGTTTTGAGATGTGACCTTTTTCCTGAGATGACTTTTCTTCTTTTGGATGGAAAGAGAGTACATCAGCATAAATTCTGGCATTATTCTTCGTACTTGATGATCCTCCTTTGAAACCAATTCCAGACTTGTCATGTTGAGGTCTTTGAGTATTAAGAATGTTGTCAAGAGCTAGAGAGCTTTTCCAAATCCTTTTGATTTTCTCCAATTCCTTTCTTAGGGACACTATTTCAGCTTCAAATTTTTCACAGATATCATCCTTCTCTTTTAACTTGATGTTCAAGAAGTATTCCCTTCTTTTTGCTTCCTCTCTTTCTATTTTGAGAGAAATTATCTTCTTTTGTAGATTCTCATTTTCTTCAATGGCACTTATTAGCAAACTATCCATGTTTCTTTCATATTCTATTTCTGAGTCATCATCATTTGTAAATGCCATGAATAGCATTTCTTTGCTTTCAACATAATTACTTTCCTCATCTGATTCATCATCGCTTTCTTTGTACTTATGCACATTTCTAGTTGATTTTTTCTTTATGACTACGAATTCATCTTCATCAGACTCATCATGTTTAGAGAAGAATTTATTCTTATTAAACCCTTTATTTTTGTACATCATTCTTTTAGAGTCCTTTTCATCATCACTATCATGTTTATGAGGACATTTTGCAGTGTAATGACCTATTCTTCCACAATTGAAACAAATAAGAGGGTACTTACCTTTTAGCTTAGATCCCCATTTTAGTCTTCGTACAAATTGAGCTAACTCGTTTTCAGTATCTGATTAATCGTTGTTTTAATTCCATCCTTTTCCTTCTTTTGTAGATTTTGAGGATTTGAAAGCTGCTTCTTTGAAATTTGGGATCACTTTCCTCATCTCATAGGCAATAAAAATTCCATGAATTTCATCCATCTTGAGAGTATCTGGGTCCTTCATTTCTTCTATGGCACTTACTTTGGAGTCGAATCTGTCAGGAAGTGATCTCAGGATTTTTTGAACTATGGTGCTTTCTTCAATATTTTCCCCTGGTCCTTTAAGAGTATTAACCACTTCAGCTACTCTGAGGAAGTGTGATGCAATATCTTCTTCATCATCCATTTTTAGACTCTCGAATTGTCTTCTATAGGTTTGAAGCTTTTCCTTCTTAACTTTGGAGTCCCCATCATATAGTGAAACTAATTTATCCCATACTTCTTTGGCTGAGTCACAGTTCATGACTTTTGTAAATTCGGAATCAGTGATTCCACTAGTGATGGAATTTAAAGCTTTGCCATTAGAAATGTAGGCTTTTCTTTCATCTGGATCAGTTGGAAGACCGACGGGAGCTTTGTATCCATCCAAAACAGAGTGCCATACTTCAGGGCCAAGAGACATTAGATAGTAGGACATCCTCTTTTTCCAGAAACTAAAATTTGTTCCATCAAAGATAGGTATTTTCCCTGTTGCTTCCATGTTCTTCATTGTGCTTGAGAATCCTTCTTCCAGCTGTTAGGTTGATAATGAAGAAGCTGGCTTTGATACCAATTGTTGGAAATACTGAGAGGGGGGTGAATCAATATTTCTTTTCAATTGTTAATTATTGCCAGTTATATTCTTCACAATTAAAGACAGAGAGATATATATAATAATGATATTAAGAATTAAAGATAACTTCAATCCCTTTCTAATAATAGTATACAATAGATGAGAGAAGGGCACCAACCCTTTTAATGAAATAGGCACCAACCTGTTTTCCAAGCACCAACTTGGACTTTGATGAGGCTCCGACCTCTAGGGCTTCGACCCTATCTTCTCAAGGGACCAACCTTGTGTTTGGGAGCTCCTACTCCAAGGACACCAATCCTTCAGTCCTTTTTTAATAAAATGAGTAATGTACTTACTTGAGTATCTCCAACAAAATTATGCATTGTTCAAAGCTTCAATTATCTTCAAAAGTGTCCGATGTTCTTCAATATTTAGGTCTCCACCATTGACTGCATATGTCCTCAATGTTACCTTCAAGGATTTCTCAAACCAATCCTTAAAACCAGCTTCCACAACCAATAGGACCTGCTCCAATTGATAATGTATATGTTGAAGTATGACAACTCAAGAAGACAGAATTCTAGTCTAGACTATCTTCCACAAAACTATGGGCTTCTTAACAATTCTTGTTTAAGTCATCACATGTCACTATTCTAAGTTTCCAAGGTGATTGTCCACACTTGAGATGCCACTGAAGTATATCACTGTAATATCACTGAAATATGATTACTGTACTAGCACCGAAACTGGGATATCACCGAATTTGAGATAGCACTGAATCATTGAATAATATTACTGAACTGTAGCTCCTTCATAGCATCAAACAATAGTCTCCATTATAGCACTGAACTGTGGCTTCTTCAAGGAACTGAGTTGTAGCCTATATATACCTCTGTCTCTGCTGCAGCACTATCCTCATGCTAACAGATCCGAGCTGCAGTCAATTTTGGACAGGACTGAGCCAAGATAAGGGTTGCTCAAATACGAAATCACAGATCCGACATTAAGCTACAGGAGGCCTGCAGCTTTTCTTCGTAGAAATTTTGGTGTGTTTTAGTGTGATCTTTAAGCCCAAATAATTCTCCTTGTTCTCCTTTAAGACCCTTAAAGTTCACAAGATGTGAACTATTTATGTTCTTTACCCTATGTATCAAATGACCAAAAATATGATGATAGAAATGGAGGTTCAAACATGTATTTATATAGGAGTTGATTATGACGGATAGACATGTACTGTTTGGAGTGAAGCCGACATGTATGACTGAGTGTAGGTCGGCTGGGACACAGGATAGGATAAGAAAACTTAAAATATCAATTTCTCTTAGAATATTTAGAGTTAGGAGCCGAGTGAGGGCTCGTTGGAAAGAGGAAAGAGTCCTCTTCGAGATGGTGAAGGAGCCAAAGCAAAAGGAGGCCTCCAAGGTGACAAAAAATATTTTTCTTTGTGATTGTTCCTGAAATTAGATCATTTTGTTATAATTTCAAGAGTGCCCTCCAAAAATTTTCCATGATTATCCATGACATCTATGTCATTATGATAGTACCCTTCATGTATTCAATAATAGTGCAGTAATATGTCACAGTGCAACCTCTTCTAGTATTTCAACCTTCATCAAGTGTGTTCATTCATTCATCCTGTTGCCATCAAGGACAACTTGGATTAACACTCCTGTGTCTTGGCTTCCCACCAAATAAGTGTTGCATCTTCCATTCTCAAAGAAGCTAATTGAATTTTTGCATCACCATCTTGAAGGTTTTGTATTCTTAAATAGTCCTCCAATTGTCGAATCCAATTATCTATCTTGTCTGCATTTACTTCACCATTAAACATTGGCAATTCGAACTTAACATCAAGTTTTAATAAAGGATATTTACCAGTGCTCTTGGACTTGTGTGGTTGATGTACTAAAGAAGATATAGAAGATGATGATGATGAGGGTGAATATGGTGGTCCTCCATTGCCTCCATTTCCTCCATTTCCCTTCTTTGACTTGTCTTCATCATGTTGACCTCCTGAATATCTGTAGAAATTTGAATAATAGATGAATTATTCACCAAGATTATCCTGATTACACACTATTTTAGCTTCATGCATAATACATGACCTCTTCTAAAATTGATCATCAATTTGCGGAAATTTGAAGCAGTCGCATGCGCACATTAAAACATAATCAAGCACACATATAACACAGTATGTAATGGGGAAATCTTATAGCTGAAAACCCCCAACTATCTGTATATTATAATGATAGAGAACATGTAACAATATATAGCACAAAGCTCCTCACAGCTCTCAGCACTATCTCACATGCTACACACAAACTAGCTCAGATATGAACAAGTCACAAGTTCAAATCTCTTCCACCTGTCTGCCTGCCTCTACTGCGCAATCCAAGATGAATAATGATGAGATCCAAGTTCGAATCCCACTGACTTGTACTGCGCAATCCTCATTGGAAATCTCAATCAATGTGTGTGCAAATCCCATGCACAGCTATAGTCACAACTGATAGTAGACTCACCCTTTCACCCACCTCTAACACTGGTCTCCACTGAACTGTCCATGCATTGCAGTTAACTGATGTATTCTTTAGTTGATTTATGAGTTAATAATTAGTGAATTAATTAATAATTAATTCACACCACCCATCACTAGTGTATTTATCAGTTAGACTAAATACAACTAGTTCAACTAAGTTAAACCGAACACAACTCCACCAACTGTCTCATCAACTCCACCAAACTCTGCCACATGAGTTCTAACTGAAGTCAACCATGCAATAGTTCAACTAACCCTTAGGAAAAGCGTATTTCCTTCTGTCAGCTGCATGTGCCACATCCAAGCATCAAACTGAAGTGCTCCAAGAGGATAAGATAATGTTTATAGTCTAAATATTATTAAGGGTTAATAATATTTGACTGTTCTATTTTTAGCTCGGCAGTCTAAAAATAGAAACCACCCAATGTCTAAAAATAGAGGTCCATCTATTTTACCAACTCGACCAATCATCCATAAATAGCATCCTGCAACTCATAGACCATGATCCATATGTCTAAAAATAGACATAGTCTAAAAATAGACTTTGCGCCAAAAATAGCCTGCGTGCCCACTTAGTGAAGGCGACTTCTTTTCACTAAGCTCCATCATCTTGTTGCATTTTCAACAAGATCCTTGTCCTTCCTTTTTGAGTTTAGATCCTTATCCTTCTAGTCTCTCATTCTTTTCTTGATAAATAATTCTAATCATCTCAGTCATGTCAAGAAATGCTTTCCTAAACACTCTTTCTTCTTCCTTAGGGTCAAATTCTTCATGAATTTCTCCTTCCTCATGAGGCATGCTTAATGGAGCTTCTGCTTCTTTAGGAGGTGAACTAGGTGGTGGATATTGTGGCAATATTTCTCTCCTTTGCTTTGGTTCCTTTTGAGACCCTCCTGCTTCCACCAGTTTGCTTTCTCCTCCTTTGAGCTTGAGCCTTGTAAGCATCTAAAACTTGCAAACAGTTAAACAATTATTTGCACTAAACAACACCAGAGAAAAACTCTAGCTCTGAAACCATTTGATATGAAAATATCGTATTATTTTTGTTGTGCTAAGGGTCTTTCAGTTTTAAAAGCATGTGTATAATTGGTTCATTATTTTGCATAAGGATTGAGGAGTTTTTCCATGAGTTATAGATGAACTTTAGTGAATTATAAGCATAAATAACACTGAACAAAAGTTTAAAATAGAGAAATAGGTCACCACATGAAGTTTACATAGCAGGAATGATGAAGCAGTTCACCCCTCCTGGGCTACATCTACTGGTCCAACTCCCAATGGCTTGTCCATCTTTCATTATGCTCAAACTTTTTCTATTACATGTAGTTACAATGCTCTAATGGTTGTTTTCTCTACACCAATGGATTTAGAATGCTCCAATTAGTCAATAATGACTTTTCATTCACTCAGAATGGTCGAAAATTGAGCCTCCTACACTTTTTCCCAATATCTCCTAGGAAAAGTCCGCTAAATGTGGAGAACTCCAATTAACTGTAGTTAAATTAGGGATGACTGCCAAATTTGGCGTGCTCCTATCTACTTCACCTATTAAGCTGCACATTAAATATTACATTTAGGGTGGTGGCCACATGTGAACCCCCAACCATTAATTAACTTGACGGTTAGCCGAACCTCTGCTCGTGACTGCAGCTAACAACGGACTGTAGTTTGGTTGCCACCAGGTTAGAGCTCTGACCGTGGAAGTTGGATGGGAATTAAATGTGCCATGTGACATCTTCCAAGGACCGTTGGCGATGCGACAAACGTTAAATCAAACCCGCAACCATATTTTGTTAAGAAACAACGTGTAGTGCAGTTAGTAAACCGTGTGCGTGCCCGGAGGGAGGTCAGGGGGTCGAGCCTTGCGACCTCAATAAAATTTTACAAGGAATTTCAGGGCCACGTGGTAGCCTCGGGGCTTGCCATGTTGCGCCTTCTCATTGGCTCCTCCAAACACAATTATCCAATAAAACAATGACACTTATCAAGAACTGATTGGTCTGATAGAAAGAATATTTTGGGGAATGTTCTTTTTGCTGACTATATAGCCCAGTCAAACCTGGTCAATCTGTCACAAATTTACCTATTTGTCATTTCGATCAGAACGCAATATCTTCCTCATATGACATTGGTTTTTCGAAAATTTCGCGGCCCCGGAATCAGGAATACAAGATCTACGCAACCATCCTGGTTTCAACCCAATCCTATAACTTTGAATTTTCAGAAAAATTTATGAACTCCTGATCAGACATGATGGGAATTAAACCTTAGGAAACATCAAGCATGACGTTATGAATAAAATATATAGAAAATAATGTAAAATATAATAATCACAATTAATTAGTAATTAGTGCTAAAGAGACATGTCTAATGGGAGATGATCTTTCATAAAGAGGCACCTGCCTAGGTATATAAGTGGGCCTCATTTGTAACATTAATCATTCTTCATACATTTTATATATAACAATATTTTTATTCTCAATGGATAATTTCATATTCCAAGTCTTTTGGATTATTTGACTTAGAGTAACGAAATTTTTTAGTTCCATTTGGTATTAGATTCATCAACCAAACTATGAAATAATTATTCACATAAATGAATACCTCCCATTTTGTAAATTTTGGCATTGTTGATGAGAATGTGAAGGGATGCTCGACAAGACACCAGATTGGCAGCAAAGGATCTTACTGATGACAATGACATGAGATCGAGTTCCAAGACCTACTAAGCATGGACTTAAATTAGGTGAAGCCAAGGGATATACTAGAGAAAATCAAGATTAGAGTTATAGTGAACCCATACTTCTACGCAGATGGGATCTTTGTTTGCTTTCTTTTGTTGTCACTGAGATTCGTGCGCAAGCTCTAAAGAAATTTTTGTGTTACAGTAGGCCACGATAACATGGGCACCAACCATAGTAAGCTATCTGCAATTAAAAAACACACACACACACACCCCAAATAAGCCAAAAGTAGAGTATTGCAAAAATGTGTGTAAGTAGAGTCTCACAAAAATCTGTAGAGTATACATAGGCAACGAATAGACCTTGCAGTATGGAGCTTGATTCCACCAGTGGCCCCTGTAACAAAACAATATACATGTTTAAGGTTGGGGAGAGGGATATTTGAAGGCAAATGGGAAGCAAAGAGCTTTTGACACAACGCATCCTTTTCCATTTCCCAAATACCATTCATCAACACCTTCCAAATCATCTTTTTACAGTTTTATGATTCCATATACCTATGACTACATAAAATTCAACTAGGGCGGGTTGCAGTAGAAATGTTTTAGAATGAAGGTTTTTATTTTCCTTCTTTCCATTTATGTTTGATGTCAGCTAGACAATACACAAGAATTTGGTGGAAAAGGCTTTAAGCCATTCTCAACATATATTCGTCAGATGATGTCAAATTTATAGTAATTATATTTAAACACCTCTATATCTAGCTCTTACTGACATTTTATTGGTGAACGCAGACAACACCTCACCAGTAGATAAGGGTATCAAATCATAAGAAGGTGGCCTCAGACAATTTGATTATCTGGGGACTCACAATGTAAGAGATTTCCACTCGTCAATGAGTTGGGCTATCCAGGAAAACGTACAAGCTACTTGTAGTTCAAGGTCTGACCCACAAGCACTTGTGGGTTAGAATTTCCCAGTAGAAGGGCCAAGCAGAGTTTGATTGGGGAGTACCAAGATGACTTGGTGATGTTTTCAACTATATAAAGATAGGGAATGTAGGCATTGTTTCATGGAAGAAATATTAGAATGTAGAAATTGGTTTTCCCTCTGGCATAAGGATGGGAAAATAAAATTGTAATGCAATGGTGCTCTGAAATGAGTATATTCTTCTCTCTTGATAAAAAAGGTAGGACACTTCAATGTTATTACATCATGTAAGCAATGCCACAGGGTTAATAGATTTATTTTATTCAGAATTCCCATTTCACACACACACACACATATGTATGGTAGAGTGCCTACCATCGGAATGTATGATGAAGAAAAAAGAAAAATATTGCAAATTGTTTACAGTTACTACCTTACTGAAGACTCGGTTGGAGTTGATTTTTCAATACGCTGGTTACTCTGATGGTAGATAGAAATCAGGAATCCTATGGTGCAACTTGTAGGTAGAGCTAGCTATACATATTAAAAATGATCAATTCAATGCAAATGAATAATGTTAAGCATTAAAAATATAATAATATTGCACATGGATGATATTTACAATATGATTTAGGCCTTGACAACATATAGGTATTACGAAGTATACAAGTACAATAACGTTAAAAATGACGCACCCAAATTTGTAACGTGATATCTCCATCGTGCCTCCAATAATATACTCTTCCCACAACGAACTATTGTACTATTATATAATCAGATAAATTTAGCTTAGAATTAATGGATTTGGTAAAAGATATTTTTATTTCCATCAAAATACAAACTTCCCTGTCATTACCTTTTACATGCAATCCTCTCATTTTTTTCTTTCTCAATTCAAGCTAAACTTCATATAGTTTTTAAACGTTTGTTTTTTCACATTCAAGTGATTTTTATAGAAAGGTTAGTAGGCGAGATGCACTATTGGTGACAATAAGACTTATTTCTGTACGAACAATACCTGTATTATTTGATCTATGGATTTGAATCACACAATCAACAATGTGTTGATGATGCTCTGCTTTCTCCTTATTTTCCTTTGGTTTTGAGCTTTCAAATACTCATCTTTTGTAGCAAAAGAAATCATATGTTAGGAAATATTTCAAACGCTATGTAACCAATGTCAGAGATGTTTGTAATCCATTAATTTTATTGTGCCCATTATTACTAGAGAAACTTCCAAAGATGTCAAAGATTTTTTGTTGTGCCAATCATGAAAAAGAGGAGATTTTTGGGGGGTCATTGCAAATTAATATAATTAGCTGCAAACCACTTTTTTCCAAAGTATTTCCATTTTGTTGACCAAATTCTTGTCATAGTGATGACCGAGAGGTAGGAGTAAGGAAGTACATTCATTACTTCCCTTTATATATTATTTTATTGATATGGAAATGCTATATAATGAAATTGTATGTGACCCATGAAATTGTTACAACACATAATAAAGATTTATTTCCTTGTACACCAATATTCATTGGAAGATTCTCTTTATATGTTACCATTTTATTGTTCTTGAGAGTTTCATTAGAGACACTTATTGGAGGTAGCTTAACGAAGAACAAGTAGCTTGAACTAGAGTGTTGCATCCTTCCATTTTATGTGCATTCACATTTACCCTCAATACAAACCCTTTTGAAGAATTTTTCTCTTTTTTTAATAAAACAAATCCTCCAATTTTTAAATAATGGAACTATTTGGCGTTCCTTTCCCCCGCTTTGAGGGTATGCTAGTATAGGGTTAACTAGTTGCAGAGAATCTCTCAACCAGGTAAACGTAAACAATCTCCTAAATGATAAGGACAAACTCCTTGTGGAGCTTAGAACTCTACCTATAATGACCAATAATTCATTAATTAATTATGAGCACACTCATAAGACAAGTAGGAGCTATATGCTCCAACATTCCTCCTTAACTACTAGTTGTCTTGATCCCAATTGTCAAAGTCTATCTATGGTCCAACCATGCATTTGAAAATGTTGACCTCCATATAAAGGAACAACCATCCACCATAATGCATGAGTAGCTAATCACTGCAATTGGTGGTCCACTAGGATGTCCTTCATGTACATGCATGGATTCATTTAACCAACATATTTGTATACGTGTCCCTATACATGTCTCTTTAATTCTCCTGCACCATCATCATCCTGGGTTTCCTCACCATGTTCTAGGTTTTTTCGACTTATCTTCAACCATACTCTGGGTTTTCTCGACTAACCCTCAACCATGCTTAGGGTTTTCTCAGCTAACCCTAAACCATGCTATACGAATCCTTGTCCACTTCTTTATCACAAGTGGTTTCTGACTTACCACAAACCTACACTACAAAGTAGTTTCTGACTTACCACAAACCTCCACTTACAAGGTGGTTTTAGATTGCCACAAACTTCAGGATACAAATGCCTTATCAAACTTGTGTGACTCGAATACATACTATTACAAACTTTTTAAAGACCACTCCAAGACATCATAAACTTTCATACTAATACATGTGTGACTCACATAACAACATGGTTAAGAATCTATTTCATTCCACACATACACATCTTTATGAATCTATCTTATTCCATGTTGGGGTTCCTATGTTTTGGTAGATTGGCTATCCAAAAGATAAGACAACATCAAAACCTCTTTGGGATCTCAGGATCTAGCCCTCCTGGATCCAGAGAGGGATCTCTATATAAAGGTAAAGAATAATGTATCTTTGAATTTCAATTTAAGGTCTTAGGCTAGTTATGATGTGTAGGATTGTTTATTTGTTTTTTTGGTTGGACAAATGTGTTTTCATGTGGTATATATAGAGCATGGGAATCTACAAGCCATTGGGCAATGGAGTCATGTGAAAGTACCAAAAAGTTCTGACTAAGAAGGAAGGGAAACCAAAGGGAAAATCTAACTTGGTCAGGGATTTGTTGAATAATATAGGTGAAATGGGATGGACATTAAGGACTAAGAGTGAAAAACAAGCTAAACCCTTTCACAATGGCTTAAAAGATTCGGGGAATGCCCTATTTCCTCTTGAAATCTCACTGCTTTGGACTTAATCAATATAAACACTCAGAGGAAAGAGAAATGCAGATTAAACCTTATTAATGAACTATAGGATTCGGGGAACGCCCTATTTCCTCCTATGAGTTTATTGCTGAAGGCTTAATCAACAAAAACATACAATTGCATTCAAAGAAGAGGGAACGCCTTAGACATCTAAGACTGAAATTATATGGACCTTTAACACAATAATTACAATAATGATTAGAGGGTATGATTGAAACAAGTTCCTCTGTCAAACTGTAAGCATTAATAATCAAAGGGAGATTTCAGATACAATATTCAGTGGTAAAGAGAGAGGGAACACCTAAACAGTCTTTAGCACAACTGAATTAACCATTTCTGAAATAAAACAAACTGAATATTCAAGAGAGCTATTAGACTACCCTGTCATATTCAGTAGTAGAAAACATATAAACAGTGAAGGATAAACAGGTCAGAGGTGCTTCTAAGATACATTTCTCTGCCTAAACTTTTTATCCAACTGTAAGTCAAAGCATAACGGAACAGAGTGATAAACGGGAAATAACATTAAAAATAGAGATTACTTCACCATAACCAAGCTCAGGGATCCAATGGTCCAGCCTCCTTCATCAACAGAAAACACAAAGACTTCCACACACTTTCATAACACCAAAGCTTCTTCAAAGCAGCAATATGTATTACTTTAGAATTCACAAAATGCCAACCTTTTACAATGAGACTTCGAAGAGTCTTTATAGGAAAAATGAGGAAAAGTAGGTGGGGAAAGTTTTAAATGATCATTCAGAGATAGGAGAGGGCATTCGAATGCTCCATGCTATGTCATAAACATAACATTGAATTTTAGACAGGATCAATAACTTTGTAGCTTGTTGAGACCATTTTGATATGATAGAAATCACCCGTAGGGTGTCCTTTGAGAGGAAAAACCATCTGGAGTGGTACTGTTATCTTCTTAGTGTGAGTTAAGTAAAGAATGGGCTATGAGGACCCCCATACTTCTAAATAACTACTTCTGCCAATTTGTAGTAGCTTCCCTAGCATAATAACTGCTTGGCAGGCCTTTGAGCATGGAGATGGACTACGTCTGCATTAGTTAACATTTTGCACTAATAATTGCTCTGTCTCTTTGTACTTCAACCTGTTTTAACTCTGTTTATGTTTAAATTTGCTTGATTGCTTGATCTGCTTCTGTACTGATACCCTTTGACGTTTTTTTGTGACCCTGAGATTGCCATCTGAACCTTTGCGTCACCTTTGTGACTGTAAAACATTAATTCCTTCATCGGCCATTAAAAAACCTGTAAAAAAATGATAAACATGTTAAGAAATCCATGCAGGCTTGGTTAGACTGCTTGCAGAGGCTCTGGGGTGGCGGAGGAGCAGTGAGGAAGAATGTGATTGCAGCAGAAAATGGATGAAAATCCTGCAGAGCAGCTAACCAGGTGCTTTGGAGTTTGGGCGCGAGGATGAACATGGACCGTTAGATCAGAATGATCAACGGTGGAGATTGGTAAATGAAGTCGTTTGGGAGATCGGTGAAATGGTAGGTGAATGAAGTCGCAATATAACGTGGACTGTTAGATTAGGATGATCTACGGTTGCGATCCTTCGATGGGGCGCTTGGGAAAATGGATAAAAAGGTGAGTGAACGGGGTTGCGATATAATGTGGGCCGTTAGATTAGAACAAATCAACGGCTATGATTAAACCCGAAATCACATTGCGAAGGATAGGCAGTAAGGCGGAAAACCGGTAGCGATTTTCGCAAAATAAAATGAGGGGAGGCAATATTTCCAAATAAAATTCGATTCCATACATTGATTGACACCTGTCCCACCTAAAACTACCCTTTTCGCAAAATTTTTGGGTGTTAACGTTTAGGCGCAAAAAATTTTCGAAATGCGATATCAGCCGTCGTATCATCAAAGGTAGATCAGACGGTGCAGAATGGATGCGACAGAGAAATTTGCGGGGTGAAGTGTATGCAGGGCCCATGGTGGAGAAAGGTTTCATGACGCAATACCACGAAAACCAAGGTTTAAACTGAAATAGGTGCAAAAAATGACCTTTAGTGTTAAAATGCAAAAAATTATGCCTGGGAAAATACACAGGAAAAAGGTGAAAATGAGAGGAAACGGGGGCGTTGGTGGTGGGACCGGAAGTACAGAGGAGGAGATTTAAAGATGGATCATGATGAAGGGCTTACGAACGGAGCGCGATACGATCTTAGCCGTCGGCTCTTGTGGATTCGACGGCTGAGATTAAATCGGGAATCGGCATCGGAGGAGACAAGGAAAGGGACTAAGCCTTTGCGTTTTGCCGATGCGATGAAGCGATGCGCTGCGGGCTGTCCGATCTGAAGAGAGATTGACGGTGGAGGATCATGTGATGGATGAGCACGATGCGATGAAGCGCGAACCGTCAGATCTGGCGGAATGGACGGCCGGGATTACATCGCATTGGAGAAAAGGAAAGAGGCCAAAGCAATCGGGGTCTTTGAGTTTGCGATGTGAGATTAAACGCCGGTTGTCGGATCAGACAAGAGATCAATGGTTAGGATCTAATCGGAGGGTGTGATGTCGGAGGACTATGGGCGGAGCGCGATTGAATCCTGGCCGTTGGTTCTTGTGGATTCAACGGTCTAGATCAAATCGGCGACGCGAGTGATAAGTGTAGCGGAGAACCAATGGAGCGACGCGATGGAACGTTGGGCATTGGATCTGAAAAGATCGACGGTAGAGATCTAATCGGCAACCAGCGGAAAAGTGAAAAGGGGAAAGGAAAATGCAAAGCGCGATTGAATCATGGTCGTTGGTTCTTGTGGATTCAACGGTCAGGATCAAATCGGGGATTGGAGGAGAAAGGGCTCATCGCATCAGAAGATTTGAAGAATAAAGGAAAATTCGAGAAAGAGGAAGCTTCGATTGCGATTAGCGATAAGGGCTAGCGCTCGGTTATGGCTCCGGGTCACATGCAGAAAAGGGGCCAAGGCTGAGGCCAAAAGGGGCTTAAGGCCTTAGTGTAAAAATGAGTTTTTAGGCCAAAAATGAAGGTTTTCAAGGTTTTTTTGGCTTTCGATAAAGGGGAAAAGGGGTGTTTTAAACCTATAAAAGAGATTTTTAGAAGTTTAAAGGGATTTTGGAGGCTTTTAAAGGGTAAATGGAGGGTTAAAAGATGAAAAGAAGACTTTATGAAAATGAAGGGTAATAAGTGGACATGGGCAGTTTCAGTGGCCTCTGGAACAACTTTCTTTGGTGAATCAGCATAGCTTTAAGATGGAAACAGCAGTGAAGATGAACATCTAGGATAAGAAAAACATAAGACTTCAAGGATGATATATTTTCAAAGGAAATAAATCTCTTGAAGGCTTCAACACAAATTTAGCCACCATTTAGCATATCAGAATTTATGGGTGGCTAACAGTGGCTCCACTTGGGGAGGAAAGCTTGCCCTTTAGGTGTCCAGAACATCAGTAATATCTGGATTAAGCAGACCAGTGCCTTCCCATTAGTTAACAGTTTTTCTTTCCCTTATTGGTCTTCCTTTGATCTGATAACCTTTGCAGCAACCTGAAAAAACTGTCATTCTTCAAAACAACATCTCTACTTACCCACTCCTACTGTCCTAGCATTTTTTCTTCCTTTGAGTGCACTTGGACTGGCAGACTCTTTTTCCAACATTTTATTTTTGAAATAGAAAGATAAACCTATCTAATGCTACCCTTATTTCTCCATGAGTTCAGATTAAGCAGTTGAACTCATAAGTTTCTCTACCTAATCTAATATATGTCAAGATTAAACAATTTGACAGATTTTCATTCTCTATATTCTAAGACAGAAATTGAAAAACACAGTCAAACGAGGATTAGATTGTCTGATTTGCTGTGGGTCCATGGCATAAAGACAAGCTGCACATGAACTGAAACTAGCAAAAATTCAAACACAACTTGGAAGGTCTAAAGATCTGAAAATCAAAACATTATTTCTTCTTGTTGTGACTCAGATTTTGAGCTTTTTAGAGTCACCTTTCTTTCTTCATTTCAGCTCTGGTTTTGATCTTGTTAGAGATGTTCTCTTTTACTTTGTTGGTTCAAGTTTTGAGCATGTTAGAACCAGTTCTCTTCTTCTCTTTGGCTCAAGTTTTGAGAGAATTAGAGCCATAATTTCCTTATGATTCTAGGTTCAGATTTTTAGCATGTTTGAACCTCTCTTTCTTCTATCCTAATTTGTCCTACTGATAAGCCAAGATTAAAAACTTTGGAAAATCTCTTTCACTATACTATCAGCAGTAAATTGAAATTTTCCCAATCATGATTAGGTTTTATGATTGGACAGTAGTGCTCCTTGAAGTAGTGGAATTTGAGCTTGCACGCTTTCATGTTTTCCTTTATTTTTGGTATGGGGCTATACCTTTCTTGTTTTATTTCTGCCCTCTTTTCTATTTTTTATTGTTTTTGTATTTTTCTTTCTCTTTTTCTTTATGCAAATGGTATATACAATGGGTAAAAAACTCTGAACTAAGACTCTTGACAGAAATAGTGTTTAAGCATCCTGCCATTAACAGGACCTCCTAATACTTCTTCACCATTTAGTTCTTGCAGGAAAAATGCATTATGCCCTCTTATGGAGTGAATAATGTAGGGCCATTTCCATAGATTTTCAAACTTACCATGTTTTCCTTTCTCTTCTCTCCTTGAATCCCATTTGAGAACCACACTCCCGACTTGGAAGTCATTTGCTTTAGTCCTTCTGTCAAATAACCTTTTGATGTTTTCTTGGACTTTTTGAGTTCTCTGATAAACTTCCTCTCTGGTCTGCTGTAAGTGGATGGTCTGATTGATCCTTCTCTGCATATCATTTTCTTCAGCTTGGACTTCCTTAAGGAGTTTCATGACTGGAACTCCCAAGGATGTTGGGAAAGCAACATCCATGCCATAGACCAGCTGATAGGGGGACATGTTGATTGAATTTTTGGTGGTTAACCTGTCAGCCCACAAGGCATGAACACGTTTGTTTTGCCATGCTTTTTGGTTCTGCTCCAACATCTTTTTGATGATGTTGATCAGGCTCTTGTTAAAGGATTCAGCAAGTCCATTTCCTTGGGGGTAATAGGTAGTGGAGTGGCCCAAGGTGATATGATATTTATGGCAAAAATCAACCATCTTCTTGGATTTAAAGGCAGCAGCATTATCTGTGATTATTTTTCTAGGACAGCCAAATCTGGACAATATGTTGGTCTCAAGGAATTTAATAATGACAGAGTCAATAACATTCCTAGTGGGTATGGCCTCTATCCATTTGGTAAAATAATCAGTGGATGTGAGGATCCATTTGTGCTAGGCTGAGGAAGATGGATGGATTTCCCCTATAAAGTCTAAACCCCACTGTTGTAAGGGTGCTTCAACACTAATGGGTTTCAAGGGCAGGAGCAAGAGTTTTCTTCTACCATCAAAGATTTGGCACTTGTGGCAAGACATTACTAGTTTTTGGGTGTCTGGAAAAAGGGTGGGCCAATAGTAACCCGATCTGAGGATTTTGTTTGTTGTGGTCTTCCAATTTAAATGCCCTCCATATTATCCTTCATGCATTTCACGCATGATTTTTCCTGCATCATTCTCAAGTAAAATTTTAGTAGTATCCCAACAACATTTTTCCAATATAAAACCCCATCTATCATACAATAATTTAAAGCCTTCTGTTTTACAATTCTGGCTTTTTTTTTTTTACAAAGAAGGAGGAGCATTTAAGTGAAGCAACACATAAATGATATCAGCATACCATGGAGAGTTCATGAATGTTTTTTCAGTAAATGGTGTTGGGAACTCTTCTATCTCTTCTAAGGCATCAACCATATTCATATCTAGAGCTTTGAAATTTGACTCGGGCATGAGTTTTGCTAATCCTTGTCCCTTGATGAGTTTAGTAGGCCTGATTTCTAAGTCATATTTAAGAATAGTGGCATTTCCCCTTTTACCATTGGGGTCCTGACTTATAATATCTTTGACTACGGTGTGTGGCACAAAGGCACTGATATGTGAATGTAAAATGTACACCCTGAAGTCCTTTAATTCTTTTACCAGTGCTAAGGCTTGCTTCTCCATGATGTTGTATTTAAGTGGGGCATCTCTTAAGGCTTTGCTAAAGAAGGATATAGTTTTTTCTTGCCCCAAGCTATTCTTTTGCAACAATACTGCAGCTATTGTATGTTCAAATGCAAAGGAAAAAATGTAGAAATCTTTGGTGAAATCAGGACTGATAAGGACTGGTGCTTGAGTTAGGGCTTACTTTACCAGTTCAAATGATTGTTTAGCTTGCATTGTCCATTTAACACCTACTTATTTCTTGAACATGTTAGTGATGTTTCTTAATAGCTCAGCGAGGTTGGGGATGAACCTCCTCAGAAAATTAATCTTTCCAACGAAAGACTGTAATTCTTTGAGATTTCTAGGGTGGCTGATATTCAGTATGCCATCAATTATTTTAGGATCTATCTTGATCCCTTCTTCAGAGATTATATGACCAAGAAACTTTCCTTCTTGGAGGCCGAAGAGTGTATTTTTGGGATTTAAAGACAAGCCAAATCTTCTGCATTTCTCAAAAAATTTCCTTAAATGTTCCAAATGTTCTTCATCAGTTTTGGAGAAAACAGTAATGTCATCAAGGTAAATGATTATAAAATAGCCTATGTCTTCTGAGAAGGCTATGTCCATGGCCCTTTGGAAGGTGGCCCCTGCATTCATTAGACCGAAAGGCATTTTGACATACATGAATGTCCCCCAAGGTATGGTAAAGGTTGTTTTATGTTGATCACTTGGGAGGAATAACACTTGATTATAACTTGAGAACCCATCTAACAATGATATTCTTTTTGACCCAACTACCCTTTGAAGAATGTGGTCCATTTTTGGCAAGGGGTAGTTATCTTTTAGAGAGGCTCTATTAAGGTTCCTGAAGTCAATACACAGCCTGATCTCCCCTGTTTTTTTTCTGACAGATACTAGATTGGAAACCCAGTCTGAGTATCTGAGAGGAACAATGATCCCTGCATCATACATATTCCTAATTTATTTTTCTACTGTAGGCAATAAAATAGGGTTTATCCTCCTTAATTTCTGTCTGAAAGGTTTCTGATTTTCCTTAAGAGGGATCTTGTGCTGAATGATGCTAGTGTCATATGATTTCAAATCTTTATAGTCCCATGTAAAAACATCTATAAACTCTTTGAAGAGTGTTATGTATTTCTGTTTGATGTGGGAAGGAAGGGTGCTAGACAACTTAATCATTTTAGGCTCAGTTGGGCTACCTATGTTGTGCTCTTCCACATTCCTTTCCATGGTTTCTGCTTTGGGTTCCTTAGCCACATCGTTGAAATCAAAGAGTTGTTCTAATGGGGCTAGGCCTTTGGGTATGGTATCACCTTTACATTCTAGAACTTCGAGGTCCTTTTGATTTGGATCATTAGGTAATTTTGCTTTGAAAAGATGATCAAACTGATTTATATCAGTAGGAGGGGGACTCTGTTTCAGGAATTTGTTCCCCATCTAAACATTATTTTTCATGGCTGAGACTTGGTGATGCTGTGGAAAACTCATTTTTTGTCTGCAGGAAATCTTCTATATGTTTATCATTGTCAAAAACCTACCAATGATCTTCGTTATCAGGCATTGCTGGTCTGTTTTTCACCTTTATAATGAACTGCTCATCGATTTGTGGTATTTGGAAATTACTAGCAGTAAAAGCCAGTTCGTTTGCTAGGTGATTTTGGGCTCTTGGTATGAAAATAAGCTCATATTTTTCGAAACTTTTCAGGAGATCTAACACGGTGTTTATATATTCTCTGAGTCTGGGGTTCTTGGTTGAATATTCCCCTTTGATTTGTCTGATAATTAACTCAGAATATCCCTATACTGATATCCTTTTGGCCTTTAAATATTTGAGTATGTGCAGACCTAGGAGAAGTTCTTCATACTCTGCAATGTTGTTAGTGCATGAAAAATCTAATTTGCAGGCATGTCCTTTGTTTGTGTTGTGTATCCATACACCAGCCCCTACACTATTTTTGCTGCAAGAGCCATAAAAGCTCATTCTCCAAAGTGTTTCTGTTTCATTCTCATCTGTTTTGTGTTGCTCTAGGTTGCTGGAACTTGAGATATCTAGATGTTGAGAGGAAGACAATTTTGAATGCTCTGGTGCACTAATGTCCTGCTTGTTTTCCTCCTCTGTTTGGGTGACTTCATCTTCATTGTATAAAATAAAAGAATCTAAGTTTGAATGGGTGGAATAAACCGGAGTGTTGTGAGGTTTGTCCTTGCTTCTCACCATGTATTTCATGAGGGTTTCCCTATATAATCTTCTGGTTTGACCAAACACTAGAATGGTGGCATAAGACATATCCATTTGAAGGGTGCCCTGAATCTTAGCTCCCCATGATCTAGATAAGAGCATACTGTATTTCGGGGGAATGTCAGCTACTACCACATCCATTACAAGATTCTTGGCAGGAATTTGAGACAAGTTAACACACAAATATTTAATCAACCCCAAGCATTGGACCCTTCTGGAATCAAAGGAATACAAGTCTTTGTATGGTCTAGTAATCTCTAAGCCTAGGCTTTCCATTACTGCTTTAGGCATAAGGTTGTGTGATGCTCCTGAATCCAGCATGGCTTTGTGTAAAACTTTGTCATGTATGTTTAGACTGACATAGAAGGGAGGCACATCCCCTTCTTGATATTTTCCTTCAATTTTAGGACCAAACAGCAGCTCTGGCTTATCATCTGTCAAGTTCAAAGTATCAGTATCAACATGTACATTCAGAGCTTTCAGGACCTGGCTTCTGTACATTTCCTGGGTTACTAATTCGGTCAAAGGTATGTTAATTTTAATCTTTGCAGTCTCTCCCTTAAGGCTGAAAGGAACTATTGATTTTGTTGTATTTACATCTGTTTTTTCAGTTGAATTCCTTTCAGCAATTCTGATTTGCTGAGTTTTATTAGGACTGTCAATCTGGGTTGTTTTAACGGGGCCACTAGCAGAGGTACTAGGGCAACTTTCTTCAACATTTGGCCAGCTGTTTTTCTCTTTGTTTAAATCTGTCTTCTTAGTCAAAACGTGGGTTTTTTCTGTTGTTTTCTTAGGCTGATTTTATGTGTTTTTCCTAACAGCAGAGCTAGTGTTTTTGTCATTTGGATTATCTATGTTCCCTTTGCTTCTTAGATCATAATGTTTGTGCACCTCCATGATTGCATTCTCAAACCCCAATCTATAATCTTCAGACTCCTCATATGTATCTTCCTTTGGTTCTGAGGAGAAGAAACCTTGTTCTTATGTAATGAGGAAAACATCATCCCCACTGTCTGATCCAATCAAGTTTACATGGTTTTCTCCCAACCCTTCAATCTCTCCTTCTTCCTCTTGATCGATGTAGTTTTGTTGGAAGGGTGGCCTAATTTGTTGATCATTATCTCTTTGCCTATCTTGATTGTTTTCTCTTCTAAAGTTTTGGTTTCTGTTTCTATTTTGGACATAGTTTTGAGGTTCTCTTGGTGGCACTCTATCATTCAAGTTTATCTTTTCAAGCATTCTCTCCATTACCTTCACTAGGTTGTCAATTTTGGTATTAGAGGATGAGGTTGAGGGTGCATAATCATCTTTATAAGTTACCCTCTTCTCTGATCTTAGCCTAGCTCTTTTTTCAATTAAGTTTGTTTCTACACTCACTGCTCCCTTCTGCATGTCTTCTAGATTTACATAATCTCTCTCCCTCCGCTGATAGGCCATATCAGCATCGAAGCCTTCAAGATATTTTACCAAGGCCATGCCTTTGGGAGGTTTCATGTGAGGTGGAAGGGCATTGTAGACATTGTTAAACCTGGTGGAGTAATCATGAATGCTCTCCCCCTGATTTCTTTTAAGACTTTTATATTCTGCTAATATATGGAGGAGGTTGCTTTTGATTTCCCATTTGTTTATGAAAGTTTGGTGCAAAGAGGGAAGATCATTGATGTTATTAGGGGTTAGGCCTTTAAACCACTTCTTTACTTCTCCTCCTAAACTTTGAGAAAATATTCTCATCTTGATGCTCTCATCTTCTATTTCCATATAATCAAAAGCATCTTCCATCCTATCTACATGTTGTTGAGCTGTGGTAGATTCTTTTCCAGTGAAATGGGGAATTTTAGACTGATAGTCATTTGGCAAGGGAGCCATAGGCTGTGGTAATTACACTAATGTGGCATACCATGCTGCCATGGCTGGAAAGAAGGGTGGATTTACAAGAGGGAAGGTGGGCTGAAGTGGAGTGTTTTGGACAGTGGTGGCGTGGATTGGAGTGGAAGAAACACTTGGGCCAACAAACTGGTTTTGAGCAGATTGGTTATGAAAGAGGCTAAAGTGGTGGAGAAGTTGTGAATCAGGAGGAGTAGAAGGTGAAGCTTCTCTAATAGAGCTCTGTTGCAAACCTGCAGTTTCAAGATCAGTTTGGTTTAGATCACTTTGAGATCTGGTTCTAAAGATGTTCTTATTATGATGTAAGTCAAAGTGTAAATCCTTCAAGACAGCGAGGTTTTCAGGGAGGGATTTTGTTCTTGGGATGTTCCTATCAACAGCTGATTTTCCAGCTCTAGAAGTCTGCCATAGAAATTTCTCTGGATTGTCAACTATTGTAGGAGGATTAGGGTCTGGATGTGATCTAGTGCTAATCCTATGTGAAGCCAGACTGTTTTTTAAAAATTGAGAGAGGCTGAAGTTTGTAGGAACTATTTGAAAGTTTTGCCTCACAGAATGTTTTATCTAATATGGGACTAGGCTTCTCAACTTCTTCAAGGTTGGTTAACATAGTCCTAAAGAGGTCAGGAGACGTAGATGGGTAATAGGCATACTAGGGCTAATGGAGTCGCCAGGTGGAAAATTTTTAGCTTTTTGTGAAGGTAAAATTGTTTTATGGTTCCACCACTATGATTATTATGAAGGCAATCTGAGATATTTTTGGATTTTGTACATTTTATGGTTATGAGAGTGTCTTATGTCTGATCTTACACTTTAGTTAAGGTTCTCAAATGATCAGAGTCTACTCTACGGCTCACTAACTGATTTTCTTAGAGATTTGTAGGACTAAAGAGTGCACAAGAGTTAGCTAGACTATCATATACTCAATAGGTCCCACCGTGATCGCCATTATGTTGGGGTTCATGTGTTTTGGTAGATTGGCTATCCAAATGACAAGACAACATCAAAACCGCTTTGGAATATCAGGATCTAGCCCTCCTGGATCCAGAGAGGGATCTCTCTATAAAGGTAAAGAATAATGTATCTTTGAAGTTCAATTTAAGGTCTTAGGCTAGTTATGATGTGCAGGATTGTTTGTTTTGTTTGTTTGGTTGGAAAAATGTGTTTTCATGTGGTATAGATAGAGCATGGTAATCTACAAGCCATTGGGCAATAGAGTCATGTGAAAGTCCCAAAAAGTTCTGACTAAGAAGGAAGGGAAACCAAAGGGAAAATCTAACTTGGTCAAGGATCTATTGAATAATATAGGTGAAATGGGATGGACATTAAGGACTAAGAGTGAAAAACAAGCTAAACCCTTTCACAATGGCTTAAAAGATTCGAGGAACGTCTTTTTCCTCTTGAAAGCTCACTGCTTTGGACTTAATCAATATAAACACTCAGAGGAAAGAGAAATGCAGACTAAACCTTCTTAATGAACTATAGGATTCGGGGAACGCCCAATTTCCTCCTATGAGTTTATTGTTGAAGGCTTAAACAACAAAAACATACAATTGCATTTAAAGAAGAGGGAACACCTTAGACATCTAGGACTGCAATTAGAGGGACCTTTAACACAATAATTACAATAATGATCAGAGGGTATGATTGAAACAAGTTCCTCTGTCAAACTGTAAGCATTAATAATCAAAGGGAGATTTCAGATACAATATTCAGTGGTAAAGAGAGAGGGAATGCCTAAACAGTCTTTAGCACAACCAAATTAACCATTTCTGAAATAAAACAAACCGAATATTCAAGAGAGCTATTAGACTACCCTATCATATTCAGTAGCAAAAAACATATAAACAGTGAAGGATAAACATGTCAGAGGTGCTTCTAAGATACATTTCTCTGCCTAAAATTTTTATCCTACTGTGAGTCAAAGCATAACGGAACAGAGTGATAAACGAGAAATAACATTAACAATAGAGATTACTTCACCATAACCAGGCTCAGGGATCCAATGGTCCAGCCCCCTTCATCAACAGAAAACACAGAGACTTCCACACTCTTTCAGAACACCAAAGCTTCTTCAAAGCAGCAATATGTATTACTTTAGAATTCAAAAAATGCCAACCTTTTACAATGAGACTTCGAAGATTCTTTATAGGAAAAATGAGGAAAAGTAGGTGGGGAAAGTTTTAAATGATCATTCAGAGATAGGATAGGGCATTCGAATGCTATGTTGTGTCATAAACATAACAATGAATTTTAGACAGGATCAATAACTTTGTAGCTTGTTGAGACCATTTTGATATGATAGAAATCACCTGCAGGGTGTCCTTTGAGAGGAAAATCCATCTGGAGTGGCACTGTTATCTTCTTGGTGCGAGTTAAGTGAAGAATGGGCTATGAGGGACCCCATACTTCTAAATAACTGCTTCTAACAGTTTGTAGTAGCTTCCCTGGCGTAATAACTGCTTGGCAGGCCTTTAAGCGTGGAGATGGACTACGTCTGTGTCAGTCAACATTCTGCACTAATAACTGCTCTATCTCTTTGTAATTCAACATGTTTTAACTTTGTTTATGTTTAACTTTGCTTGATTGCTTGATCTGCTTCTGTACTGATACCTTTTGACGTTGTTTTTTGGCCCTGAGATTTCCATCTGAACCTTTGTGTCACCTTTGTGACTGTAAAACATTAATTCCTTCATCGGCCATTAAAAAATGTTGGAACACCTAATCCTACATGAGTAGGTGTGGAATGCGAAAAGTCACAATGGAGTCCAAGTGAACTTGGAATATGAAACCAAGAGTCACACCATTGTACTATAAATGTACATATTTGTATAATGGAAAATAAGAAAGCCTCACGCTTATCCCTCATTGTGTTGAGTCTGTTGTGTGTGTGTGTTTATTCTTCTCATACACCATGTGTGTGTTCAACATAGTGTTTAACATGGTATCAGAGCGGGCGATTGTTGGCCCTGCTCCAAATTGAGTGAGCCATTTGTGTTTATGGCTTGTGCATATCTGCAAAAATTTTGATAATTTTTGCAGCACTCAGAGTTTCTGCAGCAGACATTTTGCCGCATTCAGAAAGTGGTTTTGGAGAAGGAGCAGCATTCAGAAATTGGCAGCATTCCGGCATTGGTTTTGAAAAAAAAAAAAAAACAGCACTACCCATCTGAAGGTTTTCTCACTGCTCATTCTTCCTGCAATTTCTGCATTTTAAATTATGCTCCATTTTGAAACACTACTGGAATATTGTTTAAATTGGATTTCTGAAGAAGTTTATGAGTTTTTTACTGCAAAAGAAATCTAAGTTTTTCTGCTGAAAAATTCTTCATATCTACATTTTCTGCTGCTGGATTTGTTTCTGCTACACATTTGAAAAAAAATTCTGCTGCTATTGTACAAAATCTTTCACTCCTCTCTGCTGGTTTAAATTAAAAAATAAAAAAATTCTGAACCTTCAACCTCACCATACACTCCCCCTACCCCCTCTCAACTCCACACTTTACCATACGCCCTCTCCCTCGAATCCTCTCTTACTCCACAGCCCACGGCCATTCCATTCTCTAGCTTTTTATTTTTTAAATTTTAATACTACCCCTTACTTACAGCCTTCACACAACACCCTACACTTCTCCTAACCCCGCGCTCACCTCACCCCCTAACTCTCGGCCCCCTCTAACACTAAACCCGTCCCTGCTCTAACAATAAACCCCTCCCTCTTACAACGCATAGCCCCCCCCTCACTGCAACATCCCTACGCCCCTCGGGCCCTCACACTTCAACATACACTCCGGCCACACCTCCACGGCCGTCCTCTCAGCTCACACCTGCGTCTACCCAGCTCTCGCAGCCCTCCCCTCACGCTGGCACACGCCCTCCCTACTCCCCCTCACCACCCATTGCTCTCCCTTATCCCTCCGGATTTACTTCCCACGGCCTGCCCACTCCTTATAACGCTGCTCCCTCTCCCTTCTAACGCCCCTCAACCACCTGCAATCGACCCTCGACCCTTTCCCCTCTTCCCTACGCCTATTCGACTTCCCCATTTCAATACGCACTACTCCCTTTCATTTAAAAAAAAATAAAAAAATCTGCCCTCCCATTTAATACTACCCCTCATTTTATAATATCGCCCCTTTTTTAAAATCGATTTTTATATTCCGCCTCCCATTTCATATAATTCCTCTCCCTTTTTAATTAATTTTCTTCCTTTTTTTAATTTATTCCCCTCCTACAATTGAACCCCCCTCCATTCCAATCTTAATTATTTATTAAAAAGCCCCCTTTCCCATTTTAATTCCCATTTCAATTAATCCATTTTTTTTTAATTAATTTATTAAAAAAAAAAAAACCAGCAGAGAGAGAGGAAGAGAGGAAGAGCAGAAAAGAGACATGAACAACAGAATTGAAGAAATAGCATGGACTATACTTAGAGAAAAGTGAATTTGACATTGTGTGATTTGTGGCATAAGGGTGATTTTTTGAAGAAATTGACATTTGAAGACGAGTTGTTATTGGTGAAAAACAACTCTTTGTTGAGGCCTCTTGCACAAGTGTTTTGCTGCACATTTTTGCAGAGATATTGTATTGCATTGACATTGTATTGTGAGTAGATATTGCTTCTTCATAGTTTCAATCAGTACTTGAGTTGTTGAAAAATTGTTGATTGCCCTCCATCATTTGAGGAGCACATTTTGTACTTTGAGATTTCCATAGTTGGAAATTCTTTAGAGTCATTTGTATTTGTTGTTGAATCGCATTATAAACGGGTGCATTTTCGGTTGAAGCCGACACCCTTTCATTTTTGAGCCTAAGTTGTTGAAATGGCTAAAATCAATGAGGTGTTAGAGTTGTTGAGTAACCTCATTCATTCAAATGTTGATGATGTGATAAAAATGAGCAAGAATGTTCTTTGTAATATTCATATTTGTTCACAAGATGCATAAGAAAGGATTGAGTTTTTGCAGTTGGAATCTCAGCTCCAACAAGACGAACTTCAGCAAAAGAGTCACCATTCTGAACCTGTTTCTGTTCAGAAGATTGTGAAAGACTCTCATCAGAAGAAAGAAGATAAAGTTGCAGTTGATTCCCATTCAGTTCCTTCTACTAGAGCAGATGTACATGCAGATGCAGCAGTTCAACCTGCACTTCTCAAGCCCATCATCAGACCTTGGGAAGAGCTTGTCCACAACAAGCACATAACTGGTCTTGGATATGACAAAGATGTGACCTTTCATATTCCAGACTACACCAAGCCCATCATATTTCAGAGTGCCGGATTCTTATATGACAGTTCACCTGCAGCTGTTCTAGATCATGCTCCACTTCCACAATAGATTGTAAAATGCCAACACTGTGATCGAGTTGGCCATATGAAAGATCACTGTTTTGATCTTCATCCATGCAAGCATTGTGGTCGCCACAACCATTCTTCACACAGATGCTTCAGAAACAAGCCTCCTGCAAGAACAAAGATTCATCTTGGATGGATCGCTTCTTGGCAATGGGCATCAGCAGCCAAGAAAATGTTTAAGTCGCATGTCAGAACATGTTCACGGATATTGAGCAAACTTGCAGTTGAGTTTTCACCATCATCTCACCTTGTCCCTGACAGGGGGGAAAATGGTGATCATGTACAAGCTTCGACGTCAGATCAAGCGAGCCTGAGCCACAATCTCTCATTCCATGTTCAGAGTTGTAGCTAGAGACACAACAGTTCAAGCGAGCCTGAGCCACAATTCGTCATTCCAGATTCAGAGATGTAGCCAGAGACACAGATTCCCATGAGCATGCCTTCGGTTGGTGGACAACCTTAAACCATCATCTTTGGTTGGTGGATAACCTAAAACCATCACAGGTAGTAGACCTCCCTTCTTTTAGGTCGAAGGTCTCCCTTTCATATGAGGAACACTTCCTCTAGCAGAATCCTTCAGCTTCTTGCTAGCTTTGGTTGAGTTCCAGAAAATGCTTCAAGCATTCCAGAGTTGTTGGTAATCCTAAAACCATCACAGGTAGTAGACCTCCCTTCTTTTAGGTTGAAGGTCTCCCTTTTTATATGAGGGACAATTCCTCTAGCAGAAGCTTTTAGCTTCTTGCCAGTTTTGGAAGAGTTCCGGGAACTGCAACAAGTTTTGCGTTCCAGTGTTGGTGGTCATCCTTAAACCACCTCTTTTTTCCAACATTTTAGAGAGTTGATTCAGCCCAAGGGCTGCCATGTATACTTTGCATATTTGTATTACAACTCTTTTCTTGGACTCAAACATACCCCTTCGGATTAAGGTGGGATGTTGGAACACCTAATCCTACATGGGTAGGTGTGGAATGCGAAAAGTCACAATGGAGTCCAAGTGACCTTGGAATATGAAACCAATAGTCACGCCATTGTACTATAAATGTACATCTTTGTATAATGGAAAATAAGAAAGCCTCACGCTTATCCCTCATTGTGTTGAGTCTCTTGTGTGTGTGTGTGTTTATTCTTCTCATACACCATGTGTGTGTTCAACATGGTGTTTAACAAAAAACCTGTAAACAAACGATAAACATGTTAAGAAATCCATGCGGGCTTGGTTAGACTATTTGCAGAGGCTCTGGGGTGGCGGAGGAGAAGTGAGGAAGAATGTGATTGTAGCAGAAAATGGATGAAAAGCTTGGAAGAGCAGCTAACCAGGTGCTTTGGATTTTGGGCGCGAGGATGAACGTGGACCGTTAGATTAGGATGATCACCGGTGGAGATTGGTAAATGAAGTCGTTTGGGAGATCGGTGAAATGGTAGGTAAATGAAGTCACGATATAACGTGGACCGTTAGATTAGGATGATCTACGGTTGCGATCCTTCGATGGGGCGCTTGGGAAAATGGATGAAAAGGTGAGTGAACGGGGTTGCGATATAATGTGGGCCGTTAGATTAGAACAAATCAACGGCTATGATTAAACCCGAAATCACATTGTGGAGGATAGGTGGTAAGGCGGAAAACCAGCAGCGGTTTTCGCAAAATAAAATGAGGGTAGGCGATATTTCCAAATAAAATGCGATTCCATACATTGATTGACACTTGTCCCACCTAAAACCGCCATTTTCGCAAAAATTTTGGGTGTTAATGTTTAGGCGCAAAAACTCTGCGAAATGCGATATCAGCCGTCAGATCATCAAAGGTAGATCGGATGGTGCGGAATGGATGCGATGGAGAAAGTTGCGGGGTGAAGTGTATGCGGGGTCCATGGTGGAGAAAGGTTTCATGACGCAATACCACGAAAACCAAGGTTTAAACTGAAATAGGCGCAAAAAATGACCTTTAGTGTTAAAATGCAAAAATTTATGCCTAGGAAAATACACAGGAAAAAGGTGAAAATGAGAGGAAACGGGGGCGTTGGTGGTGGGACCGAAAGTACGGAGGAGGAGATCGGCAGGTTAAATGAGGGTCGTCAGATCATGATAGAGATCAACGAAAAAGATTTAAAGATGGGTCGATGATGAAGGGCTTATGAACGGAGTGCAATATGATCTTAGCCGTCGGTTCTTGTGGATTCGACGGCTGAGATTAAATCGGGAATCGGCGTCGGAGGAGACAAGGAAAGGGACTAAGCCTTTGCGTTTTGATGATGCGATGCGGGCCATCCGATCTTAAGAGAGATTGACGGTGGAGGATCGTGTGATGGATGAGCGCGATGAGATGAAGCGTGAACCGTCGGATTTGGCGGAATGGACGGCTGGGATTACATTGCATCGGAGAAAAGGAAAGAGGCCAAAGCAACCGGGGTCTTTGAGTTTGTGATGTGCGATTAAGCGCCGACCGTCGAATCAGATGAGAGATCAACGATCAGGATCTAATCGGTGGGTGTGATGTCGAAGGACTATGGGCGGAGCGCGATTGAATCCTGGCCGTTGGTTCTTGTGGATTCAACGGTCTAAATCAAATCGGCGGACTCGAGTGATAAGTGCAGCGGAGAACCAATGGAGCGACGTGATGGAACGCTGGGCGTTGGATCTGAAAAGATCGACGGTAGAGATCTAATCGGTGACCAGCGGAAAAGTGAAAAGGGGAAAGGAAAATGTGAAGCGCAATTGAATCCTGGTCGTTGGTTGTTGTGGATTCAACGGTCAGGATCAAATCGGGGATCGGAGGAGAAAGGGCTCATCGCATCGGAAGATTTGAAGAATAAAGGAAAAGTCGAGAAAGAGGAAGCTCTGATTACGATTAGCGATAAGGGCTAGTGCCTGGTTATGGCTCTAAGTCACATGCGGAAAAGGGGCCAGGGTTGAGGCCGAAAGGGGCTTAAGGCCTTAGTGTAAAAATGGGTTTTTATGCCAAAAATGAAGGTTTTTCAAGGTTTTTTTTGAATTTCGGTAAAGGGGAAAAGGAGTGTTTTAAACCTATAAAAAGGATTTTTAGAGGTTTAAAGGGATTTTGGAGGCTTTTAAAGGGTAAATGGAGGGTTAAAAGATGAAAAGAAGGCTTTATGAAAATGAAGGGTAATAAGTGGACAGGGGCAGTTTCAGTGGCCTCTGGAACAACTTTCTTTGGTGAATCAGCATGGCTTTAAGATGGAAACAGTAGTGAAGATGAACCTCTAGGATAGGACAAACATAAGACTTCAAGGATGATAGATTTTCAAAGGAAATAAATCTCTTGAAGGCTTCAACACAAATTTAGCCACTATTTAGCATATCAGAATTTATGGGTGGCTAACATTCCACACATACACATCTTTACCTACATTTTTCCACCATCCAATCTAACTTTTGCTATAATGCTTCTAAAAGTATTCTCTCTCCTATGACAAAATACCAAAGAACTCTCTGTTGTATTGTGGACTTCTTTGTCCTCTCATCATTGATAATAGTTTTGGATTTTTTTGTTAATGGCCAGTCACAAATTCTAACAATACAACTTCATATTTGTTAAAATTGGACAATTAGGTCCAAACTCCATGTTGTGATGCTCAGATGAAGATACCAATATTTGTATTGGGTTCCTCTTTCGGAGAGGTGTAAGATCAATCTAAAATTGATCTTAATCTGATGAACAGATCATTTATTTTGGAATTATTTTTAATAATTTCAAATATGTGCAGGTCGGCCTTAAGGTTTTACACCCCCAGCAGATGTGTCACACACCTCAGTGATTGATATAAATAGAGTCAACATTGGAGGACTTTTTCACTCATCTCATCCTCACACATCATCTCCTCCTTTGATTTAGTACGAGCTCCTTGGAAGCAGTTTCGATTCACACGTGGGAAGAAGGACAAATTTATGGCAGCTAGGGCTTGGACGAATTTACTGCAGCTAGGGTTTCCAAGCAAGTTTGACCAGCGTTGAATTTGGTCAATGCATGGTCCAAATAGGCTAAAAATTGGTGGAGATTTCGATTTTGGAACGTTGTACATATTGGCACAAGAACTGAGCTCAAAAGGTTGACTGAAGACCGAGATGTGTTGAATTTCTTGCTGCTGTCCTGCGTTGACTTTTCTCGACAATGTTGACTTTTCTAGGGTTGACTTTGAGTTGACTGTGTGGTTGTTTTGAGGGTTGTTGTGACACATGTTGGGTTGGCTGACCAAGGAGACTTTGTTGGTTGAAGCATCCTATTGACCGTCGTAACGCACCACGACATTTTTCTGTTTCTGGTTTGTTTTCTATAGATCCACTGGTATGTTCTATCAACATTTTACTTGATTGTTTATGTGATTGTTGTGGTGAAAAGTAAAGTTGCATCAAGCATAGAACATCTACATAAGTTTACATGGTATCAGAGCTGAGGTGAAGACAAGCCCTATTTGTTGCAATCACCGAAGAGGAATGGGTTCCACAAACTATGGCTTCAAGGGGGATGACAAATTCACTGGAAAGGATGACTTCCATGCTTGGAAGATGATATTAGATCTCAAATTGGAAGACCAAGATGTCATGGACTATGTGCAGGGTAAAATCCAAGAACCTCCATCCACTGCTACTGCTGCTGCCAAAACAAAGTACAAGAAGGGAGAAATCAAAGCAAAGCTGATGATCAGGGACTCAATTCATAAGAGTTTGGTTGCCTACATCTCGGAGCTGGGCACATCCAAGGAGATGTATGATAAGTTGGTCAACATGTTCAAGGACAACAATGTGAATCAAGTCCTATTCTTCAAGAATCAATTGAAGAATCTGAAGAAAGTCAGGGATGAGTCTGTTCAATCATACTTTCTGAAGTTGACCGAGATCAGGAATAATCTGTTGGCTATTGAGGAGACAATAGCTAGTCGAGAGATGGTTCTCACCGCACTTGGAGGTCTCTCATTCGAATGGCATGTGTTCAACACTACCATTCTCAATAATAATGTGATACCTGACTTTGACGAGGTAATGTCGAGATGCGTTCAAGAAGAGACAAGAATGAAGGAGCATGAAAATGAAGGGAATGCTGCCTACATTGCTCATTCTAGAAAGAAGAACTTTGGTGGTCCAAAGATCAAAGGAAGAGTAGGGGCACAAGGAAAGAAGGGCAAGTGTTACACTTGTCATAGACCAGGTCACTATGCTAGAGAATGTCCTTTCAAGAAGGATTCTCCTGATGGATGTGACAACAACAACAACACGAGGAATGACAATCAAAGGAACAACAGGTTCAAGGGAAAGAGGAAGGCTCCCTCTGGCGGAAATAATCAACCTTTCAAAAGGTCCAGAAATTCCAAGTATGAGGAATCAAATGTTGTTGATAAAAGAAATAAATTCATTCTTGTATCTACCCTCTTTGCTACATCTCCACCCAACACTATGGATGTCTGGTTGATAGAAGTGGTGCCTCAAGGCACATCACTAGCTTCAAGGAAGCACTCTCTGATATGGTTGAGAAGGATACCAATCTGAAAATTATCCTTGGAGATAATGCCACATATCTCGTGAAAGGGATAGGGACTGTGACCCTCCACTTGTCTCAAGGTCAAGTCCTCCACTTGCAGGATGTACTCTATGTACCTAATTAGAAGGAGAGCCTTGTGTCTATATCGGCCATGGAAGACAAAGGTTTCAATGTGGCATTCACTGATGGAAAGGTGCACATGTGGAAGAAGAGCTTCAAGGAAGCTATCACGTTTGGGTCTAGAATTGATACACTCTACCAGGTTGGAGGAAGTCCACTGGGAGCAATGACATGAGATGCTATCCGATAGACTGATAATGGCACTGAATATGAGACGAACGAGTTCAAGAACTTTTGCAGATGAGCTAGCATCAAGAGGGAGACCACAATGTTTGTGGGCTACAACGAATCTTCGAAGGCCTATAGATTCTATGTGCCTGGTCAAAGGGAAGTGGAGATATTCCACGATGTCACCTTTGATGAAGATACTTCCCTGAGGAAAGTAGTCAATCTTCCGAGCTTTGAGGAAGGTCATGAAGCAAGGCCTGGAAATCAAGAGGAACCGAAGGATGAGACAATGCCTGATGTTGAAGGACCAATGGACCCAATTGATCCACCTCCTTCATTGGGAAATAGACCATCATGGCTCAGGGGCACTCTCGAGGACGCTGAGGGACATATGGCCCCAAGGGGGACATTCCGTGAAAGCAAGAAGCCGAGTAGATACCAAGGGTATCTAGCAACCATGAGTACTATTGTACAATCCGAGCCTGGATCTTTTTGAGGAAGCCATAAAGCATCAAGTCTGGAAGGATTCTATGCACGAAGAGTATGAGTCCATAATGAAGAATGATGTCTGAGATGTGGTTCCTAGACCGAAGGTCAAAGAAGTTGTCACCTCAAAATGGCTCTACAAGATCACGCACGGATTTGATGAAAGTGCTGAAAAGTTCAAGGCAAGATTCGTTGCCCGTGGCTTCTCTCAAAAGGAAGGCATATATTATGATGACATATTTGCACCTGTGGCCCGATACACCACCATTCGATTTATTATAGCCCTTACTGCTACGCAAGGATGGAGTCTTCATCAGATGGATGTGAAGATCGCATTTCTGCATGGTGCGATAAAGGAAGAGGTATATGTGGAGCAACCTCTGGGGTTCGAAGTCTAGGATCAGGACACCCATGTTTGCAGGTTGAAGAAAGCCCTCTATGGGCTAAAGCAAGCACCCAGAGCTTGGTACGAGAGGATAGACAACTACTTGATGAAGCTAGGCTTCACTCGAAGTAATGATGATCCGAACCTTTACTTCTAGGTTGTCAAAGGGAAGCCTCTCATTCTGGGGCTGTATGTGGATGACCTCTTCCTGACAGGTGCCGACCCTCTCATTCATTAGTGCAAGAGGGAGCTCGCTGCGGAGTTCGAGATGAAGGACCTAGGACTGATGCACTATTTCTTAGGCTTGGAGGTCTGGCAGAGACTTGGCAAGATTTTCCTTTCTCAAGGAAAATACATTGTGAAGCTTCTGGAAAGATTTAGTATGGTGGACTGTAAGTCTGGGTCGACACCAATGGAGCTCAACTTTAAGGAGTTGAGTGGCAGCGCTGCTGGGCCCGTGCTAGCAAATCCTACTGGGTATCTTCAACTCGTAGGGGCCCTGATGTTCTTAGTGAACACCCATTCGGATGTATGTTGTGCAGTGAACACTTTGAGTCAACACATGGTTGATCATAACATTCACTGGGTTGGTGCCAAAAAACTCATGAGATATCTCTGGGGCACGATAGACCATGGGCTGAGATACACTGCCGGGAGCATGACACTCCTTGGATATACTGATGCTGATTGCGCTGGCAGTGTGGTGGATAGCAAGAGCACATATGGATGTTGCTTCACACATAGATCTGCTTCGGGCAGGAAACTGAAGTCGGTAGCCTTGAGCATCGCTGAGGCCGAATACATTGTAACATGTATGGCCTGTTGTGAAGTCACTTGGTTGCGAAGCTCTTCAGTGAGCTGTTCGAGCATGTGCTAGATGCCACCGTTATCCTTTGTGATAACTAGAGGGGGATTCGTTTGTCATAGAATCTCGTGTTCCACGATCGATCCAAGCATGTTAATGGTTGGTACCACTTTATCCGGGATATGGTACAGTGAGGCGCCGTAAGGCTCGATCATAGGAACTGATGAGCAGGTCGCGGATATTCTCACTATTCCCTTGGGGAAGGTCATGTTCCTAACCTTCCGTGAGAATCTTGGAATCGTGGAATGACCCTATTCTGAGGATCCTGTTGGACGATGAGCTCTGGGAGCTCTGGGGGGCTTTGGGGATAGCTTCTCAGAGCTATAAGCAACCACAGGGCTAGGCTTGTCGAACCTTGTTGGTGTGCTTGGGCCCCACCGTGATGATTGAGTTGGTTCGCCTCTCATGATTTGTGCCTCGTATGCATCCTACCCATTTGAGTTCCGGACTCATGGGAAGTACCTCTCATTTGGCTAATGAGGTGGGAAAAGCTAGAGACTAGTAGCAAATACTAATGCACGCATAAGAGATTACCGTACTCTCTATCTGAGATGACACGTGTCCAACCACTTGATCTGGGATCAAGTCTAGTGAGGTTTCGGACCTCCTACTGACTTCGAGTCAGATAAACCAACTTCGGGTTGGTATGTGACTCTTTGAGTCCAAGCGAGGTTTCAGACCTCCTACTGACTTCAGGTCAGATAAACCAACTTCAGGTTGGTATGAGACTCTTTGTGAGTCCGATAGAGGTTTCGGACCTCTGGGCTGAACCTGTCAGTCGGGGAATGATGTCTTTGTGACTGACCCACTTCTGTTCTAAAATAAAGAGGCCAGCAAAGCAAGTTACGGTGGGATGACGGACGATGTTTGATTGCACAGGTTGATGGAGTTCTCCCTAGTTGAGAGGGAGTGTTAAAATTGGACAGTTAGGTCCAAACTCCATGTTGTGCTGCTCAGATGAAGATACCAATATTTGTATTGGGTTCCTCTTTCGGAGAGGTGTAAGATCAATTTAAAATTGATCTTAATATGATGAGAGAAACATTTATTTTGAATTTATTTTTAATAATTTCAAATATGTGCAGGTCGGCCTTAAGGTTTTACACCCCCAGCAGATGTGTCACACACCTCAGTGATTGATATAAATAGAGTCAACATTGGAGGACTTTTTCACTCATCTCATCCTCACACATCATCTCCTCCTTTGATTTAGTACGAGCTCCTTGGAAGCAGTTTCGGTTCACACGTGGGAAGAAGGACGAATTTACTGCAGCTAGGGTTTCCACGCAAGTTTGACCAGCGTTGACTTTGGTCAACGCATGGTCCAAATAGGCTGAAAATTGGTGGAGACTTCGATTTTGGAAGGCCATACATATTGGCACAAGAACCGAAGTCAAAAGGTTGACTGAAGACCGAGCTGTGTTGACTTTCTTGCTGCTGTCCTGCATTGACTTTTCTGGACAACATTAACTTTTCTGGGGTTGACTTTGAGTTGATCGTGTGGCTGTTTTGAGGGTTGTTGTGACACATGCTGGGTTGACTGACCAAGGAGACTTCGCTGGTTGAAGCATCCTGTTGACCGTCGTAACGCACCACCACAATTTTCTGTTTCTGGTTTGTCTTCTATAGATCCATTGGTATGTTCTATCAACATTTTCCTTGATTGTTTATGTGATTGTTGTGGTGAAAAGTAAAGTTGCACCAAACATAGAACATCTACATAAATTTACAATATTAAACTCAGGAAAACTTCACGGTATAAAATTAACCACCCCCACATGTTCAATAGAGACGCACATCACATTTCCATGCCAAAGAAGTAAAGCATATTGGATCTCTTAAAAACACATGATACAACATTAATTCAAATTTTCGCAGCGTTTTCAAACAATCCCGCGGAAAACTTTGGCCCATGATCAAACCTTCCTCAATGGCAATGGCAGCACCCATGGCTCTAGTCTCATCGGGGTTCCCATTGCTTGGTTGCTTACCAAAGATTGTCTTTTACAAATTCTTGAATCTTCGGCGCTCGAGTGGTAGCGCCAACAAGAAACCCGTCGACAAGGGGAATCCGCCCGTGTTGAACAAGATCAAAGAATCCCTGGATGGTGTATTCATTACAGAGCAGGCAGGATCCTAGCTTACCTAGATCTCACAAGAACACAATCTGCAGAATATGTAGCTACATGGGACGAAGGTTGCTCCCTTCCGCAATGCGCACACATCACAACAGATCCAACCCTCCATCGTGGTTGTGGTTGTACTCCTCCTTTGAATCCCATCCTTTTCTCCCGTGGTGGACTGCTTGCTGGAATTCAATAATGGCCAGCATTCAATTGGCATCCCGAGGATTTTGATCACGTTCAGTCGCGGGTTTACAGTGGGCGGATTTACCCGGAGCAGCGCTCCTCTGGCGACAACAATTTCTTCGGCTCTTTCTTTCAAGTGGTTCTGTTCATTGATTTAAAAACAATGCGATTCCCTTTCCCTGGAGGCGGTGATTAAACTTGGCGGCTCTGTCTTCTTCACCCAACAGAAACTTTTAACACCGCAGACAAGTCATGCAGCTCCAGCATGACTTTCACAAGTGCCAGGGAGGACGACTTCTGACTCGGCTCTGACTCTAGCCTGCATATAAATGCCCACATGATCGGCATCGGCCTGCTTGGCCATAAGCGCGACTTAACTGAAGAATCCTCTTTCTCCTCCCATAATCATGGGCAGTTCTATTCACACCAACAGCTCATGTCTACTTTGGGTGCGGGCTTCTGCTTGCACCCTCAGATTAACCAGATCTCAAACCCTCTCTCAAACACCCTCAGATTCACCAGATCTCAAATCCTCTCTCCAACACATGATGGCCTTCCTCACAAGGCTCTTAATAATAAGATGATGGACAAACTATTCACAAACAACACACTCTATTCTCCTAGATCCCGAGCCTGGTAATTTCAGACCAGGGTTCTCATATCAAATCAATTATTCATAAGCATTTATACATTAATCTGAATCAAATTAATGTTATACATTAATCTCAATCTGAATCAGATTAATGTTAATTTGAGTCAGATTAATGTTACGTACAAATATAAATACAATACAATAGAAATTTATTTTTATGGTAAAAAACATTTTAATTACACAAAGTAGTTGAAAAGAATTTCTCAACCAATTTCCTAAAACCTAGAACTCTACCGGTAATAACCAATAATTAATTAGTTATATACTCCCACAAATCCTTGATAAAGAATATCCAAAATTTAACATGTGATATTTGGATATGCCAAAAATCAAGTAAAATGCTCTATATTAGTGTGTTTTCTGACATGTGTTTTGTTGTTTTCCGTCATATCCAACTTCACCATCTCATGAATGGAATCTGATTTAAATATTCTTTTGAAGTCTGGGAATCCCCCCAAATTGTTAAGAATACAATCTCAACCCATCAATCCATCCAGGGGAGTCAGCTGTATTTTGGGACATTTTAGTGAAGGCATATACGAAGCATAAAAATGTTTTTGAAGAAAACAGAATGTAAGAAGATGCTTTCTGCGTGATCAAGATACTAAAATACTCGGTGTGAACAGTGTTTCATTTGTTGAAAGATAGGAGCATCCATATATTCCCACTTTAGTAGGGAATTCAGGAGTGCAAAGTTGCAGGAGAAGCAGAGGCACAATTATGCAAAAACAGAAAAAAGGCATTAGATGAGTTATTGGTAAAACAGTTGTGAGAAGTCGTTGGAATGCTGTGTAGGGGAAGCCGAGTCCAGTGCTTTTAGTGCTAATCTTCAAATCTGATTTTCTTTTGATCATAGAGAATGAAGTTGTTATGGTACTTGGCGAATATAGTTATGATGATGGTAGGAGGAGCGATAGCGGAAGTGCCTCCATATGCATGCGATAGCAGAGATCCAGCGACGCGATCCTACACATTCTGCGATTCTTCAAAACCCATAACAGTACGCGTGGAAGATCTAATATCTCGGTTGAGTCTGGAGGAGAAAATTAGCCAGCTAGGGAATAACGCATCGGCCGTGCCACGCCTGGGAATACCCAAATACGAATGGTGGTCCGAAGCTCTGCACGGAGTTGCCGTGTGGGGCGGGCTGGGCATTAACTTCAACGGTCCCATTCATGGAGCCACCAGTTTTCCTCAAGTCATTCTAACTGCTGCGTCTTTCAATGATACACTCTGGTATCTCATTGGCCAGGTTTGAAACTTGCCTCTGTATTTCTATAATGTTTGAATACTTGTATCTCTTCTTGGGTATCAATTGAGGAAGGAATTTTCTCCATTGCCATCTTAATTCTATAATGTCATGAATACCTGTAACTCAGCTCAGTTAAACAAGGAAATGCGTATTGTGGTTGTGCAGGCGATTAGCATTGAAGCGAGAGCGATATACAATGCAGGGCAGGCGTCAGGGCTCACACTCTGGGCGCCCAATGTCAATATTTTCAGAGATCCTCGATGGGGTCGAGGTCAAGAAACTCCGGGAGAAGATCCCGTGCTATCTGGCAGGTACTCTGTTGCCTACGTTAGGGGATTGCAGGGCGATCCCCTCAATTCCGCTTCCGAGGCAAGCTCTTCTACTCGTTTGAGAGCTTCTGCATGCTGCAAGCATTACACGGCTTACGACATGGATAATTGGGAGGGCCATACTCGCATATTTTTCGATGCTGTGGTAAAACTCCTTACCAACTCTGCATTTCCTTGTTTGGTTTGATTTTTCTACAAGGAGGTAGTGGCCACCCATCTTTATTTCGATCATTTATTTTTAACAAAAGTGAGGTCAATTTTTTTCATTCATTTCTAGCTTATTAATCCTATTTCAAAATATTCCTAAAATCAAGTACAATCAAATTAAGTTCAATAATCAGTTCTGTCCTATCCATCCTATTCCATAAGCTCAATGTTCAATGGGTAATGGTATTCCCAACCAGAGTAAATATAGTCCCCAATGCCTTTCCATCTGCAGTTTTTTATGACATGCAGTTAGTACACCGTATGCTTGCAGTGTGCACCGTCGTCATCAATGTTGGAATTTCAAAACGAAACAGCCGATCGGTTTGGACAACTGCATCACCCATTTTCACAGTTCACAGTTCAGAAGGAATGTTGATAGTCATGACTTTTTTTAATCATATTTGATGGTCAAATTGCCCCATGATTCCATCCCTGGCCATCACACAGTTATAAGAGTTTACAGTAATGCCGGCATTACAATCTTATATAGCGACAAATAATCATCACCATACATTAAGCTAATGATTGAGTCACTACCTTTTCATCTTGTCGATTGATACAGGTTTCTCACTGTGAACCATATCTCTATGGCTTACATCCCTGCATCTTCAATGGCACAGAGGATGTCCACCAGTATTCAATATTACCTAGAATCGTGTATAGATCTTTAGAATTGAAAGCAATTCAAATTGGACTACGTATATGTTACTCCACGCAACATTCAATGTTCCATAACACGTTAGATATTTACTATTTACTCTCCCTGAACACCTGATTTGTTATATTTTTCATATAGAATGCATTCGCTTTGAAACACCAGCACAGTCCCCTCTAAATTTAGCATCTAATAAAGACGTAGCGACAACCTTGCTTGTTGGACTTTCCCTCTCCTCCTTTGTGCCAACAACATAAAAAAACCCTCTATAGTATGCTAGTAGATGCCTAATAAGCGTTGTCTTAGAATTATACCACTGTAAAAACCTTCTATTAAGTGCCAACGGAAATAAAAATACAGATTGCAAACCGCAACGTTTAGCTTTGCACGGTGCTAAAGATTCCCCCAATTTCCTGGCTTCTCTATGCGCAACCAGGTCTAATGGCAATGCTTCACTATGCATATATGGAGTTCACATAAATGGCTGAGGTTGGCAATTGGAAATTGGATGTGAATAGGTTTGTGCTAATTAAGAGTGTAGTTTAAATGCACATTTTTTTAACAGGTTAGCCAACAAGACCTGTTGGATACATATCAACCGCCGTTCAGGAGCTGTGTGGAGGAAGGGCGTGCCAGTGGTATCATGTGTTCTTACAACAGCCTTAATGGAGTCCCAACGTGTGCTGATTTTAACCTCCTCAACAAGGCTGCGAGAACTGACTGGGGACTTCAAGGGTAATGTTTCTTCAGATGTTGTGTTAGATGCGGAGTATAACTCCTTGGATGAATGGCACTTCTCTGATATGAATTTTGTCTTTCAGTTATGTTACATCAGACTGCAGCGCTGTCTACCTTGTTTACACTGCTCATCAGTATGCTCGGACTGCAGAAGATGCTGTAGCAGCCGTTCTGAAAGCAGGTAAATGCATATAAAGTAGCAAAACCCATCTAAACCTAGGAAGCGTACAAATGCATATAACCTAGCAAACCCATCTATAGTATGAAAGCAGGCAAATATATAGAAGTACACACCCTTCTTAAATTCTGAAACATCACGACATATCCATCCTAACTCGGGCTTGATATACATTTGGATATTCTGAAGTTAGAGGTTGCATATCATCAATCCCAATCTACAGCCAAAATGATTTAATGGGTTGTTTGTGTAACTCAAGATGTGCACCTTTACAAACCCCAAAAACAAATGTTAATGCATCCCTCTTCCATTTGGACTGTAAAAAACCTTTATTCGCTAGTTCGCAATCATCTATCAGTTTTATTTTAGAAATCCTTGTTTCAGTACATACGTTTTCTCTATAATAGGAGTACCAGCGACTGCTTCTGCTTCTCATAGTTGTACTCCCACATGTTTTTTTTTTGTCAGGGATGGATGTAGAATGCGGAAATGTTTTACAAAATTACACATTATCAGCAATAGAGCAAGGAAAGGTGATTGAATCAGATATTAACAGAGCCCTTCGCAATTTGTTCTCTGTGCGCATGCGTCTTGGGCTTTTTGATGGTGATCTCAGCCACCAACTGGATGGAAAACTTACAACGCAGGATGTTTGCTCGGAGGAACATCAAAGATTGGCATTGGAAGCTGCAAGGCAGGGCATTGTGCTTCTCAAGAACAGCAGAGGATATCTGCCTCTGTCAAAAACACAGACCAAGTCACTGGCTGTCATTGGGCCTAATGCCAACAATGGACTTACTCTCCTCGGAAACTATTATGGTCAGTCTGGTTAGAAGAATAATCAGTCATAAATAGCTGTTTCATTCTGCAATCTACACACGTGTGACTGTATGTGCAGGTAGTTAGAAGTACTAATCCTTTCTGCTGCTGCTTGTGAATGTCGAGGTCCCCCATGTAACATCATAACACCGCTTCAAGGCCTGCAGAAATATGTTGCGAACACTCTGTATTACCCTGGGTGTGAGGACCTGGCATGCATTTCTGACAATTTGTTCGGAGAAGCTCTAGAGAATGCAAATAAAGTGGATGCAGTGGTTGTAGTTGTTGGCTTAGACCAAACCCAAGAAAAGGAAGAACTAGACCGAATAGATTTGACTCTGCCAGGCCAACAAGAGATTTTAGTGGATCAAGTTACCCGTGCTGCCAAAAGCCCTGTGGTGCTTGTCATCATCTCTGGCGGTCCAGTGGATGTGTCGTTTGCAGTAGATAATCCTCAAATCTCTAGCATTATTTGGGCGGGCTACCCTGGTCAGGCTGGTGGTCAGGCACTTGCAGAGATTATTTTTGGTGACTACAATCCAGGTATCTTATGATCCCATCCGTTTGTTGTTTCAAAGCATAATATTGGGATTTTATACTTATACACTATTCCTTTCCCCTTCATTCGCATGGTTAAGCCATTATTCTCCACTATATTGTCAGTTTGACAAGTGAAACTTGAGAAATATTATCATACATAAAAGGCCATGACAACAATGAAAACGTTTGGTTTCCATTTCTATAAGCATGACAGCTCTGGGAGGGTCTTGAAGTCCTTAAATGTCGTCCTCCCTATTTGTTGCAGTTTTAATTAGAGTGGTTTGCTGATCTGTGTTCCAAGGGATCCTATTCTTTCAAAATAATGCAACAGGGACGGATAGGAGTCAGTAAAAATTAGGGTATTATCAAAAATAGGGCCAAGAAATTATCGCTGTAAGCTCTTTTATTTTCACGCAGTATTCCAATTTCCCAAATTTTAGCCATCTCCGTTACTGGGAGAAGTCCAGGTTTTTGCTGAAATTCGACGAGACTCTAACCTTCTGTTAAATTCTCTAAATTTCTTGGCATCAAAAGTCCATAAAATTTAACAACATAGATTTAGGCTCGGGGGATCTATTTTTTTCCAAGGAAAAAATCAAACTTTTTATAATTTGGTAAAAAGTTAAATCATAAATGCCTCAGCATTCCATATGTTTTGCACCGCCCTTGAGGGCAGCAGAACTACCTGTCCAGCATAGACAAAACTGATAAAACAGAAATCAGTAATCCCAACACTCAAAAAGTGTCACCGCTATCTAAAAGGATCCAGCCAATCAAAAAAGCAAAATAGAACATGTGCATCAGGGCCTCCCTTAGGGGAAAACAGCCCAGAAACAAAGCAGTTAAGTCTTTTTTGAACCTGTCTCATCATATACAAAAAAAATATACATAGTAGATGTCCAAAGAGAATATGTACACAGTAACTCCAGAAAAATACATCGTGTACTGGAGTAAAATAAAAATATAGATAAACATGAAAGACCCTGTTAATACGGCCGAATGTCCGACACACGGACCCATTTTCATCTTTCTCCATTATGTGCCATGCCTCCAAATCCTGTTGTATGCCGTCTTTAGAAAGACTGTCACCTGTCCTGCTTTGTTCCCTGTAAATATGGCATACAGAAATAATTACAAAAGACATTTTTAAATCATGTATCTCTTCAAGTATAGGAAGTAACACAATATTTTGACATCTCTGTGCATTGTTGACCCAGTTTATGACATTCATAGAATCCCCAAAGATTTGAACCGAATCAATTCCTAGATGGATGAGCCAGCATAAAAGAAGTTTTAAGAGTTTGGAGTTCAACAAAATTGTTTGTGCCTCCACCAATACCCACTGATGCAGCCAGGGAAACATTGTGGTTTTTGTGAATGATCATACCCGCACCACATCTCCTTTGATTATCAGAAGCCCCATCAAAATATGCCCACGGGATATCATAGTTTATTTGTTCAATACATATATGTCTAGGCAGTATGTTGGAAACAGAAGATGGGAGAAAAGTCAAAATCGCAGCACATTCAGCAGCCACAATTGATGGGGATGTAGTGATGTCCTGGAAAATCCCTTTATTCCTGGCCAGCCAAATGCCCCACGAGATGATTAATGGGATGCTTCTGTGGATAGTCTCTTTGTTTGCCTCCCACCAGCTCTGCCATGCCTCCCCACAGTTGTCACCATTCCAAACCGCTCTAACATTGCCAAGGGACAAAGTGTAATCCCAAACTTTTTTGTGAAATGGCAGGAAAGGAAAGGATGATTCGATGATTCATCTGCATCCTTGCAAAGAACACACCAACCAGGCCTAGCTAAGAATCTTTTTTGGAGTAAGTCCCAGGTAGGCACCTTTTTCTTTAGGATACACCAAAAGGATGGTTTAGCTTTAGCGGGACCATCCAGTTTCCATAATGACTTGCACCACCATTCGTACACCCCTTCTCTTTATTAAGAAATTATAGCCTTTTTTTGGAGAATAAACACGTGATTTTGAATGAACCCAGCAGATGGTGTCTGGGAAGTCTTTTAACTAGACTCTGGTACGAGATAATTCCTGAACTCCCGCCTCCACTGTTGATCAATTTGGAGATCGTCCACCGATTTCCAGGCTTGTTCCCAAATGGTGGTTTCATCGGGTTTTGCCATTTGATGCAAGTAATGGACCCCTTTTTGATTTAATGTCTCAACAAGACCTCTAGAGAGTGTAAATAATTCATTGCATTCAACCCATGGGTCCATCTCAACCCTGTGCTTTTCACCATTTCCTACCCGCCATGCCATCCCTTCTTCTGCAAGCCCAAGTGACAACATTGTTGCCTTGCAAATCACTGAGGATTTTGTGAATCCTTTTTCAGGCTGTCTAATCCATTTGACCATAGGGGTCGGATCAATGTATTTCCTCTTAACCACCGTCGTCCAAAGGTTGTCCTCAGTCAACAACCTCCAACCTAATTTTGCAGCAAGGGGCATGGCAAAAGAACCCAAGTTCTTTATGCCCCAACCACCCCATTCCTTCGGTCTTGCAATTTTCTCCCAAGCCACCCAAGGGAGAACCGACGTTTCCTTCTTATCAGCCCATAAGAACCAACTACATATGCTCCTAATTTGTTTAGTATGCCCTTAGGGACCCACGACAGGGCAATCCAGTACACCGGAATTACCATCAACACCGATTTTATTAGCACCAGTCTCCCAGCCCTGGACAACCATTTGTAGCTCCAAAGATTTATGCGCTTCTCAATTTTTGCTAATAACCACGACCAATCTTGTTTTCTATAGGAGTCAGGTTTTAAATGAAAGCCCAAGTATTTAAGGCTTTCCCCCATCCTGAGTTGGGCATAAGGGAGGACATTTGAAGCCCAAGCAAGATTTGGACCCGATATTCCTTCATGTGTCGTAGATGATTTCTGAATATTTATTACCATACCAGTAGCCTTCATGAACAAGTCCAGGGTAATTTTCATCTAAAGAAATTCCTCCCTGCTCCCATTACTAAACAGTGATATATCGTCCACAAATAACAAATGTGAAATGAACAAATTTGTTGCTACTTTAATACCCTTTAGTTCTCCTTTTCTCTTTGCTAAGTGAATCAACTGGCTTAGACCTTCAGCAACAAGCAGGAACAAAAACGGTGAAAGAGGACACCCTTGCCTGAGTCCCCTCTGGTTATGGAAGAACGGGGACGTTGCACCATTAATAAGTACTGCAAAGGACACATTAGATATGCATCCCATGATCCGGTTTACAAAATCAATTTTGAATCCCACGTGAGTCAGCAGTAGTCTTAGGTATAACCAATTGATACGGTCATAAACTTTGGAAAAATCAATCTTAACTATCATACATTTCTTTCTTGACAACTTAATGCTATGTATAGTTTCTTGTGCCACCCCAATGGCCTCATGAATCTACTGCCATCCAGAAAACCAAATTGTTCTTTAGAAATATTACAAGACGATAAAGGTTTTAATCTGTTTGCAATGATTTTATAAATACAATTGCAGAATGAAATAGGCCTGAAATCATCAAATGATGAAGGAGCGTCTGCTTTGGGAATGAGGGCCAGGAAAGTCAAGTTGAAAGGATCACGAATAGTTCCTTTTTTTTTTTCTTTCTCTCTGGATTCTTCCACCACATCAGTAATGGCCTCCCCCAACAGCTTGAAAAAATGTTGAAAAATTTCCATAGTCCAGTCATCCGGCCCTGGACTTTTCTCTTTCTGCGTTGCTTTCAGGACTAGTTCAACTTATTTTCTCGAAACCAGAGCCATGAGATGATCATTGTCCACCTCATCAACATACCTAGGGAAAAGTTGAGCCACTCTGATCACTTCCCCAATCGAGGTTCCCTCCTGAGTACCAAAAAGAGATTTGAAGTAATTTTTACCCATAGAGGCAAGTTCATTGAAAGACTTGGCAGCGCCACCATCTGGCTTATCTAATTCCCAAATAGTATTTGAGTTTTTTCTCCCCTTAGCATAATTTTGAAAGAATTTAGTGTTTTCATCCCCTGCTGAGAGCCAAATAGCTCGGCTCTTCGAAAGCTATTGCTCTTCCTTGTCTAATAATATCTTCCTTCTCCTCATCTCCAGAGTCTTGATCCGATCCTTCATTACATCATCCACATAGCCTTCAAACCCTGGCTTTCCATTTGTTCTAATTCCTCCCCAATGGACCAAAGTTCCCTTGTTTCCTTGTTAGACTTCTCTTTTGCCCAATGAATGGTAGCATTTTTTATATTTTTTCAAATTTTCTATAAATGAATGAGCAAATGAGGAGTTTTCAACCCAATCCATCGGTCTCCACGTATCAAACACCAACTTATTATAGTCCTCTTCTTACCATCCTGCATTAAATTTGAAAGGGGATCCCGGTTTCTTGTTGGGTCCAGCAAGCTCCAACAAAATAGGAGAGTGGTCTGATTCCCCTTCGGAGCCCACCCATTTTCTGAAGCCCAGAATCCAACTAGCCAAACCTTCATTTAGGAGAAAACGATCCAGTGTTTTTGCAACCCGGGCCTCCCCCACCCATTTATTCCTCCAAGTAGGAGAAATTTTTATAAGGTTAGAGTCAATAAGGTTTCCCTTCGTTAACTTGTTTAAGAAGAGATTAGCTAAAGGATCAGCATGAGCCTGAGGGCCCCAGGTTTTCCGACATCCCAGAGAGAAGTTTAAGTCTCCCCCAACCACCAAATTCAGATCTTGCATAAATGATTTTGATAAAAGTTTATTCCAGTAGGGCACCCGATCCAAACAAGGTTCGTAAATGTTTACAATGGTGATTTCAGTTCCTAATTCCATGGAGAACACTTCCACTCCAATCAGCAACTCAGAGGTCCAGGAGCTATTAAGTTTTATAGCATTGTTTTTATACTAGTCTCCAGGCCACCAGATCTCCCTTTGACCTCTGAAGTCATAAATGTCTAGCCCGAGAGGAAGCTCATAAGAGTATCAGAAACTTGGGCACTCTGGCCTAAAGTCTCTTGAAGCAATAACACATCAGGTCTATGATTGGTAATAAGAGCTTTTATTGCTAGTTTTTTAGGTACACTAGCAAGACCTCTACAATTAACAGACAACACAATCATTTAGTCACAATGTCAGGGGACTGCGCTGCTCATAAGTGCCCCTTTTAGAGAGAGTTGTTTTCCGTCTGCTGTGTCAAACATAGCCCTCAGTTGGGTTTTGGATATATCAATTTTGCGACCCCTAATCCTCTTCAATTTATCCAGGATATGATTTTTCCCCAACCCTCCAAAAGACTCAAGCTCCATCAGTTTTTTTTCTCTGGATCTCAGATTGTGTGGAATAATATCAATAGAGAGTTTCGAGATAGTTGTGATGATGTTATCCATAGCCAGTGATAGATTACTAATGCACAAAGACTCATTTTCATTCTGCCTGGAAGGACCAAGCGTCTTCATAGCAATTAACAAATGATCAAATGAATTTATAATAGAAGATGAAGGATAAGGAGCAATACCCGCCAAATCTGATGCAGGATCAGCAGGGCCTGGTTTAGTTTGCACCTGGTTTATGTCTTCCCCATTGTTCAACTCCTGCTGAATGATAGGAGCCTCTGTGTCGACCATTGGCACAGGCCCCTCCTCCTGTTGGATAATCACATTCCCCTCCACTTCTTGATTACCAACAACCACCTCCTGTGTCCCCTGATCCATCCGATTCTAGGAACCCTGATTGTTCCCACCCTTTTGTCTCCGCCTTCTACTGAAACCAAGAGGACAATCCCTAGCCAAGTGCCCATGTTTATGACACCTAAATGGTAGGTGTTCATAATCGATCAACTGTAAGTATGAGTGTCCATCCATATGAAGAAGTATTTTAGCAATCAAACCCTCTCGTGGAGCAAGGCGAACCAGAATACGAGTGATATTCCTTGCCCTTGTCTCCGGAAACGACATGTCCACATCCAAAAAAGTGCCAAGATTATTCCCAATAGCCCGAAAGACATCCATAGTCCAGAAGTGCGGAGACAGCGCGGGAAGACGAAACCACACTGGTATTTCATCTAGTCTTTCCTGATTAGATTCAAACAATGGTGTCCACCATTTGAAGAGTATTAGTGTTATGCCAAAACCTTAGTTCCTCTCCATGACCCATTCCAGGGTTTTAACATTCTGAAACCTGAGCGTAAACCAGCCCTTCGATAACGTAATGACTTCCACTTCCCTGCCCACAGCCGACCCCCAGTTTTTTCCAATCCAATCAGAAATGTACTCAACCGAGTAAAATTTCCCTCGATCCCTACCCATAAGGATGGATTCTGACGCCGCCATCACACTGTCAAAATGTAAATCGACCCCGAATACCAAATTTGGGCACTCAGAGCTTTCCTTTATCACTTTCCCTTTCTTGCATTTCGACCCTACATGACGCCCTGACTGCACCGATAAATTTGTGGTATTTACCCCTTCATTCAATGCTTCCTTTGTTACATTTGTGCCTGGAACCCTTCTCCCCAACTCCAAGCTAGCTAAAATCCCACCTCCAAGTGGTTGTGTACCCAGCTGAGCCCCTTCAAATTCTGTCGAGATATTTCCCCTCTTCTCAGACACTTTCTCAACAAAATTTTACCTCGAGAGTCCCCTAGAAACTTCCAGTGGACCAATAGGCACCCCTGTCGACTCACCATATACAATGCTACCAAAACCCTCTTGTGTCCCCCAGCCAACCCCCTTTAAACCAACACCCTCCCACTCTAAGACCCCCGGGGAAAGAAACGACCCACACCTAGAACTCTGAATCGATTTTTCAAAACCCTCCAACCAAGACCCCAACCCAAACTTCCCCGGGACCTCAGAATTCACCCAAGAAGTAAAACATGATTTCAGACCCTCATTCGAACCAGTACCAACGCCATAAACAATATCCTCCAAACCCCCAGAAGGAAAAACAGGGATAACCAAGTTTGACGTTAAGGAAGAACTTACATGTGGAATTGCAGAGAAACCGACGGTTCCAGCTTCCGACAAAGGCGCTTCAAGTTGACCTTCCAGCAAGTTTTTGTCAGGACCCTGTTCTTTTCTGAGCATCGTCGAGTCAGGATCATCCGACAAACAAAAACCCTCCACCGGACTCCACCTCAGCTTATCAACACCGTCCCTACCAGCAAGAGACCTAGGTGGAAGAGCAACCTTGCCAGATTTTGTTTTGTTGGCTCCATCCCCCAGACTTACAGGGATAACCGAGTTTGACGTTAAGGAAGAACTTACATGTGGAATTGCAGAGAAACCGACGGTTCCAGCCTTCGACAAATGTGCTTCAAGTTGACCTTCCAGCAAGTTTTTGTCACGACCCTGTTCTTTTCTGAGCACCCTCGAGTCATGATCATCCGACGGACAAAAACCCTCCACCGGACTCTACCTCAGCGTATCAACACCATCCCTACCAGCAAGAGACCTTGGTGGAAGAGTAACCTTGCCAGATTCTGTTATGTTGGCTCCATCCCCCAGACTGACAGAATATCCTTCGCAACCGGTTCCAGGTTGACAAACTCGTTTTTCTTAACCATCCTGTTAACCTTGAGTCCACACTGCCAAAACACCGACTCGAAAAAAACACCAAATACACAGTAACTTCGTTCCAAACAGAAAAACTCGTGACCGTTACCACCAGTAAACCCCAAAGCCCGTAATCCCGTTTACACAGTAACCACAAACAACTCGGGATGATAGAAACTAAGCACACCCGCCAAAAGTAAACGTATTGTTGTGCACCTCCTGCACGATAAAAGCCTCCAGAGCATAAACTTCGTGTATCCTCCTTCACTTGACAAAGAGACCTGACTGAGACAGCGAGAGAACTAAACCGATAAACAGAAGTGCCAAACCCGTAACCGCGGAGGTGAAACACTGACAAGAACAAACAATTCCCGGGGCCTCTTCGTTGGTTCCCAAGTGGAGACCTTGGAAGTGCCAAATGGCAGAAAAGACCACCGTCATGTGAGCCCGCCTCTCCCTCCTTCAGTCCGTCGTGTCACGTGTGCCCACCATTCACCGAGCAACATTCGGCCCTATTACCAACCAGGGTTTCCCGATGGTCGCCCTGGTTTTCTCTGGCTCGGGGGATCTATCGCAGTAGCCATTATACTATTATTTCCTATGGCCTTATTGACCAAACCTTATTCTTTTCCTGAAATTTAACAAAAACATAGCCAAAATGCCAGTGACATCTACACCATGATTAACAATTGCAATAGAGAAGACTAGAGCAACAAAATATCCTAACCCAACATCCTACAATTATCTCGATTTGCTTGATCATTGACTGCTTCTTCTTCCTGTTGGCACTCTTCTTCAACAGGAACAAGGCCTCACTGGATCATCCAAGAAAAGACTGAGCTCTCGGTTCCATTTTCCCTCTACATTTGCGATGGCTGCAGTGTTTCTGAAGATGCCATTCTGAGCGATGATGAACTGATCTTTAATTTTGGCCAACCTCTTTACAGAATCCATTAGATCTTCTTTGAGTTATCAAAGGATTCTGTCTTGGTCTTCTCTACTGCAACAACTGCTCCCCTAGGCCAGCCAGAGATTAATGCTAGAATTTGAAGGCTCTTAAAGGCTAGAATTTCATCCCTTCTCTCCTTGACCTTGACCAGTTTAAACTTTACTATACCACTTTTCTCCTTGTTAAGTTGTTCCTCTGACATTCTCCAGTTATACCCCGGCTTGGAAGTTCTCTAAGGTAGGCTGTTTCAAGTAGGATTTTCTTTCTTGATATGCTGTTTTCTACTACTAAGTAGTGCTTATCCAATGTTGTTTTAAAATTAGATTGTCAGTTTCTTCCATTGAAGGATGAAGGGCAAACCATACGGCAGAAGAATTTAATTAATTGGATAGATGTATGTATGTATTTTTTCCAAAGGAAATCATCCTCTTTCTCAGCCTGAGGGAAACACTTGGATAGAGAGTGAGTATTAATATAACAATATTTCCCGTCCTATCATCTACTAGGATAGATATATGTATGTCTACTAGGATAGATATATGTATGTATTTTTTCAAGGGAAATCATCTTCTCTCACCAGAGTGAGAATGAGGGTTAATACAACAATATTTCCCGTTCTATCATCATGTCACTCGCAGAAAATTAAAAGTGGGTAGAGAAGATACCAATCATTTTGTCTAAGCACCCTAGATAACCTAGATAACCCAACTGACATAAATTTATCTATGCTATTGTTCAGGTGGGAGATTGCCTATGACATGGTACCCTCAAGACTTCGTGAAGATACCAATGACAGACATGAACATGCGTCCAAATCATGATACAGGCTATCCGGGCCGTACATACAGATTTTACACAGGGAAGAAAGTGTTTGACTTTGGTCAGGGACTCAGTTACTCAACTTACTCCTACAAGTTCTCTTCCACAACTATAAATAAAATTGATCTGAACGTGAGAATGGAGCATGTTGAAGCTCTTGATAACACAGGAAAAGCTCATGTCAGAGTGGAGAACATCCCTTGCAGTAAGTTAACATTCACATCCTCCATATTTGTCCGGAACCATGATAACATGGATGGCAGCCATTCAGTGCTGCTGTATTCCAGGTCCCCTGCAACCCACAAAGGAGCCCCGCAAAAGCAGCTAATTGGATTTCGCAGTGTTCATGTCCAGGGTAAACAGACAGCCAAAGTCACGTTCGAGGTAAAGCCTTGTGATCACCTCAGCACTGTAAAGGAGAATGGGGTAAGAGTTTTGACCATTGGTTCCCATTCCCTAATTGTTGGTGATACTCAATATCCAGTTTCACTTGTCACTGGACACTACTACTAGTGCTACCTCTAGGGATGGTTGGCTTCATGGCAATATTCTTGTGGCAAAATAAAATAAAATGCCGGTGGCAATTATGGTTTTAACGACTCCAGCTGCGGCCATAGTGATCCCTAAATAAATGATTATCTGTCAACATTTATTCCCTAAATAAATGATTATTTGTCTACATTTATTTCATCATGTTTTGCAGCTCATTTCTGGCATTGTGAACCCTAAATTTGTCTTAGATTATCCTTTAGCTCGTATTTTTCCTTTGTTTCATATACAGTAATTTTATTCCCACTTCATAAGTTACATTGCAATGCAATTTGTAAAATCTCTAGCTGTAGGGAATGTATACGGTTTCAGTGGGGTAAATTTGGAATTCAAAATTCTAATAATTTTTTTTTTGAAATTATAAAGAGAAACAATAAATATGTTTTTATATTTGAGAGTGATTTGTTATACAATACTTCATCATCTACAAGTGTGGATCTAATTCAAAAATAAAACATAAAATAACAGGGGCTTTAAGTCATATTTTTTTCATTATTTATTTCAATGATACAATTTATAGTATATGGATTAGTATTATTTTTATATTTACATCAAGAAAGAACACTAGAAGAAGTCAAGTAGATCTAATAAGGAGTTAGGATAAAAACTATATCTTTGAAATATCACAAGAGTGATGTAGGACTTCATGAATATATGCTAATAGATTTAAGGTATGCCATCACATATTAGGATTTGTTGTGGCTTAGAGATTCCCAACTTTACATTGGATGTATGTTATGTTTTTATTTACAATTAACTTGTTTTTATGTTTTGAGCACAACCAATATTTTAAAGATAATTTGATAAGATTGATAAAACCAAATTTCACATATTCATTATAAAAGTCACAACATGACAACGCATATATGTACTAGTGATTTGTAAACAATAGGATTATATCCTATCCATTTCACTAACTCAGATTCCAAGGACAATTTATTATTTGTGATAGTTCTTCAACACTTAGATGTGATATACAATCACAAACTACCTCTACTTTCTTGATTGATGGATTTTAGATCGTTTGTATGTTGATTTTTGTGTAGCTTGGGAGGTACTCCAAGCCCTAGTGTTCGAGGGTTGGAGGTCAAAGCGCCACAACTAGGTTTGGGGCTTGAAACCCAAGCTTGGGGGTTTTTCACCCATTGATGTTTAGACCAAAACGATGATGATTTTTCGACATGTGATGGATGAGGATGATAGTACACATCGAGACGATTCTAACGCAATGAGAATTATCTGATTCTGAGTTGTCGTTAAGGAGAAATGAATTTTTGAAGTTGGCAAGTAATTATTGGTTTTCAAGTCATTTAGGTTTGATGTAAAAGTTAGCCAGTAGATGTGCCTCATCATTAATTCATGGAAGCCCCTTTATTGGATATAAATAGAGGGTGATTTGTAGTTGTTTTAGCATCCATTTGTGCAACGTCCTCTCTAGGAAAAGGAGCTCTGAAATTGGGATGCAGCTAGAGAGGCCTAGACAACGTGGAGGAGAGGGTCTGAAATTTGTTATGGAGGCTGAGTGAGATGAGGTGGCAGCAGATTGTCTTTGGGTTGGAACAATGGTAAAAAGAAGGTTCGAGATTGTTTTCATGGAGGCCGAGGAGGCTGGTTGTTAGGCCGAGTTCCTAAGAAGGCAAACATTTTGGGGCGACGTTAGAGGATTGTTTCATGGTTTTAGGGTTGTTGTGCAAGGCCGCAGGCCATAGCACACAATTCATTTGTGTAGGAGGTGCTTCAAGGCTTGACACCTATCCTCAGTGGCAGCGTGGGTGAGGTGGATGCCTCTTGAGGTGTGTCGCAGCCCTTTGAGGGCCTATTTGGTAACTTTTGGGAGGATTTGGGGCTGCAGCAAGTGCCCTAACCAGGTGTCACAAACAACAAGGTACAAACACATGCATAGTAGTGTTTTGGAGGGATGTTGGGTCAAATATTTTGACCAGAGGATGTATCGGTTGATGGGCAGCTTGAGGAGACCTTAGGAGCTGTTTGGAGGAGCCCACGTGGACTGTTGGGAAGCTTACCAAGCAGCCAAGGTGACAACAGGCACATCAGATGAGAGACAAAAGGACAGCAGCAAGGAGAGTTGCAGATGTTCCCTTGGTTGATGAGTTAATGGTGTCCTAGGTAAGGACATTTTGATGTGCCCAAATTTTTGCAATAGCTCCTCTATTGCAGAAGCAAAGGGAAGATTAGTGGAGTCTGTGGGCAACCATGTGTAAGGGTCTCCTAGGTGTGGGGATGCCCTAGCTATGTGCAGAGGCTACATCGTGGACTTGGTCACTCGTGGACTGTTGGAGGGCAGCGTGAGAGTGGACCAAGTGTGGACGTGGATTGGGCACTTATGGTCTGGTGCAGCGTGAGAGTGGACCAAGTGTGGACATGGATTAGGCACTTATGGTCTGGTGCAGCGTGAGAGTGGACCAAGTGTGGACGTGGATTGGGCACTTATGGTATGGTGTAGGACATCGTGATAAGGTCGAAGTGCAGCACCTTGATGGACAAAGGTGTTTGCTAGCCTGGCAGTTGATGAGCTCAAGGGTTTGATCAATCGAGAGCAGGATTGTGAAGCCCGAGACTTGTGTGTGGAGAAGGACTTCTACAATAGATGATGGGCAGTCCTTCTAGCCCGTGTTCATTGTGGGAGATGGACATCTTGCAGTGATAGGTGGCAGCCCTTCGTGCCCTATGTTGGTCTTCATCGTTGTAGTGCAGGAAGACCATAGTGGGTTGAAGTCCCTGAGTAGTTGAGGAGCAGCAGTGGGCAAATTGAGAGTTGTTCACAAGTGGAGCTATGAACAACTTGACAGGAGTCTCGATGTGTTGTGGCCTTGATGGACTGAGGCACAACTAGAGAGCAGGTAGACAACCGAGATTCAGTGGCCAGATGGACTTGGAGCATTGATAGAGGCAGGGGCTGTAGATCGGGAGCCGAAGGACTGGGCAAGTATAGGGTACAACCGAGAGGGTTGAGCGATTGCACTACAACTAGATGGTCAGAGTATCCTGTTTGTATCTTGTACTAGTGGATGTATGAGGGTCATTATCCCTAGTACGAGAGCCCTAAACTGTTGTATTATATGTTGTTAATATAACGAAGTTTTGTTGAAAATTTAAAAATTTGTCTATATTTTGTGCATGTGTGATTTATTGCTTTATATTTATGTTGTACAAAGTAGTTCATGGTTGAGATTCTTGGTTTGGTAGCGTCAGTGATTTTAAGACTCTATCCTAGACCCAAGGTCATGGAAATTCAACATTGTACCTCTCCTAGTGATGTCTTTCCTTTCAATATTTCTTATTTGATAAGGCACATTTAAGGTACACACATTGATGCTAGTCTAAGTATGCTTTAATGTTCGAAGTGAATTGGTAACAAAGATTTCAACTTGTACAAGGGGAATATGATTATTTAAAGGAGTGTGTGAATTTAAGGTATGGCGTTACATTTGAGAGATTACATTGCATTCCAAGGCTTCTTGTGGCTAAGACATTCCCAAATTTACTTTGGGGTCCATGTTTTGTTTTCATCTATAACCAATTTGTTTTTATGTCAATGTTTGTTGTTTGTTTTGAGACAACCATTATTTTACAGAGAATTCGATAAAATGACAAAACCAAATTTCACATATTCATCATAGAAGTCATAACTCAACAACACATATATGAATTAGTGATATATAAACAATAGGTTTATAGCCTGTCTAATTCACCAATATATATTGTAAAAATTACACCAATGGATTCAATCCGATCATGTAATATACTAAAACAAGATATGGAATCCTTCTACAATATTTGTGGAAAATAAACACGATCGCACAATCACACCAAGTAAGAGAAAGAAGCAAATAAATCGCACAACACCGATATTTTTCCTGGGGAAATATTGGTGCTCAAAACCCCTCTATATTTATTGTATAATCAACCAAGGAATCAGGAAACAATACAATGCACTCTTCTCACAAGAGTTTGTTGCACTCTACCAACTGTCTCACACTGATACAGACAAAATCGACCAACACTTCGCCAATTTCATGCCTCTGCTCAGCCTGCCTTGCTTGCACAATTCTAAGAACAATTGATCCCTATTAATTAGGAAATTCAACCTTCCAAAACTGCACAAATACATCATGGGAAATCCTATGGTTGTCTAATTGCACACCGACAATTTACTAATAATACAACTGATAGATAACATCCCTTTAACCTTTGTCTCAACTGGGTCTTCATCATAACTGACATGCATGCAACTATTAATAGTAGATCATCAGTCACTTGACAGATCACTGCATGTGAATTAAATCTGATTAATTCACTTGACCTCTCACTAGTGCAACAATCAGTTACAACTAGTTAGACTGACTTTAACTCACTTAATTGAGTTAACTGATTTACCATGCATTAAACTAATACACTTGTTGGTATCCCGTGTTTTGATAGTTTGGAAAATCAAAAGACAAGGCAACATCAGAACCAATCTTTAGAGTTACAGGATCTAGTCCTCCTGTTCTCATAGAGGGATCTCTCAAACGTTTGTTTGCAAAGGTTTATCTTGTGTGCTTAGAGTATTGGTTTTAGACTAGTTATTAAGTGCAGGTGTTTGATTGTTTGTTTGGTTGAATTGATACAACAGAATATGAAAGTTCTAGGAAAGGTAGGTAGAAAGAGGAAGTATTAGCTTCATTGGGCAATGGAGTCAAAAAGAGGTCATGACAAACTTATCAATGGATATGGGATATCAGAGGGCAAATCTAACTTGGCCATAGGATCCTTTGGTTTTTGAAATGAGATGGACATCAATGATTTGGAAAGAGAATTTAAATTCTCAAGGGAATTTGAAAGCATGACTTGAAAAATAAAGAGGTATTTGATAGACAGGGTTGGCCATGAATTCTACAAACCACACTTTAAGCAAATAATGATTTCAAAACAACTTTTAAAATGAAATCTTCGGGGAACACCCTATTTCCTCAAAGATTTTATCTCAAATGAATTAGAAAACATAAAAGATTCACTGATAATTGCAGTTATAGAAGAGGGAACACCTAACACATCTATGATTACAACTACAAAGACCTTTAAGACAACTGTTTAAGCAAGGACAAAGGGCAAGATCAGAACAGACCTCCTTGGCTCACTATAAACAGAAATACTTCAAAGGGATACTTCAATAACAACCCTTTAAGTGGCAGCAGACAAGCAGGGAGAACCATAAATCATGCTGAAACCAACTTATTCGAACTATCATAGAAATAAACAAGCATGAAGACTCTAAAATACCTCAGCAGAAGAAAACATGAAACAGTGAAGGATGAATAGGTCTAAGGTGCTTCTAGGAGTCATTTCTTAGCCGAAAACTTTCAACCTACTGTAGTAATAAATTATGGAACATAATGAAAACAGGAGAAAACATTAAACAGTTCAGAATACTTCACCAACAGCCAAGCTCATGGATCCAATGATAGAGCCTTCTCAAAAACAAGCATACAACAACATCATCGGGGCTTCCAAGACTTCAATTTCATCTTCAACTTCAATAGACTATGTATTATTTAAGAGAGTTTCAGTATTACAACTAGTGATCAAACAACCCCTCTCTCATCTTCTCTAGTAGTATTTATAGAAGAATGAGGAGGTGAGATTTGATAAAAGATCTCCAAAGATAATTAATACAGACTAATGACTTCTCAGCCTTTGTGGGGCTCAATGGAGAAGTTTACAAATGTTTTCTGTCTGTATTAATTTTTTTACATCTAAGATTAAGCTCGATGGGAGCTTTGTTGACTTTTGAGGCTCTATGTTATATTAAAGTAACTCTGCTGATATTTTGTCATTAAGTTTATTTGCATAATTAACTCTCTGGCTGCGCTGAGGCAAATATTTGATCTTGATCAATAACTTCGGCCTCTGTTTGAATGCTTTGAGGCACAGGTGGCAGTGTGGTAGCTAGGAGGAATCAATTTGCCTCAGATGTGGCGGTGGAGGCCTTCAGTCTGATAAAACACTTTGATTTCCTTTTAACTGTGTCTTAATTGGGAGGATTAGGCTTTTGATAATCAATCTTAGTCGTAATCCCCCATAAATTTGTCTTCAATCTTCCATTCTGGTGCGTTCTGACTTCGACACTGATACTCTTTGATTTTTGATTAATTTACTGTGTTCTGTTGGTGTGCAGTGCTGCGCAGGGATCGTGAGGCATCAATGCCTTTGAAGCATTGACGAGACGTGAAAATTTTAGCCCATGGATGGCTTCCTTTTAAAGAATCGAGGGCGTGAGAATTAAACCCCAGCCTTCGGCCCTTTTCTTTTAGTATAATGGAAAAACCATATAATCACCCTTACCAAATAATATATCCGGACTTCAAACTTTTGATAAAACCAAGCTGTATAACCATTTTGGGTCACAAAAGGAGCTTGCTGACGTCAGGGTGTTTGTGACCTGAAATTTTTATGAAATCTGTCATATAAAGCTCCCCGGTTCCGTTTTGGGGCCTGCTGACGTCAGCCCAAGTGTGACCCGAAATTTTTATGAATTCCGCCATATAAGCTCCCCAGGTCTGGATTTCACGACCCTGCGAGCAACCGAACAAGATCCGCTCCAATCAGTTGCTGCCACGTGGATGCTGACTAAGCATTGGGACCACCGGTTCTATGGGACCGCTGACTGCTGTCGTGGCCGTGGGGACCAGGGCGATTGATTGTGGGCCGTCGATCTGCAGATCAGATCGACGGCGGAGATGTTTTGAGAAATGCGTCGTACCTTAGTTTATCCCCCGAGCTTCTTTTGAGTGCGATCACCGTCCGATGAGACGACCTCAGATCAAACGGCGTACATCAATATCGCATCGAGCCCACAGTCGATATTTAACGCTCGGGGAGGGCGGTATCTCCAAACCGCTTAAGGCCACGTGTCAGCTCCTAGCATGTGTCGCGCTCGAATTGGAAATACCGCTTACGCCACAAAGGCGGTGCGATCAAAACTGCTCCGGTTTTGTATAGTGAATGACCGTAGGTTAAACCAGGGTTAACACCCTGCTGCCTATTCACTTCAGTCCGTTAAACTCCAGGTTCAAACCTCGGACTCTTTAATATGACGGAAAATCATCCAAACACCTGCACAATACAAAACTTATATTATAAAATCCTGCGTTATTTGGTTTACTGCTTCAGAGGGCATGGGGAGGAGCGTGGCCATTGGATTGCGTGATCGGGCCATCGCAATCGGAGGTGGGGGAAAATATTAAAAATGCTCCCGAAGGAGAAATCCGATGCGATAAGCACTCGATGGATCTAGCGCCTGGTTCCAGCACCAGGGCATATAATGGGGAAGTAGTTTTAGGACTTAGCCCAAGGGGGCTTAAGCCTTTATACAAAAATATGTATTTCTTATGAAATTTTCAATGTTTTCAAAGGGTTTCGAGAGTTTCGATAAGGCAAAGAAAGGGTCTTAAACCTTATCAAAGGGGTTTTGATGGAGGGGAAAGGGGAAAAATATGAAAATGAAGGATTTTTATGGGGAATAAAGGGGAGAAAAATGGAGGTTAGTTTTTCAAGTGAGGAAAGGGAAAAAAGGTGATTTATCAGCAGTTTCTTCTCATGAAATCAGCAGAATTCCAGAGTGTAAAATGGGCACAGTAGGGAAGATTTTGGACAGAGACATGAGGCCTTCAAGAGTCTTCAAGAGATAACACTTTTTTGCAATATAATTTGTTCCTTGAAGGCTCCAAAAAATGATTTAGCCACCTTTTGGTATAACAAATTTTATAGGTGGCTAACAGTGGCTCCACTTGGTGATGGTGCCTTCTTGAAGGCATCAAGAACTTCAGACTTGCATTCTCTGGGAGGCTGATCGGTGCCTCATCCATTGGGCTGCCTTTCTTTCCTTGGATGATCTTCTTTTGTTCTGAAATCAGGTTAGCAGTCATAAAAACAATGGATCTTTCATCAACAAGCTTTCTACCTACCCAATCCTACAAATCTAACATTTTTTTCTTCTTTAGAGTGCACTTGGATTGGCAAACTCTTTCACAACATTTTATTCTTTTGAAAGAAGGAAATCTAATCTATTTCTACTCCTTATTTCTCCATGGACTCAGATTAAACATTTGGGTCCATATGATTCTCTACCTAATCTACCATATGTTGGGATTAAACTGTCCAACAGATTTTACTCACTAATTCCTACAACAGAAATTTAAAAGCACACAAGTCAGGATTGAACAGTCTAACTTGTTACTGAACTATGGCATAAAAAACAAGGTGCACATAGATCTTATTTTGCAGAAAATTAAAACAAAATGGAAGGCTTAGGATCTGAAATTTCAAAGCATTTCCTTCATCTTTTTTACAGCTCTATTTTGACTTTTGTTTGAGCTGTTCCTTCTTTGTCTAACTGGTTCAGATTTTGAGCTGATTAGAACCAGATTTACATCTTTTTTGAATCAGAATTTGAAACAGATTTGAGTCATTCTCTTTGGGAACTTAGGTTCAGATTTTGAGCATGTTTGAACCTTTAATTTCCATCCTAAACTATCTACTGATAAGCCAAGATTAAACAGTTTGGCAAATCGAATTCACTATCCTATCAATAGAAAATTTAAAACCAATTAGTCAAAATTAGGTTGTTTGACTAACTAGAAGTGTGTTCTTTAGGAGTGGCATTTGAGCTTGCACACTTTCAGATTTGTTTCTCTTTTTGGTATGGGGATGTACCTTTATTGTTTTCACAATCTGCCCTCTTTTCTTTCTTTCATTGTTTTTGTATTTTTGAATTTTTGAATTTTCTTCAAAGCAGAAAACAACAACTAACTACATGCTCAGAACTGAGCTTTATTGACATTCCTATCTAACCTATTCTAAACATGGAGAATTTACATATTCACATGATACAAAAGTGCCAATGCAGCCAGCTAAGTAATGTCAAGAAGAAGAAGAAACTCTGGCTGCTTGTCAGAGGTATCCATAGTATATTTTGAAGATTAATCTTCAAAACCAAGACTATCACAGGAGGTGACAACTTTTCATGTCTCTGGCTCTTGCGAAGGATCACTGCTTGATAATTTGAGCCAGTCGGGATTTCCACACACTCTTCCATAGGATCAACAAAGAAAAGATGAAGATTCTCTTCTTTTTGGCCCTCCATGTCTGGTAGATTTTCTGCTTCCAAGACTTTAGCTTTGAGGAGTATGTCTTCAGTATGTTCCTTGGAAGTATCATCATTCTTAACAAAAAAGGAAAAAGATTCTTCTTGAGAAGATGGTATATCCTCAGTAGGACAGTCTTCTATCTGTTTCTCTCCCTCTTCTTCATCATCATCTGAACTGGAGGACTCATCATATTTGGCAGTGTTGTCCTCTTGTAGCCCTGGTAAGCTTTGGTTTAGTGGACTGTGCTCTATGAGGAGGTTATTATATTCTTGAGCAGGGGTATGTTCAATTTCTTCCTCTTTTTCAAGAGAAGGCTCCTTGATTTCAACCTGCTCAAAAATTTCTTTGTTTCTTTCCTCCTCATCCTTTGAGCTGAAAGTCCACTGATTCCCAATCACATGGAAACTATTACTGATGATCTGAAATGAAGTAGAGCAAAGATCCAATGAATCTTCACTCACTTCTAGGCTTTGAAAACTCTCATCATCAGTATCATAAATAGTCTGCATTGGATCATTACTTCTTTGAAGGAATTGATCTTCCTCCCATAAATATGCTAATGATGATCCTGCAAAATTAACTTCTGTTTGGGTAGCATCATCACTAGATATATCAAAGTTAGGAGAATCATGAAAATGAGTAATACTACCAATCAAACATACTGGGTTATCAGCAGGTCCTTCTTCATTCTGATCTCGAAAGAAATTTCTAAAACTGTACAACAAAGTTCTCTACGTGAATGGGCAAGAGTGTTTGTTTTGCAAAAAGTTTTAGAGACTCGTTGTTTATTAATAGTCTGATCTATCTCTCTTTCTGTCAAAGGTGAAGATGTTTCTATGTTCCTTCGAACAGGAGTACAACAGTTCTCTGTCTCTTGCGAAGATTGATTTTGAGGCTGGATGTCTTCTTGAGCCTCAGCTATAAGGGATGATGAATCAATATTTGAGTTTTCAGGGATATCTTGAGGAATGTCCATTATTTCTTGTTTGTTTTCTTCCTCAAGTGATTCATCTATATTTTTATAATTTTTCAATAAGATATTAAACTCATGGATGGCTGTTAAAAGAACTTCAGGATGCATTTCTTCCAAAGCTTCATCATTATCTATAATGTGTTTGGTGATGTTTTGTGATGGATCATAATATATTGCACCCCATGATAATGATGTACTGTTTTCTTTATAGTTCTCATAAAAAACATATTCAAGGTCCTTTAAAGAAAACAAACTACCAGATCTCAAGCATTCATACCAGTCCCTAGCTTTCCCTTCTAATGTTAACATGAACATTTTCATTAGGCAATCTTCATGCCATTCAACTTTCAACCTCCATACATGTATATGAAATTTTATGAGATGTAGCAGGGGGTCATCAAACTTTTCACCTTGAAAAATAGGCAGGTTGTCATCCCAATTCACTTGGGGCATCTTATGTGGAAACCCCGGGATATGATCTCTACTCATTGGGGCATATCTTCGTTGTATCCTTGGAATCATTTTGTAAATCAAGAACGAGGTCACTGTGTCTGGTCAATTAGTTCAGGGTCTTCTACCAGTGGAGTCATTCGGTTTTTTGGAAGTTTCAGAGTGTGGAGTCGCCAGGTGGAAAATTTTTAGCTCATAAGGAGGTAAAATGTTTTATGGTTCCACCACCATATGACTCTTGTAGAGCTGCAATATTTTCAGGAAGTGAATTAGCTCTCAAGGGTGATCTGAAAAAAATTGATAATTTAATCCTAGGAGACTTCCTAAGGATACTTTCTAGGTTATCAACTATCTCAGGTGGATCAGGGTCAGGATAGGCTCTAGTGTGAATCTTTCTAGGAGTCACTATGCTATGTTTTTCAGACCTAAATAAACCAGAAAATTTAGACGAGGTATGACAATCTTTAAAAGGTCAACTAATCTGTTTACACAAATTTTAATCCTACAGTCCTCTAACTGAGTTTGAATGATATTATAATGATAAGGGTTCTTCCCAGTGGAGTCTTAAGGTCTGTTGAGGATTATGGAGTTTTTAGCTCTTTTTCAGAGGTAAAAGGTTTTATGGTCCAATACAATGTTTATTGGATACCAATCTGAAATATTTTTGGGTTTTATGAGTTATTTTTCAGTTCTACTGGTTGTTAAGAGTGTCCTAAATCTGTTTCACAACTTAGCTACGGTTATGAGACAAAGACAATGTACTCTTATGGCTAAGCCAGCTGATCTTTCAAGGTTAGGTAAAGTCTTATGAGAATCCTGGGTTTTACCTAGTTTGTCACCGATTCAAACAAGCTTCATCATGATTACCATTTCTTGGTAGTGCTTGAAAAGGTTGCTTTTTACTCACAAGGTTTTATGAAATTTTTTAAAGGGAACCTAAGATGAAAATTCGACTCAGTCCCACCGTGATCGCCATTATGTTGGTATCCCGTGTTTTGATAGTTTGGAAAATCAAAAGACAAGGCAACATCAGAACCAATATTTAGAGTTACAGGATCTAGACCTCCTGTTCTCATAGAGGGATCTCTCAAATGTTTGTTTGCAAAGGTTTATCTTGTGTGCTTAGAGTATTGGTTTTAGACTAGTTATTAAGTGCATGTGTTTGATTGTTTGTTTGGTTGAATTGATACAACAAAATATGAAAGGTCTAGGAAAGGTAGGTAGAAAGAGGAAGTATTAGCTTCATTGGGCAATGGAGTCAAAAAGAGGTCATGACAAACTTATCAAAGGATATGGGATATTAGAGGGCAAATCTAACTTGGCCACAGGATCCTTTGGTTTTTGAAATGAGATGGACATCAATGATTTGGAAAGAGAATTTAAATTCTCAACAAAGGGAATTTGAAAGCATGACTTGAACAATAAAGAGGTATTTGATAGACAGGGCTGGCCATGAATTCTACAAACCACACTTTAAGCAAATAACGAATTCAAAACAAATTTTAAAATGAAATCTAAGATTTGGGGAACACCCTATTTCCTCAAATATTTTATTTCAAATGACTTAGAAAACATAAAATATTCACTGATAATTGCAGTCATAGAAGAGGGAACACCTAACACATCTATGATTACAACTACAAAGACCTTTAAGAGAATTGTTTAAGCAAGGGCAAAGGGCAAGATCAGAACAAACCTCCTTGGCTCACTATAAACAGAAATACTTCAAAGGGAGACTTCAATAACAACCCTTTAAGTGGCAGCAGACAAGTAGGGAGAACCATAAATCATGCTGAAACCAACTTATTCGAACTATCATAGAAATAAACAAGCATGAGGACTAAAGAGAGAGATTAAAGACTCTAAAATACCTCAGCAGAAGAAAACATGAAACAGTGAAGGATGAACAGGTCTAAGGTGCTTCTAGGAGTCATTTCTTAGCCTAAAACTTTCAACCTACTGTAGTAAGAAATTATGGAACATAATGAAAACAGGAGAAAACATTAAACAATTCATAATACTTCACCAACATCCAAGCTCATGGATCCAATGATAGAGCCTTCTAAAAAACAAGCATGCAACAACATCATCAGGGCTTCCAAGACTTCAATTTCATCTTCAACTTCAACCGACTATGTATTATTTCAGAGAGTTTTAGTATTACAACTAGTGATCAAACAACCCCTCTCTCATCTTCTCTAGTAGTATTTATAGAAGAATGAGGAGGTGAGATCTGATAAAAGATCTCCAAAGATAATTAATACAGAATAATGACTTCGCGGCCTTTGTGGGGATCAATGGAGAAGTTTACAGATGTTTTCTGTCTGTATTAATTGTTTTACATCTAAGAATAAGCTCGATAGGAGCTTTGTTGACTTTTGAGGCTCTGTGTTATATTAAAGTAACTCTGCTGATATTTTTGCATTAATTTTATTTGCAGAATTAACTCTCTGGCTGCGCTGAGGCAAATTTCTAATCTTGATCAATAACTTCGGCCTCTGTTTGAATGCTTTGAGGCACAGGTGGCGGTGTGGTAGCTGGGAGGAATCAATTTGCCTTAGATGTGGCGGTGGAGGCCTTTTGTCTGATAAAACACTTTGATTTCCTTTTAACTGTGTCTTAATTGGGAGGTTTAGGGTTTTGATAATCAATCTTAGCCGTAATCCCCCATAAATTTGTCTTCAATCTTCCATTCTGGTGCGTTCTGTCTTCAACACTGATACTCTTTGATTTTTGATTCATTTACTGTGTTCTGTTGGTGTGCAGTGCTGCGCAGGGATCGTGAGGCATCAATGCCTTTGAAGCATTGACGAGACGTGAAAATTTTAGCCCATGGATGGCTTCCTTTTAAAGAATCGAGGGCGTGAGAATTAAACCCCAGCCTTCGGCCCTTTTCTTTTAGTATAATGGAAAAACCATATAATCAGCCTTACCAAATAATATATCCAGACTTCAAACTTTTGATAAAACCAAGTTGTATAACCATTTCGGGTCACAAAAGGAGCTTGCTGACGTCAGGGTGTTTGTGACCCGAAATTTTTATGAAATCCGTCATATAAAGCTCCCCAGGTCCGTTTTGGGGCCTGCTGACGTCAGCCCAAGTGTGACCCAAAATTTTTATGAATTCCGCCATATAAGCTCCCCGGGTCTGGATTTCACGACCCTGCGAGCAACCGAACAAGATCCGCTCCAATTAGTTGCTACCATGTGGACGCTGATTAGGCGTTGGGACCACCGGTTCTATGGGACCGTTGACTGCTGTCGTGGCCGTGGGGACCAGGGCGATTGACGCTGTGTTAGCCCCCCTATGAAATTCTTGACAAGCAAGCTGGGGGCTAGTTTGCTCTGGAGCCTCCAAGGAACGCCTTTTCCCTGAAAATTCATCCTCCTTGCAGCCTCTGTGTTGTTGTGCCTAACATATGGTTCCTCTGCTAATTCATTTCTCAAAAAGCCCATTATTGCCCTTTATACCCCTGCAAAACACCACATTTTCACCTATGTTTCCCCTTTGTCTTCTCCCCAATTCCTCCCTTAATCCCCCCAAAATCTCCTTTGGATTATTCCTTTACCTTTGTTCCCTCAAAATTCCCCTTAACCCTTCTACCGTTGCCCTCCTTAGGCATTGGAATGCACTAAAAAGGTTTAAAAACCCACTTTCCGACTATATGACAGGCCTAGCCCTTTTTCTGATAGCCCGCGCCCCCTCTCTTCCATAAAACATGGCGCCGGAACCCAAGGCTAAACCCTCCAGGCGCTTATCCCCTCCAAACCTTTCTCCGCGCGAAAAATCATCAAAAAACCTTTGAAAACGCGCATTTGTGGGTTTTAATATATTTTGTTTGATCGACGAACCTCGACCGTCCATTAAAAATCCGATCCAACGGCGTGGAGCTCGCCCGAAATGGTGGTCCCCACACCTGCATGCGTCATGCGCCCTGAAACCACTTGTTTTCTTTGCACCATCGTTGCGCGCGGGGCGGTTTTCCCGGAGCCCCAACGATTCCACACAGCTGCTGCCGCGTGTCCTTCTGTACGTTTTCAAAACCATCATTCTCCGCCGTTAAACCTATCCCCCGCTCGTTAACGTTCGGACGAGGACGGCGCGCGAAATCGCCGTGGACCGTCCGATCTCGGGTGCTCCATCCAACGGCTATCCCGCGTCGTAGCTGCCCGTTTGTTAACGAACCTGCACGTTTGTTAGCCCGTGTTCGCCGTGCATGTGGCCCACTGTCCGTCATCTCCCACCGTTGATCTCTCAGCGATCAACGGTCCCGAGTTATCGATCTGCCATTGGCCATTCCTCCGTCACCTGGGTCCCCACGTCATCTGTCCATTTGGTTGTCCGTACGCCACGTCGCCCCACGTGCATATCCCGTACCATTCGACCATTCCAACACATGTAACGTCCCGTTTTCATGGTGTTTTAATGCTTTTCATGCATTTTTCATTCTGTGACGTCCGCCAAACTTACCCGAGCAATTCTTCACCATTTCCCCTGCAATTTTTTCCTCCCTTCCATCTGCATGGTTATTTCCTCCGTCCACACTGCGTCCATTGCTCCGTCCATTGTTGTCTTCAAAAGTTTGCTATGTTGCAGGGTTTCCAGAGGAAGAAAACCGCCGTTGTTCAGTGTACTGTCTCAATGGCGAGTGGCGCAGACAAAATCAAATCCAATAAACTAGTACCGTCATGGGAGAATCAAGGAATGGGGCTGTCAGGACTTGCATTAAAGAAAAGCGGAGTTCAAACACCGGAAATCCTGCCAGCGCCATTTAAAGCTCGAGCTAACTCGACAGAGGCAGTAATGGAGCAGCAAAGATTTTTAGTACAGAGCAGGGGGATTAGAGCACATCAACGAAGATCTTAAGCCCTAAATCAGAAATTTAAAGAGACGAAGCATCATTTTGAAGACCCCGAGGATCGATCTGGAGGTCCTGAACATCAGTAAGAGGTAATATCTGGGTTTTTCATCAGCAGAATGTTTGTTCTTCATCAAGTACATGGCGCCCATATGACTTTATCATGCACCATGTCTCTGAAGTGTTTTCCACCAGACAACAGACCTCAAAACAGTCAGACATTTATGAGACAGACCTTCCTAGCAGTTTATTTCATTTTGTTCAAATCATCCAGGAGTACTTCAGCCCAAAAATGTCAAGATCATATCTGGAGAAAATCATTCTTTCCCAAGGGAGGTGACAGAGATTAAATACATAGCAGGTCGAGCAGAATGGGTTTCGGCCCTGCATTCATTGTTATGTTTAATGATACATTTAATTTTCACCTACTCCTTCAGTCGATCTTAGGTTCATCCCTTGCTATAAAGCACAGAAGGAAACATTGTAATGGTTGTTGATGAGATATCAGTGAAATGCAAGTATTCTCTTCTTGAGACAAGTTCTCTGTGTATATTGTAAGATAGGCTGAAATTTGATGTATTCAGACTGAATGTTAAAGCTATGGGCTATGATGTACCTGATTGGTGTTGTTTTTAATATGACAAGCATGTTTCTTTGGATCCTGATCTAAAGCAGCTGGTGATGTTTCCTTTCTCTGTATTTGTGATTGACTTGCTTCCATTTCATTACATTTCTTCAGGCTCGCATCAGAAGTTTTGGCATAAGATTTACCCTTGCTAGGTACCTTATGCTGCTGCTCTCCCAGCCTTCTATGTTTTCTGCTTATATGTGTATCTGAATGTTGATTTCAATTGATTTAACCAGTGTAGTGGATGTTATTTCCTGCTCTCTGATGTATGAATTAATGAAGTCTGTATTTAGATGTTCTTGTTAGGATTTAGTTAAATGTGTCGAGAATCCTGGAGGTCTAGAACCTGATCTCTGTCCCTCTAGGAGCCTTCCATCCCAATTAAACCTTTCCAAGATCCCTTGTTTCACCTCTAATTCTGTCCAAGCAGGCCTGGAGTTAAATGACCTCTAGTTTGATCTATAGACAGAGTTGGTTGGTCCTCCTCCTTTCATTTTCAATCCTTAATGTCCCATTCCAAATATCTCCTTTAAGATCCAAATGCTCTAGATGACTAGCCCAACTGAAAGCTTGCACATTGATTACAAATAAATCCTTTCTTGACTCCATAGCCCAATGGCTTTGATGTTCTCTGAGTTATCTGTCTCTGCCTAAGCTTCCTCTTTGCTCATCCTTGCCTTATATTGGTCCTTCTTTTCCTGATTCCCTCCAACCAAACACAAACAATCAAACAAACAACCTCGAGCCTATAACTAGCCTAAAATCCTATACTTTGAGCCTTAAAGACATAAACCTTTGGCTATCATAGAGAGATCCCTCTCTGGACCTAGGAGGGCTAGATCCTAAGGTCTGAAAGAGGTTCTATGTTGTCTCATCTTTTGGTCTCTGTCAACCTGGCCAAAACATGGGAACCCCAACACGTTGTACCTTAGTTTATCCATCGAGCTTCTTTTGAGCGCGATCACCGTCCGATGAGCCGACCTCAGATCAGACGGCGTACATCAATATCGCGCTGAGCCCACAGTCGATATTTAACACGCGGGGAGGGCGGTATCTCCAAACCGCTTAAGGCCACGTGTCAACTCTTAGCATGTGTCGTGCTCGAATTGGAAATACCGCTTACCCCACAAAGGCGGTGCGATCAAAACTGCTCCGGTTTTGTATAGTGAATGACCGTAGGTTAAACCGGGGTTAACACCCTGCTTCCTATTCACTTCGGTCCGTTAAACTCCAGGTTCAAACCTTAGACTCTTTAATATGACGGAAAATCATCCAAACACCTGCACAATACAAAATTTATATTATAAAATCCTGCATTATTTGGTTTACTGCTTCAGAGGGAGTGGGGAGGAGCGTGGCCATTGGATTGCGCGATCGGGCCATCGCAATCAGAGGTGGGGGAAAAACATTAAAAATGCTCCCGAAGGAGAAATCCGATGCGATAAGCACTTGATGGGTCTAGCGCCTGGTTCCAGTACTAGGGCATATAATGGGGAAGTAGTTTTAGGACTTAGCCCAAGGGGGCTTAAGCCTTTATACAAAAGTATGTATTTCTTACGAAATTTTCAATGTTTTCAAAGGGTTTCGAGAGTTTCGATAAGGCAAAGAAAAGGTCTTAAACATTATCAAAGGGGTTTTGATGGAGGGGAAATGGGAAAAATATGAAAATGAAGGATTTTATGGGGAATAAAGTGGAGAAAAATTGAGGTTAGTTTTTCAAGTGAGGAAAGGGGAAAAAGGTGATTTATCAGTAGTTTCTTCTCATGAAATCAGCAGAATTCCAGAGTGTAAAATGGGCACAGTAGGGAAGATTTTGGACAAAGGCATGAGGCCTTCAAGAGTCTTCAAGAGATAACACTTTTTTGCAATAAAATTTGTTCCTTGAAGGCTCCAAAAAATGATTTAGCCACCTTTTGGTATAACAAATTTTATAGGTGGCTAACAACACTAACTGCAACTTGGACTCTAAAATAAATAGAATCACTCTACATGCCTCACTAACCACCCTCAACTCGAATTTCATGAGCTAACTGAGTCTAGACACTCAGTAAACTATTACAAGTGATTATGAGATAAGATTACAATTTATTGTCCAATTTAATTAAGGGAAAATTAAATTAGACACACATTTCTTGTTGAATTTTCAACACTCCCCCTCAACAAGAAAGGGATTATTAGCTACCCTGATCCTGCTTCTGTGGTATTCGAATTTTCTCTTGGCGAGCGCCTTCGTCTGAATATCTGCTTCTTGATCCTCCATGGGAATGTACTGAAGTAACATAATGCGTCTCTAAACACAATCTCTAAGATGGTGGTACTGGATGTCAATATGCTTGGACCTGTCATGGAATACTGGGTTAACTGAGAGTTTAATGCAACTCTAGTTATCATAATGTACCACCGTCGGATCCATCTGATGACCAAACAAACCAACAAGTATCTTCCTCATCAAGATGGCCTCACATGTCGCCTGACTGGCTGCCATGTCCTTTGCCTTGGTTGACCTGAGTGCAACTGATCTCTGCTTCATGTTGTACCAAGAAACGGTTGTCGATCCTATATTGAAGATCCCTCTTAATGTGCTCTTCTTGTCTGATGGTCTGCTTGCCCAATCTGCATCGGTGAAGCCTTGAAGCTTCACTCCCTCTATTCGTCTGTACCATAATCCATACTTTGTAGTGCCCTTGAGATATCTCAAGACATGATTCTGTGCCTTCCAAAAGAGCTTGGTCGGCTTAACCATAGCTTGAATAAGCTGGTTAACTGCGTACCATATGTCTGGTCGTGTGTTCACCAAGTACATGAGTGAACCCACAAGCTGCCTGTAAACAGTAGCATCCACTACCTCACGTGAAGCAGCACCGTCCTTCCTCTAGTTTCTTGCAAGAGGAGTCTCCATGGGTTTACAACTCTCCATGTGGAACTTCCTCAGAATCTCTTTGGTATACTTTCCTTGAGAAATAAATATCTCCCCATCCTGCTGCCATATCTCCAAACCAAGGAAATAGTGAAGGAGTCCCATGTCCTTCATCTCAAACTCTCTTGCAAGATCTTCTTTGCAAGAAGTTATGAGTTGCTCATCACATGTTAGAATAATATGATCTACATAAAGTACAATAATCAGAAGCTTACCATCAACCACAATCTGGTATAGGTTCGCGTCCGCTTCACTCTTCGTGAAGCCCAGCTCAGTGAAATAGTTGTCAATCCTGGTGTACCAAGCACGAGGGGCTTGATTCAACCCATACAATGCTCTCTTAAGTCTACACACATGCGACTCCCTGAAAAAGGTCTCAAAACCTTCTGGTTTCTCAATGTACACTTCTTCTTCAATAACTCCATTGAGAAATGCAGTCTTCTCATCCATTTGATCTATCTGCCAACCCATCTACGTTGAGAGTGCAAGGATAGATCTAATCGATGAGTACCGTGCAACTGGTGCAAAATTATCCTCATAGTCAATCCCCTCAACCTGTGAGAATCCCTGGGCTACAAATCTAGCCTTGTACTTCTCCACACTCCCATCTATTGTCTGCTTCACGTTATATATCGATCTAGATCCAACCACTGAATTCCCAACTGGTCTTGGGACAACTAACCATGCATTGTTCCTGACGATGTAGTCATACTCCTCAACCATGGCGTCAACCCAAGTTGGTTGTTGCACTGCTTCCTCAAAAGAGGATGGTTCTGTCACAATAATCTTGCTCATAGGAGCTATGTATCCAGTGGTGAATGCCTTTGTCTGCGTTGTGATGTAGGTGCTCCTACATGTTCTGCCGCATCAAGTCTCAATCTGTCAGCCTCTGTGGTGCGCCTCCTACCATGTCTGGTGGATGGCTCTGCATGAGTGGTTTCTGCCACTCCAAGATCCTCCTCATGTGGTTTCTCCACATATTGAGGTTCATCCTTTGGAACCAAGAGTTCCTCATCTTCATGCAAATCAAGCTCCCTCTCAAGGGACAATCACATGGCTTTCTCCTCATCAAATTTTACATTCCGTCTGACAACTGTCATCTTGTTGTTCAGAAAATATACCCTATAGTTGTGGGGAGTATCAATGTACCCCAAAAATATCCCAATCTCAGTTGTTGGTTCTATATTCTTTCTGGAATTTTTGGTCACATGGCAATAGTCATATGAGCCAAAAATTTTAAAATATGAAACATCAGGTTTCTTACCAGAAAAAGCCTCCTCTCGTGTACTCATGCCAAGTATTCGATGAGGACTACGGTTCTGCACAAATACCGTTTTTTTGCATGCCTCTGCCATAGATGCAATGGTAGGCCCTGATCATGTAACATAGCTCATGTCGCACCCACAATTGTTCTATTCTTTCTTTCTGCAACCTAATTCTGTTGTGGGTTATGAGGCGCAATCAAATCTCTCTAAATTCCTTCTTTTCTATAGAAGTTCTTGAATTCATTGGAGATGTGCTCACCACCATTGTCGCTCCTTAGAGCCTTCACCTGCTTCCCTGTATCTTTCTTAACCAGTTCTTTGAACTCCCATTTTTTTTAGAACGTCTGATCTTTCTTCTGCATGAAGTAGATCCAACACTTTCTAGAAAAATCATCAACAAAAATCACATAATACATGTGCTTTGCTGTAGAAGCTGTAGAGAATGGTCCACACACATCTGAGTGAACTCTCTCAAGGATTTCCGCTGCTCGGTTCTCCTTCTCGTGAAAAGTGGCCTTTGTATACTTCTCCATGGTACATCCCTTCCATGTGTCTATCTGCACAAGAGTACCCTTTGGAAGCCCTGTAGAAATCTGATGCATGACCTTCAAAGAACTGTGGTGTAGATGGCCCAATCTCCTGTGCTATAACTCACCCTCATCTTGGCTCACCACTCTGTCTGCTTTACTCATCAATGTTGCGCAACCATCTACATCAAGTTTGTAGAGGTTCTTCACACGAACCCCAATATTCTTAACCTGTCATGTGGCTTTGTGATGAAGGAATGATTTCCCTTCATTGAAAGCCACATCATATCCTCTATCCTCCAACATAGCAACTAAAAATAAATTCTTTTTCAAGCCTGGTACATACATGCAATATTTTAATAAGAAAGGATTACCTGATTGTCTCTCGAAAGTAACTGTACCAATCTTGGTAGCGATATACCTCCCGTCATCACCCATCTCGATGTGCATCTGAAGATCCTTCTCCTCCAAGCTACTAAAGAGTTCATTGTCTCCCGTCATGTGGAAATATGCACCACTATCTAAGTACCACGTTGATCCCATAGCACTAGACACCATGCATGTGATGAGTGAGAAGTCCAACTTGAACTGTGAAGCCAAAGCATCACCCACTGCAGATCTTGAAGCATTCTTCTTGTTCTTCTTCTTCTGTGGACAATTAGTGGCATAATGCCCATGCTCGTGAAAATGAAAACATTTCACTTTGGACATGTCATGCTTCTTGCCTTCTTTTCCGGTCTCATATTTGGAATAGGATTTATTTCTCTTCCCCTTGTTTGCCTTACCAGCCAAGGCACAATTTACCTCATCATATGTCTTGGATGAGGATCCATCCCTGGTATTCCGCCTGAATTCTTCTTGTACCAAATCCGACCAAAGTTGCACCCAATCTGGTATCTTCTCCCTCCCATTGACAGAGTCCTGATAATTATGCTAGCCCTTGGGAAGGCCTAGAAGTGCTAGGTTCACCAAGTCATCATCTGCTACATTAATCCTGACACTTCCAAGCTCATCTCGACATTGGATGAAATTGGTCAAGTATTTCGGAATAGTATCGCCTTTCTCCATTTTTATTTTCCTGAGCTTGTCCTTCAGTGCCAATTTTTTGTGGTCACTATTGTTCTGAAAAAAATCTGTCAAGGCCTTCCAAATTACATATGGAGTCGCCTTGCCATGGAGACTCGAGACAATGTGATCTCAAACTCCCTCTAATAATATCCTCCTCTCCTTCGCAACCTTCTTTTGCCAAGCATCAAGAAGAGCGGCATTTGCTGCTGCGGGCCTTGGGATATCAATGTCGATAAATTATTTCAACCCATTTTCCTCCAAAACTACCTACATTTTGTCTTTCCATGAAATATAATTAGAACTACCCTCGAGTGTTTTAGTGCCTAAATCTACCTCAGGCTGAGGAAGGCAGAGTCTAGGGTAACATCAAACCACGCTTAACCTGGTAGCTAGCCCTACCAGATCGGGAGAGGGATCTCTCCTTGTCAATCTCAGCAAAAAATGATCAATGAGGCTTGAGATGTCTTGAATGAAGACTGATTTTAGGCTAGGTATATGTGTAAAAGGGTTTGATTGATTTTAAGGGTGCTTTTTTGGATCAAATGGAAAGGCAGATTTTGGGTCTGGGGAATGAAGCCCAGTTTTGCAGAGATTTGAATGGGGCAAGGTAGGAAATTGATTTGAAACTTTAATTTTGGATGAAATGGAGAGCTTAGACAGGTGAGGAGTTGAAGAGGGCAAGAAACCTTCAAGGATCCTCTCCAAACATCTGAAAACATAGAAAATTAAACAAACCCTAGGTAGAGCACTGCAAATTCTAATGAATTCTACCTTTATCCTTGTTTGTTTAACTTAAGAAGAAATAAGAGGGAAAATGATACACATAAAACACCAGTAGACTTAAATTTACAGAGAGAAACACTCTATCAAAGCAAATTACCACATGAATCCCATGGAGTGCTGCAAACCCTGGTCTATTCCTTTGCCAAACTGCAGAGATGAATATACAATGATGCTCAAAGCAATCCCAAATGTCCAACCATGCTAATGACTGAAAAACCACAAGATATAGACAAAAAATAACTCATCCCCAGCCTCTAGGGGTTGAGCTCACAATTTTAGGAGTTGTTTCAACAAGATCTAAACTGAGAACTAGAAAATAGGCAGTGGAACAACTTGCCTCTATAAGATAGGAAACTGATTCATTCAGTTGCAATTCACCTTTTGATGGATGAATCTACCTCCATGAGTAAAATTTAACAAAATTACATCAAGATCCATCAAATTACATCCAATTACATCATGAGTTTAACATTTGGAAGTAAGAGAGTCAAAATTTCAAAAAATAGGTGAAAAACAGAGTTACTGAGTAAAAAATGAGCAAAATCCTCCAATGTGCTGTCCCTGATTTCTCTATGCGTCGTGCCAGTTTGGAGCTGATTTTGGAGGCCTTCCCGGTGTCCAAATTTGCTCCAAGTGGGATTTTTGGAAAGGTATTCTTGTCTACTTTCCATCACAAGTGTAATTTCTGAATTTGGCTTCTATTTTCCCCTCCAAAACTGAGTTCTCCCAACACTGCTTCCTGTGTGTCAAAAAAGGGGCAGAAAGGTCATTTTTAGGGTGTTTTTGACCCTTCTGGAAGCCCAAAACCTGTCAAAATATCTTGGCCATAGGTAGGCATGCATAATTTTCCATGACAAATCCAAAAATTTAAAGTTTTCACCAAGAGGAGTCTCCCATCAAAAGCGCGCGCCAAGTGGCGCGGTGCATAGAGCTGAAAACTCTGTTTTTAGGCCAAAAATTCAAAATTTGCAAAAAGTGTCCCAAATTTCTTGAAATTTGGGCTGAGTGTCCTCCATTATGTACTACGCTGGGCCAAGTAAGCCTCGACCAAAATCTGAAGTCTATCATGCCTTTTCCAACGCTTTGAGGCCTTCTTCAACTTGGCCTTCAAGATTTTAATTCGTGCCTTGCAAACATGATTTCTTGCCCAATAATGATTAGCCATGTGTCTCAACATGTTCTTTTCCTTGTTGGCCTTCTCCAACAGCTTTTACAAATGAATATTTACCCTTTCAAGCCAAGTTTCACGATCAGCCTCAATCTCCTGCTTAAGTGATATCATCTTGGTTTTGCTCCTTTGGGCAGCTTGCCGGTTCTCACGTATGTTTTGTAGCTCCATGATGGTTTGCTGATCCTCTAACTGTTTGTTTCTCTGCTCAAGGTATTTGATTATCCACTGGGCTCTTTATAGGCTGAGGGACAAAGTATTTATCTCCGCCTTCTTCTCCTGAATGATCTCCCTGAACTTTGAGCTTTGTGGGCCCAAATCAGTGTCATCATCCTGAATGAGGATGAAATCTGTCTCCTGCTCTCCTGAAGGCCCCTCATCATGTATTGGCCTCTTACCCTTGTCCTGTACCTGTACTTTTGATGAAGGAAGCAAGACCCCTTCCACCCCGGGTGGAGATAATACTCGCTTGGTTGCTGCAAACAATCTTCTAGTGCCCTTTTGATAGGTGACATACACTGGCACACTAGCGGTCTGTGTCTCATGACCCTCCTGCTGATATGAAGGTTCACCTGTCTCATGGAAATATTCCGGAGGAACCTGAGGTGCTGTGAAGAACTCATGAGAAATGAAATCCTCCCATGAAATATCCTGCAAACCAAGCTGATGCATAACCACAATTTTGATGAGTGCAAAGTGATAGATATTGTTATACTGCTGCTCAGGAGTTTTCCTTTGCACTAGGGTGGTCATCTTCTCAATATTTCGGCACATGAAGTAATGGGGGTTCATCATTCTCACTCTAGTAAAATGCGTCAGCAACCTGATGTGATAGGCATAGAGGCGAGAAAACCGGCCCTCACAGCTGAAATATTTGATTATGAGCTTCATCAAAGGAGCGTATGAATCTTTCAGGAACTGAAAGGGAAAAACTCTGCTGAGTTGTCTCAAAAAACCAGGCTTGATGTAAGGCTCATAGTGTTCCGTGTCAACTTTCTGCCTTTTGTTCCATTACTCTCCAACATTTGGAATACCGGTTGCTACAGAGATAGATTCAGGTGTTAAGGTGAATGTCACACCTGCAAGAGTGACTTGGCCATTATGTAAATGAAGCACAAACAATCTGGCCAACTCATGATGGTACTGGACTCTAGCAACCATCTCAAAAAACTGGTAACAAGACTGCTGTTGAAAACATGTGATAGCAAGAGGGCAGGCCTGCAGCTCAGCGAGTGAAGTAGGCTCTTCCCTAACATGTTTACCACTCTTGTGGGGTCTCCTTGGTGCATGCAATTCGATTGTAGAGTCACTGTCTTGGTCATAAGAGGAATCCATCTCCATGTTTGCCAAAGTTTGTGTTGTCTTAGATGAGTATGAGGAGTTTTAGGTGTCTTTGGTTTGCTGCCAAATGTATGAAAATGTGTGAGGGACTATGAAGGGAGAGGGTAAGGGGAGTGTTGGGAATATTGTCAATTGAAATTCGGGGAATTGAATGGTTTTAGGGACAGTCTCTAGGCTTTTTGGGATAGTATTTTGGGTTTTGGAATCTTGTATCTAGGGTTTGGGATAATGGAAATATGGCATAGGGGTAGATGAATTTAGGGATATGGGGGATAGGGAAATGGGCTGATGGAACTAGAAAAACAGTGAGGAAACAAAAAGTGAGGGAGTGATGGCCACACAAAACCAATGTATAAACCCTAAGGAAACATTTCTTAAGCAAGGAAATAGGGTTTGAATTTTTTTATTAAATCCTCATAGACATCATAAGACACAGGTTTATTGGCATTGACATAGTTGTTTGAATTACTTGGACCGGAGGAAACCGAGCAAATTTGAAGTTTTGATGAAATCGTGGTAAAAATGCTTTGCAACCCTACGCGCCGTGCCACAAACCCAACGCGCTGCGTTGGCTCTATGCGTCACGCTGGTGTATTTTTGCCACTGTGGAGGCTGACCCAATGCGTCGCGCCTATCCAATGCGCCGCGCCCACAAACTTGCACGACTCTGTTGTGATTTTTCTTTCTTCATTCTACATGGCCCCTTCCTTTGCTCACTCTCTCTTCTTGGAATAAAAATGAGCCCTTTGAAACATGAAAATGACTTATATACCAAAGGCTTGTAATTTTCCACTCCTAAAACCCACTTTTGTAATGTTACCTTTGACACTTTTTTTTAAACTCTGTTTTAAACAGCTTGCTTCATTTTGGCTCTGATTAACTGAATGATGTGCTTTCTGTTTGCCTTGCAGGGAATGGATTTGCTGGAGCTTGACAAAGGTGACCAGGGTTTCCAGTAAAATTATTTACAAATGAGAAAACTTGAAATTACATTACATTTATACATAAAAAGATGAAATACTCTATTTTTCTTCAGAACAGAGTTTTGAAGAAAAATACATTATTAAGCATATGATGATGAAGTTTTTAGTACTGAAACTTTATTCAAACTCCTCATGCACCTGCTGACCATTGTTGGGCACTTTGAAGACCTTATTGATGAAACCCTAGACCTAATGGGACTGAAAACCTAAAAAATGACTCTTACAAATTTAAGGACAAAAAGTGAGTGCAGATGATCTTGATGAAATAAAATAGGCCAGCAGGTAAAGGACATGAGGGAAAATGAACAACAAGCCACTACCGTCAGATGATCCATGCTCCTAATGAAATGCAGCTGACTGAGTGAGACACCTAATATACAATGCAACAAGAGGATTTTGATCACTGACGGAGGGATGAAGATACCGACACTAACAGAGTGCATATTCCAATCTTAATCCATTGAAAGCCATCTTGATCCACCTATCACACCAAAGAATATTTTTTCAAACTCGAATGTTGTTCAACACAAACTCAATTTATTCTCCACTATAGTGAATTCTGGTGCTCTGATAACATGTAGAAATTAGACCAATGGATTCAATCTGATCATGTAATATACTAAAACAAGATACCGAATCCTTCTACAATATTTGCGGAAAATAAACATGATCGCACAATCACACCAAGTAAGAGAAAGAAGCAAATCAATCGCACAACATAGATGTTTTTCCTGGGGAAAGCTTGCTGCTCAAAACCCCTCTATATTTATTGTATAATCAACCAAGGAATCATGAAACAATAAAATGCACTCTTCTCACAAGAGTTTGCTGCACTCTACTAACTGTCGCACACTGATCTAGACAAAATCGACCAACACTTAGCCAATTTCCTGCCTCTTCTCAGCTTGCCTTGCTTGCGAAATTCTAAGAACAATTGATCCCTATTAATTATTTAACCTTCCAAAACTGCGCAAATACATCATGGGAAATCCTATGGTTGTCTAATTGTGCGTCGGAAATTTACTAATAATACAACAGATAGATAACATCCCTTTAACCTTTGTCTCAACTGGGTATTCATCAGAACTGACATGCATGCAGCTATAATAGTAAATCATCACTCACTTGATAGATCACTGCAAGTGAATTAAATCTAATTTAATTCACTTGAACTCTCACTAGTGCAACAATCAGTTACAACTAGTTAGACTAACTTTAACTCACTTAATTGAGTTAGCTGGTTTCTCATGCATTAAACTAATACAATAACTACAAATTGGACTCTAAAATAAATAAAATCACTCTACATGCCTCACCAACCACCCCCAAATCGAATTTCATGAGCTAACTGAATCTATCACACTCAGTTAACTATTACAAGTGATTATGAGATAAGATTACAATTTATTGTCCAATTTAATTAAGGGAAAATTAAATTAGACACACATTTCTTGTTGACTTTTCAACATATATTCCAATGACAATTTACCATCCACAGTTGTACTTGTATGTAAATTTCAACATTGAGACATAAGATACAATCATAAATTACCTTTGGTTGCTTATTCTAGGATGGTTTTGTAAAGTGAGGCTTGAATTCCAAAGTAACTCATTTCAATGGCCATTTATTAGCTTGGAGATGTTTTCACTTCTAAATCCTTTCTTGTCATAACTAGATTCAAATGTATTCCAACAGCTTGTTGCCAACATAAATAGGATGAAGTCATTTTTGAAAACACATCAAAAATCAATAAGTAAAATAAATAAGACAAATATTTTAAAAAGAGCGTTGAGAAAATATTTTTTTTAATTCATTTGAACTTCCCTTTAACCAAGCCAAAGCACAAAACATCCCCCACATTAATTTACAATTCATACAATTGTGTATGGCTATGTACAACTTGTCAACGAAAGAGATAAATGATCATATATCTCAGTAGTTATTGAGAGCTAAGTTTTCTTGATATAGGATGGTTTCCTAAGGTTTGTTGGATTATATATCAACCTTCATTGAGTTATAGGCAACCAAATAAAGCTTCAAAACTTCATTGGTAGCTCATGATAGCCATGGAAAATTACAATGGTGGTTTTCTTCACTTATAATAGTCAAATTCACAAGAATTCATTTTAAAAATATATACAATATTGCAACAATAAAACAACAATATCCACATATCTCCAATCTCATAAAGTTAACAATGGTGGAGAATAGAGTTGTTTTTTTATGTAATTACTCATAAGCCATTGAAAATACGAAGGAAAAATATAACATAATAGAGATAAATGAAATCTAGCTCAATAACTAAACACTACATCCATTAAATCTTCAAAGTAGTCATTAAGATGTGCACAATAATTTCATGTAATAGCAAATGTAAAATAACATAGAAAAATAAATAACACAAAAAAATAAACCAATGCACATGGAAACATTATTTGCCTTGGAAACCCAATGGGAACCAACATTCAATTGGCTTTAATCAGGCTCTTTATTTTTCAAAAATATGTAGGTTATAGGCTCTTTGGTTCATCTTCATGCTCTAGATAGAAATTTGGGTATCATTTCCTTCACTCTCAACCAAAAAAACCTTATTCCTTTGTGGGGAAATGGTATATAGGAGGATGGCTCAACTAAAGAATTGTGGGAAATTCAAGTCTCCTCAGCCCTTTAGCTTCCCCAAGTTTGTTTCCGATGCAACAAGGCTGCAAATTTTCACAATACCTGCGGACTTGTGGTTTATGGGCCCACACAAATCGGTGATCAATCATGGTGGATTAAAAACTTCACAACTTTACAAACTAACCTCCTCGCAGCTTCGCAACTTTGATAATTTTCAATTCCTACGATCGCCTCTATACCTTATCACATTCGATGTGCGATATTTATCACATCACATTGCCACCTCCCATCCTTATCGCATCGCAACTTAAACCACTTACCTTGCGATGTATTAAAATTTAAAGATAAAAATCGTCAATAGAAATATTCCACTGGGATTATGATCTAATCTCCATCGTTGATCTATTCTAGATCTAATGGTCCACGCTATATCTTCACTACTCGCACGTCCAATCAACCCTTCTCCAGATGCGATGTGTGGTCAATGCTAAAATCGTTGTGAAAGCCTATATCGCTACTTTGTATGTTCTTCTTGTAGTTGTTCCTCCGGTTCTTTGTATGGGTACAAATTTGCAACATTAAATATGGGTGATATCCCAACTCCTTCTGGTAACTCAATCTCGTATGCAATTGAGGAAAACTTCCTCAAAATTCTACATGGCCCTATCTTTTTCATTTTCAGTTTGTTATAGGTCCTGACTGGAAAGCTTTCCTTCCTCAGATAAACCATGACTAAATCATCTACTTGAAACTCCCTTTCAACCCTCTTCATATCAACTCTTTGTTTATACTTTTGGGTGTTTTCCTGTAATCTTTGCTCGATATCTTCCTGCAACTTCTATATATGTTCTGCAAATTCTTCAGCCTTTGCACTCCTTGTATCTTGTTCGCCCAAATCTCTAAGTTCATACACACCTCTTGGATGCTTCCCCAAAACAATCTGAAACGGACTTATCCCGGTACTCCGGTTAGGAGTATCATTATAGGAAAATTCAGCTTGAGCAAGTGCTAATTCCCATTGCTTTGGATTTTTGTAAACCGAACTCCTTAATATGTTTCCTAAGCTCCTGTTCACCACTTCAGTTTTTCCATCCGTCTAAGGATGATAGTCTGAACTGAAACTAAGGGTTGTACCTAGCTTGCTCCATAGATTCCTCCAGAAGTGTCCTACGAACTTTGTATCCTTGTTTGAAAAAATACTCATAGGCAGTCCATGTAATGTTATAACTTCAGAGAAAAACAAATTAGCAATGTAAGTTGCATCACTATTTTTCTTACAATCAATAAAATGAGCCATTTTAGAAAACCTATCCATGAAAACATAGATAGGATCATGTCCTCTTTGAGTCTTTGGCAAACCCAAAACAAAATCCATGCTGACAACATCCCAAGGTCTATTGGGTATTGGAAATGGCCGATATAACCAGTGTTTTGGCTTCTTCCTTTAGCATGTTGGCACATCCTGCACTTCTCAACAAACTTTTTGATATCAGCTTGCATTTTTGGCCAATAATAAAAATCACTTACTTGAGAAAATGTTTTATCCTGTCCAAAGTGTCCAGACAGTCCTCCACTGTGTTTTTCTTTAATCATATTTTCCCTCATGGAGCACTTAGGAATACACACTTTATTGTTCTTGAACAAAAATACTCCTTGAATCAGGTAGTCCAACCACTGGCTTCTATTATGAATCACAGGATTTTTAGCAGCTGCATATATTTCTTTAAAATATGTGTCTTCCTTATACATATCAATCATCTCTTCAAACCCCAAAATGCCAATCTTCAATTCTTGCATAACCGGATTTACTCTGCTCAAAGCATCAACAAATTTGTTTGACATACCACTTGTGTGTTTGATTACAAAGGTAAAACTTTGCAAAAAATCCACCCACTTAGCATTCTTTTGGTTCAAATTCGACTGATTATTTATGAATTGTAGTGCATGGTTATCAGAATACAACAAAAATTCTTTGGGAAACAAATAATGCCTCCATTTCTTCAAAGCATGCACAATAGCATAGAACTCCTTATCATAGGATTAATACTTCCTCTTGGCCTCATTTAAATTTTCACTGAAATAAGCTATCAGTCTCTGCACTTGACTCAAGACAACTCCAATTGCTATCCCAGTAGCATCAGTCTCAACTTGGAATATTTTATCAAAATTTGGCTGGGCCAAAACAGGTCTTTCAGTGATCTTATTTTTTAACAACTTGAAGTTCTGATCTGTTGCTTCTGTCCACTTAAATGGTTGGTTGCTCTCCTTTATTGTTTCAATTATTGGTGCACAGATCTAACCAAAACCTCTTACAAACTTTCTGTAAAACTTGCAAGACCATGAAAACTCGTTACCTCAAATACACTTCTCGGAGTTGGCCAATCCAGTATTACCTGGAAATTTTCTAGGTCCATATTCAAGCCTTCTTCTGAGACTATAAATCCCAAGTAAATGAGCTCCTTCTTCATAAAACTACACTTCTTCAAATTTATAAGCAGCTTCTCCTTTTTCAAAGTATTTAACACCAACTTGACATGCTCCAAATGCTCTTCCTTACTTTGACTGAAAATCAGAATGTCATCAAGATAGACTATCACAAATTTTCCTTCATATTCTTTCAAGACCTCGTTCATTAGTCTCATAAATGTACTTGGTGCATTAGTGAGCCCAAAAGGCATCACTAACCACTCATACAACCCATTGTTGGTCTTAAATGTAATCTTCCATTCATCTCCCTCTCTAATCCTTATTTGATGGTATCCACTCTTCAAATCTATTTTAGTAAAATACTTTGACCCACTTAAACAATCAATCAAATCATCTATGCGTGGAAATGAAAATCTATACCTAATAGTGATCTTGTTTATGGCTCTCGAATCAGTACACATGCGCCACTCACCTCCTTTCTTTGGACTAAGCACGACTAGTACTGCACATGGGCTAAGGCTTTCTTTGATCAGTCCTTTATCTAACAACTCCTGTACCTGTCTTCCAACTTCCTCATTCTCTCGAGGGGTCATTCTATATGCTGCTTTGTTTTGTAAACTTGCACCAGGTATTAAATCTATGTGATGATTGATACTTCTGATTGGTGGCAATTCACTTGGTAATTCATCAACAATTATGTCAGCATAATCATCTAACAAATTTTTAATTTCCATAGGTAGATTGTCTAAATTAGTAGAAGTCAGAATTGCCTTGGGTTTACCCACAATAGAAAAATGCATTTCATTCTCCTTCTTGACTTCTTGCAGCAATTCCTTTCCACTAATCAGCATAAAAATATTCCCAGCTGCTCCTTTTTCTGCTTCATCCTTCAAAGGCAACAATGTGTGCTTCTTCCCATCCTTCTCTATGGTATAGATATTCCTTCTGCCATCATGACTGAATTTTCTGTCAAATTTCCAAGGTCTTCCCAACAATACATGGCACACGTCCATTGGCATCACATCACACAATACGACATCCTTATATGTACTGCTCTGTATATCTACTTTGCATTGTTCTATCACTAAAATATGATGTCCCTTCAGTAGCCACAATACTTTGTAGGGAGTAGGGTGTACCATCTTAATCAACCCCAATTTCTCAACCATCTCTGTGGAAACAAGATTATCAGTGATTCCACTGTCAATCACAACTTTGTAGCATTTTTCTTTTGATTTGCACACAACCCTGAATAAGCTCTTCCTTTGCACTGGCTCATTTGCTTCCTTCTCTGCCTTAAGAAATACTCTTTTTAGCAATAACGGCTCCCCTGCCTCAGGTGACTCTTCTTTTCCTGTGACTTGAGGATTTCCTTCCTTTGCCTCAGCTACATTCACATTCCACTGATTTGCTGGTTTGTTATGAGGACAGTCCCATGATCTGTGTCCCCATTCTCCACATGTGTAACACCGGATTTATCTTCCTCGACCTCTACCTCTGGGTGAAAATATCCCTCTACCAAAGTCTCCTCTCTACGAAAGTCTACTACTTGAACCTCCTGCTTCATTCTGAGAGTGCTGAAATCTTGATCTGAAAGTTCCTCTTCCTCTTGGTGGAATTTTACCTCTATTATTCTGACTTTACTTTCCTCAACATTTTCTCCTCTGCCTTCAAAGTTGCTTGGTAGGCATCCTCAATTGTCTTCAAACTAAACAAAATAATTTCATCCTGTATTTCATACCTTAAACCATTGATGTATCTGGCTACTTTCTCCATATCATCTTCAACATGTCCTGCTCTAATGCTCAACTTGTAAAACTCCTCTGTATAATCTTTGATAGTCATTCCTTTCTCCCTCAAATTCTACAATTGTTTGAAAAGATTCAACTAATAGTCTTTTGGCATAAAATTATTCTTCAATTTTCTTAACATTTTATCCCATTTCTTGATCTTAGGCTTTCCCTTTCTCTCCCTGGGTGTCTGTAGTTCATCCCACCAGATAGATGCATGGCCCTTCAACCTAGTATATGCAAAAATTACCTTCTTCTTATATTCGACCTCTTCCAAGTCGAAATACTTATCCATTGAATTGATACAATCCATCAGCTGGTCCACATTAAGGCTCCCCTCATATGAAGGAATCTCCACTCTTGGTTTTCCATTAACCTTTGCTAATATCTTGAAAACTTTAGCTGCCTCACTTTCTTCTTCTTCTTCTTCCTCAGAAGATTCATCTGCAACACTGACATCTCCTTCATCAGGTGCTCTCCTCTGAGCAGTATCCATTGTCTCCATCCTTGTATGAAGGTGTCGAATCTGTTCTATCAAAACTGCATTGGCTACAAGTCTTCCTCGACCTATGCTAGCTCCTCTCCTGGGTGAAATATTTGCTATAATCCTTGAGAACAGAACTCAGTTTCTGCTCTGATACCAAATGATGTAGCAAGGTTGCAAATTTTCACAATACACGCAGACCTGTGATTTATGGGCCCACACAAATTGGTGACCAATCACTGCGGATTGCAAACTTTGCAAATTTACAAACTTACCTCCTCGCAGCTTAGCAACTTTGATAATTTTCAATTCCGGTGATCGCCGTTATACCTTATCAAATTCTATGTGCGATATTTATCGCATTGCATCGCCACCTCCCATCCTTATCGCATCACAACTTAAACCACTTACCTTGTGATGTCTTAACATGTAAAGATAAAAATTGTCAATAGCGATATTCCACTAGGATTATGATCTAATCACCATCGTTGATCTATGCCAGATCTAACGATCGATGTTGTATCTTCGCTGTTCGCACATCCAATTGGCCCTTCTCCGGATGCGATGTGTGATCAATGCTAAAATCGTTGTGAAACCCTATATCGCAACTTCACGAGCTTGAATCAATATATAATTTCACAAAAACATATTACATGGAACCCTCGCTGTGCATGATGCGATATCCATACTCCAACAGAGAAATAAAAAGCGACAGTTTAAAATAGACAACCGAATAAAAATACAAACATACTTGAATTAATAGTAATGAAAATACACAGAGTCCTACCCTTGATGGCTGTGTTATTACATTACTTCTCCGCTATATTCAATCTCTCTGTTCACACCTCACTCACACCTATTCCCCACCTATTCACGCTTATATATACCTGGAAGTGGTACTCTTGTCTTTTATTAGCTCTCCGCTGAACCACTCTAACAACCTAATTCTATCCCACCCTAATGATCTAATCTACTTGACTTGATCTCATCGTAGGGAGAACCAATTTGCTATTTTTATTCCTATTTAATTTATGAAATCAAAACAAACTAACTTCTCACAATTAAAGCTTAATAAAATATTAATAATCAATTTTTTTTCACCTCTTGTTAGCCACAACATGTGAAAACATAGTCACATTGCTGGCTAAATCTGGATGCTCCTGCATCATTTTCTTCTTCCTTGTCTTTTATCTTATTACATTTGAGGAGAAGTATCATGTTTTAATTTTTTAAATACATGATTTTTTTTTAAAAATTTTAGATACCTTTCCTTGCAACATTACATTCCATATTTTTTCCTTATTATCTCATATTAATGCAAGGCTAGTCATCATTTGTGATGGCATGGAGGCCCTCATGCCAAAAACCTGATATCCTTCCATGTCTATAGCCTTGAACCTTAATGATTCCAATCATTATAGGGCTTGAGCCAATAGTCAAGTGTATTTATGAATATTTGATTTGGATCACACTTCTTCGGTGGGATATTCTTGGTCCTTAAAATATTTTAAGGATAGTTGAGGGAACTTGCTCCCTATCTAGTTCCATTCAAAACATTTTTCCTTCCTTGGAGTTTGTCCTTTGATGCCAATTTGCAAAATATATTTCAACCCTTTGTGAGTTATTCATTGCTAATACTGCATAAGTATTGGTCATAATCCTTCAGGATTTTTGTCCTGAAATTGTGAATAAATAAATTATGATAATGTGAAGGGATCTTTAGACAATGAAATGAAGGATCACCTCCTTGAAAAAACTCGATCACACATTAATATAAATGTAAGTGAGGAGTTAGATATGACATGGTATCAGATCTTGGCTCAACTCCTTTTCCACTTAGTGTTTGGCTCATTCCTCTTCCTCTCAGTTATGTCTCTACTCATCGTAACTCTTGTTCTAGCTTGAGTGTTTCCTCTTCTTGGCTACCCTTAATGGTTTCTCGAACCCTAACACTCATGTCCACCCCTATGACAAGGAATACGTCTTTCATTTCGTTCCTGTTATTCATTCTTTAAATTTTTTGTGGATTCATTGGATTTCCTCTCTACAACTTTCCTCACATTCTATGTTAGTCACTTCTTGCTCTCCCTATTCTCATTTATCCCTTTCAGTCGGGCCTTAGACTCAATGTTTTGTTTATGCAATCCATTTTTTTTTATGAGGGAGTTGTTGTAGTATTGTATCAATGGAGTTGGTGTAGTGTTGTATCAATGGAGCTATTGTAGTTTTGTTTGAGGGAGATGTAGCAACACACTAAGCTTCCTTCATAGCTAAAAAATATTCTACAAGGCACTCTAATTTTTTTGTAGCTGCCTATAAGTCATGTTTTTTAACGTTACATGATTTAACTATAATATGTTGCAGCTACGGTTTTTATAGGCATGCTCTCGAAAATTAGGAGAATCATGGGTGTTATAGGTTGATTTGGGCATCATTCCCAATGACCTGGTTAAACTGGACATCATCCCCAGAACCAATGAAATAGGGTCTATCATCCCCTATCATTTTAGTTGCTACATGCCCTAAGACAAGAACAAGAACAAATCATCCATGACTTCCATTGCAAGGTTTCTAAGATTTGAAGTACATGTTATATCACCTATGAGCTCACCAACGTAGTCTCTCAAGGGAATAAATTCTTTGCATATGCAGTTACCTCAATTGAAGGGTACTCTGCAAATCACTTCCCGACATTCAAGAGTGTGTTGGTAAAATGGGAGCGAAATTCTCATTGTTCTGGAATCTCCACATGGCCAATGCCTTCTCGAAGAGTCCATATGTGTCAAAATTCAAATCCATGTGTCCATCTAACACCTCTGAGCTTGGGAACATGTCTTTCCTATTATTAGAAAGTCATTGATTGATAGAATACCTTCAGTTGCCCTATAAATTGAATGGAGATCCTAGTGTTAGGAAAGGGAGAAATTTGGTAAAGAAATGTTGTTGAATTCTCAATTGAGTGTGTGGTACGAATGATATGATACTGGTGATATGTTTATTGTGATGAGGCTAGGATGATGTTGGAGTTGGTGACATAAAATCAATCACTGGTTGTAACCTCCCTGTTACACTGAAATTTGTCACCATGACATTAAGCTGCCTATATGGGTTCATCATTACCTATTTATTGCTTCCTTAGAAGTCTAAAAACATAAAGTTCCTAAATCAAGTCTTAGAACTGGAGAAAAGCTCTTAAAAACCCTAAAAATCCTAACTCTGCACTTTTCCCAGTCATTCCCTGTGGTACCGCGGTTTATTTCTATAAAAATTGCGGTACATCCCGCACGTTCTGTTCATTAAAACTGCAGACCCCGGTAAAAGGTAAAATAAAGAGAAAAGTAAGTTCTAGAAGCCCAGCTGGCTGAATATTATCCCAGTTGGGGCCTTCTAGAAGCATTATCTGGTCGAGCTTCGCTCCTTCCATTCATGAACCTTTATCCCTTCATAAATGGAGCTATCCCTTGGTTTTTGGAGCTGAAATCCCATGATGAGAGGGCTTTATCCCTTCCTTTTTGGAGCTGAAACTACCTCCCTTTTGCTATAAATTAAGACCAAGTTTCAGTCTCAAGGGTACTTAGTACTTAGCACATAGAGAGTTCAAATTGCTTGCTTCTTGCTTTGGAGAGAGTACTTAGAACTCGATAGTTTTGAGGTGAATTTCTGAATAGATATACTCTCCATATTTTGCATCATTGGCATGAGAGAGATTACATACTCATAGCCAAAGCCTTATGCTGATAAAGAGAGTTGGAGTCTTGTCAAACTGAGGAAAACAGTTGTTTGAGACCCCAGAAGAACCTGTACAAACATCAAGGCGTCAAGGTTGTAAGGTTTCTTCTTTTATATTCAAAGTTAATACAAATGGATTCGATTTTCTCATTGAGTTATTCATCTATCTTTTGAATGATTTAATTCTTAGATTCCTTGATCAATAAGATAGATTATTACTTTCAAATTATCATATTTTGAAGATGCTTTTGATCTTGTTTGCCTGTCTTTGATTGCAGATCTTATACGCTGGATCGATAACTTCTGGAGCGACAGGATTGAAGACCGAGCAAGCGTTGGACTTCAGGTAGGAGTATCTATCCATAGTTAATGAGTAATTCTTAGGCAAGATAATCTAGAGAAAATGGTCTACATCTGTCTATTTGTTTCTAGATATCCTTAGGATACTAGGGAGATCGCTCTTTTCCACAAGAGGGATTCGTCCGTCTAACAAATTGGCGACTCTGCTGGGAATATAAAACTGAACTTAGTTTTCTTGTTTATTTTCAGTTTGATTTTTGAGATTTCTTTGACTTTGATTAGCTTGAAACTGGGTTGGGTACAGAACACAATAGAATTCTGGACTGCAAATTTGTATTTTTTATTTTTCTATGCTTTTCAGCCTTTCACACTTTTTGTTTAAAAACAAAGCGGTAGACCCCGCTATTTTTAGTAGAATAAAGTGCGGTACCGCACCTTGTTCCATTAGAAACTGTGGACTTCTGGAAAATTTTGAAAAAGCAAGGATTCTACTTTCTGAAATCCATTTTCTTGATTTTTTGTGGTTATCCCAATATGTTGTGATTGTCAAAGATCTCTGTCAAGGTTTCTTTCAACAATTTATGTGTTGAAGTGATTTATTTAGTTAGTTTGCATGTTATGAGTAAACGATCTGCCTAGTCCTCCCATTGCTCTGAATCAGAAAATTTCGTATACCTCAGCTACTTGGTATTTCATTGCTTTTCTGTTGAGCCATTGAACTTGATGCAATTGTTTTTTTTTGACAGCAACGTATAATTTTTGGATTAGATGGCGGTAAACCAGCTACTGCGGGCTGTTACAAGACTGTTTTGACTGAAGGGGCGTTTCGAGTTACAGCGATTGGATCTGCTTTCCTCGTTACAGGGATTGGAAACGCTGATGAGAGGGCGCTGCTTGAAGGCCAGATCAACTAGAGAAGCTGCACAGAGATTTCCAGAAGGAATATGTTTGTGCGCAGGAGTTTGAAATTGAAGGGCCTCTAGCTTTCCTTCCGCATTAGCATGCAGATCCTTAGCCTTCTTTCTCAAATTTCCAAGAGATGAACCTTCTCGCCTACCAGCTTGGCTTGTTGAACCGTGGAAGCTGTGCTGCCATGGCCAATCTGCAGATGCTTTTGGAACTGACTTCGAGGTCCACCCAGAACCTGCCCAGCAGTTGAGAAAATGGAATGGCAGTGAGGTCATGATGGGATATCAGCCAATATGAGGTTTTAGGATAGAGTCCGTGATCCTTAGTGCCATATTGCTTGAATTAATCCGATCTTGGGGAGCTGTAGGATGGGAAGCAAAGGGAAACAGAGGAGTGCCTGAAGTTGCAGAGAGCCAGACTTCAAAAAGGTTAAGGAATGCTACAGATTGATTCGACGTTGTTTACTGAGAGAGATCTCCTACTCCGGAGAGAACCAAGGTTGGCTTCCAAGTCAGCCTGAGAGTTCAAATTTCTAAGGATATGATGGAAAGAAATTTTGTGGAACCTGGGCAGAATGAGCCTAATTTTTTTGAGGATAGGGGCTAATTGAACCTGAGCAGGGTTCTTATGCGATATCAAAGCATGAATAATGATCCTGGAGTCTACAAAGGCAGAGATATAGAGGAAATTCCTCTTGAGCGCCAACTTTAGACCCTGCCACAGAGCGAGAGCCTCCGCTCTGTTGTTAGTCTCAATGCCCAGCCCCCAAGCAAACCACACTTATGTAGAACCACCAGGACTTAGGATAACTCCACCGCCGCTCGCCGCACCAGGGTTACCTTTAGAGGCCCCGTCGAAGAAGAGACAGTGGTCATCCAGGGCAGATCTCCACTTAATGAACTCCTGCTCATCCAGATGGATTTCCCAGTCAGAATGAGCTAAAGCAGGAGTGCTGGGGCTATTCTTATGGTTTGGAACAAGTTCAGAAAGCCAAAGATCCTCCTCACTGTCCAGGGGCATTTCGTTTCTGATAGCAGAGTTGGCTTCTAAAACCTCACCTAAGAGAGCCTTGATTTTAGAGATAACTCTGGTAGGGTTACAACTCTCATCTCTGAAAATTCTATTGTTCCTCTCCAACCACAATTTCCAGCATATGAACTTGGGAACCCACATCCAGCCAGTCTTGAGAAAGCTTTTTTTGGGAAGGCAGAACGGAGATAAGTTTGCGCAGTTTCGGAGAATATTTGAAATATTTCCGGGAAGCTAAACTTTGTCAGATCCTAGCATTAGGACACCTCTCCAAACTTCCTGAGCAAAGGGGCACATTAATAACAGGTGATTAGCTGTTTCTTCATTCGAGACACAAAGAGGGCGTCTGGAAGGCCCTTCCATTTTACGCCTTCTCATATTGTATCTTGTGAGGATACTTTTATGCGCCAGCTTCCAGCAGAAGAAGTCGACTTTGGGTAGGGAGGGAAAGGTCCAAATGAACTTCCATTGATATGGATCCGGAGGAACATTTGGGATAGCCATCATTCTTTTGTAGCCTTTAGCAGCAGAGTATGAGCCAGATAGTGAGCCCCACCCTCGTTTATCCTTAGAAGTGGCCTTTGTAGGGGATTTACCTTGGAGCAAGTCCAACAATAACGTGGCTTCTCCTTCCAGCCAATGAGGAACTTCCCCAAGATTCCAACTGTCCCAAAGACCTTCCGTCCAGTTGGAGATGTCCCAAAGGGTGTGAAAATTATGGGCCTGAAGCCAAGTTTTAATATTTACAAGATCCTCCACCTGGCCCAGAGGCTGATCACCAAGGATAAGATCATCCCAAATTCTGATTTTTTTCCCATTACCTGGGATCCAGTAAAGCGTATGCCTGAAGTGCTCCAAAGCAGAAAGACAGAGTTTGAAGACCGGGGATCCTTTGGTTTTTCTTGGAGGCTGATCCAGACACCTTAGCCGTTGCCCATGAAAATATTTTCTCCACAGAACACTTTTACTCCAACTAGAATTTCTAGAGACAATGTTCTAGAGGATCTTGGAGCCTAGAGCAAGGTTTTGGGCAGCCAGATCTCGCATTTGGAGACCTCCTTCCAATAAAGGCTTCTTAAGAGTGTCCCAATTAACTAAATGAAGCCTTCGATCATTATTTTCCCCCCCTTCCCACAAAAATATTCTCAGTAGACCATCCATTTTACTGATAAATGTTTTAGGGGCCAGAAGTATGGAATGCTGATATAAAGGCAGGCTTATAAGAACATATTTCATAAGGATTACTTTCCCAGCATTGTTCAACCAAGAGGCTCCCCACGCTTGAATTCTGAATTTTAGCTTGTCTAGCAGGGGCATCCAGTGGGCAACTTTAGGGTTAGATTTGAAGATAGGGATCCCCAGATATTTGAATGACTCCCAGGTTCGGGTACCTTCCATTCCTAAGAGTCTTGCAATGTCTGTCAATTCTTTGATAGAGCAATTCCAGCCATAGATTGTGCTTTTTAGAGAGTTGATCTTGCTGCCTGAGACCGCCCTATAAATGTCCAGCTCCGTCTTGAAGGACCTTGCAGAGATTATGCTAGCTCCTCCAAGCAATAAAGTGTCATCCGCAAACTGTGCATGATTTATGTCTTTGGTGTTGTGAGCCATTCTAAGGCCAGGCAGAGACTGGATCTGTTGACTGTTGGCTAGCTGGAAGCTGAGCACAGAGGCTTGAATGGCGTAAAGGAGCAGAGACAAAGGGAAACCTTGTCTTAGGCCTCGTGAGGCTTGGAAGAAATCAGAAGAGTGTCCATTAACCAATGGTGCTATCCAAGGAGCGCCAATACAGGCTTTCACCCAGTTTATGATGGATGTGGAGAAGCCCAACTTCTTCATCACAGTAAACAAGAAATCATGTCTCACCCTATCAAATGCGTTAGCCAAATAGAGCTTGATCACCATACCTTTCTCATTTCGTTGAAAGCTTGAATGGACTGCTTCTTGCACCAACACAATATTATCCAGGATCTTCCTCCCTTTAATGAAACCACCTTTATTTTCAGGTATGATGGTTGGCAGAATTTTCTTGAGGCGAATGGCAATGATTTTGGTAACCAGCTTATAACTGATATTGCATAACGAGATGGGCCTGAATCTGCTGAAATCGGAGGCGCCTTTCTCTTTCGGGATCAAGGCAAGGAAGGCCGAGTTTATGCTGCCTCCAATCTTGACACAAGACTGCGATTTCTGGACCATTCTTAGGAGATATTTTTTGATTGTGGCCCAGCAAGCCTGGTAGAACCTTACTGTGAACCCATCAGGGCCAGGAGCTTTGTTTGGTTCCATGCAGTCCAAAGCTTTTTTGAGCTCATTCATGCTGATCGGAGCAGTCAGCATAGAATTATCAGAATCTTGAAGACAGTGGGGGATTAGATCAAACATATAGGCATGAGGATCGATAGGAGGGTCATCAGGGGTAGAGTAGAGGTATTTGAAGAAGGAGTGGGCTGCTCTCTTAATGCCTTCAAAATCTTTAACCACTGTGTTTTGATAATGGATTTCATTAACAGATTTGAAATGCTTGCGTGCTTCAGCTTGCTTATGAAAGAAACTTGTATTTTTGTCTCCAGCATGTAACCAGAGATTTCTGGACTTCTGTCTCCAGAACTCTTCTTCTTCCCTACTTGCTCTATGTAAATGTTTTTGCAGTTCAACTTCTTTTTGAATGAGGCTTTGAGTGACAACTGAATTCTCCATTACTAATTGGTGGGCAGTAAGGTTGTCAAGAGTCTCCTTTCTTTTGGAGGAGGGGTTTTTCAATTTTTTAGCCCACTCCTTGAGTCCACGTTTAAGACCCCTCAATTTTTATTCCCACACAAAGAAAGGAGAACCTTGGACATGCCGATTCCAGGCCACAGAGACGACATCCTGGAAACCATCCTGCTGAATCCACAGTGGGCTGAAACGAAAAGGAATAGGGCCAAGGTTTCCATCCAGGGAGAGCTCAAGCAGAATGGGTTTATGATTAGAAGTGGAGTTCGGAAAAATTTTAGAGGTGGCCATTAGACCTCTAGTCAAGAAAGAGGTTTGGACGAGGAATTTGTCCAAACGAGCAGCAATATGGCTGGGGCCTATCCTTTTGTTGGACCAGGTGAATTTCCCAGATGTGGGCTTGATATCCTCCAGATCCCAACCCAACATAAGGTCTTCAACCCATTCTTGAGCTGGATCTCTGACCGGGGAGCCCCCCTTCTTTTCTTCTACAGCTAGAGTAACATTCAGATCTCCTGCTATGATAATATTTTCTGGATTGTGCAAAAGAAGATAGGACTAGAGCGAGTCCCAACAAATTTTTTTCTCAGCTGGTAATACTGGAGCATATAGATTAAACATACTTACTTGGTGGCTATATTCTTTGTGAATTAGCTTCGTGAAAAGCCAGCAAGGGAAACATTCTTCATGAATCAGATCATAAATGGAGCTGTCCCAGAAGGAGGCAATCCCACCGGAGACGCCACGAGCACTGACAACTCTCCCATGGCCTTTATGCCAGAATGCTTTACTAGCTTGGAGAAGAAGAAGATCCTCTAGCTTCGTCTCCTGGATGAGAAGGATTTCAGGCGAATACAACTTCACAATGACTTTCAGGGCTTCTTATTTTAGCCTGCTACCTAACCCTCTGCAGTTCCAGGAGACATATTTCATTATTTACTGGCATGGGAGGTTGTGGCTCCTTTTGGAGCCTTGCCGTGCTTATGCCCAGATCTAGTGTTCATCATTCCTTTGAGATTTTTCTGGGACCCTTGGAGTAAATCCGGATAATTTTTTTCCTCTCTCTGTTTTTTCTTGGATTTCCGACCCCTGGCCGACTTGATAGGGGTGACTTGCGAGCTATCTGATTCGGAATCTATCTCTTATGTTTCTCCCCCAGATTAGGAGGCAAGAATGATGTGCTCCTCGTTACCTTCTTTTCCCCCATGATCTTCATCTACTGGAGGGATTATTGATTCATCCCTAGTTTCTTTCATTTTCTTCGCCAGGTCTTCTGGTTCTTCTTGGGTATCGATGGCTTCCCCCTTTTCACCTGAGGGGGAGTCGGATTTTGGAGCTTCTTTGGCCTTTGAGTTAGTCTGGGACTTCCCCAATGGCCCAAAAATTTTTCTTGGGATAGCCTTGCCCTTTTTGATCTCTTTCCAACCTTCGTCTTCCACCTTGTCCCCTGTTGGGGCTTTTGGGCAATTCCGTTGGAAGTGGCTGTGTTCCTGACAGGTTCTGCATTTGAAAGGAAGTTGCTCGTAGTCCAGTTTTTGATAATGGTGCCATTCGCCAACCGTGAGTTTTACCGCTTTAGGCAGACCAACTTCCAGGTTGACTTCAACACAGATTCGTGCGCAAGTGTATTGGTCCTTGTTGTCAGCTTTGTCAATGAATCGACCCAACCCATTTCCAATCTTCTGCAAGGAATGAAAACTCCAGCAATGGATCGGGAGATTGGGAAGCCAGACCCAGACTGGGACTTCCTTAGGGACATCGACTGAGGGATCGAATTTAGGGGTCCATTTATTGAGATACAGGCCCTGATTTCCCATGAAATACAGACCATTTCTAAAAACCAGATCCCGATCTTCTTTGGTGGTGAATTCGAAGATGAAATAGCCTCTTCCGACCGCGTAGCAGATCACATTGTTTTTCAGTTGAGGTCTCCAGTTGCGTTGAATCCAGTCGCCAGTTGATTTTGTAGAAGGCCACCGACCCATAAATTTCCCAACCAACCCTCTTTCGGCCAAGTTAAGGGCGATTTTTATCGGCTGTTCCTCAGGCAAGGCGATTTCAGGGATTTCCTCCATCTTTTTGATGAATTTCGGGACCTAAGGGATCGAGCTACTCTTTCTTTTCTGCGATAACAGACTGTGGAAAGCTTGCTCAGATGAAATCAGAGGGGTGGGAGAAGGCTCCCCACCCCCAGGCTTGCTCATGGCGGCGGCTATGGCTTCTGCTTCGAAGCGATGCAAACCTACTCAGGTGCTTCAGCGCGCGCAACCTTCTTGATGCAATTGTTACTCTTATGAAAATTTTATTTTATTTTCATTTGCAAACTTATAAAACCTTTTAGATTGATAAGGTCTGAATTTCATTTTTAAAACCATTTTTGGGTGCTTTTATTTTTTGCTGGAATAAGCATAAAATTCTTGGTTAGATTGCAAACCAAGCTTAAACATCCTCCAACTTTTAGATAGAATTCGAGATTAGAGTTTTCTTTTAGTTTTGAGTTTCATAATTTTAAGACTTTTAGTTTTATTTTAGAAGAATTTTGTTTTTTGTTTCCGATCTAAATGATATAGGGAATTTCATTTTGAGCAAAACATCTTTTTGAAATTGAGTTCTCCGAATTGTCTCCTTTCAAATTTTCTCATATAGGAAAGAAAGAATTGATATTTTGAAAATTATTGAAATCTCTCAACTCTTTCCCCTAATTAGATTTCATTGAAAATAAATGAGTTGTTTAACATATAGATACATTGTATCGTATTTTGAGTCAGGTCATTAAAAAATCTTCGAAGTTTCATTTCCGTACCCATTGTCCTAAGAAACTGCCAAATAAAAGTAATGCTTAATTAAAATCAATCTATAAATTTTATATTTTCTAGGTCTCTTTTCCACCAATATAACTCAGGCTAGTGTCTTGGAATAGGTTTTAGTTAACTCTCCAAGACATTAAAAAGAAACAAGTAGTCGATCTTGAGGTAGGAAAATCCAATTGTAGCATATATGCTCTGGGAAGATCCTCCTAAAGGAGTTAAGCACGAGATCATATCCGAACCAGTGAGGTAATCATACCTATCTCATTGGGAACGATAGAAGATGTGCACATATTAAAAACGGTAAACCTCGGATAGACCATTGTCGAGGAGCCTGGGGTCACTTGTCAGTAAACCTTGGATTATGTCAAGGAGCCTTCACTTACGAGCGATTTTTATGAGATGTAGGTATTATAAGATTCGATTGAATCCACACAAGTGTGTTTTCTGTGTATAACCTAGTAGGTTATTGGGATTTTTTGTTTCGAAAAAAGGCATTCGTGTTGAGCCTTCGAAGGTTGAGGCCATTATCAATTTACCTCCTCCTTCCACACTCTACCAACTCCAAAGTTTGCAGGGGAAAGCAAACTTTATACGTAGATTCATCTAGAACTATGCTGAGTTAACCAAAGGTTTTACTAGGCTTTTGAAACAAAATGTTACTTCCATTTGGGATGAGATCACTGATCTGTCTTTTGATGCTCTAAAACACGTGTTGACCCATGCACCTTTACTGCATCCACCAAATTACAACTATGATTAATTTTTATACTTAGCAGCCTCTGATTCCATTGTTGGAATGGTATTAGTTCAGGAAGATGAATTCCACAATGAGCATGTGATTTACTATCTCAGTCGGAATATCAATCCGACAGAGGTCAAATACTCGCATGTGGAGAAATTGGCCTTGGTAGCAGTTCAAGCTGTCCAATGATTTCGTCATTACATTTTTTTACGAAAAACAATGGTGATTTCTAACTGGAAATTGATGATGTATATTCTGACTAAAATTTTGCTCGGGGGAAAATACTCTAAAGGGATAGTTATCCTTCAGGAGTTTGATTTAGAATTTGAAAAATCCAAATCAAAGAAATCACTAGTGTTCGCCAAACTTATGTGTGACTTCCCGAATACTGAGACAAAAACTGTGGTAGAACATCCGATCACTAATGAATCTCTATTTCTTATCAGTACGTTAGATCCTTGGTATGGAGATATAATCATTTATCTCCAAACCCAAAATTTTCGGCCTAAAATTTCACGTTCACATCAACGAAAGATCCATTACCAGTGTCAGCAGTACAATATTGTTGGAGACATGATTTATCGTCGTAGTGCGGATTCTGTATTTCGACGATGCTTAACCCATGAAGAGGTTGAACGAGTTTTAAATGACTGTCATTCTGGAGTGTGTGGTGGTCATATGTTTGGGTATTCCACAACCCAAAAGATATTGCGCACTGGTTATTTTTGGCCTTTGTTATTCAAAGATTGCATTCTTGCGGTCCAAAAATGCCATAACTGTTAGATTTTTGATCGAAATATGCGTGCACCACTAGCTCCTCTTCACCCCATAATTGCTGTCGATCCTTTTGCAAAATGGGGCACTGATTTCATTACATGTAACCCTCACTTGGCCAGGGGGAATGGGTATATTATTCTCGCAGTAGATTATTTTACCAAATGGGCCGAGGCGATGCCTACATTTGTGGCTGATGGCAAAACTGCAGCTAATTTTGTATTCAATCACGTGATTGCTCGATTCGGTGTACCCCAAGCTATCATTATTGATCATGGGAGCCATTTTTGAAACATTATGATGACTGAACTTTCCGACCAACTTGGCCTGCACCATGATAACTCCACTCCATATTACCTACAGGCTAATGGTCAGGTTGAAGCCATCAACAAAGTTTTAACCACTATGATTAAAAGGATAATCAGAATTCATATATCGAATTGGCATACTATGCTTTTCTCAGCACTTTGGGCATACCGAACCTTAGCAAAAACTGCAACAATGTTCACTCCTTTTCAATTGGTTTATGGTTTAGAAGCTGTGTTACCGATTGAATGCGAAATACCATCACTCCAATTAGACATAGAGTTACTACCAGCTACCTTTGAGGAGGAAAAATGATTTTTGTACCTAGCACAATTAGATGAGACTCGGCGCATCGCTGCATTAGCAGCCGAAGCTCATGAAAAACACGTTAAAGCTCACTACGATTGAAGTGTTTCACCTCGTGTTTTTTCAGAGGCTGACCTAGTATTGGTATATGACCAAGCTAATGATAAACTAGGAGCTGGGAAATTCGAATCTATGTGGCATGGTCCTTATATTGTCAAGCGAGTGCTTGCAAAAGGGGCTTACGAATTGATTTATTATGATGGGGTCTCTTTAGATAAATCCAGAAATGGACTTTATCTGAAGAGATATTATGCTTGAATTTTTGTGGGAAGATCTCACTTGTACATTAGTTATTTATCTAAGTTAGCTGCTTTAGATTAGATAAGGGTGTCTAGTTTAAGTTTGCGTTGACTACTATCCCTGCTTATCTTGATTACTCTTGATATTGCAGATGTCAACGTCCCTTCAAGCGTACATTGGTTTTGATGATGGTTCTTGTCGTAATACACATAATATTTCTTCTACATCTTGGGTTATCTATTCACCCACCGATGAGTTAGTTTCTATGCATGGGGTAAGCCTTAGTCAAACAATGAATAATGTGTTGAAAATGCAGCAAGATGATGGAGCTTAGTGAAATGAAGTCGCCTTCACTAAGTGGGCCCGCAGGCTATTTTTGGCGCAAAGTCTATTTTTAGACTATGTCTATTTTTAGACATATGGAGCATGGTCTGGGAGTTGCAGTATGCTATTCTTGGGGTATTGGTCATGTTGGTAAAAATAGATGGACCTCTATTTTTAGACATATAGGTCGAAGTCTATTTTTAGACTGCCTATCCTAAAAATAGGGAAGTCAAATATTATTTCCCTTAATAATATTTGGACTCTAAACTTCAGTTTACTCTCTTGGAGCACTTCAGTTCGAGCTACAGAAGTGGCTCATGCATCTGACAGAGGAATTACGCTATTCCTAGGGGTTTGGTGACCTCATGCATGGTTGACTTCAGTTAGGACTTCAGTGGCAGAAGTTTGGTGGAGTTGATGAGACAGTTGGTGGAGTTGTGTTCGGTTTAACTTAGTTGAACTAGTTGTGATTAGTTTAACTAGCTAATCAACTAGTAATGAGTAGAGTGAATTAAATATTATTTAATTCAATAATTATTAACTCATTATTCAACTCAAGAACACATCAGTTCACTACAGTGCATGGATAGTTTAGTGGAGACCAGTGAAAGAGGTAGATGAAAGGGTTAAGATAGCTATCAGTTGTGACATCAGTTGTGCATGAGATTTGCACCACACTTGGAGGAATTTCCCATGATGATTGCGCTGTCAAGCCAAGGATATTCGAACCTTGGATCTCTCATTAGACCAGCCTTGATTTCGCAATAGAGGCAGGCAATTAGTGGATGAGTTTTGAACTTGTGACTTGTTCAAAACCAAGCTAGTTTGTGTGTAACTTTATGAGATAGTACTGAGTACTTGTGAGGAGTATTGTACTATGTACTGTTACATGTTCTCTCCATTATAATATACACAATAGCTGAGGGGTTTTCAGCTATAAGCTTTCCCCATACATACTGTGTAATGTGTGTGATGTTTTGATGATATTTTGATCGCATACCGCTTGTTTTATTTTCGCATGTGTGATGATCTGAGTGGAAGAGATTATGTGTTGCATATGAATTCGAATTGATATGTGATCAGGATAGTATCGGTGGATAAATCTTCATTACTCAGCAAATTTCTACATGGTATCAGAGCTATCGGAGCAGAGATTGATCATCACAGTGATTACAAACTTATTTCGGTAGACAGAGTCTGCATGCGGGCCAGGTAGCTTCTGGATCCATCCTTTCCTTTGAAAGGGGATACATCCAGTAAATGCCCCTGCATTGATCTCTGTGCTAGAAATACTTTTTTCTCACAGATCAAGAGCGGTTGAGCTTTGAGCTTGGAATTCGAATTTTGCAGCAGTTTGTTTTCTTGGTGCCGGAGTTGAAAATGTCTTTCAACGGTTTGCGACTCGAATATGCTCTTGAAGGCAGTTCGAATTATGTTGCATGGAAAGATCGCATGGAGGCAGTATTAGAAGATAATGGACTGAAGGAGTTCGTAGATACGGATGTCCAAAAGCCCACTGATCCTGCTGAAGTCGAAGCTTGGCAAAAGAAGATGGTGAAATGTCGAAGGATTCTGTTGGAGGGCGTAAAGGATCACATTGTATCCAGCCTGCATGGAAAAGATTCTCCATATTTGATGTGGAAAGCATTGACAGATCTATTCCAGAGTAAGAGCGACCAAAGGAAGCTGGCGCTCAAAGATAAGCTCGGAAACATCAAGATGGAGAAAGGCGACAGTATCGCCAAATACCTCACGAAGTTCACTCAATGCAGAGATGAGCTGGGAAGTGTGGGGGTGACTGTCGAAGAAGAGGATATGGTGGACCTGGCTCTCCTTGGTCTTCCGAAGGCTTGGCATTCATATCAAGATAGTGTCAATGGTTGGGAGAAGTTTCCGGGATGGGAGCGCCTTTGGGCGGATCTCATGTAGGAGGGGATAAGGAGGACTACCAGGGATGGATCTTCATCCAAGGTATCTGATGAAGAAAATTGCACTTTGGCTGCCAAAGAAAAGAAGGGGAAGAGCAAGAAGGCTTCTCAGTCTGGTGCGAAAGGCAAGAAGCAAGACATGTCCAAGGTGAAGTGTTTTCACTGTCACCAACACGGACATTATGCCACAAATTGTCCGCAGAAGAAGAAGAATAAGAAGGCTGTCGGATCTGCAGCGGGAGAGGCATTGGCTTCTCAATTCGAACTGGATTTTTCACTGATTTCATGCTTGGTTTCAAGTGTGGTGGGATCAGTTTGGTTCTTGGACAGTGGTGCGTCATTTCACATGACCGGAGATCGAAATCTATTTTCAGATCTGGAGGAAAAAGAGCTTGGAGTGCACATCGAGATGGGCGATGATGGTAGATACAGTGTGACTGGTATCGGTACCATTTCCTTTGAGAGGGAGTCTGGTAAACCTTTCATACTGAAGGAAGTTTTGCATGTTCTAGGATTGATGAAGAACCTAATCTCTGTGGCGATGTTGGAAGACAAGGGGTATGATGTGGTCTTCAGCGAAGGAAAATCCTTCCTGCGCAGTAAGACTACTGGTGAGACCCGGAAGATAGGGGTTCGAGTCAAGAACCTTTATCAGTTGCAAGTAGATGGCTGCGCAGCAATGGCATGCAAGGCGGGAGAAGTGGTGAGCCGAGATGATGAGGGCGAACTGTGGCACAGGAGATTGGGCCACCTTCACCATGGAGCTTTGAAGATCCTGTAGCAGATTTCTACTGGGCTTCCTAAGGGCACTCTTGCGCGGTCAGATCAGTGCAAGGGGTGTACTTTAGGGAAGTATGTGAAAGCCACCTTTCACGAGAAGGATAGTCGCGCCACGACGATCCTTGAGAGAGTTCACACAGACGTGTGTGGTCCTTTCTCTGTAGCTTCGACAGCAAAGCACAAGTACTATGTGATATTTTTTGATGATTTCTCTCGGAAGTGCTGGATCTTCTTCATGCAGAAGAAGAGCGAGACATTTTCTAAGTTCTGTGAATTCAAGGCGCTGGTAGAGAAGGAATCGAGGAAGCATGTGAAGGCTCTTAGGAGTGACAATGGTGGTGAATTCATCTCGGCTGAATTCAAAGACTTTTGCAGCGCAGAAGGGATTCGGAGAGAGCTCATCGCACCCCATAACCCACAGCAGAACGGGGTGGCTAAGCGGAAGAACAGAACGATCGTGGGTGTTGCACGGGCGATGTTGCATGATCAGGGCCTACCCCTTCACTTGTGGGCTGAGGCATGCAATACAGCAGTGTATGTGCAGAACCGTTGTCCTCACAAGGTTCTTGGCATAAGTACACCAGAGGAGGCTTATTCTGGCAAGAGGCCTGATATTTCCCATTTGCGGATTTTTGGTTCTCCTGTCTACATGCATGTGACGAAGGATGTGAGAAGGAAGCTGGATCCAACTGCTGAGGTTGGAATATTTGTGGGGTACACTGATACACCTCACAACTATCGGGTGTATTTGTCAAACAGTCGCAAGACTGTTGTGCGACGGGATATAAAATTTCAGGAGGAGAAAGCCATGCAGTGTTCGCTTGAGAGGGAGCTACACTTGCATGCAGATGAGGAGCTGTTAGTTCCTAAGGAGGAGCTTCCGGATGTGGATCGGCCACAAGAGGAAGTTCAGGAGGTGGAAGAAACCACCCATGCAGCGCCAACCATCAGAGGGCGCATGCGCACTACAGAAGCTGAGCGACTGGCTCGGGATGCAGAGAAGGTTGTAGGACCACCTACAGCACAGCGCAGACAGAGACAGTCACCGGATCGGTACACTGAATACATGGCTCTTGTGAGTCAATGTGTTGTGACGGAGCCATCCTCTTTTGAGGAAGCTGTGGAGGAACCCGCATGGGTTGATGCCATGATCGAAGAATATGATTTGATCGTCAGGAACAGTGCATGGGAAATTGTCCCAAGACCGGAGGGGAAATCAGTGGTGGGTTCGCGATGGATCTACAAAGTGAAGCAGGCGGCTGACGGGAGTGTGGAGAAGTACAAGGCGAGATTTGTCTCTCGTGGCTTCTCACAGATCGAGGGGATCGATTATAAGGAGACCTTTGCACCTGTCGCAAGGTACTCTTCCATACGGACGATCCTTGCTCTCTCAGCGCAGATGGGATGGCACATCCATCAGATGGATGTGAAGACTGCGTTCCTCAACGGAGTCATTGAGGAGGAGGTGTACATAGAGCAGCTTGAAGGTTTTGAGATCTTCAGCAGTGAGTCGCATGTGTGCCGACTCAAGAGAGCACTGTACGGGTTGAAGCAAGCACCTCGTGCTTGGTACACTCGGATAGACAGCTACTTCACCGGGCTTGGATTCTCCAAGAGTGAGGCGGATCCTAACCTGTACCAGATTGTGGTGGAGGGGAAGCTGTTGATCATCGTACTGTATGTAGATGATCGGATTTTGACTGGCGATGAGCAGTTGATACTTTCATGCAAGGAGGATCTTGCACGAGAGTTTGAGATGAAGGACTTGGGCATCCTTCATTATTTCCTGGGATTGGAGATTTGGCAGCGTAGCAGAGGACTGTTTGTTTCTCAGGGCAAGTATGCCCAGGAGATTCTGGAGAGGTTCAACATGCAAGGCTGCAAGCCTGTTGACACTCCTCTTCCTGGTGGTTGGAGGAAGGAGGATGCTACTTTAGCGGAGGTAGTGGATGCCACTGTCTATCGACAATTGGTGGGGTCGCTTATGTATCTGGTCAATACACGACCCGATATATGCTATGCTGTTAACCAGCTTTCGCAAGCTATGGTTAAGCCTACCAAGCTCTACTGGAAGGCAGGCAAGCATGTATTACGTTATCTTAGTGGCACATCGGGATATGGTCTATGGTACACACAGGAGGATGGAGCAAAGCTTTCCGGCTTCACTGATGCAGATTGGGCAGGGAGCCCAACGGACCGGAAGAGCACATCTGGAGGTATCTTCAGCATTGGGTCAATAGTAGTTTCCTGGTATAGCAGGAAGCAGAGATCTGTGGCACTCAATTCAGCAGAGGCCGAGTACATAGCAGCAAGCTTGGCTGCATGCGAGGCTATTTGGATGAGGAAGATCCTCGTTGGATTGTTCGAGTCGCATTTGGAGCCTACAGTGATTTATTGTGATAACCAGAGTTGCATTAAACTCTCGGCTAATCCAGTATTTCATGATAGATCCAAACACATCGACATTAGATACCGTCATATCAGAGACTGTGTTCAGCGGAGAATCATGATGCTTTCATATGTTCCCACGGAGGATTAGGATGCTGACATCTTGACGAAGGCGCTCACCAGGAGCAAGTTCGAATTCCACAGAGGCAGGATAGGGGTTGCAGATAATCCATATCTTGTTGAGAGGGAGTGTTGAAAATGCAATAAGATGATGGAGCTTAGTGAAATGAAGTCGCCTTCACTAAGTGGGCCCGCAGGCTATTTTTGGCGCAAAGTCTATTTTTAGACTATGTCTATTTTTAGACATATGGAGCATGGTCTAGGAGTTGTAGTATGCTATTCTTGGATGATTGGTCGAGTTGGTAAAAATAGATGGACCTCTATTTTTAGACATCAGGTGGTTTCTATTTTTAGACTGCCGGGCTAAAAATAGAACAGTCAAATATTATTTACCCTTAATAATATTTGGACTCTAAACTTCAGTTTACTCTCTTGGCGCACTTCAGTTCGAGCCTTGGAAGTGGCTCATGCATCTGACAGAGGAATTACGCTATTCCTAGGGTTTGGTGAGCTCATGCATGGTTGACTTCAGTTAGGACTTCAGTGGCAGAAGTTTGGTGGAGTTGATGGGACAGTTGGTGGAGTTGTGTTCGGTTTAACTTAGTTGAACTAGTTGTGATTCGTTTAACTAGCTAATCAACTAGTAATGAGTAGAGTGAATTAAATATTATTTAATTCACTAATTACTAACTCATTATTCAACTCAAGAACACATAAGTTCACTACAGTGCATGGACAGTTCAGTGGAGACCAGTGAAAGAGGTAGATGAAAGGGTTGAGATAGCTATCGATTGTGACATCAGTTGTGCATGAGATTTGCACCACACTTGGAGTAATTTCCCATGATGATTGCGCTGTCAAGCCAAGGAGATTCGAACCTTGGATCTCTCATTAGACCAGCCTTGATTGCGCAATAGAGGCAGGCAATTAGTGGATGAGTTTTGAACCTGTGACTTGTTCAAAACCAAGCTAGTTTTGTGTATAAATGTATGAGATAGTACTGAGTACTTGTGAGGAGTATTGTACTATGTACTGTTACATGTTCTCTCCATTATAATATACACAATAGCTGAGGGGTTTTCAGCTATAAGCTTTCCCCATACATACTATGTAATGTGTGTGATGTTTTGATGATCTTTTGATCGCATACCGCTTGTTTTATTTCCGCATGTGTGATGATCTGAGTGGAAGAGATTATGTGTTGCATATGAATTCGAATTGATATGTGATCAGGATAATCTCGGTGGATAAATCTTCATTATTCAGCAAATTTCTACATAATTCTATAGAATATAGCGCAGTGATTGCGTTATTATCTGATTCCATTTCATTTGGCATTCGACGTTTGATTGTAAGGTTAGATTGAGAACTCATTTTATTGCATTTAAACATAGTATACGCAATTAAAAATCCAGTGTTACTGAGATTATTCTTGAAGGTTCGTCTCTTGGAAAGGTAGTTTGATTACATTGAATATCAACACATTCTAAGAATTTTAAATACATTGGCTGATGCATAGGCAAATAATGTTATAAATAGACATTTGTGACATTAAAAAAGTAAAGTAAAACAACATTCGATAAGTGTTGAACAAGATAACTGTCGAAAGTAGTCATATCATAGATAGAGTTTGTGTTTCAAAAAATATTACATCGTTTAGGACCATAGGTTTAAAACAGCTTTTGATCCGAAAGGTACTGATACAAAAAAAAAAAAAAACAATAGTCCACTATGATCATCCACTATCTGTGATCATGATCATGATAATATACTATCGCTCGTGCCACTCTACGTAGATATCTCTGAAACTGGCCAGGAATGCCAGCGACATGCCTCTGGAGACGAAGAGGAATATCATCCATCGTAGTCTCCGGAATGTCTCTGGTCAACCTCTCTAGGTTTTTCTCTAAATCAGTGAGAATATCTGCTGCTTGGTTCTCTAGCAGTGCAATAGGATCTGTTCGCTTCCTCTCGAAGCGACGGATATTAGCTAGTCTTCATGGACCAACATCTGCATTTGAATTTTTGTCATCAGTATTGGATGATTAAAAAACAAAACAAAAATTAGAGTTAGAAATACATCAAAATGATTCATTTACCTGACTCATCCCATTGTACTCCTGGAAGAAGGGGCATATCAGGGTCACCACGAAAATCTATCCCTGCATACGGAAAATATTCAATGGCGAAGATTTGGTTTTGTAACCAATGAAAATATGCAGGTGTAAATCAAACTATCTCAACACCCTCACTATGACGGGCCATCACTGCCACCCAACGGACCATCCAAGGCTCTCTGATTCCACCAACATTAACTAAGATAAGCTGAGGGGCAAGAGATGGAATCCTCTCTAGAGAAAAAGAAACTACGATAGCTCCATATCCAAAGTTTTTCAACTTTGCATTCTTAGCTCTGGTAAATTTGCCTTTTACATTAGCCAATACTCCTTCACACCAGTTGAAGATGGTGCCTCTGTAGCATTCAACCTCTGTATGCATCTGGGATTTAGTAGCCACATGTGGAGCTGCGATCCCACACAATTTAGTCACTGTGAACGCAACCACTTTGAGTTCAAGATTGATAATGGTTTTTATATCAATGCGGTTGTCTTTTGGATCAACTTCTTCATTATAAAATTCTTGTTGATAGCTAGTGATAGACTGGCCACCTGGTCTAGCTCCGAACAAGGAAATAGGTTCTCCTCTTTTGGATAAACCTATAAGGAAGTAAATTTCCTCCAGCTCAAGTTCGAGCCGGTGATCGTCGATAATGAAACACTGCTCTTGAACGTCCCACTTGTTCACTAACCATGTCAATAGCTCTACTTGAGCCCTCATGCCCTGCATTGCCCAATATTTGTATAATACGCAGTTTCTCAACACACGCAATGTGGGTAGACTTCTGCTAGTTGCCTCATATATTTCTTCATGTTCACGTTCTCTCCATTCGAGCATTGTGGATACTCTGCAATGGACACATTGCAAGATTAGATGTAATTAAAATGGAAAAATTTGGCTTAATTTGAGATAATTCATATTTTTATTTTGTTCATGGTGCCTCCGCACCTTTCACACTAAAACAATGTGAGCTACTGCACGAGCTATGCATGAACAGTGCGGGAGCCTGATAATTTTCCTTTGGAAAATTATCGAGATCCGCAGGTACTATGTGTATTACCCGCAGAACCTCGAGGGTGAAATTTTGAACCTAGCCTAAAAAGAGAATGTAAATAGATGAAAATGAAGAGAAATGTGTTATGGATTACCTAGATTCAACGATTTTTTATTTGAACGGTCAGTTTTTTGATATCTCCTTCGGAACGTTTTCTACCAAAAGCTCTCAACTTTCACTCTGAATGAAAATGGTAAAAATGAATAGGTTGAACTACTTTTTATAATTTTTTTGAATAAATAAAATAATATTTTATTTATTTCCACTTTGAAAGGTTGCTTTTCAAATTATTTTTACTTATTTAAAACAGGTATGTTTACTTTTTGGGTTTTTGTGCAGAATACATGATGTTCGGGTGAAATAATCATTTTGACTATGAGTACATTTTTATCACTTTTTTGAACTTGTTAAAACTTATGAAAAAATGAAAAATATGAGTACATTTTTATTCGTTTTTAGAACTCGTTAAAACTTATGAAAAAGAAAAAATTATGAGCATACTTTTATCACTTTTTTGGACTCCTAAAAATTTACGAAAAAATGAAGCTTTGGAGTTATCTTTTAAGCCCTTTTCAGACTCTCTAAACATGAAAAGATCGCCGAGTACTTGACTATTAGAACTCGTTAAATGAAATGAACAGTCATCCCTTCAGTATAAGTTTACCCCTTTTCCAGATTGAAATGGACTATTTACGAAAAAAGGTATACGTTGACTAATCATGGTCAATAGATTTCTCTCCTGCATTATTTTATCCTTTTTCGGGCTTGAGAGACTAAATTTATGAAAAAAGTACACCCACGAAGTCTTCTTAAGTTTTTCTTCTGACTCCCTGAAATTGAAAAACACTGAGTTTCACCTATACTGGACTCGTTAAAACTTAACAGTAAAGGACCTGTCAATTATAAACAGGAACGAACCACTCCTTCTTAGGGTTAGGATTTTAATGCTTGCTAAGTTGGACTCATCCGAAGGATGAGCTTACATTACAAGAAAATGTTATCCTCCTCAAGCTTGTAAAATATAAAGAGGTACTTTCCAGAAACGGTGAGGGAAAAGAGAGAAAATGAATCCACTTGTCACACTTCATTTTAAAAAGTTGTATACCACTCTTGAACATGGCACTTTTGTCACATTCATGTCTGGGTTGTTGAAATTTGGTACCAGAGGACAAGTGGTTCCCTAAGGCTTTGATCTTTGGCCTAGGGAAAAGTGTCCAAAAGAATTTAATTTTTCTCCTAAAGTGACTTTATAATTTTTATAAAGTCAAATCTAATTTAAAAGTGACTTTATGTGATAAAGTTACTAAAGTCTAATTTTAAAGTGACTTTGATAAAGTCAATGTAAAATTAGAAAGGAAAAGTGACTTTGGAAATAAATGACTAAGTGGGTCTTTATCAAAGTGGGGTGAATTAAAAAATAGAAAGTGAGATTTAAATGAGCATTTAATCTCAGCCCTAGATCTCAATCTATTTCAGCCATTGGATTTAGGGATTCCCCAAAAGTCACTTAGGGTTAGGTTAAAGGAGGAAAAGGAGGAAAAGGTCATTTATTCTTTCATGAGCAGATTGAGAGAGCAGGAGAAGGAGAGCAAGGGAGATTTCTGAGCAGAGAGGAGAAAGAGAGCAACTGATAGAAACTTCAGCAAAGTCCGTATAGCAGCAAGGAGGCACGGATTCCAAGGCAGAAATCCGTACAGCAAGTGTTGGGCACATTTTTCGAGGGAGAGAGGCACAGTTTTCAAGGAGAACCGTACAGCAGCTTCAACATTTAATTCTAGGCAGATTCTGGGCACAGAAATCGAGGAGAGAGACTGCTGCTTGGTGGTATAGATTTCTGGAAATCCGTACAGCAGTCGTACAGTCAGTTTCGGCACAGATTTCGAGGCAAAGGAGCGCAGATTTTGAGGAGAAAAGTTCTTTGGAGTTTTCGTCTCGGTGTCTGTGATACGACCGTACAGTTGGGCACAAAATTCGAGAAGCTCATTTCAGCATTTAATGCTGTCATAAAAGCTGTAAAATTTTTGTTTTGGGTTTTTACTGTTTTGCACGTTTTCCAAGGCAGAGTGAATGCACAGAAATCGAGATAAGTACTATTGTTTAGTTGCTGGAATTTTTGTTGTAATTTCTGCCTCTCTGTAAAAGCATTTTCAGAAATAAGAAGGAGCTCTCAAACTGGTTTTCCCCAAGAGTTGTAGGGGGTTTTTCCAGGGTCACCTTGACCAAAAATCTCAGTGTTCAAATGTGTTGAATGACTGTTTCAGCTTGCTGTGTTTTGTTTATTTCTGCAATTTCAGCATTCTGTAAAAGTTTTCCAGAATTTGTGTTTCAGCAAAGTAATTTGTGTTTCAGCAAATAAAAATTATTTTTCTGAGTGTTGAATGTAAGGATATGGGAAAGGGCATTTAACCAAAAAGGAGAAATAAGTGATACTGAAACCGGGGTGGGAAAACATGAAATTTCTACATGGTATCAGAGCTTGAGTGCTGAAAGAGCAGTTTGGGACAGCAAGGAGGAAAATTACAGCGTGTTGATTTTTCACTCAGAAAATTCCAGCAAGCCGATTTTTCACAAACATAATTTTTACCTTTACTACAACAATGCTATTTTTCAGTTTTAGGACAACAGGATGTCTTTGGGACTGAGGGTGGAGGATAGGTTGGATGGGCATTCCAATTACAGCATTTGGAAGTAGAGAATGCAGAGTATCTTTGAGGAGGCAGAAGTCTGGGACATTATGGTGCATACCACACAGAACCCTGTAAATGTGCCTACTGATCCTGATGAGTTGGCAGCATATAATAAAAAGAACAACAAGGGTAAGAGACTGATTCTAGACGAATCAAAGACCATTGCATTCCTCATGTGAGAGGAAGAGAAATGCTCTGAGAGAAATGCTCATGAGATGTGGACAACATTGTTCAATCTCTACCAGAGTACCAATGAGAATCGGAAAATGGTCCCGAAGGAAAAGCTGAAGACCATTAAGATTACAAAGATTACTAATGTCAGAGATGAGTTGGCAACAGTTGGAGAGGTCATTCCACCCACTGAGTTGGTGCGGATTGCGGTGAATGGCCTCCCCAGTTCATGGATGAACTTTCCTGATGGGGTTTGTGTACGTGAGACCCTTCCCACATGGAAGAGGTTTTGGGATGATTGCATTGGATAGAGATCGGAAAGGTCAGCTTGGGGCGGCCAAGCTAGTTGAGCAGGGATGAGGATGTAACTGTTGGCGGGATGCAAGAAAGGCAAAGGGAAGAAGCGAGGCTTCCACGAAGCAATGGTGGGGAAAATGCAAAGTTAAGGTAAACGGGGGATAACACAGGAAGGGCCCATTCCAAAGTGAAGTGTTGGAATTGTCAGAAGATGGGACACTATGCAGTTGTGTGTCCGGAGAAGAAGAAGAAGAAGGGGAACAACCAGAGCATAGAAGCTTCAGCAAAGGTTGAGGACTTTGCAAATCATTTTGACCGAGAGTTTGGGTTCACTGTGTGTGAGTCCTCTAGTGCGGGATTATATGCCATAGAAGTTCAAAGGGAGCATGCATTTCCCTCGATTAGCGGAGCATCTTCGGGTATCTGGTATGTGGACGGTGGGGCTTCACGTCACATGACGGAGTCGCGTGAGTACTTCTCGAAGGCTTTCGAGAGGTGGCAGCGATATAGAGGTAGTACTCGGTGATGTGAGTTGTTAGAAACGTCGGTGTGGGAACATTGACATTTCGGAGGGGTCTAAACCTCCCTTGAAAGTGTGAATGTTCGGAAGATTTTCACTAGCGTCCGCGGAACCTCATGCTCTGTCTCATTGTCTCAACTTTGGAGGACGGAATTTGTATGAGGTGCGGTGAGGAGGACAGGTGTTGATGTATCCCGGGGGCACTCCAGCTGATTCAGCTAGAGTGATAGGTGTACGCCATGCAAAGGTGTACAAGTTTGCATTTCAGTCCCTTTTGGCATTGAGCAGCAGTACCGACAACAGAGCTAGCAGTTCTGAGCAGTGTGAGATTTGGCACCGCGGGATGGGGCACATGTATCATGGAGCCTTGAGGACTTTGCGGGAGATCACTACAGGTGTGCCAGATTTCAGTACTGATCACTTTGATACTTGCAGAGGATGTGCGATGGGCAAGTTTTCCAAATCCCCTTTTCCCAGCAGTGACAACAGAGCGACTGGGATACTTGATTTGATTCATTCCGATGTGAGCGGTCGGATGTCTCATGTTTCCTTGAGTGGATATGAGTACTATGTTTTATTCATTGATGATCACTCCGGGAGGACCTGGATTTATTTCTTGAAGACCAAGAGTGAGGTCTTCAAGCGGTTTCAGGAGTTCAGAGCTCTTGTGGAGACACAGACAAGTCGGAAGATCAAGTCCCTGAGGTCGGACAATGGGGGAGAGTACACCCTTGGAGAGTTTGTTGACTATTGTGCGGAGGCAGGCATTAGGAGGGAGTTCATTGTTCCTTACAACCCCCAGCAGAACGGGGTTGCGGAGAGAAAGAACAGATCCATCGGAGGGGCTGCCAAAGCCATGTTACATGATCAGGGGTTGCCATTGTTTTTGTGGGCAGAGGCCTGCAACACAGCTGTTTACTTGCAGAACAGGAGTTCGCATCGTGCCTTGGGGCACATGACTCCGGAGGAGGCTTTTTCTGGGAAGAAGCCTGATATTGGTCATCTTCGTATCTTTGGGTGCATCACATACTCTTACATACCCAAGGAGAAGAGGACCAAACTAGAGCCCACCGCAGAGAAGGGTATCTTTGTGGGCTACAGTGAGACCTCCAAGGCCTTTCGGATTTACATTCCTGCACAGAGGAAAGTTGTTGTCGGGCGGGATGTGAAGTTCGAGGAGGACAGGGCCTTCAGGAGGTCACGGGAGTTAGAGTATCTGGATCAGCCAGACCCTCAGCAGCAGTTGAGTCAGTCACAGGGATCCAGTGGGCAGGGATCAGGAGGATCCGGAGGTACATCTATGACGATGTCGGGTCATCGGTGGGCGGTGGCTCGCGAGCCCGGAGGGTGGTGCTATGGGCGGCACGTGACGATCCACAGACGATTCCTTTGGGGAGTCCACTGATGGACAATTCACACGGTACCTCAGCTTCTACAGGTTCAGGTGCAGGTAGGAGGACAGCAGACAGACAGTCAGGAGTTCAGGCTCCTGATGATGATGAGGAGGAGGAGTTTCATTCTCCAGTGGGAGAAGTGTGCTCGGGGAAGAGGAAGCCCAAGTGGCTTCAGGACACCTTGAGAGAGGCCACATCTGTTGCTGGGCCTAAGAGGCCGGTCAGAGAGAGCAGACCACCTGAGAGGTTTTGTAGCTATATGGCAATGGCTACCGGCATCCTTGACTCTGAGCCTTCTAGCTATGAGGAGGCAGCTAGCCAGCAGGTCTGGAGAGAGGCCATGCAGGAGGAGTATTCTTCTATCATGAAGAATGATGTTTGGGAGGTGGTGCAGAGGCCTGAGGGCAAATCCGTGGTTACTTCCAGATGGCTTTACAAGGTAAAGCATGCTGCAGATGGCAGCATTGAGAAATTCAAAGCGAGGTTTGTGGCTAGAGGGTTCTCCCAGGTAGAGGGAGTTGATTATGAGGAGACCTTCGCTCCGTGGCTCGATATACTTCGATCCGCTCCATTATATCGATAGCAGCAGAGATGGGTTGGAAGATCCACCAGATGGATGTGAAGACCGCATTTCTCAATGGCTTCATACAGGAGGAGGTGTACATTGAGCAGCCACAGGGCTTTGAGGTGCATGGGAAGGAGTCCATGTGTGCAGACTGAAGAAGGCCCTTTATGGCCTGAAGCAAGCTCCAAGAGCTTGGTACTCCAGGATAGATACATACTTGCAGGGGATGGGTTTCACAAAGAGTGAGGCAGATCCGAACCTTTACTATATTGTGATAGGTGAGGAGCCTCTCATTCTGGTGCTGTATGTGGATGACTTAGTCATTACGGGTGCAGAGAGACTCATAGAGCACTGCAAGAGAGATCTTGCGGCGGAGTTTGAGATGAAGGACATCGGCTTGATGCATTACTTTTTGGGTTTTGAGGTGTGGCAGGAGGAGGGGCATTTCTTCCTGGGACAGGGGAAGTATATTGTGGACATCCTTGGCAGATTCCACATGGAGGATTGTAGACCCATGTCGACACCGATGATCACCAACTGGAAGAAGCTTCATGCTTCGGATTCCGAGTTGGTGGATCCCACATTGTACAGACAGCTGATTGGTTCCTTGATATATTTGGTCAACACTAGACCAGATATTTGTTTTGCAGTCAACACGATGAGTCAGTTTATGTGTGAGCCTAGGAAGGTTCACTGGGTGGCTGCAAAACACATTTTGCGGTACTTGCAGGGGACAGTGGATTATGGTCTGGACTACAGGCGGGGGGATGGAGTGAGATTGGCAGGTTACACTGATTCTGATTGGGCAGGTTGTGCTTCTGATAGGAAGAGCACTTCAGGGTGCTGTTTTGGGTTGGGTTCGGCAGTTGTGTCATGGTTCAGCCGAAAGCAGCAGTCAGTAGCATTGAATTCAGCGGAAGCAGAGTATATGGCAGCCGGTCTAGCTAGTTGTGAGGCCATCTGGCTTCGCAAGATGTTGTTTGGCTTATTTGGTCAGCCGTTGAGACCTTCAGTGATTTACTGTGATAATCAGAGTTGCATTAAACTCACGGAGAATCCGGTATTTCATGACAGGTCAAAGCATATCGGGATCAAATATCACTTCATCAGAGACTATGTTCAGAAAGGAGCTGTGAAGCTTGAGTATATTCCCACTGATGAGCAGGTTGCAGATATTCTTACCAAAGCCTTACCACGGGGCAAGCATGTCTACTTCAGAGACAAGATGGGTGTGGTGAGGAGCACCTTCCTCGGTAAGAGGGAGTGTTGAAATTTGGTACCGGAGGACAGGTGGTTCCCTAAGGCTTTGATCTTTGGCCTAGGGAAAAGTGTCCAAAAGAATTTAATTTTTCTCCTAAAGTGACTTTATAATTTTTATAAAGTCAAATCTAATTTAAAAGTGACTTTATGTGATAAAGTTACTAAAGTCTAATTTTAAAGTGACTTTAATAAAGTCAATGTAAAATTAGAAAGGAAAAATGACTTTGGAAATAAATGACTAAGTGGGTCTTTATTAAAGTGGGGTGAATTAAAAAATAGAAAGTGAGATTTAAATGAGCATTTAATCTCAGCCCTAGATCTCAATCTATTTTAGCCATTGGATTTAGGGATTCCCCAAAAGTCACTTAGGGTTAGGTTAAAGGAGGAAAAGGAGGAAAAGGTCATTTATTTCTTTTATGAGCAGATTGAGAGAAGAAGAGAAGGAGAGCAAGGGAGATTTCTGAGCAGAGAGGAGAAAGAGGGCAGCTGATAGAGACTTCAGCAAAATCCGTACAGCAGCAAGGAGGCACGGTTTCCAAGGCAGAAATCCGTACAGCAAGTGTTGGGCACATTTTTCGAGGGAGAGAGGCACAGTTTTCAAGGAAAACCGTACAGTAGCTTCATCATTTAATTCTGGGAAGATTATGGGCACGAATATCGAGGAGAGAGACTGCTGCTTGGTGGTACATATTTCTGGAAATCCGTACAGCAGCCGTACAGTCAGTTTCGGCACAGATTTCGAGGCAAAGGAGCACAGATTTTGAGGAGAAGAAGTTGCTGGGTTTTTTTCGTACAGTCCGTACAGCAGTACGGTCGTACAGCTGGGCACAAAAATCGAGAAGATCATTTCAGCATTTAATGCTGTCATAAAAGCTGTAAAATTTCTGTTTTGGGTTTTTACTCTTTTGCACGTTTTCCAAGGCAGAGTGAATGCACGGAAATCGAGATAAGTACTGTTGTTTAGTTGCTGGAATTTTTGCTGTAATTTCTGCCTCTCTGTAAAAGCATTTTCAGAAATAAGAAGGAGCTCTCAAACTGGTTTTCCACAAGAGTTGTAGTGGGTTTTTCCAGGGTCACCTTGACCAAAAATCTCAGTGTTCAAATGTGTTGAATGACTGTTTCAGCTTGCTGTGTTTTGTTTATTTCTGCAGTTTCAGCATTCTGTAAAAGTTTTCCAGAATTTTTGTTTCAGCAAAGTAATTTGTGTTTCAGCAAAGTAACTTGTGTTTCAGCAAAGTAATTTCTGTTTCAGCAAATAAAAATTATTTTTCTGAGTGTTGAATGTAAGGATATGGGAAAGGGCATTTAACCAAAAAGGAGAAATAAGTGATACTGAAACCGGGGTGGGAAAACAGGAAATTTCTACACTAAATTTCAGAAAATAAATTTTTTTATTTTGTTCATGGTGCCTCCGCACCTTTCACACTAAAACAATGTGAGCTACTGCACGAGCTATGCATGAACAGTGCGGGAGCCTGATAATTTTCCTTTGGAAAATTATCGAGATCCGCAGGTACTATGTGTATTACCCGCAGAACCTCGAGGGTGAAATTTTGAACCTAGCCTAAAAAGAGAATGTAAACAGATGAAAATGAAGAGAAATGTGTTATGGATTACCTAGATTCAACGATTTTTTATTTGAACGGTCAGTTTTTTGATATCTCCTTCGGAATGTTTTCTACCAAAAGCTCTCAACTTTCACTCTGGATGAAAATGGTAAAATTGAATAGGTTGAACTAATTTTTATAAATTTTTTGAATAAATAAAATAATATTTTATTTATTTCCACTTTGAAAGGTTGTTTTTCAAATTATTTTTACTTATTTAAAACAGGTATGTTTACTTTTTGGGTTTTTGTGCAGAATACAGGATGTTCGTGTGAAATAATCATTTTGACTATGAGTACATTTTTATCACTTTTTCGAACTTGTTAAAACTTATGAAAAAATGAAAAATATGAGTACATTTTTATTCGTTTTTAGAACTCGTTAAAACTTATGAAAAAGCGAAAATTATGAGCATACTTTTATCACTTTTTTGGACTCCTAAAAATTTACGAAAAAATGAAGCTTTGGAGTTATCTTTTAAGCCCTTTTCAGACTCTCTAAACATGAAAAGATCGCCGAGTACTTGACTATTAGAACTCGTTAAATGAAATGAACAGTCATCCCTTCAGTATAAGTTTACCCCTTTTCCAGACTGAAATGGACTATTTACGAAAAAAGGTATACGTTGACTAATCATGGTCAATAGATTTCTCTCCTGCATTATTTTATCCTTTTTCGGGCTTGAGAGACTAAATTTATGAAAAAAGTACACCCACGAAGTCTTCTTAAGTTTTTCTTCTGACTCCCTGAAATTGAAAAACACTGAGTTTCACCTATACTGGACTCGTTAAAACTTAACAGTAAAGGACCTGTCAATTATAAACAGGAACGAACCACTCCTTCTTAGGGTTTGATTTTAATGCTAAGTTGGACTCATCCGAAGGATGAGCTTACATTACAAGAAAATGTTATCCTCCTCAAGCTTGTAAAATATAAAGAGGTACTTTCCAGAAACGGTGAGGGAAAAGAGAGAAAATGAATCCACTTGTCACACTTCATTTTAAAAAGTTGTATACCACTCTTGAACATGACACTTTTGTCACATTCATGTCTGGGTTGGGAAAATCCTTTGGCCAACAGTTAATCAAACCAAATTGAAAGTCTTCAGCTGGTTTCTGGGTATTAGCTTTAGGTCAATCGCCACCAAACCATCTACAGTGTCGTTATGTGTTCAAGAGATCAGTTAAATAAACCATTCATTGCAAACATTTGTCTCCACTCGCGTTGACCATCTCTGAGTCAGTCCTTGCTAAATATTACTTCAAAACTTGATCTAATGGTTTCGTGTCGTGGCCTTTCCTACGACGGGTCACTTTTTATCAATGACAGCTCATAATCTATAAATTTGATCTAGAATCCTATCAGTACCTTGGGATATTCATGCCCTAATGGAAGGTTTCTTGCCTTCAACAATATGTTGCATCATTGACCTTTGATCGAAAGATTCTGTGAAATGTTTGACTTTAGATCACAAAGTCACATTTCATATATTGTACTGAGTACTTTGAAAACCATTGTCATTATTGGTCATTTCTCTCACACTTGTTAACATCTCACATCATTGACTGGTAATCAAGTGGTTTCTACCATGTTTGACTTCGACACAATAAATCGCATGGATAGAATCGTACCAGTTCGAGAAGCGGAAATCAAGACCTTGGATTTATCTGATTTATCCCGCCTTAAGAATGATCCCATATATTATCATCCGTATTGGCCGCCAATGCCAAATAATTGCCTAGTGATATCCCAAAGTTTGAAGGAAATTCAAGAGAGGATCCTTTTAACCATGTCATGGCTTACCACCTTTGGTGTGCATCCAACTCGATAATCGACGATTCCATTCAACTTAGACTTTTTCAGAGAATTTTAATAGGATTAGTTGCTAAGTGGTCCATTGAATTTCCATGAGGCTCATTTAACAATTTCAACACCCTAAAAACTGATTTATTAACTCATTTTTAGTTGCCAGTCAGATACAACAATGGCATGAAATTATTAACTTCACTAAAACAATCTACATCTACATACATATCAGATCACATACATGAATGGAGACGTAGAAGACGTTTGGTAAAAGTTTTTATCCTGGATCAAATATTGGCAGAATGGTTTATCAAATCATTGCTACCTAAAATCACTGAAGATATAGCCAAAGGAGGAGTTGTTACTGAAGAACAAGTTATTTCTCAAGCTCAGTATATTGACTTGGTATATACCCAGTCCAGTACTTTGTACAAGAAAATTCCCGATTTACCGCGTCCTGGTCAGATAAAAACAACTCCTTTAGGGGCTCATGCCACTGAAGTTAGTACGACTAAGAGTAAGAAGAAATCTTCAAAGGTTACTTCTCCTATAATAGATTTACCTGATTCACCGAAAGGAGAATCTTCCCTGGAAACTTCTGCCGATATTCATATTGTAGATTCGTCTACTACGAAGTCAAAATCCAGTAATAAGAAGAAAGGGAAGAATAAGAGTAAGCAAACTTCATATCCCAAGGAAAAAACTGATAAAACTGAATCGACTGATGATAAACAGAAACCTCATTATCCTTGTCTTATCTCTGACAAGGATCATTTCACCAAGGAATGTCCGCATAGGGCTGAGGTATCTAAGTTCGTCAAAGGTTCACCCACCCCCGCTATCTTGAAGGATCCTTTTCCTGTTCAAGATAGTAGAACGATTGGATCTTCTTCTAATACATCAATGAATATTTTGATGATGTCTCAAGTAATGGTTGCGACTCGATCACAAGATTATGGTAGTAAAAATCCCATTACTGGTAAAGAGGTAGAAAATTCTAATTCTGCACCAGCTACATCTCCTTCGGTTTCCGATCCACTTCATATCAAGAAGCCAAATCCTGATCTAGTAATCAAACCACCTGCTAAAGGTTTACTTCGTAAATCAGACTTCAATCCACATGCGAGAGCTGCTCAGAATTACAACATTGTCGAAGATTTAGAAATATCTCCTTCAGCAATGTCGGCTTTAGAAGTGCTGCAATCATGCCCAACACAACGAAAATTACTCTTATTAGCAATTGGAGTAGTAGATATTCAGGATTCACACCTTATGGTCTTTGATTTAGAAAAATTTACACCACGACTCCCTCATCAAATGGATTTTTAGATTCCAGTACTGGTTAAAAACAAATGTTTCTTTCGTACTGTTATTGATGAAGGCACATCTATGTGTATTATGTCGTTAAAATGTTGGAAATCACTTGGTTCTCTGACACTTAACCTGTTGTGTAACCAGCTTCAAAAATAGAAGAAAAGAGATATCAACGCCTTAGAAATAAGCCACTTCGAGGGGGCAACCTCCAATACATTACATAAATGCACAATTCTTGGATGATACAATTTACAAACCTCCTTTCTATATATAGGAGTCCATGGGGCCATAATGTAATCCTAGTGGGCCACAATGTAATCCTAGCCAACCTAACAATAATAATTTAAGGGCACAATAATAACAAATTGGGGGTTACAAGGGTACAATAATAACAATAAGGGGGTTACACTAACAACAATAAGGGACTATACTAGTAATATAGGGACCTAACATGCCCCTCTCCTTAAAAAAAAATGTTGTCCTCAACGCTTGAGTAGCTCTGGGTGCTTTTGTATAAAATTCTCATCCTCCCATGTAGAATCTTCAGTGGGTAAGTTCTTCCACTTGATGAGATACTCTGAAATTGATCGATTCCGTAGTTGTCGAGTTCTTGTTTCCATGACTGCTTTAGGTTCCAATATGATTTTTCCTTCCTCATCAAGTTCTGGCAATATTGTTTGAATCGGAAGATTTTCACCTATAACCTTCTTTAAGCATGAAACATGGAAAACTGGATGTACTCGCGAAGAAGCAGGAAGCTCCAATTTGTATGCCATAGTACCAATCTTTTGCAACACCGTGTAAGGACCATAGTACTTTGGCGATAATTTATTATCCTTCTTTGCTTGCTTGAGGGACATTTGTTTGTATGGTTGTAGCCGTAAAAATACCCAATCTCCCACATCAAAACTTCTCTCGCTACGATGTTGATCTGCCTGTTGTTTCATTCGATTTTGTGCCAAATTCAGGTTATCCTTTAAGAGTTGGAGAACTTCTTGCCGATGCTCGATGTGATCTTCCACTGCTTGAACCTTCGAATTTTCCCTTAAAGATGATGTGATGGATGGTGGATGATATCCATAAAGTGCCATAAATGGGGTCATTTTTGCCGCAATATGGAAGGAAGTGTTATACCACCATTCAGCGAGAGGTAACCACTTGACCCATTGTGTTTGTTTATCAGATACAAAACAACGAAGATATCCTTCCAAACATTTATTTACTATCTCAGTTTGACCATCAGATTGAGGATGATAAGATGAGCTATGAGCTAATTGAGTACTCAAACAAGAAAATAACTTCGTCCAAAAATTTCCAGTAAAAATGTGATCTCTGTTGCTCACAATAACCCTTGGGCTTCCATGTAGCTTTTGAATTCTATCCATAAATGTAGCAGCAATTGTAATTTCTTTAAATGGATGAGATAATGCACAAAAGTGTGCATACTTGGTAAGTTGATCAACTACCACCATGATGACACTCTTTCCTTCGGACTTAGGTAAACCCGTGATAAAATCCATTGAAATCTCCTCCCAACGTTGACCTGGAATGGATAAAGGTTGTAGAAGTCCTGGGGTCTTAATTGTTTCCACTTTATTCTGTTGGCAAACCAAACATTCCGCCACAAACTTTCGAATATCAGATTTAAGGCCATCCCAAAAAAATTCTTTCTTCACCCCGTGGTAAGTTTTTAAAAATCCTGAGTGTCCTCCTAAAGGAGAAGTGTGCAATTCCAGAAGAATATTTTGTTTTAGTTGGGAATTATTACAAAGATATAAGCGATCTTTGTACCATAAGGAATCTTTTTTCCAACTAAATGTATCAGATGTACTAGGATCTTGCTGCAAATTTTGAATGAGTGTCCATACATCTTTGTCCTTCTTCCATTCATCTCTTGCTTCGGTTATCCAATCTGGTTGGATAACAGAAATGGCACAAAGCAATGCTTCCACCTCTTCATTCTTTCTTGAGAGTGCATCTGCAACAACATTAAGCTTTCCTTTTTTGTAGATTATTTCAAAGTCATAACCCAACATCTTTGTGACCTATTTTTGCTGCTCTTTTGAAGATAGTCTTTGTTCCAAAAAGTGTTTAAGACTATCATGATCAGTTTTTACCTTGAAGTGTCTTCCCATTAGGTAAGTTCGCCATTTCTTTAGTGCATGCAGTATTGCTAACATTTCTTCTCATAAATAGGTTTCTGTAAATACTTTCCTTTGATTGGACGACTTTCAAAAGCAATGGGTCTTCCTTCCTACATTAAAACTGCACCAATTCCATTTCCTGAGGCATCACATTCCACAATAAAGGTTTTTGTGAAGTCTGGTGTAGCTAAGACCGGTGCTAGGCACATTGCCTCTTTAAGACGTTCAAAGGCCTTAGTTGCTTCAGGAGTCCATGAAAATGTATCTTTCTTCAATAATGTTGTTAGAGGTGCTGCTATTCTCCCATAATTCTTAACAAACTTGCGATAATACCCTGTTAACCCGAGAAATCCTCGCAACTGTTTTATGGTTGTGGGGACTTTCCATTCCTTAATGGCTTTAATTTTGTTAGGGTCTACTTTAACACCCTCGTGAGATACAATATGACCTAGATATTCCACCTCTTGTACTCCAAAGAAACATTTGGATTTTCTTGCATATAATTGTTTCTCCCACAATAGTTTGAGCACCCTGTCAACATTTTCAACATGATCTTTCCAAGACCTGCTGTAGATTAGTATATCATCAAAAAATACTAGCACAAATTTTCTAAGGAACGGTTTGAAAATGGAATTCATCAACCCTTGCAATGTAGAAGGTGCATTGGTAAGGCCAAAAGGCATGACCAAAAATTCATAATGACCCTCATGAGTTCGAAATGTTGTTTTTGGAATATCTTCAGTCCTCATTCTAATTTGATGATATCCTGAACGAAGATCCAACTTGGTAAAATAAATTGCTCCATGTAATTCATCCAATAATTCATCAATCACATGAATGGGAAATTTGTCTTTAATGGTGAGCTTATTGAGCTCCCTATAATCTGGACACATTCGCCATGATCCATCCTTCTTGTGTACCAATACTACAGGAGCACAGAAAGAACTTTGACTAGGTTGAATTATACCCGCCTCTAACATTTCTGCAATCATACGTTCAATTTCGCTCTTTTGGACATAAGGATATCTATAAGGCCTGATGTTTGGAGGAACACTTCCCGGAATCAAATGAATAGCATGATCATGATCACGAATAGGTGGGAGTCCTTTGGGAGTTTCAAACACCTTGGAATGATTGTCCAAGACTTGTTGGAGATCTGCAAGAATAGATGATTTTGATGTTGGAACTTCTAGTGAGCATAATTGTGCAATTACGCCTCGTTGTTCTTTCTTTAGAAGCTTTGTCATGACATTAGAGCTTATTATCCTTCCTGGCTGCCCTTCAATACCCCGTAATTCGACTTCCTTTCCTTCTGAAAAAAATTTCAAGAAAAGTTCTTGAAAATTAAAAGCTACCGTCCCCAAAGATTGTAACCATTGTACTCCTAGTACAACATCAACACCTCCCATAGGAATGGAAAGCATTTGACTAGTCAATACATATTCCCCCATGGTTAGCTTGACATTATGTCATTTCCCAGAGAAATTTATAGTTTCTCCATTTGCAACCATCACTTGGCATTCTGGTGCTGGGTATAGGAAACAATTTAATTCCTTGGCTACCTTACAATGAATAAAATTATGGGTGCTACCTGAATCAATCAACACTATTACTTTTTTCTTCTTGATCTGTCCTGCTATCTTGAGAGTTTGAGGAGTGGTAATTCCTGCCAGTGCATTACATGATATGGTCGGATTCATTTCTTCCTCTTCTAGGGCTGGTTCCTGGTGTATATCCTCTTGTTCATTTTCTTCTTCCTCTTCACAATCTATGTAAAATAATTTCTTCTCAGCACACTTATGACCTTTAGTGTATTTTCTATCACAACTGTAGCAAAGCCCTTTTGCTCTTTTTCTTCCAATTTTTGTGGTGTCAACCTTGTAGGTTGTGGAAATATAGGCGTAGCAACACTTCCTTCTTTATAGAATTGAGTGGTAGGCTTCCTTGTCGCCATTATTTTACATTCAACTTTTCTTGCCAACCTGAATGCCTTCTCCAATGAATCCGGTTCCAAAAAATGAACTTCATGTTGGATGTTATCCTTTAAAGTGCCTATGAAGAGATCAATCCCGTGTTCCTATGGAATATCAGTTACCCTTATATTCAATTTTTGGAAGTCCTCAATGTGCTGCCCCACTAAACCCTTTTGTTTGAGATTTATCAATTGGGTAAAGAAGGTGTCGCTCTTTGTATCCTCATAATGTGCTATCATTTCCTCCGTAAAAATTGACCAAGTGACAATTTTTTTACGGGAGCAAAGCCATTGATACCATACAAATGTATTTTGTTCTAAATGTAAAGTTGCAATGCGTACCTTTTGTGTGTTTTGTATGTTATGGAGATCAAAATATTGCTCCATCTGTAGTATCCATGTTACAAGATCCTTTCCATCAAACTTCCTCATATCCATCTTTGGAATATGGTGGTTCTTCCCGCCAACATTAGAGTTTATGAAATCACAATTAACATTTATTTTGTTCTCATCATGAGGTTCTTCTACTATCTTTTCACCATTATGAAACCTTTCTTGTATCAACTTTGTCAAACCTTCCATGTCTGCTTTTAGAAAATTCTTCATGTTTTCCATTTTCTCATCGATCTTAGCTTCCATGTTATCCATCTTAGATTCCATGCCAGCCTCCATGCCATCCATCTTAGCTTGCACGCCATCCATCTTAGCTTCCATGCCTTTCTTCAAAACTCCCATTTCATTTTTTGTTGCTCTTTGCGAGAGTGAAATTTGTAGCACTTGCTCTTGCAATTTTGATAGATCATGTTGCAATTCTTCATCTTCATGAGTCATAGTAGAGCTTTCCAAAGGCTTAATGGGTGTTGAATTCTTTTTTGGGGCCATTTTATAATCCAATATTGATATCTATTCTACAATATGCCCTTGCAATCAATTCAACTTGATTCTTCAAACAAGACTTATGCAATTCGGAAAACAAATACACACCTTTTACTTTCTTTTGAGGAGCTCGATATTGAAATTGTATTATCTCTGTGATTGCGGCTCTTATATATCTGAAATTCAGCACTGAAGTAGCCCTCTGAATTCTCTTTTGAATGCCACAGGTCTGACCTGATTTGGATTCTCCAAGACAAAGTTGTGTCCAATCTCCCACAATGACCTAATTATGGACTGGTTCAGTAGAGCGAATTTGTACGACTTGCCACATGTCACTGTTTCGTCCTTTGTCTCTGAAATTGATAGCCAAGAAACTAAAGTCTGTGTACTTGTGACCACTTTTTACGGCACTCAAATCCACTGCCCAGAGAGAGAGTTATTGAACTTTTCCCACGATCACCTATTTGAGATGAAATTCAGGAGCCTGAAAAAGCACTACCTTCCACAGATCATATCTCCAAAAATATTGCGAACCAAGCTCTGAAATTTTTTGAAGAATTTCCTCAGGATTTCAGCTTCGCACCATATGAATTTCAGACTCTGAACCTTCGTACAAAAAAAATTATAGCGCAAATTCCACGATGACCTGTTTATGAGCCTGAAAAAATACCTAACTTCCACAGATGATATCTCCTCAAATATTGCGAACCAAGATCTGAAATTTTTAGACAACCTTCCTCAAGATTTCAGCTTCGCACCCTAGAAATTTCAGCTTCTGAAGCTTCGTAGAAAAAAAGTTATAGCGAAATTCCACGATGACCTGTTTGGAGCAGCGAAACCCTAGAATCCCAAAGCTCTGATACCAAATGTTGTGTAACCAGCTTCAAAAATAGAAGAAAAGAGATATAAACGCCTTAGAAATAAGCCACTTCGAGGGGGCAACCTCCAATACATTACATAAATGCACAATTCTTGGATGATACAATTTACAAAACCTTCTTTCTATATATAGGAGTCCATGGGGCCATAATGTAATCCTAGTGGGCCACAATGTAATCCTAGCCGACCTAACAATAATAATTTAAGGGCACAATAATAACAAAATGGGGGTTACAAGGGTACAATAATAACAATAAGGGGGTTACACTAACAATAATAAGGGACTATACTAGTGATATAGGGACCTAACATAACCAATCACCGACAATCCTCAAAGCTTTTGACGGAAGAGGATTCCATCCATATGGAATTTTATAGGATCTACCTATAGACGTCGAAGGCAAAACCGTTAGTTTAGATGTGGAAGTAGTTGAGGCCCGTCTAGATTAAAATATTCTTCTGGGTCAAAGTTGGTCTTATGCTATGACTGCTGTCGTGTTATCCGTCTTTCGGTTAATCATGTTTCCTCATCAAGGAAAGATTGTGAAAATCGATTAGCTCTCATATTATTCGTCATACCCAGCTTCTTATATGGATAGTATTCAACACATTGGAAAAACGACTATCCTTTATGAGGATGGAGGAGTAGGTTTAATCAAATATTCCGCTTTGTTGGGAAATTTTTCTATGCCTCCACCTAACGTACCGCGTACCATTGCTAATATCAATATGATTACATAAAGCACTATTCCATTTGATGATCTTTGGGTAGTGCCTTTAGAATCAGAGCTGGATTCGTATAATGGTGCGATGCCTTTGAGTCCGTTTGAGTTAGCATATCAAGCAGTACAATCATTTTCCAATTCACCATCAATTGATTCTGACCCAATGAATGTGGTCAATGAAGAATCATTTTCACCATCAAACTCAGCTATAACATCAATTTCGGATCCTTTTAAAGAAGTGTTTTATACCGATGAGAGCATTCGTGAATTCTTGTCCATAGATGATTTACCTTGGGATGATCTCCATCATAGGTCATCATTTTTACTTGAGCTTGATAGATTCGAAAATAATTTTTCATCTATTTTTACAATTGATTATGTCAAGGAACCCCAGAGTCTAGTATCAATCACAAATTCGGATTCTGAAGTAAATTTGGGAAATATTTCTTCCACGATTCTTATTGATATATCAGTGAAACCCGAAAATATTGAAAACATTCATATAGGTGCCTCTTGTACGTTAGATGAGATTACTACATATAAGGCCCTATTTCAAGATTTCCGCGACATATTTGCCTTGTCTTATTAAGAAATTCCAGGAATTGATCCTAAAATTTCCATTCATGAAATGAAAACTTAACCGGATGCTAAACCGATCAGACAAAAATTATGTCCGATACATCCACGAAAGGCTGCCACTATCAAAGCTGAAGTTGAGAAATTACTGAGAGCAGGTCTTATTTATCCTATCACGTTAATGGATTGGGTATCTAATATCGTTCCTGTTACTAAAAAACAAGGAACAATACGAGTATGTGTCGATTATAGGGATATTAACAAAGCTTGTCCTAAAGACAATTATCCAACCCATTATATCGACCAAATCATTGGCGATTGTGCCGGAAATGAAATGTATTCATTTATGGATGGATTTTCTGGATACAATCAAATCAACATACTCCCTGCCGATCAACCAAAAACAACATTCATTTGTCCTTGGGGAACATTTTCTTATTGTAAATTACCTTTCGGATTGAAGAATGTTGGGGTAAATTTTCAAAGGGAAATGTCCTATGCTTTTCATGACATTAAACACATTGTGCAACCTTATCTCGATGATTTACCTGCTCATTCATTACACAGGGAAGATCATCCAACTCACTTACGAGCAATTTTTATGAGATGTAGGTATTATAAGATTCGCTTGAATCCACACAAGTGTGTTTTCTGTGTACAATCTGGTTGGTTACCGGGATTTGTTGTTTCAAAACAAGGCATTTGTGTCGACCCTTTGAAGGTTGAGGCCATTATCAATTTACCTCCTCCTTCCACACTCCGCCAACTTCAAAGTTTGCAGGGGAAAGAAAAATTTATTCGTAGATTCATCCAGAACTATGCTAAGTTAACCAAAGTTTTTACCAGGCTTTTGAAACAAAATGTTCCTTTCATTTTGGATGAGATCGCTGATCGATCTTTTGATGCTCTAAAACATGTGTTGACCCATGCACCGTTACTGCATCCACCAAATTACAACCAGGATTACTTTTTATACTTAGCAGCCTTTGATTCCACTATTGGAATGGTATTATTTGAGGAAGATGAATTCCACAACGAGCATGTGATTTACTATCTCAGTCGGAATCTCAATCCGATAGAGGTCAAATACTCGCATGTGGAGAAATTGGCCTTGGCAGCAGTTCAAGCTGTCCAACGATTTCATCATTACATTTTGTTACGAAAAACAACGGTGATTTATAACTGCAACCCGATGATGTATATTCTGACTAAAAAATTGCTCAGGGGAAACTACTCTAAATGGATAGTTATCCTTCAGGAGTTTGATTTAGAATTTGAAAAATCCAAATCAAAGAAATCACTAGTGTTCACGAACTTATATGTGACTTCCCGAATACTGAGACAGAAACTGTTTTAGAGCATCCAATCGTTGATGAATCTATGTTTCTTATCAGTACGTTAGATCCTTGGTATGGAGATATAATCATTTATCTCCAAACCCAAACTTCTTAGCCTGAAATTTCACGTTCACATCGACGAAAGATCCGTTACCAGTCTCAGCAATACAATATTGTTGGAGACTCGCTTTATCGTCGCGGTGTAGATTCTGTATTTCGACAATGTTTAACCCATGAAGAGGCTGAACGAGTTTTAAATGACTGTCATTCTAGAGCGTGTGGCGGTAATATGTATGGGTATTCCACATCCCAAAAGATATTGCGTGCTGATTATTTTTGGCCTTCGTTATTCAAAGACTGCATTCTTGCGGTTCTAAAATGCCACAACTGTCAGATTTTTGATCGAAATATGCATGCACCACTAGCTCCTCTTCACCCCATAATTGCTGTCAGTCATTTTGAAAAATGGGACATTGAATTCATTACATGTAACCCTCACTCAGCCGGGGGGCATGGGTATATTATTCTCGCAATAGATTATTTTACCAAATGGGCCGAGGCGATGCCTACATTTGCGACAGATAGCCAAATTGCAGCTACTTTTGTATTCAATCACGTGATTGCTCGATTCAGTGTACCCCAAGCTATCATTATTGATCATGGGAGCCATTTTCGGAACATTATGATGACCTAAATTTCTGACCAACTTGGCCTACACCATGATAAATCTACTCCATATTACTGTTGATAAACGGTTGTCATTGATGTCAACCCAAGCAGCACTAGGGGCTAATCCAATATTGCATGGGATTTTTGACCTACCAAATTAATATATTCTAGGTCAATAATGCTTTTGATGGTTTCTACTTGTTGAGATGTTTCCTTTGATATATGGCATGCCATGTAATTCTTCACGGTTTGAGAGATATTCGTGTTTGAAGTTTGTACCCCCAGTTAGTGGGCTAAAACCCCATGGGGTTGGGGCATGGGTCATTGAAAAGTCATAATTAATATTTTTTAAGCTCCTAAAAGCCCTCCCACGTTCACTTGTTGAAGCCCCTCTCAACTTAAGCATTTATATAAATTGTGATCTTCATTTCCTCCTTAGGTAAAGGATTTTGCCATCTGAAACAGGTCATCGTGGCATTTTGCGCTCTAACTTTTTTTCTACGAAGGTTCAGAAGCTGAAATTTTTATGAGGTGAATCTGAAATCCTGAGGAAGCTGCTGTAACAATTTCAGATCAAGGTGCACAATATTTTTGGAGATATGATCTGTGGAAGTCGAGGTTTTTGCAGGCTCCTGAAATTCATCAACTACATCAACTACATCAAATACATCAACGAAGTATGGGACACTATTTTAAATGGATTTACATCAACTACGGATGAACAAGGTAAGAATAATTTGGTAAATGATGCAAAATCAAAGAATATTATTATCAGTGGACTTATTGAATCTTCTTATCATAAGGTGTTGGGTTGTAAAAATGCCAAAAATGTATGGGAAAAGCTTGAGAATATATATGCAGGTGACTCAAATGTCAAAGAAGCAAAGCTTCAAATATATAGAGCAAAATTTGAGCAACTCATAATGAAAGAAGATTGCAACATTGCTTCATACTTTTAATACGTTGATGAAATAACCAATACTCTGGAAGGATTGGGAGAGCCAGTTGACGAGAAGACTATTATATGGAAGATTATTAGAACGTTACCAGGGAGATTCAACCCAAAGGTATCTGTCTTAGAATACAGTGCAAATTTGGACAAAATCAACAAGGAATAATTACATGGAGTTCTCATAGCATATGAAATGAGACTTGATGAAGAAAGGGGTACCTCAAATCTAGAAACTGCGTTCGTTGCATCTAAGAAAACCAACAAGGACAAACAACCTTCAATTGAAATGACATGCACCTGCAAGTGTGAAGAAAAGGGAGATGATGGAGAAGGTCTTTCAGATGAAGAATATGCTTACTTCACGAGAAAACTAAAAATTGGTAAGTGACAATTCAAAGGTAAAATTTCATTGATATGTTTCAACTGTAATGACGTTGGTAATTTTGCAGCAAAATGTCCAAATAGAAGTAATGGAAACTCAAAAGGAAAGAAAGGTTTTAAGAAATTCAACAAGCAAGGATCCAAAAGGAACTTTCTCTCTAAAGAAGATAGCTCATCATTTGATGAAGACAATGACAGTGAAGAAGAAGCCAATGAGAGAGTATTGTTTATGGCCAAGCACAATAAACCCAAGCACAATAAACAAGAGGTATCAAACAACAAAGAAGAAGGATGGACCATAGAAGAATTTTATGAGGAAGCAATCAAGCTTATAAAAGATCTCAAGGCGGAGAAGATCCGTTCCAATACTCTTGAAGAACAAGTTCAAGGTCTCAAAATTGAAGTTGAAGAACACAAATGCATTGAAGAGTCACTTCAAAAGAACTTGGAAGAAAGCAACCAAGAAAGGGAAGAATTAGAAGCCGAAGTAGTATTGCTGCGTGAGGAAGTGAAGAAAGGAAAAACTATCCAAAACTATGCCAACAACTCAAGGGAATTGGAAGAACTCATCAACAATCAACGATATTACAACGAAAAAACTGGCATCGATTACAAAGAAGAAGAAGCAGGACCTTCTACAACAAAATACAATGAACCTATGAGATCTGACATGCATGTAGACTTCATTGGACAAGATTCGTAAGAACAGCCTTGGAAGACAATTCCTCGACAAAAATTTCCATCCAGGTACCAACGTATTTTTTATGGATACTGTTATTCATGTGGAAAATTTGGTCATAAAGCTGTAGAATGTCGCACGTACCCTAGGAACGAATACAATTCTAGGAGATATTTCAAATATGAACCTCCCAGGGCTCAATGAAACATCAATAGGTTTGAACATTTAAGAAATAATATTGAATGTTTCAAATGTCGAAACTTTGGACACATAACCAAAGACTGCAGACTTTAAAATCCTTCAGAAGAATCTTCAAAGCCACAGAACAAACGAACATGGAAGAAGAAGAAGAATGATAATTGTGTTATCGCTTTCAAGGCTCAAAAGAACAAAGATGTGTGGTATGTTGATAGCGGTTTCTCAACGCATATGAATAGAGATAGAAATAAATTTGTATCTCTGAAAGAGAAGAAGGATGGAACCGTGTCCTTTGGAAATGATGGATCTTCAAATGTTATAGGATCAGGTACTGTCACTCTCGGAAGAAAAGATGCTCTAGCCAAGAATGTTCTATTGGTTGAAAACATGAATCACAATCTGCTCAGTGTTGGAGAAATGTGTGATCAAGGACACACAATACTATTCAACTCCACAAAATGTGAAATCAGGAAAGCCGTGTTTGGTGAAATTGTGGCTACAGCAAGTTGAGCTCCAAACGACATATATGTTCTGGATGAAGCAACTAAAGCATGTCTAATAACTAAAGAGGATGATACAATAATTGGTAGCAATGATGATCGAGTAAGTAAGAAGTTTGCTACAAAGGTGCAAAGTGATTTCGAGATGTCTTTACTTGGTGAGCTGACATAATTCTTGGGGCTTCAAATATCTCAGCAAGAGAAAGGAATATTTATATGTCAAGCCAAGTACATCAAGGAAATGCTTAAGAAATTTAAAATGGAAGATTGCAAACCCATCCTTACTCCAATGGTAACAGGTTGCAAATTGAGCATAAACGACTCATCTAAGGATGTGGATCAAAGGTTATACAGATCTATGATTAGTAGTCTTCTATATGTAACAACCTCCCGACCAGATGTTATGCAAGCAGTTGGACAAGTAGAAAGATCCCAAGCAGCACCAAAAGAATCACATATTTAATATTTGCCAGCATTGGAATATCTTCGCTAGAAGCTTGGGATTCTCCCAAGTTCTCATTAGATTTTCCTTTTTCAGAATATAAAGGGGGAGTGGAAGTAGATTACAGGTCTGCAGGACGGTTTTGTGTCAGGGGGAGTGGAAGTGTGTACAGGTCCGCAGGATGGTTGTGTTTCAGGGGGAGTTACTCTTTGCCATTGATGTCAAAGGGGGATAGAATGTTGTAGGAAGAGGTGTCATGATCACAGGGGGAGTACTTGTGTTGCCGTCAATGCCAAAGGAGGAGATTGTCAATTAGCAGTTGTCATTGATGTCAACCCAAGCAGCACCAGGGGCTTGTTGGGACTTAGAAATGTCGTATTTCCATCCACCTTTCCCTTCACTATTCCTTACATCTCATCATCCCATTAACCTTTCATTATATCATTTTCATAAATACATTTGGGTTTCACCTTTTTATTTTCCACTTTATTCATTTTTGTATTATAAGTGAATTTATGATTAAATATTAGAAAATATACATGTTTTTATATATATCTCAAGAATGTGTGAGCTTTGTAATGTGTAGGAGAAATGTGAAGGATTAATTCTAAGAGACTTTTGGAATATCTCCTCCACCATATTAAGGAGATAATTATTCAAGCCTATTCCTAAGGAGAAGATCATGGAGGATTTGGTTGGCATGTCTTATTCAAGATATGTGAGAGATGTGTGGAGGATTCAAAGGGATCATGTCTTGTAATAATGGGAAAGTAGTTGAGAGTGGTTGAATGAGATGGTTAGCTTCTTCATGTATATAAGAGAGTGCTCTCTCTTCATTTTGATTAGCTCAGGAGAATTCAGACTTCATTAGTTCATTAGATTAGTTTTGGAATTTAAGAGATAGTCTTGTAATTAGGAGAAGGGGATTCTTAACTGTGATTCATATTCTTTTATTGTATGCTTTCATGGTTTGTCATTTGATTCTGGTAATGTAATTTGAGATAGCTTTATTGTTGTGAGCTCACATATGTTGTTTGTCATTCAGCTCTTCACATGTTGTATTGCTTTTCCCTTATGCAATTTCCTGCTTTCCTAGTTAATGTTTCAATGCCTTCCTAGATTAATTTGACTTCAGCAATTTAGATTAGATTAGTTCCACTTCGGTCCTGCATATATAGTGCATGTGCTTCGTAATCCTATGAACCTCGGATTGACAAATTAAATGGTTGGGCAAGTACTACAAAAGAATTAAAGCAACAATAGTTTCACCCAACATTTTTGCGCCGTTGACGGGGAAGCACGATGGATTGAAGTTCAGTTTGATTTTTCATGCAAGTGTGTTTAGACATGTTCCTAACTCTGAGGTGATAGGGTTGTAAGACGTGGGGAACAACCTACGCATCGTTCGACATACTGTAACGGGCTCGGCCTCATATGGGTCAGGACATGTAGGTGTGACGGATATCAGGAAACATGTGCTGAAGATTCCTGCTTGGAGGAATAGGGTCCTATTCTCTTTTATGGTTTATTGATCTTCTTTCCTGCAAGTGTGTTTGATTTCCGCAACTGTGAAGAGTGTTTTATATCTGTTTCAACATGAGTGCTTTTATTTATGAAAATAGTTTATTTTCATTTAAGCTTTTTAGATTTAAGTTTTGGGTGCAGTAAGAATCCCTTTTTCAACATGATTTAACAATGAGTGTCAGCTTGGAACTACTCACTCAGATACTAGCAAAAGTCGGGATCTCCTATTCCTTGGAAGAGGAGATCTTGACAAGAATTAAATGTTCAACTACTCCCCAAGAAACAAACGAAGATTCAACATCTGAAAAATCCTGCATATCTGATGGCGAACAATCATTCGAACAGGAGATCGAGGAAGAAGAAGAGGAGTTACAACATGATCTAAGTAAGAGAAATCGTGCCTATCAAAGCCTTATCGAACAATGGTTCCAGGTAAGTACTCGATTAGATTCGTTTTTTTATTTTTATTTAGTTGATTTGCAGTTTCAACAATTAGACTCATTCACTCTGGAATATTTTTCATTTGAACAATTACTATTGAATATATTGCTGTTACTGCTACGTGAATGGCTTCATTGGAAATTTAATTACACGTAACTAATTTTTAAAATTCTAATTAGTATAGAGTAGGCAGGCTTTCATTTTCAGTTTTTGCTTTCATTCTCAATTTTTCTTTTGCCTGGAATAAGTATGCTCTCCTCCGCGCTTAGTGCGATCGCGAGGATCAGAAAAGAAAAATGAGTTAGACTAATTTCAGGAATTTAAAAGAAAAAAAAAAAATTCATGTTTTGCAATATGCCTAATCAATTTTTAATTTTCAAATCATTTTTTTTCTCTTTTCTCCATTTGCTAAAAACTTTTTTTAATAAATCAAGGCTGAATAAAAACAAACTGAGTTTTTATCTGAACAGTTGCTGAAACTATGTCTAGCAGTCACTGAAACTGTGTCTATCTTGCAATTGATTACGTTTTCTGGGCATATTAAAACTTACAGCAAGCAATTAGATGATAAAACCTGTAAAAACAGTTAAATCTTAAATTTCCCAGGTTCATTGTTTTGCTTGAGGCCTGTGAGTTTTGGACTGTGCAATTTTTGTCTCCAGCTATTCATTTGTGGCTGAGCTGTAGCAATGCCAACCCTCTGCCCACTATTCATAGACCTGCAAATAGCAACAACAAACCAAATCGATAAGTAGCAAACAAATGAAACCGTAATAAAATAAAAGATAATTCTCATTGTTTGCATATTTTGAACGCTAGAATTTTCTCCTATGATTAATTCTCACACCTAATTTGGGATACTATGCGGGTGTTGATTGAAAAATATGGGCCAAAATCCACGGGTTGTTACACTATCTTTGGCATCTCAAAATAATAGGAATGAAATCCCATCATTATCATTATCAGATAACTATTTTTATGGATTGGCTTTCCTAAATCTTCTATCCGTCGGTGTACTTTATTGAGATTAAACGATTATGCTGTTGCTTACTAGACGGATCCCTTCCTTACCGCTGCGAATTTTTCTTCATCGTTTATTTTGAGGAAGCATTTAAAAAAAAAAAAAAAATTCAGTCGAAAGAGTTATGAAGGTTTAATTCTCCTCGAAAGCATCCGCCATGCCTTGTGTTGCAAACTGTCTGTTCAGGGCCTCATTACATAATGGGCGGTTTGAAATTGATGATAATTCTGGTTCTTTTGCAACTAACATAGAAATTGTGATTTACTTTCCAACAATGGTAGCTATTCTGGTGAATCAGAAGATAAAAAATCTTCTGTGCTGGTGTTGATCCCCCATATGCACATGATCCACCCTTTCCGACATCCATTTCTGGAACAAGTCAGATTCCTGTGCGCCCTTCCCTTGGAGCTAATGTATATAAAATTGGTATGCGCAGCGGTACTTTAAGTGCTGATTTACCTAATGTAACATCTTCGCAAGGCCCAATTCATACAGATGTTGGTAAAACATCTCTTTTGGATCCTCCAGGTTCCCTACCTTCACAATTGGTTGTTCACTTACAGACTTCACCTCAAGACTCTAGAATATTTGATTCCAAGGAAACAATCCGTGTGATCAACTGCCATCGTGAAACTCGATAGGCAGAAGAAATATGTTTTTCCATTCAACAAGCTATGATCACTTATGGCCCCAATTTTTCATCAATTCAGTTGCAGGGACTCGAGAAGAAAATGGTAAGAAAACCATATGCTGGTGTGGGAGCTGGGGCAGGGGCTGGAGCAGCACTTGGAATGCTCACTGGATTTACAGCTCCGATTACCATGCCTGTCATGGCAACCTTTGCTGCTCTTTTAGGTACTACTCCAGTTCTTCGACCTTATGATGAATATCGAGCTGAAGGCCAGGTTCTGCTACAACTTGCTGAGTGTGGTGCCTCATTTGGTCAAATAGATATTTTCAAAGTCCGTGCATATGAAGACCATTTTAACCTACCAAAGGGAAGAATTGCTATAATTACCAATCATCGAGTCATGCTGCTACAACATCCAACACAAACAAGTGTCCAGAGAAAATTAGATAAATTGAATGATCCTTGTACAGTATTATGGGACGTAACATGGGCTGATTTCTCAAAAGTGGAACCAAGGCATGGGAAAAAGGAAAAGGAGAAGGAGACACAAGAAAAGACCTCCCTTGCACCATCTGTAGCTCCTCAAAATATGCCAGCTGTTGTAAACATCAATTCCATCCCTGACGTTGATGTTCAAACAGTGAATGGAGATGCTGTGATTAGAGTAACCTGCCCACGAGAGTGTCATCCAGTTGCAAGAGCGATGCTTGCTTTGCAAGAAATGCAGTTAGATGTACAACATGCAGACATGTCTACTGCTAAAGAGATGATTCTTCATACATTTGTAGTCAAGCTCAATGGTGCACAAGAACTGACTAAAGAAAAATTAGTTGCTGCAATTTCTGGTTAATTGGTCATTTAAGATGACGATTAGCAAGATTTTGTCTTTGGTTAAACAAGGACACAATCCGGTTAAGAAAAGAACCAAAGGGGATAAATAGATGGCAGAGCTGTGGAAGCAAGCTTGAAGATACAGTACTCTCAAATACTGCTTCTGTGGGCGGAATTGCATGAATCTGATAGCTCGTCCATATTTAGAAATGTCGAAGATGTCATGGCAGAATCTGCAGAAGATTTTTTTTTTTTTCTACCATTCCATCTATCCCGCGCATCTCTCTCCTCTGGAGGTCACACCTCTGCTACCTTTTTGATAGGCGCTTCAACGCACTGATATTAATGATAATTTTTTTTTAAGCGATGCATTTGAATGAAGTAATCCTGGCTCCGAATAAATTCAAATCAATCCAAGGCTTGACACAGAAGAGACTGAAATCACAGATAAACTACGCCAAGAAATAAATAAGGGAAGGAGTTGCAGAACTTGTTCCAGGTGTGTTTTATTTATTTATTGATGAGGTGCACATGCTTGATATGGAATTCTTTGCTTATCTTAATCGCACTTTGGAGAGCTCATTATCTCCAATAGTGATTTTTACAACATTCGAGGGACGGATATTAGTAAGTCCACATGTCTCATTTGCTGCCTCATTAAATCACATGGATACTGTTCCTGTGGTCCCCTCATGCATTACATGCACAGGCACTGAAGCATGTGCAGAATGTTCTGAAGCTACCAATTTTGCAGGCAACTTGTCAGTGCAGAATGTTTCATTTCTATGTTTGAAGGAAGAGTTGAGAGGGACAATGGATGAAAATGAAGCTTCCCATGAATGTATAATTCCCGCTGGCACAAATGGCACAAAATATATTAATCTACCAGATCTATGTGCACATGATACTTGTGAATAGAAAATATAATAATGATCACCTTCTGCAAAGACCCATGCAAGTTAACAAGAAAGATAATTTACATGCAAAAACTAATAAAGATTCCTTTGAGCACAAATGCTTCGAGGTTCATAAACACCGAGTTGAACATGGGAAAAATGGCAATACAGAACGCCTTCAGGAAACTGTGTTGCAGTCCTACAAGCAGCATATAGATGAGCTATCTAAGTTAAAAGACTGTCTGCATAAAAAAAATGATAAGAGACTTGAAGACGCTGGGGGTGTGTTACAGAACAGATCAATACTCGAGCTTTCATTGGCAATGGATGGTCTAGAAATTCCATCGGAGGATCTTATTTAGAAGTACCTTGGTACAAATTTATTGTCATTCCACTGCGTTTCGAGCTTCTCTGCTCAATCATGATTCCTATCTCTATTAAGGTATCTTTAGATCTAGTGAAGAGTTTATATGCAAAGTTCATTGATTGGGATTTTCATATGTACGATGAAAAGAGCGATACTCTGGCACATACAGCGATACTGAGACAAATCGAGACCTCGGCCAAGTGGAGTATATTTTAACTGATAAAACTGGAACACTTATTGAAAATATGATGGTTTTCAGGCGATGTTGCATCAATGGTGTCTGCTATGGAAATGAAAGCGGTAATGCTCTAAAATATGCTGATTTGGCTCGGGCTATTGCAAACAAGGTCCCCGAAGTTGATTAAATTTCTCACAGTGATACCGATTTGTAATACTGTTGTGCCTCTTAAAAGTGCTAGTGGTTCAATATCCTATAAATCACAGTCTCAGGAAGAGAAAGCTACCAAACATTAAGATTGGAGAAGAATTTTTTATTCTTATGCTTATGCTGGATTTTATGCCAGAAACTGATTGTTTTTTTTCATGCTCACTATTTCCATTTAACTAATGTTCATGATGCCAAGAACACTGATTAGATTATCAGAACGCTACAATTGAATGGTTTGAATATTCAACTATATCTGACGATGTACAGGTCCAATCTTGCAGAGAAGTAAGTGACATTATTGCAGCAAATCGACGCGAATCATACTCAGCCCAACGTCCAATTGCTTGAATGAATTTAACAATGCATCTAAGAAACTGAATCAGCAAGAAACTGAAGATTCGCTAGCACTGAAACACTGTTGCTATACTTTGCAAAGCATTCGAAGAAATGGAGATCTGACTTTAATTTTGCTTGTTTTCTTTTTTTCTTTTTGCCTTTAATTTCATGAAAATTGCAAATGGACTTTTTAATAAATTCCTGAAAACAATACGAATGCATGTATTTACACTTAACACCAATTTGTTTTCTTGAAGTCACTTTGACAGCGATCGATGATGAAGGTATTGTGACGTGAGGTTTTCGGGAAATGATCGCATTTCTTCTTTAAAGTGATTTTCAAAGATATAGCAGCTTTGTGAGAAACATGCTTTCATAAACGACTTGAAGGGCTGTAACTCATCATAACATCATAACATTTGTTTGTTATCCGGAAAAGAATTTTTGCACCTCTTGATGTTTGTTGTTACACGACCATCTTAGTACACCAACATTCCACTTTTTTCCATTATCCATGCGTGCTTTCTTTGTAACACTTCTCCTTAATTTGATGGCCATCCTTGTGTTGAAGCCCATTTTCCATTACCTTATCTTTCACGACTTCATGCACAGTCATTTTTCTAAATCGCATACATTCCTTTATCCTTTCTAGTTTATTTTCCTTCTAGTTTTCCTTTTGAATAAAACCTATCCCCTTTCCATAATTACATTGCCTTGCTTTCCTCGCCATGTTGATCCACACTACTTGTCTGTGAGTTCTTTCCATTTATAGTCCTACCAAATCTCTTTATACAAACTCACGTTGACTGATTTGGGATTCCTTAAGGCCCACCTTTCAACAAGTCTTGTCCCATCGACCTCAGCACCTTATCTGGGAAATAGACAAGAGTTCCTTTTGGGTACCTTGAGACTTGTATGCCTTAATGGCAAGTTCTCTCGCTGAAAATCATGGGAATACATCAATGTCCCTTGATCGGCGGAGATCTTGCACAATCGTATCGGCATCAACACATCGCATCGTGAAGATGTACTCAGGTACCTTGGCACTCATTGACATCAATGGTGAGTTTGCCTCGCATTGGTTAACGACATGCATCAATGGCCGGTAATCCAATGATCTCTTTTCATGCTCGACATCAACACATTCTTTCGCATGATTAGACTTATACCATCAGTTTTGTAGCAAACAAAGACTATACATATTTTTCACGACTCCCTCAGCAGTTACCGCAGCATAAATTCTGATCGACGAGAGTACCATAGTTCCACTTTCAGCCTTTATCTTTTCCATGATTCAGCATCAGCAGTTCATATTCCTTCATTTCCCAGGATCTAGTTACAACAACATCAGTCACATTTTCCTGATCCAGCAGCAGCAGCTACATTCCTATTGCATAGTTCATCATTCTTGGGTAAGTAGAGGTATGTTGTTTTCTAATCTTTAATCATGCAATTCCTTATATGCTAACTTGAATATTTTGTAAAATTCCCTCATCATGCTCCATTTCCTTTCATAATCAATGCCAAGTTGCATAACGACATGCAACTAATTCAGTTGGGGAGGGGGAACTATATTCACTACATATTCACTACCATGATTCCATTTCTCCACCACTATCACTCCATTTTTATCTCATTTACCATTCACCAACATTTATTTTCCAACGATACTTTGTTGCACTTTGCTTCATACGCATTAATATACATATTGGCATGCTTCATTAATATTACAAAAGGGCTTTCTTATGCACATTATGATTTCTAGTGAATGTTTACATTATTATTGCAGCAAGAGAACATAAAAAGAAATGAATGTTGTTAACACAAGAACCAACATTCTTTGTATTCATAAGTTCATGGTTGTCATAGGAACCAACCATAAGAAAAGAGAACAAAATGAAATGAATGTTGTTAACACAAGAACCAACACATTCTTTTTATTCATGGTTGTCACACAAGAAGACCAACCATAAGAAAATGTAGTTGTTATGTCATCACTTCACATATCCTGGTAACATTTGTCATCATGTAAAGTCAAAGTTCAGATGCCAAATGTTCTTAAAAGAGATCCATGCATGGTTGCATGAGGACATGCAACAAGTTCAGTTGGGGGGGATGTTGGGACTTAGAAATGTCGTATTTCCATCCACCTTTCCCTTCACTATTCCTTACATCTCATCATCCCATTAACCTTTCATTATATCATTTTCATAAATGCATTTGGGTTTCACCTTCTTATTTTCCACTTTATTCATTTTTGTATTATAAGTGAATTTATGATTAAATATTAGAAAATATACATGTTTTTATATATATCTCAAGAATGTGTGAGCTTTGTAATGTGTAGGAGAAATGTGAAGGATTAATTCTAAACTTCTGGAATATCTCCTCCACCATACTAAGGAGATAATTATTCAAGCCTATTCCTAAGGAGAAGATCATGGAGGATTTGGTTGGCATGTCTTATTCAAGATATGTGAGAGATGTGTGGAGGATTCAAAGGGATCATGTCTTGTAATAATGGGAAAGTAGTTGAGAGTGGTTATATGAGATGGTTAGCTTCTTCATGTATATAAGAGAGTGCTCTCTCTTCATTTTGATTAGCTCAGGAGAATTCAGACTTCATTAGTTCATTAGATTAGTTTTGGAATTTAAGAGATAGTCTTGTAATTAGGAGAGGGGGATTCTTAACTGTGATTCATATTCTTTTATTGTATGCTTTCATGGTTTGTCATTTGATTCTGGTAATGTAATTTGAGATAGCTTTATTGTTGTGAGATCACATATTTTGTTTTTCATTCAGCTCTTCACATGTTGTATTGCTTTTCCCTTATGCAATTTCCTGCTTTCCTAGTTAATGTTTCAATGCCTTCCTAGATTAATTTGACTTCAAAAATTTAGATTAGATTAGTTCCACTTCGGTCCTGCATATATAATGCATGTGCTTCGTAAGCCTACGAACCTCAGATTGACAAATTAAATGGTTGGGCAAGTACTACAATAGAATTAAAACGACAATAGTTTCACCCAACAGGGCTAACCCAATATTGCATGAGAATTTTGACCTACCAAATTAATATATTCTGGGTCAATAATTCTTTTGATGGTTTCTACTTGTCGAGATGTTTCCGTTGATATATGACACGCCATGTAATTCTTCATGGTTTGAGCGATATTCATGTTTGAAGTTTGTACCCCCAGTTAGTGGGATAAAACCCCATGGGGTTGGGGTATGGGTCATTGAAAAGTCATAATTAATATTTTTTAAGCTCCTAAAATCCCTCCCACGTTCACTTGTTGTAGCCCCTCTCAACTTAAGCATTTATATAAATTGTGATCTTCATTTCCTCCTTAGGTAAAGGATTTCACCATCTAAAACAGGTCATCATGGAATTTGAACTCTAACGTTTTTTATATGAAGGTTCAGAAGCTGAAATTTCTATGAGGTAAAGCCGAAATCCTGAGGAAGCTGCTGTAAAAATTTCAGATCAAGGTGCACAATTTTTTTGGAGATATGATCTGTGGAAGTCAGGGTTTTTGCAGGCTCCTGAAATTCATCTCAAAGAAGTGACCTTGGTAAAATATTCATAACTCTCTCTCTGAGTATCAGATTGGAATTCCATAAAAATTAGTAGATAGTGCACAGTCTGTAATTTTAGCTCTATCAATTTCAGAGCAAAATGAAGAAACCATGACACGTGGTACGCCGTACAAGTGCGCTCTGCTGAAACAGTCCATAATTAGGGCATTGTGAGAGATTGCATAATCCCTCAAGAATCGTACCCAGTCGACCATACGAAAGTCGATCGAGATGACCACTATATAGACCTAAAAATTGGATATTGAGTATCCTAAAGAATAGATATGCACCGTAATAAATATCGAGTCGAAGGAAAAGAAAAGTTGTGATCATGTGTTGTCAAGGGTTGCAAAGGACCAGACTTTCTATGGCAGCAAAGCAAGGAAACGTGCAGGAGAAGGAAGCATGACAAGAGCAGCAACCAAGGTGCATAAAAACAGTAAGAAGTTCATCATATGAAGTCTTCAAGTGGGCAACACGGCATACAATCATTGTAAAGGTATTATTGTACTAAGTCATTGTAAATACATTATTGTAAAAATTGTACTAAGATTCATCTCCGCCATGTGTCAGACAAGGTTATTGATGGTCAGATCACTCATTAGTGTTGCCCAAATTTTGGGTTATGGTCTAGCATATCTTCTTCTTCTACATGATTCTATATCAATACAAAGATCATAATTTTCCCCTGCCAGTCCATCATTTATTCTTCTATAGGGTGGTAGGGTGGTGCTAGGGTGAGTTGTAGCTCATTGGGTGTTTGGGAATCCATTCAGTAGACTACTGAAGAATCTCGGGCGTTGGAGCGTCCATCCAGTGGGAGCTGGAGAAGAATGCTTTTCTAGATTCTAGGAAGTTGGAGCTTTATTTTCAATTGGAGTTGAATATTAAGAATTATTAGAACAACATTAGCTGGTTTTTGTCTCGGAGTGGGTTTCCACCTTAAAAACTATGTACATTTGTGTTCCTCTTGTTTTCTACTATCATTGTACAAACACTGATAATAATTGAACATTAACTAATGCTCTAATTGAAAGGAATACTGATTCACCCCCCCTCTCAGTATTTCCAACAATTACCCGCAGGCTAATGGTCAGGTTGAAGCTGTCAATAAAGTTTTAACCACTATGATTAAAAGGATAGTTGGAATTCATAAATCGAATTGGCATACTATGCTTTTCTCAGTACTTTGGGCATACCAAATCTCAACAAAAACCACAACAGGTTTCACTCATTTTCAACTGATTTACGGTTTAGAAGCTGTGTTACCGATTGAATGCGAAATACCGTCACTCCAATTAGCCATGGAGTTACTACCAGCTACCTTTGAGGAGGAAAAAAAGTTTTTGTACCTAGAAAAATTAGATGAGATTCGGCCCACCACTGCATTAGCATCCGAAGCTCATAAAAAATGCGTTAAAGCTCAGTACGATCGAAGTGTTTCACCTTGTGTTTTTTCAGAGGGTGACCTAGTATTGGTATATGACCAAACTAATGATAAACTAGGAGCTAGGAAATTTGAACCTATGTGGCATGGTCCTTATATTGTCAAGCGAGTGCTTGTAAAAGGGGCTTACGAATTGATTTATTATGACAGGGTCTCTTTAGATAAACCCAGAAATGGACTTTATCTGAAGAGATATTATGCTTGATTTTTTGTGTGAAGATCTCACCTGTACATTAGTTATTTTTCTAATTTAGCTGCTTTAGATTAGATAAGGGTGTCTACTTTAAGTTTGCGTTGACTACTGCCCCTGCTTATCTTGATTACTCTTGATATTGCAGATGTCAACGTCCCTTCAAGCGTACATTGGTTTTGCTGATGGTGTCTGTCGTAATACACAGAATATTTCTTTCGCAGCTTGGGTTATCTATTCACCCACCGATGAGTTAGTTTCTATTCATGGGGTAAGCCTTGGTCAAAGAACGAATAACATTGCAGAATATAGTGCAGTGATTGAGTTACTATTTGATGCCATTTCATTTCGCATTCGACATTTGATCGTAAGGTTAGATTCAGAACTCATTATATTGCATTTAAACAGAGTATATGCAATTAAAAATCCAGTGTTACTGAGACTATACTTGAAGGTTCGTCTCTTGGAAAGGTAGTTTTATTACATTGAATATCAACACATTCCAAGATTTTTAAATACATTGGTTGATGCATTAGCTAATAATTTAATAAATATACATTTGCGACATTAAAATAGTAAATTAAAACAACATTCGATAAGTGTTGAACAAGATAGCTGTCGAAAGTAGTCATATCATAGATAGAGTTTGTGTTTCAAAAAATATTACATCGTTTAGGACCATAGGTTTAAAACACCTTATGATTCGAAAGGTACTGATACAAAAAAAAAAAATACAATAGTCGACAATAATCATCCACTATCCGTGATGATGATGATGATAATATACTATCTCTCGTGCCACTCTATGCAGATATCTCTGAAACTGGCAAAAAATGCCAGCGACATGCCTTTGGAGACAAAGAGGAATATCATACATCGCAGTCTCCGGAATGTCTATGGTCAACCTCTCCAGGTTCTGCTCTAAATCAGTGAGAATATGTTCACTTCCTCTCAAAGCGACGAATATTGGCTGGTCTTCGTGGACCAACATCTGGATTTGAATTTTTGTCATAAGTATTGGAAAATTAAAAAAAATAAAAATTAGAGTTAGAAACACATCAAAATTATTCATTTACCTGACTCGTCCCATTGTGCTCCTGGAGGAAGGGGCATATCAGGGTCACCACGGAAATCTATCCCTGCATATGAAAAATCTTCAATGGCGAAGATTTGGTTCTGTAACCAATGAAAATATGCAAGTGTAAATCGAACTATCTCAACACCCTCACTATGACGGGCCATCACTGCCACCCAACGGACCATCCGAGGCTCTCTGACTCCACCAGCATCAACCGAGATAAGTTGAGGGGCAAGAGATGGAATCCTCTCCAGAGCAAAAGAAACTACGATAGCTCCATATCCAAAGTTTTTCGACTTTGCATTATTAGCTCTGGTCAATTGGCCTTTTACATTAGCCAATACTCCTTCACACCAGTAGAAGATGGTGCCTCTGTAGCATTCAACCGTTGTTTGCATCTGGGATTTAGCAGCCACGTGTGGAGCTGCACTCCCACACAATTTAGTCACTGTGAATGGAACCACTTTGAGTTCAAGACTGATAATGGTTTTTATATTAATGCGGTTGTCTTTTGGATCAAATTCTTCATTACAAAATTCTTGTTGATATTTAGCGATAGGCTGGCCACCTGGTCTAGCTCCGAACAAGGAAATAGGTTCTCCTCTTTTGGATAAACCCGTAAGGAAGTAAATTTCCTCCAGCTCAAGTTCGAGCCAGTGATCACCAATAATGAAACACTGCTCTTGAACGTCCCACTTGTTCACTAACCATGTCAATAGTCTACTTGAGCTTTCATGCCCTGCATTGACCAATATTTGTATAATCCGTAGTTTCTCAACATACGCAATGTGGTTAGACTTCTGATAGCTTCCTCATCTACTTCTTCATGTTCACGTTCTCTCCATTCGAGCATTGTGGATACTCTGCAATGGACACATTTAAAGATTAGACGCAATTAAAATGGAAAAAATTGGCTTAATTTGAGAGAATTCATCTTTTTATTTTGTTCACGGCACCTACGCACCTTTTACACTAAAACAGTGTGAGCTACCGCACGAGCTATGGATGAAAAGTGCGGGAATCCGATAATTTTCCTTTCGAAAATTATCGGGATCCATAGGTAACGTGTGTATTACCTGCGGAACCCCGAGGGGGAAATTTTGAACCTATTTTTCTCTTAAAAAATGATATTAAAGCCTAAAAAGAGAATGTAAATGGATGAAAATGAAGAGAAATGTGTTGCGGATTACTTGGATTTGAAGGTTTTTGATTCGAACGGTCGGTTTTTCTGATATCTCCTTCAGAACTTTTTTACCAAAAGCTCTCAACTTTCACTCTAGATGCAAACGGTAAAAATGAATAGGTTGAACTAATTTTTATAAGATTTTTTGAATAAATAAAATAATATTTTATTTATTTTCCACTTTGAAAGGTTGTTTTTCAAATTATTTTTACTTATTTAAAACAAGTATGTTTAATTTTTGGGTTTTTGTGCAGAATACAGGATGTTCGGGTGAAATAATAATTTTGACTATGAGTACATTTTTATCACTTTTTCGAACTCGTTAAAACTCACGAAAAAGAAAAAAAAATGAGTACATTTTTATTCCTTTTTCGAACTCGTCAAAACTTACGAAAAGGTGAAAATGATGAGCATATTTTTATCACTTTTTCGGACTCTTGAAAATTTACGAAAAAACGAAGCTTTGGAGTTCTCTTTTAATCCCTTTTTAGACTCTCTAAAAATGAAAAGATTGCCGAGTACTTGACTATTTGAACTCGTTAAAGGAAATTAACATTCGTGCCTTCAGTATAATTTTACCCCTTTTCCGAACTGAAATGGACTATTTACGAAAAAGGTATACGTTGACTAATCATGGTCAATAGATTTCTCTCCTGCATTATTTTATCCTTTTTCAGGCTTGAGAGACTAAATTTACGAAAAATTACACCCATGGAGTCTTCTTAAGTTTTTCTTTTGACTCCCTAAAATTGAAAAACACCGAGTTTCACCTATACTGGACTCGTTAAAACTTAACAGTAAAGGACTTGTCAATTATAAACAGGAACGCACCACTCCTTCTTAGGGCTCAATTTAAATACTAAGTTGGACTCATCCGAAAGATGAGCTTACATTACAAGAAAATGTTATTCTCCTCAAGCTTGTAAAAAATAAAGCGGTACTTGCCAGAAATGGTGAGGGAAAAGAGAGAAAATTAATCCACTTGTCACACTTCGTTTTAAAAAGTTGTATACCACTCTTGAACACGACACTTTTTTCACATTCATGTCTAGGTTGGGAAAATCCTTTGGCCAACAGTTAATCAAACCACATTGAAAGTCTTCAGTCAGTTTCTGGGTATTAGCTTTAGGTCAATCGTCACCAAACCATCTGCAGTGTCGTTATGTGTTCAAGAGATTAGTTAAATAAACCATTCATTGCAAACATTTGTCTCCACTCGCATTGACCATCCCTGAGTCAGTCCTTGCTAAATATTACTTCAAAACTTGATCTAATGGTTTCGTGTCGTGGCCATTCCTACGACGGGTCACTTTCTATCGATGACAGCTCATCATCTAGAAAGTTGATCTAGAATCCTATCAGTACCTTGGGATCTTCATGCCCTAATGGCCGGTTTCTTTCCTTTGAAAATAGGTTGCATCATTGACCTTTGATCGAAAGATTCTGTGAAATGTTCGACTCTAGATTACAAAGTCACATTTCATATATTGTACTGAGTACTTTGAAAACCATTGTCATTATTGGTCGTTTCTCTCACACTTGTTAACAGTTCACATCATTGACTGGTAATCAAGTGGTTTCTACCATGTTCGACTTTGACACAATCAATCGCATGGATAGAATCGTACTAGTTTGAGAAGCAGAAATCATGACCCTGGATCTAGTTTCCACCATCCAGGTTGCGAGGAGTTTTATTATTCATCATATAGTAGACTACTCATAAAATATGGCTGCGTCCATGCTGTGTCTACTACTTCATGTAATTCTAAAATCATTTCTGTATCAGAACATGTAATTAGTTTTGATCTGAGTATGGAATGCCTTCCTCAGCGATGATATACATATATATATGCTTACATTGAATGTTTTTCCAGGTTTCAACCGATGTGCCAACATCCCAATCCTCAAAATGATAAAGCACTTCACTCTTTAGAATTCTTCAAAAAACTCTTCAGACTTCGCACTTTAGGGGGGAATCTGTTACACTGAAATTTTTCACCATGACATTGAGCTGTCTATATGGGTTCATAATTACCTATTTATTTCTTCCTTAGAAGTATAAAAACATAAAGTTCCTAAATCAAGTCTTGGAACTGGAGAAAAGCTCTTAAAAACCCTAAAAAGCCTAACTCCACACTTTTCCCAGTCATTCCTTGCAGTACCGCAGGTTATTGCTATAAAAATTGCGGTACATCCCGCACATTCTATTCATTAAAACTGCGGACCCCCGTAAAAGGTAAAATAAAGAGAAAATTAAGTTCTAGAAGCCCAGCTGGCTGAATATTCTCCCAGCTGGGGCCTTCTAGAAGCGCTATTTGGTCGAGCTTCGCCCCTTCCATTCATGAACCTTTATCCCTTCATAAATGGAGCTATCCCTTGGTTTTTGGAGCTAAAATCCGATGGTGAGAGGGCTTTATCCCTTCCTTTTTGGAGCTGAAACTACTTCTCTTCTGCTATAAATTGAGATCAAGTTTCAGTCTCAAGGGTACTTAGTACTTAGCACAGAGAGAGTTCAGAGTGCTTGCTTCTTTCTTTGGAGAGAGTACTTAGAACTCGATAGTTTTGAGGTGAATTGCTGAATAGATATACTCTCCATATTTTGCATCATTGGCATGAAAGAGATTACATACTAATAGCCATAGCCTTATGCTGATAAAGAGAGTTAGAGTTTTGTCAAAATGAGGAAAACGACTGTTCGGGACCCCGGAAGAACCTGAACGAACATCAAGGCATCAGGGTTGTAAGGTTTCTTCTTTTATATTCAAAGTTAATACAAATGGATTCGATTTTATCATTGAGTTTTTCATCTATCTTTTGAATGATTTAATTCTTAGATTCCTTGATCACTAAAATAGATTATTGCTTTCGAATTATCATATTTTGCAGATGCTTTTTATCTTGTTTTCCTGTCTTTGATTGCAGATCTTATATGCTGGATCGATAACTTCTGGAGCGACTGGATTGAAGACCGAGCAAGCGTTGGACATCAGGTAGGAGTATCTATCCGTAGTTAATGAGTAATTCTTAAGCAATATAATCTAGATAAAATGGTCTACATCTGTCTGTTTGTTTCTAGATATCCTTAGGATACTAGGGAGATCGCTCTTGTCCACAAGAGGGATTCGTCCGTCTAACACTCCCCCTTATATCCATTAATAAATATTGCTGCTCATTTTCCCATATATGTATCTGTTTATGTTTCTAATTTTCATATCATGGATTCTTAGCTGATATATATGTTTCATGTTTCATTTATTTAGCTGATTAAGATAAATAGCCACTGTATATTGCAATCTCCTTGTTGTTTAGTGTTTATACTTGCAGGAACTAGTCTGACGATCAAGTTGGATTGGAAGCTATAGCAAGAGCAAAAGAAGGAGAATAGGAAGCGCTTGGATCACATGTAAGTTCCTTCATCTTTCTGTGTGTCTATTTACTCTTAGAGAAAGTGTCTGCAAAGTCTTTGATCTTTTGTTTTAAATGCATAGCACCACATTTAGGGAATGTGTTTTATCCGTAATTCATAGTTCCACATAACAAATTAGCGACTCCGCTAGGGAGTTTTCCCTTCATTCCTGGTGTTTTTGCCTCTGCTTATCCACCTAGTAGCATATGCTATCAATTATTAGACTTTTGAAATAAAGAATTGCATTAGAAGTGTGTTGAGTAGCTTGAATTTTGAATCTCTCCTACGCCCAACGCATTGTTGGTCAAGACACAGTGCTTTGCATAGCACTGTCTCCCACTCAGGGGTGCTTTGCAACACACTGTCTCCCCTTAGAGAATGCATTTCTCCCTAATCCAACCAAATTCCCTTTGAATTTGTCATTGACATCACATTCAACCTTTTTTTTGTTGTGTTTTCAATTTTTTGATACCCCATAGAGACTAGTGAATTTTCCCGATTCTTCCTCCTTTGAAAATTAAGTTTGTTCAATGTCTCTTCAAGTGTTTTTCTTTATCGTTGACAAATAAAATTCAAATTATTTTATTTCTGCATTAGATAATTTTTTTCGTAAAGGAAATTGTCATTAAATTCTTCATTTTTTGTAGGAAAAAATGTAGTTACATCGTTTTTCCTAAAAGAGAAATTGTTGTTAAATTCATCGTTTCTCAAAGAAGAAAGCATTTGTTTTTGTTGATTTGATGCATATAGTTTCCTTTTTTGCATTCACATTAAGGGGACTGTAAAGAAAAACCTGCATTTTCATGTCATGGATTGTGTGTTTTGCATAGGAACAAATTAGGAAAACTGCATATTAGTTTGTGGTCTTTGTTGTTTTCTCTCATAACAGATTGCTTTTTCCCCTTAGTAGCTAATATTTTCATTGAAAAAGCTAAAATTGAAAAGTTTGCTTATCATTTTAGTTTGCATTTTAGGAATTTACATCACATAATCGCAGTGAACCTTGAAAGGAAAATTGATAAACAAGATCAAATTGAAATTTACTTCAATTTACCTAAAAAAGCATTGGAACCATAACAATAACATTTAGAAGTTCTAGGCTAGAGATGTGTTCTAGTGTCGTAAAACATAGAAGACGTCATTAATTGTATGCAATATATTTCGAGTGTGATACCTCACTCCATGTACATAAGTACATTGTAGCTCGTCCATGTACCTTCGAGTATATCGAGCGGTGTTATAGTACAAAAAGTATAAAGGGGTGCTCTGACTGTTCGGTTTCACATTAGACAACGCTAATATGGACTTGGGCGTCCATGTACCTTCAGGTATATTTTGGAGGACAAATTTCGGTTGCTATTCATCCATAGTGAACCGAGTCGGCCGCCTTGTAAACTGTGATACACCGAACACAACATTCGGGGATATTGCATGCCCGTACTTCTTGGTTCACCAGGAGGTATTATGCAGTTCACAGTTTCTTGGTAAACCTTTTACCTAGCATTACCCTTTTATTTTGTTTATTTGTTTTTGGTCATAAAATAAATCAGTCATCGTGGAAGAAGAAAATCCCTTTCCCCGTCATTCGCGTAGACTTTCATTGAAACCACCTTTACCACTGGAAGCCACTTCTGGTCGGCAAAGGCAACATCGCTCTACGGAAACCAGTACCATAAGTACCTTTGGTGAAGCATCATCTTCACATATTCCAGAGTTGGCACAAGTTATTTCTACAAATCCTGGTTTTTCTACTATTTTTGAGACAGAGTCCTCACAGCTACCCATGGTCACGATCCATCCAATCAGTGAGACCATACCTCATGAACCCGGAGTTGTTCAATTGGAAGTTCATCTAGATCCTGACTCTTTTTTTCTAGAACATCTGCATCCAGAAGTCGAACGACTAGAATTTGTTCCTGTATTGTTCTCCCCACAATATATTGTAGCCATTAAGTCTCCCATATCATGCAGTTAGCCTCTTGAACTATACTTTGGGCCTGACGATGAAATCCTTCCACCTGGTTTAATTTCGATTGAAGAAATACCACAAGATGAAACACCTTTAACTCCAACTCATTTTGGGGCGAAGCTTTACCTATACGAGTCTTTTTCTCAATCATCTGCCTTTGCTTTTGTTAATCCTGTGCATATTCAAATTCTCTTCAATCTAATAGGGTATACATTTGGTCAAGTAACCATGCTCAAACCAACATCTTCGGCTGGACCATCTGTTCCAATGGCGTCAGCACCTGCTCTCGCTACTACGTCGATGTTCACAACTTCACCATAGTCATATTTACATGGTGGCCCTATGGTCCCATTAGGTTATAAATATTTATCTGGAATTTTCTCTCATGCATCTTCAAATCCGTGGACTTCACCAATGTCATCATCTGGTATTCTAACTAGTAAACCTATAGTGAGTATTGAATGAATTGATTCTTTATATCCATCATTAGGGAAATATCAAGCTAGTCCATATGGGTCTATTCCATCCAATACAATCTCAACTGGACTCCCTGCATTTGGAGAACGATATTTTTCGTCTTATTATACTCCTCACGCTGGGGGGAAACTTATGGTCACCCACTTTGACAGTACTCCGTAATTTTTTGGTCAACCTAATGTCAAAATGAATGTTTGTTAATGGTAGCCCACTCTTCCCATCCAACCAAAAATGGTTGTACACTTGTATCAACCGGTTCAACCTATTGCACCCACATCAATTCCACTAGTTAATACATCTTTACCCCTGCTATAGACTCAAACTATTGTACAACAACCATTTCAGGTGGGTGCTTCAACTCAATACCCTCAAGTATTGGGCCCTCAAACTCCAACTCCTTTAGCTAGTTTGCAACAACCACTTGTACCCGGAATCATTTATTCACAAGATTGACTAACATATTATGGGATGTCACAGCCACAACCATGTTATATGTATCCTCAACCGAGTCCAAGTTATCCTAATTTGGGTTATAACATTGGTGAACAGACCCCTTGGTAGCCACAGGTGCAAATGCCATAACCTTCATTTCAACAAGTATCGTACCCAGGTTTTGGTCAACAAAATCCTCAAGAGTTTGCCTATCAAAACAACCCCTATTTGGGTTACCAACAACAGATTCCTTATGCTGGTTCTCAAAGGCCTATTTCCCAAGCAATTACATCACACCCTGGTTATGCTCAACCCGACCTCAATCAACTGTTGCCCTTTGTTGCAACTTTAGAGTTACCAGATTTAAATCAACTCACCAACGACCCATTCAATTATGTTCCTTGGTGGTGGGTGATACCTTATAAATTACCCTCGGATATTCCTAAGTTCAATGGAAACCCTGGGGAAGACCCGTCGACTCGTGTTATGACTTATCATTTGTGGTGTTCATCAAACTCCCTGAATGATGACTCTGTTCGACTGCGTCGTTTCTAGTGTATTCTCACTGGTCCGGCCGCAAAATGGTACATTGAGTTACTTAGAGCTTCTTTTGATAATTTCACTGCCCCAGCTACAATATTTTTGTCTCAATTCCATTTACCCATACGATATGAAATTGGAATGGAACTCTTGAATAATTTTAAACAGACTAATGCTACTCACATTTCTGATCATATTCACGAGTGGCGTTGTCGTCGTAGAATGGTTAAGACATTTGTTCCTGATCAGCTCCTTGTTGAATGGTTCATTAAGTCCCTGCTACAATCTATAATTGAGGATGTAGCTAAGGGTGGCGTCGTCACTGAAGAGCAGGTTATTTGTCGTGCCCAATATTTATACTTGATTTACACTCAGTCTGGCATGCTCTACGAGAAAATTCCTAACGCGCCACGATCTAATTTTAATGTTCCTCCTCCATCAAAGGACTCTCATACTAGAGACAGTATGATTGGTACTGCAAACACACATCATACTACTGCATCTGATCCTGCGCCTTCTTCCGAAATCAATGCCATGTCATTTGACAAAGACAAAAGTGACAAGCATTCCAGAAGTAAGAAAAAAGGGAAATCAAAGAAAAAGAAAACTTATACCCCGTAGGAAAGATCATCTGATCAATCGTTTGGAAATCAGAAACCTTGTTATCCATGCATAATCTGTAATGAGGAACACTTTTTTACGGATTTTCCTCATCGTGCTGATTTCTCAAAAATGGTTAAGACCTCACATGCGTCAGTTGTGTTGAAAAATCCGTTTTTGAATCTAGAGACAAAATTGGTTGCTACGGATCCAAGTTATAGTTCCCAAGTGATTATGCTATCTGTCATGAAGCCATCAACAGATGTTTTGGTGTCAATGCGTAATAAATATTACGGTATTCAGGCTACTGATCAACCTACTACCTCAATCACGAATTCGTCTACGAAATTCGTACCACCACATGCTGTTCCTGAATTGACAATAAAGACACCAAAGGGAGTCGTTCATAAATCGACATTTAATCCTCGAGACAGAGCTACTAAAAATTATAATATAGTTGAAGATTTGGCTCAATCCCCTTCAGTTATGTCAGTGCTTGAGGTGCTACAAAATTGTCCTCCCAGAAACAGGCTTTGTTGTCTGCAATTGGTGGAATTGATCCGATTGATTCTAATCTTGTAGTCTTTAATCATACGGGCTATGTGCCACAATTACCAGTAGAATTGGAATTCTCCATCCAAGTAAATGTTCTAAATCACCTTGTTCATCATACTATTATTGATGAGGGAGAATATACGTGCATTATGTCTCTAAATTGTTGGAAGTCACTTGGCTCGCCACGCCTGTCTCAATCATCAACGACATTGAAGGCTTTCGACGAACGTACATATAAGCCTTGCGGTATTATTAATAACCTGCATGTTGAACTAGGGGAAAAACAATGAATGTTGAAGTTGAGGCTATTGACAGACCCCTTGAATACAATATTTTACTTTGAAGGCCATGGATATATGCTATGAATAAAATTGTTTCTACATATTTTAGAATGATCGCATTTCCACATAAAGATGTTATCATAGTCATCAATCAACTATCCTTCTTTGCCTCCTGTTCCCAGGTATCTGGAAGTGTTCTTTTAGTTCACGTACCCCAACTTTCACTTGAGAACATTGGTGTAGGACTCTTAAAGGATTCCACTCTCATGGGAACCTTTGCATTATCATCGCCTGCGACGTTGGCAAAAATTGCAAGTATAGAGACTTGCTACATGATCTCATCCACTCCATCTGGCTTAAGGAAAAGTATGGGTGATTTTGAAGTTGTTACGTTGGATGAGTTTCTGCCGCCCAACCCTATTGATCTAGCATAGAAATCAATCTATCTGGCTTGGGCGACGAATCTGAAATCATCGTCACCGATTGTTTGGGTTGATCGTTCATTAGATTTTGGTACTCCATCTGATCCTTTTTCCTCAATTTTCTTGACAGATGAGAATATTTTGGAAACCATGATGTCAGAAGGAGAACCGTGGGAAGATTATCATCATCTTTCCCATCTTCTTGATTATGAAGAAAATAATCTTAGTGAACTATATCACCCATTGATCAAAAATTTCTTTTCGAATTCTTTTCCTATTAATGCAATCGATTCCAAGCAAAATTTGTCAAATATTGAAGAAAACATTTCTATCGATATTTTGACTAAACCCGACATTGTAGAAAATATTCATGTCGGCATGTCTTATTCTCCATTAGAACTCAAAACATATCTCTCTCTCTCTCGTGAATTCCGTGATGTGTTTTCTTGGACTTACGAGAAAATGCCAGGCATAGATACTGGTATTGTTAAACACCTATTAATATGTACCCTGATGTAAAGTTGGTACGTCAACGCCTTTGTCCTGTTCATCCGAAGAAGGTCGCTGCCATTAAAGAAAAATTTGAAATTTTTTTGCGTGCTGGTTTCATTTACCCTATTCCGCTAACTGAGTGGGTTTCCAACATCATTCCTATTGTTATCACTCAAAAATTCTCAAAAAATCATTGTTTCAAGTTTGTTTTTTATCATGGGTCAAAATAGGGTCTTAGGAGTAATTTCATGAATTTGACCAAAAGGGAGTATTAGATTTTTAGGTTTGAACCTTCCTTAGTGTTAAACAAATCCATTTTAAAGGTTTTTTATGTCAAGTCATTCATAATTTCATCATTCATTTCATTTCCCTAATTTTTTCATCAAAACTAGCCAATTATATAAGAAACCTTACTTTTGTAGCACCACTAGTTCAAAAAAGTCGTTTTGTGCTACGAAAGTGTTGTCTTTTCGTAGCGCAATATGAAGCAAAAACTCTGTTTTCTAGTTTTGCGTAGTCAACTTCCAAGGAGGTTTATGAGAAATTGAAAATGGATTTAGGAAAAATGAAAGAGGTTTTTCTTCCTAACAAAATTAACTACATAAAAATCTCTCAGATTCCTCAAATTAATTAGGAGGTGGGATAAATTGATAAATTAAAATGCGCTATGAAACTGCTGTTACAAATTGTCATGTACATGACTATTTAGCAATCAACCTCAAGTTCAGTTTCTGGCCAAATGAAAACGTCTTTTGGAATTCAAAAAAGAGGTTTGTTTTAATAACACCCCCAGCTACACAAACCTCTCTCAATTTTCTCACAAGTGTTATCAGTTGGGAGATACAAGGCTTTCTTTGAAGCCCTATTTTCAGAAACATAGTTTTCCTGTTTTACACATGTTTTTCAAAGGCAGTTTCTGGACAACAAGAGATGTGTTTCAAAAAAACAAGAGAGGTTTTTATAAAGACATTCCTTCAGGTTCTCAAAATAAATCATGTAGTAGGAGATATAGGCTCTGTCCCAAGACCTATTTTTCAGGAAAAAATAGGAAAAACCAATAGGCCAACCTATTGCAAATGAAGAAGGGAGGCTGGAATGACTCTGTTTTTCAAGTGATATGATGAAATCAGGTTGATTTTGAGTTTTTAGCACATTTACAATTTTAATTTTGGAAAATTTTGGACAAAACTGCTCACTCAGTAGTTTTGTAGCGCAAATAATGTAAAAAAGGCAAAAAGCGCTACGAAACTGCTATAACAGTTTTTCTTGCCCTTTTTCATCACATTTTAGGGGGTAAAAATATGAATTAAGGTTTGAAATTTCTATGGAGGATATATATAAAGGTAATGAAGATGATTTTGAAGGAAATAAGTCAAGAATTTGAAGAAAAAATGGTTAAAGGGCAGCGTTACGAAAATCGCTATGAAACTGTCTTGTTTTCGTAGCACAATCTATTTTCAGCTCATTTGAACATTTTGATGATGGTTATGGATAGATGGAGCCTAGGGAGGAGTTTTTGCATGTTTTAATTCAACTTAAAATATCAAAGGAACATGAAATGAAGAGTACATAATGGTCAGAATGTTCAATGAATGCAAAATACCATATGCCTAAAAAACAGGGTTTGGTTTCCTTCTTATGTGGAGGTCAGCAAAGTGGTCATGAAGAGCTCAAGCCCATCATCCAAATTCGACCATGTGATGATACACTTGTTAATGATGTAATTTAAAATATATAAGGTTGTTAGGATAAGGTTTTTCAAGATAGTAATGAAGAGTTTGAGTCCTAGTTGAAATAAGACTGTTAAGTAGGATAGGTGTCTATTTGTCATAAATTTGATGTTTTATGGTTATGCAAGGTGTCAAGAGTTAGGAATTCAAAGTATCTAGCAGAATATGAGTTCATCTCATGTTGTAATGGTCTATTAAAGGCCAAGAGGTCGAATTAGCAAAGGGTTGGAGACTTTTTGGCAAAACTGGTGCATATTGTAAAAAGACTATTTTAGCCAAGTCAGAGAGCTTCTACTTGACCAACTTGAGATTCAGAAGGGGATTTTAGTGTTTTTTTGTTCTATCAGTGTTTCTTATATATCTTATTTGCAGTGGTTTTCATCTATATTACTCAGAACTCATCTTTAGATGCTTTGAATTCCTTTATAAATGGACTGATTGTGTTTTTACATGTTTCAAGTGTATGTCTCATGACTAAAAAACCTGATATGCCTCAACTTCCATGTCAATTAGATTCAATGATTTTCTGAGATTGATTTGACTCCATAAGCCCAATGTATACATGCTGATGTTGGTTTCAACCTTTAGGTTGGAAAATTTTATCTAAGGAGACCACTTTGTAAAGCTTTGGATTGATTGCTATATAAAGTAACATACAAATTTTCTTCACTTGAGATTCTTAGTGTATTTTCAATGAGTTTTATGTCCTATATTTGAAATGTTTCTCTTCCATAGCCTTGATGTCTCATTACTCATAATTCATGTATTACATGCTTTGAATTCCTTTTAACTTCAAGTTATTGGGATTTTCCTGAATGTGTTACCCTTTCATTGAAGTATATACAAGCCTCAGCTTCCACAAGGAAAACCTTTGTTATTGAGAGCCCTATCACCGACTCCATAGCCCAATGGTAGCAAGAATTAATCTTCTCAACCTAGAAAAAAACACAAATAATAGAGTTAGCCATCTATCTATATCCCATATCATTAACCCTTGAGAGAGCCCTCTCAGGCCGAGGAGGCTAAGCCTCAGTCACAAGATTGGTTTGAAATAGTTACATTGAATTTTTTTGATCAGCAGCCAATCAGGTGCAATTTTGGTGATAAAATTTTGGTGCGTCTACCAGGAGTTTGAAGATTATACTTTCCCGAGATTTTTAAGCTGAAATTTTGAAGGTAGTAGGAGCTCAGGAATATTTTCGAGGCTGCATCTACCTTGGCGACTCCACACATCAAATAATCAATTGGAAGGTGATTCCACTGTTTGAAAATCAATAGCTTGATGAAGTTTCAGAATGAGTTCCATTGCAAGAATAAATGCCAGGTATGGCCCTATGAATCGATCTCGTATCCCTAGTTTTCCAAATCCTATGCCAAAGTTTGAATGGTTAACTGATCTTCCTATATTCAAAGATGAAAATAAAGACAATGTTGCTCTTCATTTGGTTAGATTCCATATGCATGTACACAGTCTTAAGGTTCAGTTCCCCGAGGATTGTCTCATGAAGATGTTTATGGCAACTTTGGAAGGAAAAGCACGATCTTATTATGAAAGCTTGCCAAATGGTTAATTATATTCTCTTGTTGATTTCCATGCTGCATCTTATGAGATGTATGAAGAGTGTCATCCCTCCTTATTGCTGGTCAAAGACTGTTGTAAACATTGTGTGAGTTTTATCGAATATTTGGAGAATTGTTATGAAGATGATGAGTTCATGGATGAGGAAATTTTAGAAGCCCTTCATGACAATCCCTTTCATCACCAAGAAGAAAGTATAGCCTCTTTCTTAGATGAAAATGAAACCCAACAGGAGTTTATTTATGAAAATTATGATACATCCTCTGAGTTTGATGAAAGGTTGGAACAGACTTGTCAGTATTTTGATCATCAGGAGTATGAGAATCATTTCAAATAGCAAGAGGGAATATTGGAAAATGCTTGCTACAATCCTCAGGTACAGGAAAAAGTTGAGTCATCATGTCATTTCTTGCATCAGCCTACATCAAATGATGATTACATTAATGAAGAAGTGGGTGAATTTTTTTCTTTATCCTTGTATTCTAATCTGAAATCATTTGAGTGCAAGTCAGAAGATAAGATTTAGTTTGTGGATGAAGTTACTAGGAACATTGAAAAGGACATTGAAGTTTTAGAGTGTAAAATTCAATCTTATAGGCTTCAAGATCAAGATTAGTCTTTTCAAAAGCTTTCCATGCTAGAACACAAATAGAAGGTGTTGCTTCCTTTCTTTTTTGAGATTGAGGAAAAATAAACTATTTTTGAAAATTAGTTTGAACAGTAGTTTAAGAGTACACAACTGAATTCTTATGTGTTTGATCAAAGCATGGTTGATTTGCCCAAATTTGCAGAATGTCATGAGAAGCATCAAATATATCATGTCTTCTTTGATCCTATAGTTGAATACATGGAAGAGTTCTACAGTCCATATTTCCAGTTATATTTTCATTTTGAAGATCAATTACATCTCATGTTGCCTTGGTCATATCAGTATCATGTTTAATTTTGGTTCAAGCGCAGTCAAGAGGTTCAAGCGCCAGATCAGATCAATGACTGACTTCATTGGAAGTTTCATGTTCCTTGAATTACAAATGGAGATTGCAGCTGCTAGGGTAGGTAGGAGTGTGTGAATAAGCTCAAAAGTGAATGAGCATCTTTTCAGTAGGTACAAAGTTGGTTCTTCTGCAGTGATCATCAAGCTTGAGCTCGAAGTGAAGGCCCTTTAAGCTTGAGGAGAATCTTAGCAATTTCAAAGTTCTTTCTGATTTGGTCAAGAAAATGGATAGCAGCACTGGAGCTACTGGTTCTTAGCGTACCACAAGGGCACACTATCCCAAGTGGAGCCACTGTTATCACTCAAAAATTCTGAAAACATCATTGTTTCAAGTTTTTTTTTATTATCATGGGTCAAAATAGGGTCTTAGGAGTCATTTCATGAATTTGACCAAAAGGGAGTATTAGATTTTTAGGTTTGAACCTTCCTTAGTGTTAAACAATTCCATTTTAAAGGTTTTTTATGTCAAGTCATTCATCATTTCATCATTCATTTCATTTCCCTAAGTTTTTCATAAAAACTGGCCAATTAGCTAAGACACCTTACTTTTTTAGCGCCATTAGTTCAAAAAAGTCGTTTTGCGCTATGAAAGCACTATATTTTCATAGCGCAATATGAAGCAAAAACTCTATTTTCTGGTTTTGCGTAGTCAAATTCCAAGGAGGTTTATGAGAAACTGCAAACGGATTTAGGAAACTTGAAAGGGTTTTTTCTTCATAATAGACTTAACTACATAAACCTCTCTTGGTTTCCTCAAATTCATTAGGAGGTGGGAGAAATTGATAACTTAAAATGCGCTATGAAACTGTTGTTACAAAATGTCCTATACATGACTGTTTAGAAGTCAACTTCAAGTTCAACTTCTCGCCAAATGAAAAATTATTTTGGAATTATGAAAGAGGTTGGTTTTAATAACACCCATAGCTACAAAATCCTCTCTCACTTTTCTCAGAAGTATTATCAGTTGGGAGATACAAGGCTTTCTTTGAAGCCATATTTTTAGAAACAGAGTTTTCATGTTTTACACATGTTTTTCAAAGGCAGTTTCTGGACAACAGGAGATGTGTTTCAAAAATACAAGAGAGGTTTTTATTCAAGACATCATGGCATAAAAAAAATTCCTTCAGTTTCACAAAATAAATCATGTAGTATGAGATATAGGCTCTGTCCCAAGACCTAATTTTCAAGAAAAAACAGAAAAAACCAATAGGCCAACCTATTGCAAATGAAGAAGGGACCTCAAGAAGGCTGGAATGACTCTGTTTTTCAAGTGATATGATGAAATCAGATTAATTTTGAGTTTTTAGCACTTTTTAAATTTTCATTTTGGAGAATTTTGGACAAAAATACTCACTCAGCAGTTTCGTAGTGCAAATAGTGTAAAAAAAGGCAAAAAGCGCTACGAAACTTCTATAGCAGCTTTTCTTGCCCTTTTTCATCACATTTTGGGGGGTAAAAATATGAATTAAGGTTTGAAATTTCTATGGAGGATATACGTAAAGGTAATGAAGATTATTTTTAAGGAAAGAATTCAAGAATTTGAAAAAAAAATGGTTAAAGGGCAGTGCTACAAAACTGTCTTGTTTTCGTAGCGCAGTCTATTTTCAGCTCATTTGAATAGTTTGATGATGGTTATGGAAAAATGGAGCCTAGGGAGGAGTTTTGGCATGTGTTACTTCAACTTAAAAAAAAAAAGGACCATGAAATGAAGAGTACATAATGGTCAGAATGTTCAATGAATGCAAAATACCATATGCCTAAAAAATAGGGTTTGGTTTCCTACTTATGTGGAGGTCAGCAAAGTGGTCATGAAGAGCTCAAGCCCATCATCCAAATTCGACCATGTGATGATACACTTGTCAATGATTTAATTTCAAATATATAAGGTTTTTAGGATAAGGTTGTTAAATATAGTAATGAAGAGTATGAGTCCTAGTTGAAATATGATTGTCAAATAGAATAGGTGTCTGTTTGTCATAAATTTGATGTTTTATGGTTATGAAAGGTGTCAAGAGTTAGGAATTCAAAGTATCTAGCAGAAGATGAGTTCATCTCATGTTGTAATGGTATATTAAAGGCCAAGAGGTCGAATTAGCAAAGTATTGGAGACTTTCTGGCAAAATTGGTGCATATTGTAAAAAGACTATTTCAGCTAATGCAGAGAGCTTCTACTTGACCAACTTGAGATTCATAAGGGGTTTTTAGTATTTTCCTATTCTATCAGTGTTTCTTATATATCTTATTTGCAGTGGTGTTCATATATATTACTCAGAAATCATGTTTAGATGCTCTGACTTCCTTTATAAATGGACTGATTGTGTTTTTACATGTTTCAAGTGTATGTCTCATGACTAAAAACCCTGATATGCCTTAGCTTCCATGTCAATTAGATTCATTGATTTTATGAGATTGATTTGAATCCATAAGCCTAATGTATACATGCTGATGTTATTTTCAACATATAGGTTGGAAAATGTTATCTAAGAAGACCACTTTGTAAAGCTTTGGATTGATTGATATATAAAGTAACATACAACTTTTCTTCACCTGAGATTCTTAGTGTATTTTCAATGAGTTTTATGTCCTATATTTGAAATGTTTCTCTTCCATAGCCTTGATGTCTCATTACTCAGAATTCATGTATTACATTATCTGACTTCCTTGAACTTCAAGTTATTGGGATTTTCCTAAATGTGTTACCCTTTCATTGAAGTATATACAAGCCTCAGCTTCCACAAGGAACGCCTTAGTTATTGAGAGACCTATCACTGAATCCATAGCCCAATGGTAGTAAGCATTCATCTTCTCAACCTAACAAAAAAACAAATAATAGAGTTAGCCATCTATCTATATCCCATATCATTAACCCTTGAGAGAGCCCTCTCAAGCCGAGGAGGCTAAGCCTCAGTCACAAGATTGGTTTGAAATAGTTACATTGAAGTTGTCTGATCAGCAGCCAATCAGGTATGATTTTGGTGATAAAACTTATTATGAAAAAGAAAGTAACCATCAGAGTGTGTGTCGATTATCAGGATGTCAACCTTTCTTGTCCAAAAGGAAACTATCCTACTCCATTTATTGACCAGATTATTGACGATTGTGCTGGATGCGAAATATTTTCATTCATGGATGGATTTTCCGGCTACAATAAAATAAATATCCGCCCAGAGGACCAATATAAAACATCATTCATCTGTCCCTAGGGCACATTCATTTATAGGAAACTCTCGTTTGTTTTAATAACATTGGGGAAAATTTTCAGAGAGAAATGGATTATGCTTTCAATGACATCAAGCACATTGTTCAAACCTATCTAGAAGATTTACCCACATATTCATGAAATCAAACTAATCACTCGATGCATTTGAGAGCTATATTTTTACCCTGTCAACACTACAAAATATGCCTCAATCCACATAAATGTGTATTTTGTGTTGGTTCTGGTCGTTTGCTAGGATTCATCGTCTCAAAAGAAGGAATTCAGATAGACCGATTGAAGGTCCAGGCCATTCTTGATTTGCTTACGCCATCAAATTTACTTCAGTTATAGAAAATTCAAGGAAAGGATAACTTCATAAGGAGGTTCATACCCAATTACACCGAAATGGAAAAAGAATTTACTCGGCCCTTGTAAAAGGGGATTCCCTTCCATTGGGACCAAGTTGCGCAAGCTTATTTTGATGCTATCAAGGATACTCTTATCTGGGCGTCATTAATGTGTCCCTCCAATTATCAGAGTGATTATTTCTTATATATCGTCGCAGCTGATACGAACATTGCTATGGTATTGGTACAACTATAAAATGGGTTAGAACATCCGATCTATTATTTGAGTCATAATCTCAATGATACGGAAGTGAAGTATTCGTACGTAGAAAAGCTTGCCTTGGCAGCTGTTCAAGATGTCCAAAGATTTCGCCACTATATCCTGTTACAGAAAACCATTGTCATTTCGGATTTCAACCCCATGACTTACATATTAGCATGTCAATTTCTGGGGGAAAGTATTCAAAATGGATTTTCATTTTGTATGAATTTGATTTGGAATTCATCAAATCCAAGTCAAAGAAGTCTTTAGTTTTAGCAGAGCTTCTCTGTGACCTTCCCTCTGATAGTACTGCTACTACATCGAAACCATCTATTCCTGACGAGTCTTTGTTTCTTATCAAATCATCTGATCCTTGGTATGGATATTTTATCATTTATCTCCAGACCCAAAATTTTCGGCCTGATACCTCTCGCTCTGACCAGCAACGTATTCGATACCAAGCCAAAGATACTCTGATCGTCGGCGATACACTTTATCGTTGTGGTGTCGATACAATTTTAAGAAGGTGCCTCACTCATGAGGATGTCGAAAAGGTTTTAAATGATTGTCATGATGGGGCTTGTGGTGGACACTTGTCTGGATACGCTACCATGCAGAAGATACTCTGTGCTGGTTAATTTTTGCCTACCATATTTCGCGACTACATTCTTGCGGTCAGAAGTTGTCATACGTGCCAGATATTTGATCGTAAAATCTGCAAACCACCAGCGCCAATGCATCCTGTTGTCTCTATGGGACCATTTTAAAAATGGGGCATTGACTTCATGACCTGTAACCCTCGTTCGTCTGGGGGGCATGGTTATATTATTGTTGCAGTAGACTACTTTACCAAGTGGGTCGAAGTGATGCCTACATTCAACAACACGGGACAAAAAACTGCATTGTTTTTCTTTAATCATGTCATTGCACAGTTTGGGGTCCCACAGGATATAGTCATAGATCATGGTAAGAATTTTCGTAATCACATGATGACCGAATTTACTGCCAAGTTAGGAATGTCACATAATAGTTATACTCCTTATTATCCACAATCAAATGGACAAGTTGAGGCTATTAATAAGATTCTTAAATGAATTCTTCAACGAATGATAGGATTTCATAAACGAAATTGGAATTTGATCATGTACTCGGCCTTGTGGGCATACTGAACCTTAGTGAGAAACACAACTGGATTTACCCCCTTTTCATTGGTGTATGGTCTGGAAGCTATCTTTCCAATCCAATGTGAAATACCATTGTTAAAACTCGCAATCGACTTGTTACCTGACACCTCAAAAGAAGAAGCGCGTCTTTTTAACCTCATCCATCTTGATGAAATGCATCGTGAAGCCTGATTGGCTAACGAAGCACATAAAAGACGGATAAAGGGGAAATACAACAAGCATCTCCAGCCTCACATTTTATCAGAGGGCGACTTGGTCCTTATTTATGATCAAGAAGCTGATGTAATAGGTACAGGGAAATTTGAGCCATTATGGCACGATCGCTATATTTTCAAAAGAGTTCTTGCTAAAGGTGCCTACGAGTTGGTGGACCATGATGGAATTTCGTTGGCGCAGCCCTGAAATGGGTTGTACCTAAAACGTTACTATGCTTAATCATGTGCATAGTAATTTTTTGTATTATATTTTATATATATGATGTTTATTTGCATTCACTGTCTTATTTTTTTTTTAGAGTTTTCTTGACGTTAGTTATCCAATTTACATTTCATCACAGATGTCTGAATCTTTGGAACCATTTGTTGGGTATGCTGATAGTGCTAGTTGTAATACACAGAATCTATCCTCTGCAACATGGGCCATTTTTTCTCTGAACGACGAGTTAGTGAGTTTTCAAGGGATTTGTATCGGTAGATCGAAAAACAATATCGTTGAGTATAGCACGTTGATCATACTTCTCTTTTATGAAATTTAATTTGGTATTAACCACATCATCATAAGGTTAGACTCAAAACTTGTGGTATTACAACTTACTAGTGTTTATACTATTATATATCCAACACTGCATCGTTTGTTCCTACGAGTTCGAATTTTCGAAAGACACTTTGATTTTATTCAATATCAACACATTTCCAGAAACTTGAACACATTGACTGATTATTTAGCGAATTATGTTATAAACAAACATTTGCAACACAAGTAAATATACATTCACATAATTGAAAAGGATTGTACAATAAACATAGGAAAACACTGAAATCAAATAGATAGATAGTTATAGGTTTTTACACAAATTTGTGCCCAAGGCACATTAGTCATCTGACCTCAAAATGTATGCAACGTGTCAAAAGTAAACTAGTGATGCTCATCGTAACATGTTATAGATCTAGCTATCCTACACAGTAACCACATCCAACAGTTAGGGACGCCAATAGTGTGGCGCTGTAGTCGCATGGGTAAATCTTCGATCCGACAATCCGGAATCCCGAAGGTCAACCCCTCTATGTGTTGCCGAAGCTCATACAGAGTCTCATCCATGTCTAAATCCTGAAGGATTGCTCTCTCGACAACCCTCTCTACTGGCTCATCCGCTCCATGCTCTGGTTCCTCCACTAGTTGAACTCGGCCCACATTTGCATTACATTAAAAATTTTGTTTAGTCTTGGGAAAACATAAAAATACAAAAACATGTATAAAACTTAGAAAAATAAAAAAACAAGGTCAAAAAATTCTTACCGATTGCACCCCACTAAACACCTTCTGGTAAATCTAAGTCTAGATATCCTCGGAAATCAATGCATGTGTATGCATACTCATCAATGGCGATAACCTATCGCCTGAACCAGGCAAAGAATGCAGTCGAGAACATGATAGATGATTGGCTTGCATGCCTAGCTATAAATTCTACCCATCTCTGCATCCTCAAATATCTAGGGTTAGACACACCCAGTGTCACATGCTGAGGGATGCATTAGTGGAATCCTCTCTAAGGAAAAATAAATGAGAATCGAACCATAACTACATTTTTTCTTCCTTCCACCCTTTTCCTTGTAAAGTTTTTATTTTATTTGAGAAAGTACAACTTCAGACCAGTTGAAAACTGTTGGCTCCATACACTCTAGTGCATACTGCATATAAGATCTATTTTCTACATGTAGTGTAACGGTGCCAGAAAGCTTTGCGATCATGAATATAATGGTTCTTAAAGGAAAATCACGAACATCACAGATTTTTATTTTCCCATCCTTGCTTGGCTCCACCCCTGGATAGCAATACTGCAAAACATAGTCTCTCACTGTCTCTCCTCCGAGAGCAGACCCTGAGAGAGAAATGGGTAAGCTTCTCCTCGACAAGCCTATCATAAAATATATGTCCTCCATTGTAATGGGAACCACTTTCTTCCTAATGTGAAATGCCTCAATTGTTAGATCCCATGCACGAACTAGGAAATCCAAAATTTCTATTTGTTGCCTCATACCTGACAACCAGAAGTATTTTAATAACCAAAATTTCTTAGGGCTCTTACAGTACCTAGATCATTAAGAGAAATCATATTTTATTCTTCATGCTCTCTTTCTCTCCAGGTAATCGTCATTTTAGTCTGATGAATCCTTGAAACATAACCATAAGACTCATTAGACTCCTTTTCATGCAAAACATTAGGCAAAATTTGGGTACAATGCAAGAATCAAGAATGTGAATTGCACCTAATGCAGTCTTGATATATAGAAAGTTCGTTGCATATGCACCTAGGCTTCATTTTAGGTGCTCCACAATGAAGTTTTCGATGCTCAAGGGTGCGTTGCCCTCTTTGGAAAAATAATTTACCCTAAGGGGCCCAAATCCCTAAAAATTTGCAGTGAAATGAAATGAAATGACTACTAAAAGAAAGAGAGGGTTTATGGCACCAACCTAGATCAAACGACTATGAAAACCATCCGCATAATCGATCACAATCAACGGCTGAAGTTCGGGGGAAAAAACAGGTTTAGAGCTCCAAAATGAAAATGGTAACTTTTGAATGGTAAAAATGAATAATAAAACTATTTTAATTAGTCATTTGATTATTTGAAAATTATATTTATTGCTGTGACTATGGTTTTATTCGATTTTGATCATGAAACAAGTATTTTTAATCCATTTGATGTTGTTCTGAACAAGTTTGAAACTAATGAGAAGATTAGTCGTGCACATTTATTTCAAGAATGATTTGACCACAAAGCATACTTTTATCCTTATTTTTTGAGCTTTGATAAAAATGAAAAAGGAGTTGAAGCGCAATTTTATCTCCTTTTCAGGCTTTGATAACAACAAAAAAGGAACACCTGGAGTCTTCTTTTAGCTCTTTTCAGACTTCGATAATGTGAAAATATTGTTGAGCACTTGTATTTTTGAGATCATAAAAGTAAATGAATTGATATCTACTCAGTATAAGTTTAACCCTTTTCCAGACTAAGATAGATTATTTACAAAAAAGGAATGTCCTAGTCAAACATGGCTAGGAGGTTCTCTCAGATATTATTTTACACTTTTTTGGATTTGAGCAACAACTTTACGAAAAAGTACTTATGGAGTTTTCTTTTGTCATATTTTTGAAACTCTGTAAATATGAAAAAGGACTAGGCTGTCACTGGCGTTAGGCTCGGTAAAACATAAAATAGGGACAGGATTTTCGATCATGGCAAGAATCAAGTTTCATTCATCGCTAGACTCGTTAAATTATTAAATAACGATACATTATTTTCCCAAAGGGTTGAATTATAGATCAATCATATGTTATCCTCCTCAAGCTTTTTAAAAAATAAATAGGTACTGGTCGAAAAATGATCGGGGAAAATTTGGGAAAGTGAACAAAACTTTTACGGTAGCAGGTCTCTCTTGAACATGACACTTCACTCCATCATCGTGAATTTTTGGGTTGCGTAATCTTCTTAACGATTAATTCATACCTATGGTTCATCATACCTTCACTTCGGTTTTGGGTCAATGCTGCCAATTCATCTCAGTATCACCGATATGTTCAAGAGAAGTCATCCAATGAATAATCATCCTTCTGCAATACTCATAAACCTTCATTCTCATGACATTAATCCCTAAACATTCCTATATCAAGTCACATTTTGTCTTTGAAATCAGTAACTCTTGTTTCAAAATAAAGTTGCTTCCTGTCGATGTCAAGTCATCATCCAGGAAGTTCACTTAGAAACATCATCTTCCAATACCATGAGGCTTGTTATAACATCGACAAGATCCTCACTTCCGGACTTTTGACCAAAATAGTTTGTTTGGCATTCGACATCAAATCATCTATTCATGCCTTACAAAATGAACTGCAGTACCATGAGGGCCATTAACATCAATGGTGGTTCTCTCGCGTTTGTTAACAACTCACATCATTGGTTGGTAATCAAATGATGTCTTACCATGTTCAACTACAAATCATATATTCACACAGCCAAACTTGTACCCAAACGATCAAGTGAACGAGATAAGAAGATCCCGGTTCTAGTTTCAGCTATTCAGGCTGCGATTTCAGGATTTTTGTACACATCATCTGTACTATGACCTTACATATAGATTGTCATCCGAACATGGGCCTATATCTGTAGGCATGTATGTATTGGGAAACATTCCGATGTAGACGACTTTCTACACTATGTACATGTTATTAGATAGTTTATGTGCTGAGCATGGGAATGCCTTCCCTCAGCAATTCGTGATCAAGAGGATGTATCATGATGTAATGTATTGTAATATTGATGCAGTTCACCACTCTGCTTCAGTTACAACCCATCACAGTGTAAATAATCTCATTCAAAAAATATTTTTATTATTCTGACTTCATGCTTTAGGGGGCAGTTGTTATAGGTAAATTTGGGCATCATTCCCAATGACCTATTTAAACTAGACATTATCCCCAGAACCAATGAAATAGGGTCTATCATCCCCTATCATTTCAGTTGCTACATGCCCTAAGACAAGAACAAGAAAAAATCATCCATGACTTCCATTGCAAGGTTTCCAAGGTTTGAAGTACATGTTATATCACCTATGAGCTCACGAACTCAGTCTCTCAAGGGAATAATTGCTTTGCATATGAAATTATCTCCGTTCAAAGGTGCTCTACAAAGAACTTCCTGGCATTCGAGAGTGATTTGGTCAAATGGGAGCGAAATTCTCATTGTTCTGAATCTCCACATGGCTAGTGCCTTCTAGAAGAGTCCATATGTGTCAAAATTCGAATCCATGTGTCCATATAAGACCTCTGAGCTTGGGAACATGTCTTGCATATTATTAGAAAGTCATTGACTGAGAAACTACCTTCAGTTTCCCTATAATTTGAGCATAGATCCTAGTGCTAGGAAAGGGATAAATTTGGTAAAGAAATGCTGTTGGATTCTCAATTGAGTGTGTGATAGGAATGATATGCTGCTGGTGAGATGTTTATTGTGATGAGGCTGGGATGATGTTGGAGTTGGTGACATCAAATTGATCATTGGTTGTAACCTCCCCCTTCTATCCATTAATAAAGATTGTTGCTCATTTTCCCACATGTGTCTGTTTATGTTTCTACTTTTCATATCATGGATTCTTAACTGATATATATGTTTCATGTTTCATCAATTTAACTGATTAAGATAAATAACCATATGTATATTGCAATATCTTTTTTTTTTAGCATTTATACTTTCAGGAACTAGTCTGACGATCAAAGTTGGATTGGAAGCTACAATAAGAGAGATAGAAGGAGAATAGGAAGCGCTTGGATCACAAGTAAGTTCCTTCATCTTTATGTGTGTCTATTTACTCTTAGAGAAAGTGTCTGCAAAGTATTTGATCTATTGTTATAAAAGAATAACACCACATTTAGGGAATGTGTTTTATCCGTAATTCATAATTCCGCATAACAATGGGAAGAATCAATCACATGATTCTCCTAAGGGAAATAACAATAGAGGAGGATGAGGAAGAGAGAATTAAGAGGTAAGAGGGGTAAACACCGTCAAGGAGAAAGACCTTGTTTTCACTGCATTTTTTGTGGCATAAATGGACATGATGCATCAACATGCAGAATCCCTTGGGAGAGACTAAAAAAAAATTGAAACTAGAAATAAGACAAAGGTAAAACACCAAATCTAGCTAAATGGAAAGTACATGAATCTGATCATTATATTGTTTCTCATTGCAATATTGGACTAACTGAAGATTTGTTTCACATTTAATTTTCTTGGACATATGCATGGTTACTTGATATAGGTGAAACATGCCATATCACATTTTGTACAAACATATTTGAATACTTTAGAGACAATATAGATGGAAAAGTGTATTTTGTAAATAGATCAAGTCTCAAGCCTGAGACTTGGCTCATCATGCTTAAATTGCATGGATTCCATGATTTTATTTTGCATGATCCACTTTACCTTCCAAATTTTCTAAGAAATTTGTTGTCCCTTGTTCACATTCACCGACAAGGTTACTCAATTTATATCTTTGATGGTAAAGTAGAAATAAGAAATCCATCTGACAACATGGTGTCATGAATAGAGTGGAGGATGAAAATTTGTTGAATTTGAAAGGGGCATCTACTCATACATAGAATTATGTGTACTTTTGAAAAGTGTAACTAGGATCGGTCTTCATATTGACTTTGTAATTATGAAAAGAAGAAGACAAAGATAATAAAATGTATTTGTTGTACTTGCTTCATGGGTTTCATGAGAAAGAATTTTACTATAGGTTAATAGAATTCTTGATGTCTATTTAGGGTTTGTCTTCCGTTTATAAATGTAAATAGAGTCATGTATATGAAGAGCATTTTCATCATTAAAATCTCCAAGACCTTGTCATGAACCTTGTAAAAGAAAGGCTCTAACAGCCCTCAAGATAGCTCTCCTTCAAACGATGGAAAATATGTATTAAAATTGGCAATATATGTAGTGAAAAGTCAGCCTCATAATAGTCATGTCAACTCGAAAATAGTCACATTGGTTCACAAATTTAGGTTGGCTTATATACATGGGAAAACAACTATATATACCACAGTAGAATTCACAAAAAACACAAAAAAATTTCGGTCATATCGGAGGTTCAATGCAGATATTTTGATGAGTTTCAGTGCGGTTTTTGGACGTTTTTCAAAGCATTTTTTGGACGAGTTTCAAGACTAAACAAGAGAAATATATCTATGGGATGTTTTAGTGTGATATATGCTACATTCTAATAAAAATAAGTGCAAACTGTTCCTGAAAAGAAGTGCAAATTTCCGAGTGTTTAAAGTGCAAAGTTCAAAAGGTATTGTAGTGCGAATTGAAGTTCGATTTTAAGTGTGAACTCCAGTTTGAATTTTAGAGAGCATTCAAGTGACAATAAAAGAGCAGTAGATTGCGAATAGTTATGGCATGACATCAGAGAATACTTCAGACCAGCACTGAATTAAGGTCAAGATCAATTGTGTTATTTGGATCAGAGTTAATGAAGTGCGAATATATAAAACGTTCTGATATATATATTCAGTGAAGTAAAATATTTTCTTGGGAATTGTACAATGATATTATAGCGAAAGAAGATCATCAAAGAAGAAGTAGAAAGGTCTTGGAAGCATCCATAGTTCAAGGGTACGAGTCTTGGTCATGGCACTTGTCATTTGAAAATCTATAAGAATAATTTCTCGTGGGATTTCTCTCCAAGAGGGAGATTTTTTTCCCTGGCTCTAGGAGCCTAATTTGCGTGTCTTGTGTGTCTTGATAATTGACTTGATGAAAGATTAAATAAGCTAAAGAAGAAAAGACATAAGCAAGCTCACAAGTAATTATCAAGAAGAGAATTTGAATTAATCTCTAGCCATCCAAATTATTAACATGGAATCATAGATAAGGTGTTGAACTCAAGGGCTACTTGACAAATAGACACTCCAAGAAGAAAAAATCAAAGTTTGGGTGAAAATTAAAATCAAGTTTGCAAGAAAGACTCTCAAGATATTTTCGAGAAAGATCTTCATCTCATTCAAAGGATCGACTTTTCAAGAAAATAATCTTTTCCATCAAATATTTTACATTCAAGACAATGTTAGAAGAGGACATCATCTTTTGAAGACATCCTTTACCATCAAGGATCCAAGATCACCTAGATTGAAGATTTCTGTCTTAGAATAAACTCCTAAGTTCTTCATAAAGGAATTTGTTGAAGGAGAAAGTTGCTTACTCAAGTAAGTATTTATGACCTTATCTAAATTAGTCAAAATGACTTACTGTATGGAGAGAAAAAAATTAGTGGGGTCATCAAACTTTAATGCATGGAAGAAAAGGAAATATCTGAAGCTAATTGAAAATGAAGTTATAGGTTTCATATTAGGATCTACAATTCAACTTCCAAAAGAAGACATTCTAGCACATATCAAATACATGTAGGGAGACATAAGAGCCCAAAGGATTCTTATAGAATCCATAAAAGACACTCCCATTCCCTATGTATCAAAGCTAAAATCCACAAAAGAAATATATGAAAAACTGGTGGAACTATTCTCGAAAGGTTCTATAAAGGAAATAATATCCCGGAGACAAAAATTATATAAATTGAGAATGTCAAAGGAAGAAATAATTCCATATATGATGGATATTTTTCGTAATACGAGAACAACTACTGAATTTGGGAGAAGTAATGTCTGATAGAGAAATACTCAATATGGTACAAAATGATTTACTGAAAGAATGGATAGGTTTCACTTCAAACATAGATGGGAGAGAAGAAGCTATGCCATTCCAAAGTCTAGGTAAGATAGAAGAATCAAAATTGAAAGCAGGATCAAGTGTAGGGAATCAAGCCTTTGCCGCCATGTCCGGAAAGAAAGGAAGATTCGGTAAATTTGGTCCTCATAATAAGAAAATAAATGTGGACAAAGCACGATGCTTTGGATGTAATGATCTTGGGAATTATAAACGAGATTGTCCTAAATTTAGAAAGGACAAGAAAAAAAATTTAGAGGAACATATAAGAGAAGAATGTGATGCAAAGAAATCTAAGAAAGAAGAAGTGAGGGATCTCCACTATGACTGAGATCATCTTCTCATTTAAGTTAATTTTGTTGGTTGTAAAATAGTATGATAGGAAGCAATGCAATGATGGCATCATGATAAAAGAATGGTAGGAGCTCTTGGTGAAACAACTCTGGGAAAAACCTCTCTAATAACATTAATAATGGAAGGCAGTCATCAAGATCAAAGGTCATCATGGAAACAAAATTATGGGATGTGATGACATATTGATAGAGTAGGCCAAGGGAATGAATCTCTTCATTCTAGTGAAATTGCTACAGGATGACTCAAAGGAAAAAGGTATGAGAGCTATATATTTATATGCTAATAATGGATGTTGTGTAGTCATGTCATATGGTTGGAGGTAATGGACTTTGATATTTAGAATTATGATCTATGAAGGAGGATCTCTCGGTACATTGACAGATGAAATCAACATAATATATCCTCATATGGAATATGAGGTAGTTGTATATGAACGAGGAACTAGAAAATTTAAAATTTCCTAGGAATGAAGAATGTGCAGAAAGGAAGAGATCATGAAATGCAACCATGTCAAGAGGCAGTTATCATCTGGAAGCCAAGAAGATGTGACTAGGAGATATCCTGGGAGGATATGTAGACTGTGACAGAAGTCTGGTAAAGAAGAAGGCCCTTGAAAAAACATATCATTAGGATATGTGTCAATCTGAATAAAGGATGTCGAAGCCTACAAGAAGATGTCATGGTGAAATATCAACACTGAGGTAACTTTTGTTTTAAAAGTTCATATGTATATTTTTATCTAGATGAATTTGTGTAGGGCTTCTAATCATGAGAAAGGATGTATGATCCTTGGAGATAATTCGAAGGAAACCAAAATGGCATAATGGTGGACTAGATGAGAAAGAATGATGAATCACGTTATGATAGTGGACATGACTTGTGACTGAAAGTGATGGATGATCTGTGCCCTATGAAGCCAAAAGTTGAATATTCCTAAATATTGAAACCCATGACATCAAGGGGAGAAATTATTCATGAGAATATGGGTGTATCCCCTTTGTTGCTGCAGGACCCTGGTTGAGAGGGAGCCTGGTGGTAAGTTTCTTACTTGGAAGAAACTTGAAGTATGTCCTTCTTGATTTAAGAGGGAGTGACGTATGTGATTCTCTAATACATGTGTCATGCACTAGACCAGGACTAACAGTCGTAAGTCTTAGTGAAGGCCATGTGGAGAGAATGGATAGACACATCATTCTGTTCTTCACTTGGAAGATAGAATGGAGGATTGGGTAATCATATGGCATTCGATACTCTTTGAGAATGAGATAGGGCATTCAAGATAAGAGTAATCGAGGACCGATATTCTTTGAGGGCTGTCTACCCAAGAGAAGAATAGTCCAAGAAGGTCATACTATGGGAACACCTGGGTGGAGTATGTGCCTTGGAGAGACAATGAATATGGTGTCTATAAGTCATGTGTCTCTTCAGCATTGTAGCTCATTGTCTCGTTGAGATTTGGGGCTGTTAGTCAAGGCCTTGCACTAGGACATTTTTGGTCGATATGATGCTATACAGATGTGATTAACAATCCAATTCTTCTTATGATATTGTTCAGTTTGAAAGTGACAATGTACATGTATGAATACCTCCCTAGTTAAGAGGGAGTGTTGAAAAGTGTGCCTAGGATCGGTCTTCATATTGAATTTGTAATTATGAAAAGAAGAAGAAAAAGATAATAAAATGTATTTTTTGTACTTGCTTCATGGGTTTCATGAGCAAGAATTTTATTATAGGTTAATAGAATTCTTCTTGATGTCTATTTAGGGTTTTTCTTATGTTTATAAATGTAAATAGAGTCATGTATATGAAGAGCATTGTCATCATTAAAAGCTCCAAGACCTTGTCATGAACCTTGTAAAAGAAAGTCGCTAACAACCCTCAAGATATCTCTCCTTAAAAAGTTGGAAAAGATGTAATAAAGTTGGCACTATATTCAGTGAGAAGTCGACCTCATAAAAGTCATGTCGGCTCCCAAATAGTCACATATGTTCACAAAGTCAGGTCAGAAAATATACAGGGTAAAACAACTATATATACCCCAGTAGACTTCGCAGAAAACACAGAAGTTTTTCGGTCATCTCTAAGGTTTAGTATGGATATTTTGATGAGTTTCAGTGCGGTTTTTGGACGTGTTTCAGAGCGTGTTTTGGATGAGTTTCAGGACTAAACAAGATACATATATCTATGGATGTTTTAGTGTGATAGGTGTTGCAGTCTAATAAAAATAAGTGCGGACTGTTACTGAAAATAAGTGCATATTTATGAGTGTATAAAGTGTGAAGTTTAGAAGGTATTGCAGTGCGGATTGAAGTACGGTTTGAAGTGTGAACTACAGTACGATGTTTAGAGAGAATTAAAGTGTAGATAAAAGAGTAGTAGATTGTGGATAGTTCTGGTATGACAATAGAGAATACTTTGGACCAGCACTGAGTTAAGGTCAAGGTCAATTTTTTTATTTGGATCAGAGTTAATGAAGTGCGAATATATACAATGTTCTGATATATATATCCAATGAAGTGTAGTTTTGTCTTTGGAATTTTATAGTGATATTATAGCGAAAGAAGATCATCAAAGAAGAAGTAACAAGGTCTTGGAAGCATCCATAGCTCAAGGGTCCGAGTCTTGGTCATGGTACTTGTCATTTGAAAATCTATAAGAAGAATTTCTCGTGGGTTTTCCACTCCAAGAGGGAGAGGTTTTTCCCTGGCTCTAAGAGCCTAATTTTTGTGTCTCATGTGTTTTGATAATTGAATTGATGAAAGATTAAATAAGATAAAGAAGAAAAGTCATAAGAAATCTCACAAGTAATTATAAAGAAGAGAATTTGAATTAATCTCTAGCCCTCCAAATTCTCAACACATACATATCTCATCATGATGAAGTTACATTACCATCTAGTATTTTATGGCATGCTAGAATTGGACATATTAATTATGTTGGCCTTCACTTATTAAAAAATATTAGTGTTTCTAGTTTGCCTACCATTCCTAGCATACTGAATTAATGTGATGTTTGTATCCTTGGAAAGCATACCAAACAATATCTTCATGATTCCACTTCTAGAGAATGTAAAAAGCTTGGATTGAAATAACACTCTAATTTTTGTAGTCCTCTCCTTGTTACTTTTGCCAATGGAAATAAATATGTGATGAATTATATTGATGATTACACCAATATGTGTTGGGTGTCTTGTTGAAAAGTAAGTCTCAAGCTTTTGAAACTTTCAGAAATATTCATGTATGGATTGAAAATGAAGCACAATCACATATCGACCCTCTTTGTATTGGTAATGGAAAAGAATACACCTTTAATAAATTTGTAATCCATCTTTGCCAACATGGGATTCAACATCAAACCACAGTTCCATACAATCCTCAACAAATTTGATGTAGCTAAAAGAATGAACATTATTATGTTGAATAAGGTTCGCTCAATGATGTTTTCCAAAATTGTAAATTTGATGTTTTGAGATGATGTTGTTTTATGTGAAATGCATGTGAAAAACAAATTTGCATCTCATGCTTTGATAAATAAGACTCATGAAATGTGGTATGGTGAAATTCCTTTATTAAGGTATCTTAGGTTATTTGGTTCCATTGGCTATGCCTTGATTCCCAAGGAACAAAGAAGAAATATTAATGCAAGGAGTCGAAAGTGTAGCTTCTTAGGGTATTCAGATACCACGAAGGCATACATATTTACGTTGAGGTTAACAAGAAGTTTATTCTATCTAGAGATGTAAGTTTTTCTTGAATCTTCTAAGACTAAAAACACTTTTGAGGTACAAATTGATCGGTTAGATATATTTAATCATGCAAAGACATATCATGAATTTTATAATTAGATTTCACATCTTGAATGGGGGATCCTATCTTGGATTATTCTATGGAATCTCCTTCTGAATCATTATTTGATTCCCTTCATGAAGTTCCAACCACTTATTTAGATGAGGAAGACCCTTTTAGTGATTTGATTGAGAGGATTGAAAGGTTAAACCTTGATGCATCCCCATCTCAATTAGTGGAGGAATCTATACCATCTCAAAAAGGTCCCTGAAAACGGTCACCCAAACACTTGAAAATGTTCATATGGATGAGGTCAGAAATACAAGAACCAGAGGTTCCATCAGAAAAGATGGAGATGGTGTAGATAAGTTTGATTCAGTTGATCGATGATATGGATATTTCATATGATTTTTATTGAATGCATCTACCAAATTTGAACCAAATTCATTTTTTTAGGCCAGGAGGTAACTCCTCAAAGAAAATTATTTTTTTGCATTAAGATTGATCATAGATATATACATGGAGGGAGAGACTATTGGGCTTCATCTCCCAGTGTCTCTTCATATTATGATTCTCCTTATTATCTATTTACACTATTTTGCATGGATTACCTAATCCCAAAGATTAGGTGTCAACATCCGCTCCCCCCCCCCCAATCTGAAAGGATGTTGGTGATTCCAAGCATAATTATGAATCTTTCAAAATTTTCTTTTCCAAGCGCTTTGGTGAAGATGTCTGGAATATTCTAATTTGTAGAAAAATGGCATAGATGGACTGTCTTAGCCTCAACATGATGTCGATTCAGATGGTATTTTGTATTGATGTGCTTTTTTCGATCATGGAACTTTGGGTTCTTGGCCAACTTTATTGCAGAAGTGGGCTCAATCATGAGAGGAGTTGAATGCACTTGTTTCTCTTACAAATCTTCCAGAATTTTCCTGAGCCACACAATTTCCTTTGTTGCTTCAGTTGCTGCCACATATTCTGCATCAGTTGTGGAATCTGTTGGAACTTATTGTTTGCATCAACTCCAGGAGACAAATCTTGATCCAAGGCTCATGGCATAACCTAAAGTATATACGTCAATTTATTTATCTCCATCGAAGTCAGAATCAGAGTATCCAATCAAGATGAAGTCACCCACCTGTGTATAATCAATTCCAAAGTATTGAGTTACCTTCAAGTAATTTAGAACTCTTTTTAAAACATATTGATGTCCCTCACAAGGCTTTTGCATAAACCTAGAGAGGATTACAACATCAAGTGAAATGTTTGGTCTGGTAGTAGTTAGGTAGTTGAGAATTCCTACAAGTTGTTTATACTTTTTTGCATCCTCAAATTATTTTCCTCCAATGGATGTAAGCTTTAAGTTATGTTCCATTGGAGTATTAAAATTATTTCACTCATCCATGCCAAACTTGTTTAACAGATCTCCAATGGAATTCTTCTGAGAGAGGAATATAATCTTCGGATGTTGAGCTACTTCAATACCTAGATTTTAGTGAACATAGCTCAAGTCAGTCATTTCAAAACCTTTCCTCGGTTCCTTCTTTATGGATGTAATGTATCTCTCACTGTTCATTGTCATCAAGATATCGTCTACATACACCACAATATATACAACTTTTTTTCCAACTTTCTTGAAAAACAAAGTTGCATCATCAATATCATAATGTTTGAAGTTGAGTTTCAAAAGATGCCCAGTTAACTTCTCATACCAGACTTGTGGTGCTTGGTTGAGTCCATACAAGGATTTTACAAGCTTTCATACTTTTTTTTCTTGACCCTTCACAACAAATCCTTCTGGTTGGGACATAAAAAAAATCTCCTTCAGATCTCCATTCAAGAAAGCAGTTTTACATCCATCTGATGGACTTTCCAAGCATTCTAAGCTACCAAGGAAAAGGGTGTCCAGATGGTAGCCCATTTTGTTGTGGGGGGGAAAGTATCCTCATAGTTGACCCCTTCATTTTGTGCAAAAAATTTTGCCACAAGCATGGCTTTATGCCTGTCAAGCGATCCATCTGCTTTTTACTTGTTCTTGTAGACCCTCTTGCAGCCCATTGGTTTGGTTCCCAATAGAGGATCAAACAAATTCTAAGTGCCATTATTTATCAAGGCATCATATTATTTCTGCATCGCTTCTTTCCATTCATCATGAGAAGAGGCTTCTTTTAAGGAATTTGGTTCAAAATTTGTAAAAAAATTTAGTTCACAATCATAAGAAACATCCATATCAACAGGTGAATCAGAATCATCTACATCACCTCCATTTTTCCTGGTTGTTCTTCACGTTCCTGTCTTTCCAACCTCATCATGAAAAACACTTTCAAGTGTCTTTGTCATCCATTTTGGAGGACCTTTATGAGATGGCCTAGACTGCTTAGTTGACTAAGTTGGGTTTGAATCAAAATTTAGTCTCCCAATATTGTCAATCACATCACTCAAAGTATCGTTAGTGATTGGAGCTTCATGTGGGGGAGAGAGTGCTTTAGAAGAAGATTCCACAGATTGATCCAGTATAGGAATCCCCCCTTCAAGATGTGGAATCTCATTATCAAAATCTTCAAAAGACTTTGCATGTTTGAATCTATCCAGGCGATCAAGTTGTCGCTCAACAACATTGTCAGCCTTGGGAAGATTCAAGAAATACAACATCTCTAGATATTACAAAATTCTTATTAACTTCATCATAGAGACATATGCTTTGGAGGTATTTGAATACCCCAAGAAGATACACTTACAACTCCTTGCACCAAGTTTGTTTCTTTGTTCCTTAGGTATCAATTCATAACAGGTGGAACAAAATACCCTGAGATGATTTACCAAAGGAATGTGGCCAGACCACATTTGATAAGGAGTCTTGTTTCAAATAGCATTAGATGGTCACCTATTATTTATATACACAGCACATAGAACTGCATCAACCCAAAACATCAATTTAACATTCTTGAAAAACATCATGGAACGCACCATATTTAAGATTGTCTTGTTCATTCTTTCAGCGTCCCCCTTCTGTCGGGGATTATAAGGCACAATTGATTGATCTTTGATCCCATGCTGGCGAAGATAGTTTTAAAATTTATTTGAAGTGTACTATATTGCATTATCAGTGTGAATAGATCCAATAGGAGATTGTGCATAATTTTCAATCAATGTGTGAAAGTTCTTGAATGTTTGAAAAACATCATATTTTTTCTTCAATAAATAAACCCAAGACATTTTGGTGTAATCATCATATATTTATTACCATTTGAAAAAGGAATGAGAATTGGGCCACATAATTTTGAATGAACAAGTTCAAGTTTTTTATGTGCTCTGGAATGAGAATCATGAAAATGCTATTTTCCATGCTTTCCTATAATACAAGCATCACATTGCTTAAGTTTCCTAGGAATTTTAGGCAAACCAGTAACACCATTTTTCTTCAACAAGCGAAGGTTGTCATAGTTCAAGTCTCCAAATCTAGCATGCCATAAAAGACTTAATGAACATGTACCTTCATCATAGTGAGAAATATATGAAAATTTTTGTGCACGAGCAAAGGTACGTTGCAACTTTAGAAGTCTTTCTTCTTCTTTCTTCATCATGACAAGTGAGTGATATGATGCTTTTTTGACCTGGACCTTGCCATCAAATATATGAATGGAGTGTCCTTGTTGGAGGATGTGGAGCAAAAACAAAAATTTTCTCCTCATCTCTAGGACGTATATATATCATGTAAAAGAATGTCTGGAAGACTAGGCAATTTAAGCCTGGTGATGCCAAGCCCTGATGGCTTGAGTTATGACTCATCTGCAAAATATACTGCTCCATCAACATTGTTAGTGAATATTCAAAAAAATATCTCCTAAAAGTCATGTGGCAAGTTTCTCTTGATACAAGAAAGCAATCATTTTTCCATGAAGCAAATGAAGCATTGAACAAGTCTTCAATTACTCCAATATTGCAATGTGCCACAACATAGTGAGCAGATTCGGGTGATTTACCTTTCCCTTTATCGTTGGTTTTACCTTTGGCTTCATTTATTCCTTCTCAATTCTGTCCCAAGGAAACTTGCATGTGGATGCATCATGTCCATTTGTATTGCAACGTATCCAATGAAGATCATACTTTTCTCATAATGGATCTTACTTCTGATGCTAAAGAAAGGGGGTCATCATTTTTAAATTCAAAATTGAACAATTTAATCATCAATTGCACAACTTCGAGTTCAATGTGTGAGTCATATAATTCCTTAAACTTATTTAAGGCGTAAAAAACATTTGAGAATGGTGAAATATGGCGACTCACCTCTTCATTTACATATGTTGCAATCAAGGCATGGGCCTTGCTATTATTATTTTCCCAAATGGAAATCTCTTTATCTAAGGTGGGCTTTGCAGGTGCATTATTTCCTTCTCCTTCACAAATTCCTCTCCATAACTCATTAAAAATGAGAGTGTGTTTATCTTCCTTTACTATTCAGGAAAGTTTTCGTTTCCAGAGACAACTTCTCCAACAATTTATATCAATGAATGCATTAAAATATGTGTATTGTGTAAAAAATGTACTATGTTGACTATATATTGTGAAAAAATGCACTTTTGGTATATATTCTGTAAAAAAAATGTACTTCTAGTATATATTTATATGACAAATTTATTACTTGGGGGAGGGTTATATGGGGTAGGGGGTATATAGGGGAGTTAACGTATGGGGGGAGGTGTTAACCGAGAGTGGGAGCGAAGTTATAAAACTATAGTATATGTGTTATATGTATTATGCGTTATGCGTTATATGGTGGTATGGCGGAGTTATAACTGGGATATGGTGGTATTTCTGGAGTTATGGTGGAGTTATAACCGGTGTTTTTGCATTTTTCAACACAGTGCTTCTACCATAACAGTGGAGGTGTTATATGAGCAGAGGGGGGGAGCCGCGGAGGGTGAGGAGGCAATAAAATATTGTGCAGATGTTAAATGTTGGAGGTATCATGGGAAGAGCGGTGGAATGTCGCAAAAAAATTAACACGCAATGGTTATGACACATCTGGTTATGTATAAACCCCACATCCAACACCACAGACACACCAAAAAAAATAACACATTGACAGTCACACTTCTGCCATTCGATCCTTAGGAATTTTTTTTTTTTTTTACATATAACACCAGCATATACCATTCACATACATATCAATCACCACTCGGTTTCTACGTAGGTAACTCTAGCATTCAATTCTCCATGTAGGCTGTCAAAGAGTGGGGGTAGTCTCTGCTCGGTCTCCATCTCAATGCACCAGCTCACGGAAGACGCACCAACTCACACCCCTTCAGCTTCAATGCACCAGCTCACAGTCATTAAATCAACATACTATTCAGAACAGAGGAGAGCACTTGGGCACACTAAGAAATAAGTTACAAATGGGCATGAGGAAACACAGGACAAATTTTTTATCAAAAGAGAGGGGCAAAGGACAAAGAATAATGGTAGACAATGACATGAGTTACATAACAAAAACTAATTTTGGGAGCTGACTTTGATACCATGTGAGACTAGGAGGTAACCTCAAATCAAATTATGTTTTTTCATTAAGAATTATCATAGATATATACATGGAGGGATAGACTCTTGGTCTTCATCTCCCAGTGTATCTTCATATTCCAATTCTCCTTATTATCTATTTACTTTATTTTACATGGATTAACTAATCCCAAAGATTAGTTTTCAACACATTTAAAGAAGCTTCTTTTCATGATGAATGGTTCAAAAGAAGAAATGTGAAAGGAATATGGTGCTCTCATAAATAATGGAACATAGAATTTGGTGGACCCTCCATTTGGAGCCAAACCAATTAGCTACAAGTGGGTCTACAAGAATAAGTACAAATCAAATGGCTCACTTTAAAACCACAAAGCAAGACTCATCAAAAAAGTATTTTCACGAAGAGAAGGTGTTGATTATGAAGAGACCTTTGCCCCATAGTAAAATGGGCCACCATCTAGACTCTCTTTACCTTGGAAGGTCATAATGGATGGAAATTTTATCAAAGAGATGTGAAGATCGATTTCTTGAATGGATACTTGAAAAGAATGTCTTCATGGCTCAACTGGAAGGATTTGTTGTAATGGGAAAAGAAAAAAAATTATGTAAACTTATCAAATCTTTGTATGGCTTAAAATAAATACCACGAGCATAGTATGAAAATTTAACTTAGCATCTTCTAAAATTGAATTTAAAACACTTTAATCTTAATGATGCAACTTTGTTTGTCAAGAAATTTGGAAAAACTAGAGTATATCTTGTGGTATATGTAGATGATCTATTGATAACAAGTAACAATGAAAAGTTGTATTGCATCCATAAAGAAAGTTTTCAAGAAGGGCTTCGAGATGAAAAATTTGGGACACCTTCACTACTACTTGGGCATTGAAGTGAATCAAAATCCAAAATACATATTCCTCTCCCAAAAGAAGTACATTGGAGATTTTTTAAAGATGTTCGGCATGGTTGAATGCAACCTTTTATCTACTGTGATGGAATGGAACTTAAAGCTCACATAAAAATAAGGGAATGAATTTGAGGATGCAATCAAGTATAGATAGCTTTCAGGAATTATTATCTACCCCACTACTTCCATACTAGATATTTCATTTGTTGTTGGACTTCTTTCTAGATTTATGAAAAATCCTTATAAGGAAATTGGTCTGCTTCAAATATAGTTCTGAAGTACTTGAAATGAATTCAAGACTTTGAACTCAAATATTCATAGTCGGGTGACTTCAGTTTTATTGGATATTCAGACTTAGAATTTGATGAAGAAAAAGAAATGGAATGTTGACTTCAGGCCATCTCATGATTCTTGGATCAAGAGTTGTCTCCCGAAGGTCTTGCAAATAGTTAGTTCTAGAATATTCCATGACAAAGGTAGAATATTTGGTAGTTGCAGAAGCAACAAAGGATATTGTGTGGCTTGGGAAAATATTTGAATATTTGTAGGAGAAACAAGTGAATTCTACTTTTCTTTTGGCTAACAATACTTATGCAATCAATTTGACTAATAATCCTAGATTCCATGATCAAACCAAATATATCAACATTAAGTATCATTTGATTCGATATCATGTAGAGGCCAAGATTATTCATTTAATAAATTGTTCCACAAATGATAAAATTGAAAATATCTTCAAAAATCACTTGGGAGAGAATTAAAAAAAATAAAATCATAATGATGCTTGGGATCACAAACACCTCTTTAGCTTAAGGGTGGAATTTTTGACATAATCCTTCATGATTTTTGTCTTGAAATTGTAAATAAATAAATTAGGAGAGTGTGAAGGGACCCTTAGAAAATATGTTGGGTATGTGTCTTTACACGACTAGCCCCACCCGTTGTTACGTTGCACTGGGTGCAGTAGGGGGATTGAAAGGGTTATAGCAGCCCCCCCTGTCGGGGGGTTTGCAAGGGGGTGGTATCCCCCCTACACAGGGTCTAGGGAAGCACCTTGGGATATTTTTTTTTTTATGTGAACCCAAGGAATGGGGGAAAACCCAAGGATGGTGGGCAGACCCATCCATGCTTTTGTGCATGGTTTTGGGAATTATGGTTTTTCCCATGATATTTTGTAGATTTGGTCAAGGGAACTACAATTATGTTCTAATCTAGGGTTAATGGATTGGGGTTTATGAATTCTTCGACATGTATATAATGTATTGTAACATTGAAAGGAAATAATTAAAAATCAATATGTTTTTACCGGTTTTGGGTTCGAGGAGAAAATTTGTGTATATTTTTTTATGTTCTCTCCATTGTATATTTTGTTTATTTTTAAAAATTCATTTGCAGGTAATTTTTGTATAAGGTTAAAACTTTACCTACAAAATCAAACAAAAGGTCATGTCCTTGTGTAAATCATTCGCACATTAATAAAATTGTGTCTTCCTTAAATTATTCTAGAGAGTGCAATGCAAAGTATTCAACTCTATGGAAAATTAGATGGTAATATTATTCATCTAGTATGGAAGGTTTTAACAACTTCAAGTACTCCACATTCACCTTTGAACTAGTTTGCATATGAGGGGGAAGTTTCAACCTAAAGGCATTCTCATTCACTAGCTCAATGATGTTAAATGCTTTATATCAAAGAGGTTTGATTTTATTCATTGGTCCTTACAAAGGAAAAACCACACCTTGTCTCCAATGTGGAATTTATGATCTTTAGTGTGTTGCTCATGTCTAACATTTATATTGTGGTTGGCTGTTCTCATGTTTCTCATGTACCTTTAGATGTGTCTAATATAGTCCATGATTTTGCTTGCCTTGTTTTAATCTCCTTACATCTTTGCTTCATCCTTTTATTGTCCACATATAGTCTCAAATGTGAAGGAGACACGCAACCAAAATAGGTCTCTAATAGAGATTTGTTAGTGAAAGAATGAAGTGCTTTGTTATAGGAGTGTTGAATGTACACCAATTGTTCTTATCATGATTTTGGATGTTTGTTATTGAACCTTTCAACAACTATACCAATGTTTGGTTAACAACCTCTATTTTTTTTTTAGTTTGGATATGGAATGTAGTGGAATACCTTAGCTTGGTAAGCATTGTTTATAATATGCCAAAAAACTTACTACCTTTATTAGATATGATGAATCTTGGAAATTCAAAATGTACCCAAATTGAAGAATAATTCTGCTACCATTATCCAAATATAGTCTTATTATATGGAATAAGAAAAAAACATATTGATATAGTCTACCATGACAAAAAAGTGGTCATGGCCTCTATGGGACATAAGCATACCTCCAAAAATGTCCATGAAGATGTTGTCCTAATGCATTCTTGATACTGGCACTAACATGTATTGCCCAATATTTGGTTAATTGGCTTGTTGGTGCTACAAAGAATGCGCCCTCTAAAAAAAAATCACATGCTCCTACATCTTTGGTCAATACAAATTGCTGTGAATTTTCCATTGTCTTCATCACAACAAAATTTTCAACAACACTAGAAGTGCAAGCTTATCACGTTAACTAAATCCTTTGTTATGCGATATGTAACAAGGCTCTATTTTGATACCATTTTCACTACCATTTACCCCAATTTTTATCATATAATTCCTTCCTTTTACCTCGTTACTATACCCTTTTTCATACTTTTAGTGGAAAAGCCACTCAAGAGACTACAAGGTAGATTTGTGATTAATTATCAATTTATTTTCTGTTGTTTTTGATGAATTAGAAGGCTTAAAAGTTTATTTTCTAATAATAGTGGTTTTTCCATCCAAGTCTTGTAACATATACAGGGATCTAATAACCCACCTCCATCATTGGCATGATTTTATGCCTCTAAAAGAAAAACCAAGGCATGAGTTTTCCTCTTAGAACCCTCGAGATGATTCCATGTCCATCAGAGTAGTTCCAGGTTTGGCAAGGCATGCATTGTTCATCAATCAAACCCACAGTCAACAATTCCAAGTATGACACATTTAGGAGATCACATAGAGCTATGAAAACAATATTTTCCTATTCTCATACATTTTGTTGTCTCATTATCTCAACTCATTTTGGTTTTTCTCTAAACTTATCAAGGAATCCACTGGATTACCCACCTTTGATTCAAATGTGATATGTATTGTTGTTTCCAATGCATAAAACAAGGGATTCATAGAGTCTATGTGTTCATCATATTATGTCACGATATAAAACTATATATAACTCATCCAAACTATCATGTAAGAGGTTGTCAAGTGTCATGTTTTTCATACTATAGCTCATCTTTGTAATTATCAAATCAATTCGATCACTAGAAATGTTGGTTGCAATCATGTATATTCTAGAATTGCTTTTAATGCAAAGTATTGATGTTGGTTTCTGAGATTATTTGTGGTGCAAATTAATTTTGGTTCTATAGCTTCTTAGACAATGTCATACCCGTTGGGGGGTCCCACCAAGTCGGTCCACGTTGCCTTGCTTTTCTTGCTTTGTAGCAAAAATTAGCAATGCTTGTTAGACTATGATTTTCCTTCCTTTTATTTCACATATAGTTTGTTCATTGCTCAGTTCGTTAATCATTTTCATCGTTTACATTTTGTTTCTTGTATGTAGAAGTGATATCTCACTAAGGGTTGATGAATATGTTGTAACTCTTTGTTGCATGAACGCTTTGGTTTAAGCATATTGAAATATTGCAACCTATTTGTGTGAAAGAGGCTCTATGTTGACACCTCAGTGATCAGATATATCATAGATCTAATTTTCTCTTCATGTATGTATGCCCTTTATTTGGTAGCAACTATAGCAAGATAAGTCCCACTAAATATTGGGCTCAAGACTTGTTTCATAAACAAGAATATAACACTTAGGACTATTTTTTAGGGAAAGATTGTATCTTGTGCCCAACAAAACCTTGGTTTTAGTTTTCCATCCAGTGAATGAGACATGTGTAGCTTTGTTTCCAAGTTTTTTGGTCTTTGAAGAATTAACTCCATTTCATAGGATAGGTTATAAATCCGATTAATGCCCTGAACTCTACACATACAATGTTAGTATCTTGCAAGTATATGACTGAAAATTGAAGATTTTATTTCAAATATTTAACCTAATTATTGAAATATTTTGCACCTTTTCCTAGGAATACTTGATCTGAGTATGAATGTTAGTTTTTTTGTGCTAATTTCATTTTCAGATTTATAATTTATTTACTGATCTTATGCTTTATGTACATGGTTCCTTGTTGCTTACGTGTGTCAAACTGGTAATTTCACCGAGTTTTTATGAGGGAATTCAAGAGCATAAAGTATGAAAATCAAATGTTGAACAAAAAAAACATAAAGAACAACAAACCATCACAATTGATCCATCAACACAGAGTTTTGATGAAGGCTTTCACCCCTCCTGGGCTACATCTCCTTGGTCCATCTTCCATGGCTTGGGCCTTTGTATTAGCTCAATAGTGAAAAAAATTGATGTTTACATGCATTAAATGCTCCTGAAACATACTCCAATGAGTTCAGAATATCGAAATCTATCATAAATAACTATTCATTCACTTCATTTTTCCTTCAGCTGATCTAGGCATGACCTTCCTTCCTGGTGGCCCTCAGCTTCAATATTCTTAAACGTGACAAAAAAACCTATATAATTGCTCCAATGCCTCTGAAACTTGTTCCAATGGATTCAGAGCATGCCAATATGCTAGGAATGACTCTTCCTGAGCAAAAAATGGTCGAAAATTTCTCAAGATATGGCCTATTCAATTTTCCCCTAGAATCCTCCTCCAAATCTGGAGAAGACTCCAGATAAGTCTAACAAAATTGGAAATTCCGCCGAAATTGGTGGTTCTGCTAACTTTTCCACCAATTAGGAATTGGATTAATTAGCAACAAATCTGCGCTTAACTGTAGATAAGCGCGTCTTAACTGCGCTTAATTGTTTTTCATAAACCATGTTTTAATTAGCGTTAACCTCAGCTTAATGGGTTAATCCGTGATTAGGAGTTAAACTCCGCTGCGTTAAGTCTTTTGTTCCGCCCATGGTTTTGTGGTAAGGACATATGGGAGAGGGTTTTCCCCCTCCATTCCCATCGTTGGAGAACCTATGAGCTTCAAATAAATGTTCAACCCTGGCCTCCACCCCTATATATATATTTTTCCAACGAAATAAGGTTTAAATACGTGCTCCCATATAACATATCTTGTACTTTGGCTTAAATAATATGCCACCTTATAATTAAATTCGGACCTTGGATTAATAAAATGCAGAATTTATAACATTAAGATTTAGAAATTAATAAGTAATATTAATATATATAGATATAATATAATACATGATATTATATATATATATATATATATATATATATATATATATATCCAACCTTAATAATAATAAAATACTTCCAACACATAATAATTCATCATGAACCCAAATTCAACCTTGGAGGACATTGGGCAATTTCACCTTCTCAAACCTAAACTAGTGAATATTCCTTGCATGTTCACTGGGCTGCCATGTCATCAACTTGTCATTGTTCTGTAATTTTTTTAAAAACATTTGGTTTTTCTGAATGGCGGTCAACAGGCTATAACTTCTTCATCCGAAGTTGGTTTTTGATGAAATGAATTGCGTCAGATTCTTAGCAACAGGTCGATAGTTGTCGTTAAATTTCCAATAAATTATAAGCACTTTCCTTTTGAGCTAAATACTGAGCCTCTGATCATTCCTCCTCACTGGAAGCCTTTTGGACCCCAAAAGCTCTCTGATTACTGATCATGTGGATGAGGGTATTGTTCCCTCACCCTTCCAGTCTCTATCCACTAAAATTTTCCCAGTTTCATCAATTGGAGCTTTTCACAAAAAGTTAACTTTTTCCTTGATTTTTGTGACCTCTTGTTGTCATTGACACCGTCATGTTGAAATTTTTCTGAATTTGCAGAGCAACAAGCTATTCTTGTAGAAACCATCTTGTTCCTACCTTGGTCATTAATCAAAGGAAACTTAAAAACTATCTCACCTTGCACACTGTCACCATGGATATTCTTAGGATCTCACTTTGTACTTGTGTCGACTCTTGACCAAGTATCTTCGCCATTGCCATGTACCCTTTGGAAACCAAAAATAATCATTGTGGAACCCATGCCTTCTTTGGAAATCTTCTTTGTCGCTTTCTCTTTGACTTTTTCACTCTCTTACACTGGCATCTTGTTTCCAACACTGCTCAACACTGATGTTGATTATTGCAAATGTTTTACATCTTGTTCACCTCCTTTCAAATGCAGTCTGTTACAATCCTGAAACATCTCATTACAAGCATAAGGATATTTTTGAAAAGTTTGATTCAAAACATCTCTTTGTTTGATCATTAACAATGTCAAATTATGATTTGCATTCATTATCCTCTTAATTTCTCCTGCATGTATAAGAGACAAACTTGTCTTCTTCTTATGTGCTCTAACTATGTACTCAATACCATATTTAGAGAAGTGATACTTATTCTTATGGTGATCAAATACTTCTTTCATATCATACACAAAAGGACTTCGTAATACAATACCTTATATCTCAAGAGGCACCACATCATGTTCAACATCATCAAGAAAATTTGAATTGATGGCAAATCTTAGTATGCACTTCCTTGTAACCTGCAAGTTTTCATTCTTTCATATCCAAACCAAAGGATATGGTCTTGGATGTATAATAGTTTCAAGGTCTAGCTACTTAACCAAGTCTTTGGAAATGAAGTTAGCTTGTGACCTACTATCAAAAAGTGTATCAATCTTGGTATGTTTAGAGACAACTCTAATATGGAAACGTTATATTCTTGTATCTTCATCATGAGTAACATTTGAAAAATTTGAAGAACTAGTGCTTGCTATGTGTTTACCTTTCAAACCCATGGTTGTAATCTTGGTCTCATCTCCTGAATTTGACCCTAAATCATGTTCAACTATAGCAACAATTTTCCCCTTTTCTTTGGCTTTCAGTTTGTTTGGCTTCAACTCTGGATGAAGTTGCCAACAACGGTCTTCATCATGGACAATATTTAAACAATTTTTACATGTGATTTTTTCCTTCTCTCTTGTTACATAGCTATTTATTTTTCCTCTTCCATAAAACTTTCCCTTTCCTTTACCCCCACTTTCACTTTTCTCATCTATTGTTTGTTTCCCTCTTGCCTCTAAGTGTGTGGCTTGAACACAAAATTCAACTATGTTTGTGGGATTAAACATGAGAATAGTGTGCATAAGGTAATTGTGCAAACCCCCAACATACTTTAACAAATTTTCTTGAGAATATAAATTAATACCCAAAAGTAGAACTCTTCTCCTAAATTCATGAGTATAATCTTGCACACTTTGCCCTTTCAACTGTCTAAAATTTTTCCAATCCATAATTTCTTTTTGCATATAAGCTAAGGGATAGAATTTCATTTTAATGGAAGAAATAAAATTTGACCAAGACATAGAGATCTTACCATAGTGTTTAATCACTTCTTGAGTCCTTGCTTCCCACCATACAAGTGAAGATCCTTCCATCCTCAAGAAGCCAACTAAATCTTTATGTCATCTTCATGAAGGTTCTAAATCCTATCATACACCTCTAATTGATGTATCCAATTGTCCAATATTTCTGCATTTACCTCGCCAGTATACATTGGAAGCTCAAATTTGACATCAATTTTGAGTATGGGTATCTTTCCTTTAGTGGATTTTGAGTGAGTGTGAGTAGTTTTTGTGGTGGAAGTGGAAGATGATGTTGATGGAGATTATGAGCATGATGAATATGGTGGAGATGGAGGTGGATTTCCTCTACTACCCTTTGAAATCTTCTCTTCATCCTTTTTATCATCTGAAGTTCCTTCTCCATGTGGAGGCTTAGAACCTTCTCCTGCCATCCCAACAATAAATGCATCGAACATAATTTTAACCATCCCCTTTATGTCATTGAAGTATCTCTTGACATCATCCTCTTCTAAATGAACTTGAGTCTCCCCAACACCCGAAATGATGGCTATGGATTCAAGCTCAAATTCTGATGCTTGTACCTCTTCAATCAACTCAACTTCTTGTGCAATTTGTACCTCTTCAATCTCAGCTTCTTGAGACAAAACTTGAGGTGCTTCAAGTGCAGCCATGAGTGGAATTTTGGGTGAATATGGTGCTCTTGTAGCTCTCATTCTTCTTTTCCTAATCTCAAGACTTGCAACCAACAATTTCCCTTCACCTTTCTGCAACTTTAACCTTGTCAGCATCACAAATATTCAACCAATAAACTTGCACAAAACTCAAGGAACTATCAAGAAAATAACCTTGCATTTCAACCAAGATATGATACCAATTTGATCTAAGTATGAATGTTAGTTTTGCTGCGATAATTTCATTTTCAGATTTATAATTTATTTACTGATCTTATGCTTGATGTACATGTTTCCTTGTTGCTTATATGTGCCAAACAAGTTATTTAATTGAGTTTTTATGAGTGAATTCAAGAGCGTAAAGTATGAAAATCAAATGATGAATAGCAGCAACATAAAGAACAGAAAACCATCAAAATTGATCCATCAACACAAAGTTTTGATTGGGATTCCACCCCTCCTGTGCTACATCTCCTTAGCCCAGATTACATGGCTTGGGCCTCTGTATTAGATCAATAGTGAAAAAATTGGTGTTTACATGCATCGAATGCTCCTGAAACATACTCCAATGAGTTCAAAATTTCGAAATATATTGGAAATGACTATTCATTCACTCCATTTGGCCTTGATATGATCTAGGCATCTCCTTCCTTTCTAGTGGCCCTATGCTTAAATTTTCTTCAAAGTGACAAAAACACCTGCAGAATTGATCCATTGCCTCTGCAACCTGTTCCAATGGATTCAGAGTGTTATGTGGAATTATGTATTATGGATAAAACATTCTTTCCTAGACAGGTGCTAATCTAGAACAATAGTTCAAATACTTTACAACTATCTTTCCTAACTGTAAACAGACACACAAAATGAAATAAGAAGCTTACTTGGAATCCAAGCACTTTCAAAGTCTCCTTCTGTCGCTTTTGCTGTAGCTTCAAATTCCAGCCGGCTGTGCAAAATATTTCCTACAAGAATGAACACTAAACAACAAGAGATAACAATAATACAGATGTCTATTCAATTTAGTTAGCTAAACCAATAAAGCATAAACCATATACATCAACTAAGACATCATAATATGGAAAATAAAATCTTATACAGATGCATATAGGGAAAGATTAGCAGTAATATTTATTAATGATAGAAGGGGAGGCTACAACTCAGTGATTGATTTAGTGTCACCATCTCCAGCAACATCCCAGCCTCATCACAATGCAAATATCTCCAACAATATGTCACTCAAATCAACTCAATTGAAATTCCACCAGCATTTCTCTACTCAAATTATTCCTTCTCAAACACTAAGATCTGTGCTCAATTTATAGAGGAGTTGAAGGTAGTTTTACAATCAATGAATTTCCAATAATAGGTAAGACATGTTCCCAATCTTGTAAATGTCAAATGGACACATGGATTCGAAGCTTGACACATGTGAACTCTTCTAGAAGGCACTGGCCAAGTGGAGATTCAAGAACAATGAGAATTTCTCTCCCAATGTGACCAACGCACCTGTGAATGTCAGGAAGTGCTTTGCAGAGCAGCCTTGCATGGGGCTACTTGCATATGCAACACACTTAGTCCCTTTAGAGGCAACTTTGATGAGCTCTCACACGATATATTATAAACTTCAAATCTTGGAAACCTTTGCAGATGAAAGTCTTTGAATGATTTGTCTTGTTCTTTGTCTTAGGGCATGTATCAACTGAAATGATAGGGAATGATAGGTCCTTAATCATTGGTCCTGGAGATGATGCCCAGTTAACTAGGTCATTGGGAATGGCGCCCAAATTGACCTACAAAAATTCCCCCCTAAAGCATGAAGTCAGAATAATAATAACAATATTTTGATTGAGATGCTTTACACTATGATGGGCTGGAGATGAAGCGGAGTGGCGGCCTACATCAATCTTACAATACATTACATCATGATATATCCTCTTGATCATAATTTCTAAGGGTAGGCATTCCCATGTTCAACACATAAACAATATAATAACATGTACATAATTCAAAAAGTCATCTTCATTGGAATGTTGCCCAATGCAGACATGCCTACAGATATAGGCCCATGTTTGGATGATGATCTGTATGTAAGGTCACTGTACAGATGATGTGTACAATAATCCTGAAATCACAGCCTGGATGGATGAAACTAGATTTGGGGTCTTCGTATCTCATTCACTCGATCATTCGGGTACAAGTCTAGCCATGCGAATATATGATTTGTAGTCGAACATGGTAAGACATTGTTTGATTACCAGCGAATGATGTGATCTGTTAACAAACGCAAGAGAACCACCATTGATGTCAATGGCCCTCAAGGTACTGTAGTACATTTCATAAGGCGTGAATAGATGATTTGATATCAAACACCAAAAAAAATCTTTCGGTCAAATGTCCGGAAGCGAGGATCTTGTTGATGCTGTAACAAGCCCCATGGTACTAGAATTTGATGTTTCTAAGTGAAATTATTGGATAATTATTAATAATTTGTCATTGACAGGAAATCACCTTATTTCGAAATGGGAGTTAATGATTTCGGAGACAAAGGTATGACTTGATATAGCAATTTTCAGGGATGATGATCATGAGAATGAAGGTTTATGAGTATTGCAGAAGGATGAGTATTCACTGAATGAATTCTCTTGAACATATCGGTGACACTAAGATGAGTTGGTAGCATTGACCCAAAAATGAAGTGAAGGTATGATGAACCATAGGTATGAATGAGCTGTCAAGAAGATTCCCCAACCCAAACAGTCACAGACATGGAGTGAAGGAAGTGTCATGTTCAAGAGCGACTTGCTACCATAAAGAATTCTTCTCACTTTGATCCGAATGGAAAATGGCATCAACCCATGGTATTCATCTACCCATGTTATCCATCCACCCATGGAATTTACCCATGGTATTGTAAATGGCATCGACTCATGGTATTCATCCACCCATGATATTTATTCGCCCATGGTATTGTAAGTGACCCATGGTATGTATCCACCCATGGTACTCATCCACACATGGGATTTACCCATGGTACTGTAAGTGGTATCTACTCATGGTATTGTAACTCAAAAAAGGCTATAAATAACAAGCCTCAGTTTGTAAAAGGACAGATTGTCTACCACAATGTAGCTTCTACAGTTATTCTCTGTTTTAATAAAACGAGTTTCTTTCTGGTTTTATTTGCTTTGTGTTCTCTTTTTTTTTTTGGCATTCTAATTTTGCATATCTTGTCAGATCCATTTCAAACATTTTAGATCTTGGGGGCCTCCCCCCAAGATCTGGATCACACTTTCCCAAATTTTCCCCAGTCATTTGTTGACTGGTACCTCTTTATTTTTTAACAAGCTTGAGGAGTATAACATTTTCTTGATCTATAATTCAACCCTTCGGGTGAATAAATTCTTTCTATTTAATAATTTAATGAGTCTAGCGATGAATGAAACTCGATTCTTGCCATGATCAACAAGCCAATCGCTAATTTATGTTTTAACAAGATTAACGACAGTGATAGCCCGGTCCTTTTTCATATTTAGAGAGTTTGAAAAAGAGGACGAAAGAAAACTCCATCAGTACTTTTTCGTAAATTTGTCACTCAGGTCCGAAAAAGTGTAAAATAATATCCAATAGAACCTCTTTGTTCATGTTTAACCAAGGTATTCATTTTTCGTAAATAATATATCTCAGTCCGGAAAAGGGTTAAACTTATACTGAGTAGATATCAATTCATTTACTTTTACGAGCTCGAAAAGAAAAGTGCTCGGAAATATTTTAACATTATTGGAGTCTGAAAAGAGCTGAAAGAAGACTCCAGGGGTTCCTTTTTCACTGTTATTAAAGATAAAAAAAGAGATAAAAGTACGCTTCAAATCCTTTTTCGTTTTTAACAAAGCTCGACAAATAAGGAGAAAAAGTATGCTTTGTGATCAAATCATTCTTGAAATAAATCTACATGACTAATCTATTCATCAGTTGAAATACCTGTTCAGAACAACATCAAATGGATTAAAAATACATGTTTCATGATAAAAACATAATAAAACTATAGTCATATCAATAAATATGATTTGAAAATAATTAAATGGCTATTAAAAGTAGTTTTACTGTTCATTTTTACCATTCCGTAGTTACCATTTGAATTTTGGAGCTTTGAACCTGATTTTTCCCCCGAACTTAAACTACTGATTGTGATCGTTTCTGTGGACGGATTTCGTTGCCGTTTGATCCAGGTTAGAACCATGAACCTCCTCTTTCCTTCAGTATTCATTTCATTTCCAAATTCTGTAATTTTTTAGGGTTTTAGGGTAAGTTCTGCCCAAATTGAGGGAAACGTACCCCTGAATGTCGAAACCTGCATCGCATAGAAATTACAGTGAAGGCTACTTGCATACACAATGCACTGTCCCTTATTAGGGAGTGCGTTGGGCACAATCTAGATTTTTGTTTCTCACATTATGCCCAAAATTTGCCTAGTTTTTTGCATTGATTGGAATTAATGGATCTTATGGTTGTGTTTCAGGTTTCCATCAGATTATAATGAAGATTTCGTGGAGGGAAAGTGAACATGAAGAAAAGGATATGATTGCCCTAAATGATTCGGGTACAGTAAGAGCCCTGAGAGATTTTGGATTGCTAAAGTACTTCAAATTGTCTGGAATGAGGTAACAAATAGAACTCTTGGAGTTCTTAGTTTGAGCATGGGATCCAGCTATCAAGGAATTTCATATTAAGAACCAAGTGGTTCCCATAACAGTCGAGGATGTATATTTTCTCACAGGTTTTTCGAGTAGAGGCTTGCCTATTTCACTCTCAGGGTCTATTATTGGAGGAGAGACAGTGAGAGACTATGTTCTACAGCATTGCTATCTAGGGGTAGAGCCAAGCAAAGATGCAAAGATAGACATTCGGGATGTTAGAGATTTTCCTTTGAGAAATATCCTTTTCACAATCACTAAACTTGATGGCACCGTTACACTACATGTAGCTAATAGATCGTATATGCAGTATGCGTTAGAGTGTATGGATCCAACAATATTCAACTGGTCTAAAGCTATACGTTGTCAGATAAAGGATCAACTGAAAAAAGAAAAGGGAGGAAGGAAGAAGAATTTCAGTTATGGTTCAATCCTCATATCATTTGCCTTGGAATGGATTCCATTGATGCAGCCACAACATGTGACACTGGATTTGTTTAACCCTAGAGATCCTCGGATGCAGATATGGGTAGAACTCATGGGTCAACATGCAGGCCAATCGACTGTTGTGATCTCTACTGCATTCTTTGCCTTGTTCCAGCGACAAATCGTCGCCATCGATGAGTATGCATATGCAAGCATTGATTTCCAATGAGATCCATATTTAGCATTACCAGAAGGCGCTCAGTGGGGTGCAATGGGTAAGAATGTTTTGATCATGTTTTTTATTTTCCTAAGGTTTATACAATGTTTTTTGTATTTTGATGTTTTCCCAAGACTAAACTAAATGTTTGATGTAATGCAGATGTTGGTCGTGTTCAACCAGTAGAGGAACCAGAGCGTGAAGCAGATGTGCCAACAGAGAGGACTATCAGGAGAGCAGTCCTTCAGGATCTTGATATGGCTGAGAGCAGTCCTTCAGGATTTTGATATTGAATAAAATCAAAGTGTCTTTCTAAAAGTCGAACTCTTAGGAGAAATTTATGCAGTGTTGGATTTCTAACATAATAAACAACAGTAAGTTGTAATATGATAAGTTGTGATTCTAACCTTACGATTATGCGGCTAATACCAAATGAAATGGCATGAGAGAGAAGTTCAATCAACACACTATACTCAGCGATATTGTTCGTCGATATACCAATACAAATCCCTTGAAAACTCACTAACTCGCCGTTTAGAGAGAAAATGGCCCACGCTGCAGAGGATAGATTCTACATATTACGACTAGCACCATTAGCATATCCAACAAAAGGTTCTGAAGATTCAGACATCTACGATAAATTATAAAGCGGATTACTAACGTCAAGAAAACTCTAAAAAATAAATAAGATAGTGAATGCAAATCAACAACATATATATACAATATATTACAAAATATTACTATGCTCATGATTAAGCATATTAACGTTTCAAATACAACCCATTTCTAGGCTACGCCAACGGAATTCCATCGTAATCAACTAACTCATAGGCATCCTTAGCAAGAACTCTTTTGACAATATAGGGGTCGTGCCATAATGGCTCAAACTTTCCTATACCTATTACATCAGCTTCTTGATCATAAATAAGGACCAAGTCGCCCTCTAAGAAAATGCGAGGTTGGACATTTTTGTCGTATTGCGCCTTTATACGTCTCTTATGCACTTCGTTGGCCAATTGGGCTTCACGACGTGTTTCATCAAGATGGATGAGGTTAAGGAGACGCGCTCCTTCTTCTGAGGTGTCAGGTAACAATTAAATTGCGAGTTTTAATGACGGTATTTCACATTGGATAGGCAAGATAGATGTCAGACCATACACCAATTGAAAAAGAGTAAATCCAGTTGCATTTATCACAGAGGTTCGATACGCCCACAAGGCAGAGTACAAGATCAAATTCCAGTTTATTTTACGAACTCCTATCATTCATTGAACCATACATTTAAGAATCTTGTTGATAGCCTCAACTTGTCCATTTGATTGTGGATAGTAAGGAGTAGAATTATCATGTGAAAATCCTAACTTGGCAGTCAATTCAGACATCATTTGGTTATGAAAATGTTTCCCATGATTTGTAAATATAGCCTGTGGGGCCCCAAACCGTGCAATAAAATGATTATAGAAAAACAATGCAACTATTTGTCCTATGTTGTTGAATGTAGGCATTGATTCGGCCCATTTGGTAAAGTAGTCTACTGCGACAATAATATAACCATGCCCCCCGGACGAAAGAGGATTACAGGTCATGAAGTCAATACCCCATTTCGAAAATGGTCCCACAGAGACAACAAGATTCATTAGTGCTGGCAGTTTGTGGATTTTACGATCAAGGATATGGCACGCATGACAACTTCTGACCGCGAGGATGTAGTCTCAAAAAATTGTAGGCCAAAAGTAACCAGCATGGAGTATCTTTTGTGCGGTAGCATATCCAGATAAATGTCTAACACAAACCCCAGCATGACAATCATTTAAAACCTTTTCGGCTTCCTCATGAGTGAGGAACCTCCTTAAAATGGTATCGACACCATGACGATAAAGTGTATCGCCAACGATCAGATAATCTTTGGCTTGGTATCGAATACGTCATTGTTTAGAGCGAGAGGTATTAGGTTGAAAAGTTTGAGTTTGGAGATAAATGATGTAATATCCATACCAAGGATCAGATGATCCGATCAGAAACAGAGACTCGTTAGGAATTGATGGTTCCGACGTAGTTGAAGTACTATCAGAGGGAAGGTCACAGAGAAGCTCAGCCAAAACTAAAGACTTCTTTGACTTGGATTTGATGAATTCCAAATCACATTCTTGCAAAATGACAATCCATTTTGAATTCCTCCCCCCCCCCCCAAACAATTGACGTGATAAAATATAAGTCATGGGGTTGCAATCCGAAACGATAGTAGTTTTTTGGAGCAAGATATAGTGGCGAAATATTTGGACAGCTTGAACAGCTGCCAAGGAAAGATTTTCTACATATGAATACGTTACTTTTGTATCATTGAGATTACGACTCAAATAATATATTGGATGTTCTATCCCATCTTCTACTTGGACCAATACCATATCAATGGTCATTTCTGCCACGACGATATATAGGAAATAATCATTTTGATAATTAGGGGGATACATTAATGACGCCTGGACAAGAGTATTCTTAACAACATCAAAAGAAGCTTGCGCAACTTGGTCCCAATAGAAGGGAACCCCTTTTTTCAAAAGCCTAGTAAATCCTTTAGCCATTTTGGCGTAGTTGGGTATGAACCTCCTTAGGAAGTTATCCTTTCCTTGAAATTTCTGTATCTGAAGTAAATTTGATGGCGCAGGCAAATCAAGAATGGCCTAAACCTTCAATGGGTCAGTTCGAATTCATTTTTTTGAGACGAAGAATCCAAGAAAACGAGCAGAACCAATACAAAACACACATTTATGTGGATTGAGGCATATTTTGTAGTGTCGGCAATGTAAAAAGATGGCTCTCAAATGCATCGGGTGATCAGTCTGATTTCGTGAATGCGTTGGTAAATCATCTAGATAGGGTTGAACAATGTGCTTGATGTCATTGAAAGCATAATCCATTGCTCTCTGAAAAGTTGCCCCAGCATTCTTTAAATCAAACAGAAGTTTCCTATAAGCGAATGTGCCCCAGGGACAAATGAATGTTGTCTTTTGTTGATCCTTTGGGCGGATATTGATTTGATTGTAGCCGGAAAATCCATCCATGAACGAAAAGATTTCGCATCCAGCACAATCATCAATAATCTGGTTGATAAAGGGAGTAGGATAGTTGTCTTTTGGACAAGCAATGTTTACTTCCCAATAATCGAGGCACACTTGAATGGTTCCTTGTTTTTTCTTGAAAAGAATGATAATGGAAACCCACTCAGTTAGCGGAACAGGGTAAATGAAACCATCACACAAAAGTTTTTCAACTTCTGCTTTGATGGCAGCAACCTTCTTGGGATGAACAGGACGAAGGATTTGATCCCGAGATGGCCTATCAGCTGAGAGAGAGAGATCCTTTAACTCTTAAAGATATGAAAAAATGAGCTCTTGCTGTGGAAGTTAACTTGATGGAGAAAAGAGCAAGAATGAGGAATGAGAAGAAAGTGTCCTTTAAAGAGGAATCTACACCTACCACATCCAGCTCAAAGATGGAGAGGATGATGGAGGAGATGATGAAGAAAATGAGCATACTTGAGAGAGCTCAAGAAAATCAAAACCAAACAGCTCCTCAAAACATAAATCAAAACCAAAATCAGAATTTCAGAAGAAACCAACCTCAAAATAGACCAAGGGAGGATGATCAACAGATCAATCCTCCTTTTCATCAAAACTATGTAAGTGAGGTTGAAGAAACAAATGAGAAAACATAGGAAGATGATATCAACATGCTGGGAGTAGATAATGATGAATTTGAAGTTCATTATGATAGAAAACAAGGTCTATACACACCTTTTGATGACAAAAGAGATCAGAATGAAAGTTGTTATCAAGACATGGAAAATGTTATCATAGAGTCTCAAAAATAATATGACCTTAGAAGTAAAACCAATCAAGAAACTCCCAAAAATAAAACCTCTGAAAAATCTTCACAAAAAGCACTGTAAATAAACCCAAAATTTTAAAATAGAAGGACAAAACAGTGGCTGGAAATTCTGATAAAGGTAAAGAGAAAGGCACTCAAAACAATGCAAAACAGAGTGCAGACCTTAGTAGTGTTAGCACCTCAGCTAATGCTCCTATTAAAACAATTTTGACAAATGTAAATAGAATAAATCAGCAAGCAGATCTTGCTGACAGAGTGGCAGCTAATAAGGCTGAAACAAGCACTTCAATGAATCAGATCCCTTTTAGTTTGGAATAGGAAATTTCCAGAATTAAAATATCTGTTCCTCTCACTGAGTTACCTGCCTAGAATGTATATAGATCTCAAATTTTGAAGGCTTTTAACATAGAAGAGAATAATGATACTTTTAATCTTAATGATGACCAACCAGAGCTCATATTCGGTCCTAAGATTGAAGGTAGATATCAAGAGGGACATGTTCCTCCTTTTTATGTTAGTTTAAATGTTCATGAAAATATTTTGCACAACACTATGCATGATTCCGGGGCCTCTCACAATTTAATGCCCAAAGTTGTAATGGAGAGCCTAGGCCTTGAAATCACCCGACCTTACAAAGACCTTCACTCCTTTGACTCAAGCAGAGTAAAATGTTTAGGTTTAATTAAAGACCTTTGTGTTAACTTAGCACAGATTCCAGCCAAATGTTTAGTCATGGATATTGCTGTGGCTAATGTGCCCCCAAAATATGGTATGCTATTATCTAGGTCTTGGGGAGCTAAGTTACAAGGGACTATGCAGATGGACATGACCTATGCGACCATCCCTGTTTTCAATTAGACAAGAAGACTTTACAGGGAGTCCCATATGCAATATATGGTGACTAGCCAAGACAGGCTGCAAAACTCTCCCCTTTATTATGTGAATACAGGCCTTGAATCTTTTATCCTGTTTAACGATGAAACATTCAGTGAACAAGTCACTTTAACGAAATTAATGGCCGATAGAGAGGAGGAGGTAGACACCACAGAACTGTCGAAACAGTTTGCTACATTTGAAAACTTTAGCAAACCCAGTACAGGTCTTGAGCTACAAACCATGCATCCTTTGTTTTTAAACCTTGTTAGTCAAGAAAGTAACCCTCAACGCAGTGAAAAAACTGAGGAGTTAAAAAAAATTCAACTAAGTGCTGATATTCAAGAACAATATGAAAATACGTTAGTTGAAGAGGACAGTCACCAAACTCAAACCTAAACTAGTCCTCTGTGGAGTATGAACTTTGATGGGTCCTGCACTAGAAGCAATGCTGGTGCAGGGGTCTGGATACACAACACTGAGAACAACCACACCGAAAGCCTTTCCTGCAGATTAAACTTCCAGTGTTCGAATAACATAGCGGAATGTGAATCCCTTCTTTTAGGCTTACATTTCTTGAAAAAGTTAGGAGCCAAAAGAATTAAAGTGCATGGGGATTCAGAGTTAATCATTAGGCAAGTAAAAGGGGAATACAATGCTAATCACCCTAGACTTAGAGCCTATCGAAATGATTTCATGCTTTTACTGAAAACTTTTGAGTAATCCCAATTTATTTTTGTCCCCAGAAAAAGGAATAACATGGCCCACAGTTTAGCTTTTGCTGCTAGAACATGTTTAACGCCATATGAAACTAAAGAATGCACAACTCAAATTAAATTTAGACCAGCTGTCCCTGATAATGAGAAATATTGGAAAGTATTTGACGGAGACAAACAAATAGAAGACTTCAAGCAGTTCAAAAATGAATTTGAACTCCCAAATTCGGATTCAGACTATGAAACAGACTGCCCTAGTGAAGAAAATTTTCTTGATGAAGAAGAAAAGTCTCCTGAGGATGCTGATGTAAATATTTTGTCAAGCAAACTTGATAACACAACAGAGATGATTGTAGAGTTAGAAACATAAGACTTAGAAACTATGCAGTCTAAAAATCAAAGTTTGTCAAAGGGCCTGGCCCCTTTAGAAAGTTATTTGATTTCAACGATGTGGCTAAGAAGCCAAAACTGGAACCTGTAAAGACTGAAGTTGAAGAGTGCAATATAGGCAGTGAACTGAAACCAATGATGATTAAACTGTCTAAGACTTTACCAGCTCACATTAAACTCAAATACATAGATCTGTTTATGTTGAGTTCAGCAGTGGAAAAACTTAAATAAACCACAAACACACAGGACAAAACCATAAAGAGACAGAGATTTTAAAGTGGTTCACCCAACCAATCTGGGCTACGTCCACCAAACAGGGGCATCGGCAATCTGATTCATCAACTGGAGAATTACAACAACAAAGTTTCTCATATGCTCATCACTCACCTCACATCTCTCATGCTCATTTGCCTCTACGGGCTTACATTTTATAGCAGGGAGTATAAATTGAATCATAAATTCACTCACAACAAATATCTGATGCATTAACTCCACATCAGAATTAGATGAGTCAATTTAGCAACAAATCCTATTGTTGTCACATTCATGAGATTTTCTCCAAAAATAATTTAAAATAAATCTCAACAATCTCCACCTTGACAACAATTAGCCTGATACCCTGTTCCATTATTATTTTTATCTTTTCTGCAAGCCAAGAGAAGCCAGACACCATCGTAGCTTCTCTAACAAAACTGGTTTTGTGAACATGTCTGCACAGTTTTCTTTTGTATGCACTTTTTCAAGAGAGATACCCCGTTCAGTGATAACCTGTCTTACAAAATGGTACTTAATATGTATATGCTTTGATTTAATATGATAGGCCAGATTTTTAGCCAAGTGAATTGTGCTTTGAATATAAAAAAATAACTTAATGTTGTCCTGTAACCTACCAAACTCACCAAAGAAACCTTTCAAGCAAACCACTTCTTTGCAAGCATGTGAAGTAGCTATGTATTCTACTTCTGTAGTGGATAAAGCAACAATGTTCTGTAGCTTTGACATCCAGCTAATAGCTCCACCTGCAAGAGTAAAGACATACCCTAAATTTGACCTTCTCTTATCCAAATCACCTGCAAAATCGGAATCAACATAACCGCAAACAAATTCACTACTTCTGTTATAAGTGATACAATAATCACTTGTGCCTCTCAGATACCGAAACACCCATTTCACTGCTGACCAGTGTTCTTTTCCTGAATTTTCCATATACCTGCTGAAAACCCCAACTGCATGTGAAATATCTAGTCATGTACAAACCATCGCATACATCAAACAACCTACTACATTGGCATATGGAATTCGAGACATATATTCCTTTTCTTCATTTGTGTTAGGACATAAACTTGAAGAAAGCTTAAAATGAGAAGCTAAAGGGACTGAAACAGGCTTCACATTGTTCATACCAAACCTCAAGAGTATTTTCTCAATATACTTCTTTTGTGATAGCCACAGCTTACCATTGCTCCTGTCTCTGAAAATCTCGATGCCCAAAATCTGTCTTGCTACTCCTAGATCTTTCATATCAAACGTCCTAGCCATCTGAGCCTTTAACCTGTTGATCTCTGTTATGCTTTTGATTGCTAAAAGCATATCGTTAACATATAACACTAAGATAATGAACATGCCATTACTTAATTTATTAAAGTAAACACAATGATCATATTCACTTCTTATATAATTTTCACTCATCATGAAAGAATCAAATTTCTTGTACCATTGTCGAGGCGACTGCTTCAGACCATACAATGATTTCTTGAGCCTGTAGACAAATTTCTTGTTGCGACTTTGAACAAACCCTTCTGGTTGTTCCATGTAAATATCCTCATCTAAATCTCCATGTAAAAATACAGTTTTAACATCTAGTTGCTGTAATTATAAATTAATTAAAGCAACTAATGCTAACACAATCCGCATTGAAACTATTTTTACAATTGGTGAAAATATCTCATGAAAGTCAATTCCTGCTTTCTGAGAAAAAAATTTCGCGACCAGCCTCGCTTTGTACCTATCTTCTTTATCATCAACACCCTTCTTCAATTTGTAAACCCATTTACATCCCACAATTTTTCTGTCTTTAGGAAGTTCTACCAGATCCCATGTGGCATTCTTGTCTAATGCCTTCATCTCGTCCTTCATAGCTTCTTTCCACTTATCACTGTTAGAACCTTCTACAGCTTCTTGATAGCACAAAGGTTCATCATCATTAGCGGTTAAAGCAACTGAAGTAACATAATCATCATAACTTTTAGGAGGAAGTCTGATTCTCGTAGACCTCCTTAAAGATGTTTTTGGTACTTCCACAATTTGCTGATTATTATCTGTAGGAACTTCTTCATGATCTGCATCTGAAACATGTTCATGATCTGCATCTGAAACTTGTTCATGATCTACACTATCATCAGTATTTGAACTAGTTTCAAACTGAATGTGTTGAAGCTTAGGTACATTAGCTTGTTTCAATTTATCATTTACATCTGGATTTTCAAGTGAAGATTCATTGAATTTAAAATTTCTGTTAATGATGATCTTGTGAGTAGTAGGATCCCACAACATGTATCCCTTAGTCCCATCAACATATCCAACAAAGATATATCTTTTTGATTTAGGATCTAATTTAGAACGCTGATGTTTCAGAATTAGAGCATATGCATCACAACCAAAAACTTTCAGTTTAGAATAATCACAAAGATGACCTTTCCATACCTCTTGAGGAATTTTGCATCCTATTGCAGTTGACAATGATCGATTTATGAAGTAACAAGCCGTAGAAACCGCTTCTGTCCACAATTCCTTCTGCAAATTGGCGTTACTAAGCATACTTCTTGCTCTCTCTAAGAGAGTCATGTTCATGCGTTCAACAACTCCATTTTGTTGAGGAGTATATACAGTAGTTTTATGTCTTTTGATCCTAGCGTCGTTGCAATAATTATCAAATTCCTTTGAAGTAAACTCACCACCATTGTCAATTATTAAACATTTAATGGTTCTTCCAGTGATGTTTTCAACTAATTCTCTAAACTGCTTGAAAACTGTGAATACATCAGACTTTTTATTTAACATATAGACCCACACTTTTCTAGAGAAATCATCAATAAAAGATGCAAAATATGACGATCCTCCATATGAGGTTGTAGGAGATGGACCCCAAACATCAGAATGGATATAATCAAGGATTCCCTTACTAGTATGTTTTCTAGTTTTAAACTTCTCTTTGCTTTGTTTCCCAAATATACAATGTTTGAAAAAATCTAACTTAGAAGATTTTAAACTAGGAAGCAACTTACGATCAGATAAAATTTTTAATCCTCTTTCACTCATATGGCCCAACGTTTGATGCCATAAATGAATAGAATTACTGTCGTTTTCAAATACTGTAGAAGCATGATCTGACTCTGTTCTTCCTTCTAAATGAAAAAGATTTCCAACCTTCTTTGCTTTCATTACTAGTAAAATTCCTTTACAAACTTTCATTACTCCACCTTGAATAAAGGTTTTATATCCATTTGTGTCTAGCACTCCTAGTGAAATGAGGTTTTTTCTGAGTTAAGGCACGTGTCTTACATCAGTTAAAATTTTATTTGTCCCATCAAACGTTTTAATTCGGATGCTTCCAATTCCCACAATATTGCACGAGACATCATTTCCCATGTAAACAACTCCATCATTGATTTATTTATAAGTTTTAAACCACTCCCTATGAATGCACATGTGATTTGACGCACCAGAATCTAATAACTAATGTTGATCATGATTAGACAAACCAACTGATAACACTTAATCACTCATACCTGAAACGGATACCGAACCTATATCTGTCATGTTTGCTTCTTTCTTCTCTGCCGAAGAGTATCCTTTGGATGTTTGCTGTCTCTTCCAATAGTCCTTCTTCAAATGTCCCGATTTGCCACAAAACCACCACTTTACCTTACTCTTCTTCCCTTTTGATTTTGAACGCGAGTTGTTATGCTTACTGAAGCGTATTTATTTAGAACGACCTCTGACCATCATTGCTTCTAATGTAGAGGTTTCTGAATTTGACCTTTTCCTTGTTTCTTCAGACAACAAAGCTCTAACCACATCATCAAACTCAAGGGTTTCTGATGAACTAAGACTTATAGAAGTAACAAAATGATCCCATAACTTGGGCAACGAGCATAATAAAGTTACAGCTTTATCTTCTGATTCAAATTTTACTTCTATACTTTCTAACTGCACCAAGAGAGTATTGAAGGTATTCAGATGATCATTTATCATTGTATCTTCCTTCATGCGCAAATTGTACAACTGTCGCTTCAGAAGAATCCTATTGGTTAAGGATTTTGTCATGTACAGATTTTCAAGTTTTTTCCACAAACCAGCAACAATTTTCTCTAACACGATGTTAAACAAAACATCATCCGCCAAACACAAACGAATGTCGCTCAGTGCTCTTTCATCCATGTCACTCCATTCGTTATTTGTCATGGTGTAAGGCTGTTTGGATTTTCCCAGCAGTGCCTTCACCACGCCTTGTTGCATGAGTAGATCATACATCTTCACTTTCCATATCTCGAAGTTATTTTTTCCATTGAAATTCTCGATCTCAAACCGAGCACTTTGTGTTTTTTCCATGTTTAGTAGCTCGTGTCACAAAATATCCAATCGCAATTTTTAATAAATGAAGATTTTAATCAAAAATGTTAATTTTGATTAAAAAATTCCTTTCCCTTATTACATATGAAAAAAATTCCTTTCCCTTATTACCATATGCAAATGACATTTTAAATTATTTTCCCTTATTACATATGCAAAAAATGCCTTTCCCTTATTACCATGTATACAAATGGCATTTAAAAAAAAAAATTACAATTGCATTATAATCGATTTAAAAGGCATATAGTACAAATCAATTTTTTTTTATTTTTTAAACACAACGAAGTGCCATGACATATTTGAATTCAAAAAATCGATATAGTTGTTACTATTTCAATAAATCGACTTTTAACTATGGCTCTTTACTAATCGACATGTAGGCATTTCATAAATCGTTTTTTTTTAAGAATGGAAATAACACACCTCTCACCGTTCAACGCTTCCTTAATGTAGCTTAACCAGCTTTTCTTCTGTGTACCTTCAATCGATGATCTTTTTTTATAATTGGAGCTTGATTATTTGACCGAGAACCAATTCTCACAGCGCTAATGGTTTCACGCGGTTTTGGTCTATCGCTACGCAAATCAATTTAATTGTGACACTTAGGCCAGGACTGAACAACAGCTTCTCTTGCCAGGGCCATCCCTTAATAGTAAATTTTCAACGCCGCCAACTAAAAATTTGACAGACATGCCATTATGTAAAGGAACATGCCATTATTTTAACATGCGGACAAGCCAGAAAGTAATTGAGGAACATGCCATTATGTTCAAGCAGCGGAAATTAATTAAAACTGCACTGAGATCTGCCCAAGCACTTAGATAACGCAAACACACAGCGTCTCATGTGATCTGTTCTTCGATACAACACCCTTTTGAAAAGCAGTTAACGTAGATGCAAATAAAAACAAATAAAAACGCAGATCTTACACCGTGAATCAATCACAACTAACCCAGCCTCACGAGCTTTACAGTGGCTCCTCCACACGGCCTTTGGTTAATGCAGGACACCGGCAGTATGCTCCTGCAATGATTTTATGGAAGTGTCCTTAGAAACAACGACTACTTCAACTCAGACAACAACTGTTGGACGCAGCCAGTCTCCATAAAATCATAGGATCAACAAACTCTGCCTCTGCAATAAAAAACACTTGCGCTCTGCGTTATGAAACAACGAGACATCATTTTCCATGTAAAAAAATCTATCATTGATTTATTTATAAGTTTTAAACCACTCCCTATGAATGCACATGTGATTTGACGCACCAGAATCTAATAACCAATGTTGATCATGATTAGACAAACAAACTGATAACACTTCATCACTCATACCTGAAACGGATGCTGAACCTATATCTGTCGTGTTTGCTTCTTTCTTCTCTGCCGAAGAGTCTTCTTTGGATGTTTGGTGTCTCTTCCAATAGTCCTTCTTCAAATTTCCCGATTTGCCACAAAACCACCACTTTACCTTACTCTTCTTCCCTTTTGATTTTGAACGCGATTTGTTGTGCTTACTGAAGTGTATTTCTTTAGAACGACCTCTGACCATCATTGCTTCTGATGTAGAGGTTTCTGAATTTGACCTTTTCCTTGTTTCTTCAGACAACAAAGCTCCAACCACATCATCAAACTCAAGGGTTTCTGATGAACTAAGACTTATAGAAGTAACAAAATGATCCCATAACTTGGGCAACGAGCATAATAAAGTTACAACTTTATCTTCTGATTCGAATTTTAATTCTATACTTTCTAACTACTCCAAGAGAGTATTAAAGGTATTCAGATGATCAGTTATCATCGTATCTTCCTTCATGCGCAAACTGTACAACTGTCGCTTCAGAAGAATCCTATTGGTTAAGGATTTTTTCATGTACAACTTTTCAAGTTTTGTCCACAAACCAGAAACAGTTTTCTCTAACATGATGTTAAACAAAACATCATCCACCAAACACAAACGAATGCCGCTCAGTGCTCTTTCATGCATGTCACTCCATTCGTTATCTGTCATGGTGTAAGGCTGTTTGGATTTTCCCAACAGTGCCTTCACCACGCCTTGTTGCACGAGTAGATCATACATCTTCACTTTCCAGATCTCGAAGTTATTTTTTCCATTGAACTTCTCGATCTCAAACCGAGCACTTTGTGTTTTTTCCATGTTTAGTAGCTCGTTTCACAAAATCTCCAATCGCAATTTTTAATAAATGAAGATTTTAATCAAAAATGTTAATTTTGATTAAAAAATGCCTTTCCCTTATTACATATGCAAAAAATTCCTTTCCCTTATTACCATATGCAAATGACATTTTAAATACTTTTCCCTTATTACATATGCAAAAAATGCCTTTCCCTTATTACCATATATACAAATGGCATTTAAAAAAAAAAATTACAATTGCATTATAATCGATTTAAAAGGCATATAGTACAAATCGATTTTTTTTTTTTTTTTTTTTTTTTAAACACAACGAAGTGCCATGACATATTTGAATTCAAAAAATCGATATAGTTGTTACTATTTCAATAAATTGACTTTTAACTATGGCTCTTTACTAATCGACATGTAGGCATTTCATAAATCGTTTTTTTTTAAAGAATGGAAATAACACACCTCTCATCGTTCAACGCTTCCTTAATGCGACTTAACCAAATTTTCTTCTGCGTACCTTCAATCAATGATCTTTGTTTATAATTGGAGCTTGATTATTTGACCGAGAACCAGTTCTCACAGCGCTAATGGTTTCACGCGGTTCTGGTCTATCGCTATGCAGATCAATTTAATTGTGACACTTAGGCTAGGACTGAACAACAACTTCCCTTGCCAGGGCCATCCCTTAATAGTAAATTTTCAATGCCGCCAACTAAAAATCTGACAGACATGCCATTATGTAAAGGAACATGCCATTATTTTAACATGCGGACAAGCCAGAAAGTAATCAAGGAACATGCCATTATGTTCAAGCAACGGAAATTAATTAAAACTGCACTGAGATCTGCCCAAGCACTTAGATAACGCAAACACACAGCGTCTCATGTGATCTGTTCTTCGATACAACACCCTTTTGAAAAGCAGTTAACGTAGATGCAAATAAAAACAAAGAAAAACGCAGATCTTACACCGTGAATCAATCACAACTAACCCAGCCTCACGAGCTTTGCAGTGGCTCCTCCACACGGCCTCTGGTTAACGCAGGACACCGACAGTATGCTCCTGCAATGATTTTATGGTAGTGTCCTTAGAAACAACGACTACTTCAACTCAGACAGCAGCTCTTGGACGCAGCCAGTCTCCATAATATCATAGGATTAGCAAACTCTGCCTCTGCAATAAAAAACACTTGTGCTCTGCGTTATGAAACAATGATCAAACAGTGGCAGCTCCAAATTTCGATCTCAATGTAACGTAGCTTGGCATTATGAAAATCTACGACATCACGTTCCCACAATCACACGCAGCAGACCCAGTTTTCAACGCGTATATCAAATCAACAACAAACACAACTGCTAACACAGATCTTTAACTTAATAGCTCTGATACCAAATTGTTGAGTTCAAAAGCGGAAAAAATTAAATAAAACACAGTAACACAATAGAAAACCATAAAGAGATAGAGATTTTAATGTGGTTCACCCAACCAATCTGGGCTACGTCCACCAAACAGGGGCATCAACAATCTGATTCATCAACTGGAGAATTACAACAACAGAGTTCCTCATCTGATGTTCACTCACCTCACATCTCTCATGCTCATTTGCCTCTACGGGCTTACATTTTATATCAGGGAGTAGAAACTGAATCATAAATTTACTCACAACAAATATAGGATGCATTAACTCCACATCAGAATTAGATGGAGTCAATTTAGCAACAAATCCTATTGTTGTCACATTCATGAGATTTTCTCCAAAAATAATTTAAAATAAATCTCAACAGTTGAAATAATTTTCTGATGTTTTCACGCGGGGTTATGACGATCTGAAATCCTATGACACTGAAATAATTCAACACGAAATTCCTCTCAAGGAAAACCAAAATCCATTTAAACAAAAACTGCGCAGAATAAACCCTATTCAGCTACCTTTGGTTGAGAAGGAAATAAAGAATATGTATCAAGTTGGTATTATTGTCACTATTAGATATTCTAAGTGGGTGTCTAATCTGGTGTCAGTTAGAAAGAAAACAGGAGAGATTAGGCTTTGTATAGACTTCAGAGACAACTACCCTTTACCCAAGATGGACGATATTTTACAAAGGGTAGTTGGTTCCAAAAGAATTTCTTTGCTTGATGGCTATTCAGGATACAATCAGATTTTAGTTCATCCTGATGATCAATTAAAGATAGCCTTTACTACACCTTGGGGCACTTTCATGTATGTGAAAATGCCCTTTGGTCTAATGAATGCTGGTGCAACATTCCAAAGAGCCATGGACATAGCATTCTCGGAAGAATTGGGCTACTTCAACATTATTTACCTTGATGATGTCATTTTTTTTCGAAGACAGATGAAGAGCACTTAGAATATTTGAGGATAGTCTTTGAGAGATGCAGAAAGTTTGGGATATCTTTAAACCCAAAGAAAACACTATTTGGTCTCCAAGAAGGTAAGCTTCTTGGACACATCATTTCAGAAGAGGGTATTAAGATAGATCCAAAGAGGATTGAGGCCATATTGCAAATCTCTCATTCTCGAAATATCAAGGAACTACAATATTTCATTGGAAAGATTAATTTCTTGAGAAGGTTCATACCCAACTTGGCTGAGCTCCTTAGGAACATTAAAAACATGCTAAAAAAGGAGCAAGGGGTTAAGTGGACCTTGGAAGCAAAGAAGTCCTTTGAGCTGGTGAAACAAGCGTTAACCAAAACACCAGTCCTAATAAGTCCTAATTTTTCAAAAGATTTTTATATTTTTTCATTCGCATCAGAACATACAATAACTTCTATCCTATTGTAGAAAAATCCACAGGGACAAGAGCAGCCTATTGCATTCTTTAGCAAGGCATTTAGAGATGCTCCTTTGAAGTATAACATCATGGAAAAGCAAGCTTTTGCTTTGGTCAAAGCTTTAAAAGACTTTAGATTATACATCTTGCACTCACACATCATTGCCTTTGTCCCAAATTCAGTTGTGAAAGACATTCTAACTCAGGACCCAGATGGTAAGAGAGGTAAGTGGATAGCTGTTATACTTGAATATGATTTAGAGATCAAGCCCACTAAACTCATCAAAGGCCAAGGTCTAGCTAGATTAATGGCTGAATCCAATTTTTAAGTTCTTGATATTAATATGATAAATTCTTTAGATGAACAAGAGTAAATCTCAACTCCCATTGTTGAAGATCATTTTATGAATTCCTCTTGGTATGCTAATATTCTATATGTTTTGCTTAATTTGAATACAACTCCTGGTTTGACAAAAATAAAGGCAAGGTTTTTCAATTTAAAGGTTGTAAACTACTGCATTATAGATAAATGTATTTATTGGAAAAATGCAAGTGGGATATTGCTTAAATGTTTGCATGAGTATGATGCAGAGAAGGTTAAGCACAAGTTCCATGAAGGAGAATGTGGAGTCCACCTATATTGGAAGACAACAGCCAAAAAAATCCTAAGGGTTGGTTATTATTGGCCCACTCTTTTTCTTGATGTACACAATATGATAATTGCCTGTCATAAATGTCAACTTTTTGAAGGCAAAAGAAAGGTGCTGCCCTTACCTCTGCATCCAATCAATGTTGAAGCTCCATTTCAACAGTGGGGACTTGACTTCATAGGAGAAATCCATCCACCCTCATCTGTCCAACATAGATGGATTATCACTGCAACAAACTACTTCACCAAATGGATAGAAACCATCCCTTCTAGGCAAGCCAATGACTCAGTCATCATAAAATTCATTGAGACTCATATCCTCTCTAGATTTGGTTATCCTAGGAAGATCATCACTAATAATGTAGCAACATTTGGATCCAAGAATATGGTTGAATTCTGTCACAAATATCAGATTACATTGGGCCATTCTACTGCTTATTACCCTCAAGGTAATGGGCTAGCAGAATCCTCAAACAAGAGTTTGGTGAACATAATCAAGAAGTTGTTGGAGGACAACAAGAAGTCTTGGCACACAAAGCTAGTTCATGCACTATGGGCTGATAGATTAACACTGAAGAAATCTATTGGGATGTCACCCTACCAGCTTGTGTATGGTACAGATGCAATTTTTCCTAGCAGCCTTGGTGTACCAGTTATGAATTTGATTCAAGAGTTTCAGCCTGAAGACAATGACATGATCAGAAGGATAAATCAGACTATTCATCTTTAGTAAACTAGAGAGGAGGTTTATAACAAAGCATTGCAAAAGCAGGACATCATCAAAAATATTTTAGACAGAAGAACAAAGGCCAGCAATTTCAATGTTGGGGACAAAGTTTTAAAGTGGGACTCAGGGAGAGAAGACAAGGGAAAGCATGGGAAATTTGACAACTTATGGCTTGGCCCTTATCTCATTCATTTTGCTGCTGGTAACAATGCCTTTTTCTTGCAGGAGTTGAATGGAGCTGAGCTGTTTGGGGTTCCTGTCAATGGAAGGATGCTCAAACATTACTTCTCTTGATCCTATCATGTTTTGAAAGCCTTTTTATCTTTTTTCTCATTATAAATATTTCATCCATCATTGCATTCAAAGTTACAAAAATAAAAAATACAAAAACAATAGAAGAAAGAAAAGAGGGCAGATTGTAAAAACAATAAAGGTACAACCCCATACCAAAAAAGAGAAACAAATCTGAAAGTGTGCAAGCTCAAATTCCACTCCTGAAAAAAACACTTCTAGTTAGTCATACAGCCTAATCATGGCTAATTAGTTTTTAAATTGTTTGCTGATAGGTTAGTGAATTCGGTTTTCCAAACAACTTAATCTTGGCTCATCAGTTAGGAAGAATAGGATAGAAATTAAAGGTTCAAACAAGCTCAAAATCTGAACCTGAGTTTCCAAAAGAAGAATGAATCATATCTGTTTTAATTTTGAGTAAAAAACAGAGGTAAATTGGTTCTAATCAGCTCAAAATCTGAACAAGATAATAAGGAAAAAACAGCTCGAATAAACTAAAAAATAGAGCTGAAAAAAGAGAAGGCCGTGCTTAGAAATTTAAGATCTTAAGCCTTCCATTTTGATTTAATTTTCTGTAAAATAATATCTATGTGCAACTTGTTTTTTATGCCATAGATCAGCCACAAGTTAGACTGTTCAATCCTAACTTGTATGCTTTAAAATTTTTTCTTTAGAAATTAGTGAATAAAATCTGTTAGACTGTTTAATCCTAACAGATAGTAGCTAGGTAGAGAAGCTTATGAACTCAACTTTTTAATCTGAGTTCATGGAGAAATAAGAAGTAGAATTAGATTAGTTTTATCCTTTAAAAAGAATAAAATGTTGATAAAAGAGTTTTCCAGTCCAAGTGCACTTTGAATGAAGAAAAAATGTTAGATTAGTAAGATTGGGTAGGTAGAAAGCTTGTGTTGATGAAGATCCATTGTTTTTAATGGCTGATAACATTTTTCAAAACAAAAAAGATCATCCAAGTAAAGAAAGTTGCAGCCCAATGGATGAGGCACTGATAAGCCCCCTAGAGAATGCAAGTCTGAAGTTCTTGATGCCTTCAAGAAGGCAGCATCCCCAAGTGGAGCCACTTTTAGCCACCTATAAAATTTGTCATATCAAATGGTGGTTAAATCATTTTTGAAGCCTTCAAGAAACAAGTTTTATTGCAAAATTGTTAATTCTTGAAGTCTTGTGAAGACATCATGTCCTTTGGTTAATCTTCACTGCTGTTTCCAATTTAAACTCCGAAATTCTGTTGTTTTCATGAAGAAGAGACTGCTGCAAAAATCCCCATTTTCCCCTCATTTTACCCCTCCTTTCACTTCAAAATTAACCTCATTTTATTCCCCTTTTTTCCTATAAAATTCCTCCATTTTTCATTTATTCCCCTTTCCCCTTCATGAAAATCCATTTTATAAGGTTTAAAACTCATTTTTAGACCTTACCGAAACCCCCAAATCCATAAAAAAACCTTGAAAATTTCATAAAAAATAAGTTTTTTTGACTATAGGCTTAAGCCCTAAACCACTTCCCCACATATGGCCTAGCACTGGAACCAAGCGCTAAACCCATTTGGCGCTTATCGCATTGGAGCAATCGACCAACGCAAGTCTATTTGTTTCATTGAAACCTCCGATGCGATTGGCCATTTTATACATAACCCCTGACCCCATTTCCGCTTCATATAACCTTAGAGCCCGCATCCAGCACTTAAACCTTGTAAATAAACCTTCCCGATACAAAATTCCCTTTTTATTTTGTAAGAACCCATTTTTCCTAAGTTTTTTTCTAAATCCACCAGTGAAATGTTTTTTAATGAAGAGGACCGTCAATCTAGCAAGCCAATCGATGGTCAACAGGATCTTGCATTGGATATTTTCTAAATGGGTAGATTGAAAAGACTCCTCCATCATTACGATTCTGATTGGCCCTTTTTATATAACCCCTGCCCTTCACTTCTTTCCATATACCCTGAGGCCCCGCAAATAGGTGCTAAGTCATAAATAAAACCCGCCCGAAGCCGAAAAACCTTTGTATTCCATTAAAATTTTGATTTTTCATATTATAAAGGGACTCGCCCATTCATTGGCCGGACCGAACCTCCACCGTTGATCTTAAACCAAATCAACGGCCCGCACAATCTCACATCGGAGATTTTCTATCGGGTATGTTAATATGTTATTTTCCCCCTCCGATTGGCAAACCCCCGATGAATCCTCAGCCGTTGGATCTACCCGCCAGATCCACATCCGACAACCCTTATCACTCCTTCCCAAAGCCCCTTCCTCCACATTTCAACCTCCCGATTCATCCTCCACTGTCGATCTGATCCGCAGATCGACGACCCATAGCTAATCGCATCGGTGCCCATTCTGTTTTACCCCTGCCGATCGCCCACCTCCGATTGCATCTGGACCATCCACGTGTCAACATTCGATGGTCCAGATTTCACCTCCCAACCTTTGTTAAATTTATGATGCACCGCTTTATTAAGTTTATTCGGCCAATCCCATCCATTGATCTCTACAGATCAACGACCCATACTGACCTTTTCTCCGCTTCGTATATTATTCCATTTAACCCCAGATCAAATCTTCACCATTGATCCATTTCATCCAATGGATCATAATGGCCGTGATAAGCCCGACTCTCTTGGGTCCTACCTATCCTAGATTTTATCTCTGCCATCCATCTTCTAATCCAACGACTTAGATTAAAACCACCTTTCCCTACCCCCACCTCGTTCTGCCCACACATCTTATCCATATCACGCTCACTCCCCACCGTTCGATATGAGGCCCTAGATCTAACAGCTGATGTGCATTTTCACGCAAATTAAAAGCACAAAGGTTAATTATCCAAGGGCTACGCGATATGGGCGGTTTTTGAATGCCACATGTCGACTGATAATGCATATAATGTTCGAAAAGTGAAAACGAACTTTTCCCCTTTTGGCCGCGCGAAACTAGCTGTTTTGTTCACCAAAACCACCTTTCTCCATTTGATCTGTGATCCGTCGTGTTCCTCTTCGACCATTGATCTCTGCAGATCAACGGTCCCTGTTCAATTTCACATTGTTTCATCGCCCTCCACCATACACCAAGGGATTTCAATGAGAAACCTCCGCCGTTGATCTTGGGGTCCAAACTGATCCAACGGCCTACGATCATGTGGAAACCCCAATTTTCCCTTCAGTGCAATTTCCTCCACCAAAGGTTTTTTTCGCCCTTTTTCCTTGTATTTCTTCCGTTTCACTATAAAGCGGTCCTTCTAGGTTATATTTCCCAGGTCGCTCTCGACCGTTGATCTCTTCAAGATCGACGGATCTGACTTAATCTCTCAACATTTCTTTAACCACCTTCTATCTGACCCCCGCAAGAGAATCTCCACCGTTGGATGCTTTCATCCAACGACTGCGACCTAATACGCAACCTCTGAAGTAGTCCAACCCAAAAATACGTAGGATTTTCTTAATGTTTCTTTGTTTGTGCAGGTATTAAATTTTTTCAAAATAATTTTAAAAGAGAAAATAAAAGCCGAGGATGACGATCCTCCAGGCTTCCATTCATCAAAGAGTATCCGTCTACAGGGTTCGACCATCACATTTCATCAGTGCATCATGAGCACTGATGCCATAAGAACCCTCTGCACACCTGCACATCAACAAGACACAGTGAAATTTAAATCAAGTAAAGAGTATCAGTGTTGAAGACCCAACCACGACAGAAAAGAAGAATTAAAGCTGGTTTACACCGTTTGGTTGGATTACGGCTCATATCAACAATCAAAAGCCTAATCCACTAAATTAAACACGGTTCAAAAACAAAAGACAAAGGATTAGGCATAATTAAGCCTAATATACAGAACTAAAGCAAATTAACCATGTTTAAAGAAAAACAATCAGATCTACCAGATCGAAAAAGCCTCCACTGCCACATCAGAGGCTAATTGATTCCTCTCAGCTACCAAAGCCACCTGTAGCCTCAAAGCATTCAACAGAGGGCCGAGTAATGACCAAAATAGAAGATATTTTCCCAATACAGCCGAACAATTAATTCAATCAAAGAAATTATTGCAAAATATCAGCAGAGTTATTACAAAGATGACACAGAGCCTTAAAGTCAACAAAATTATCCCACCGAGCTTAATTCTTAATGTAAAACAATTAATACTGAGGAAATATCTGTAATCTTCTCCATCGAGCCCCTTAAAGGTCGAGAAGCATTAATCTGTATTAATTGAACCTTGAAGATCTTTTATCCCATCCCACCTCCTCATTTATTCTATAAATACTTCTGTAGAAGATGAAACAATGTTGGTTGCAGAACTTTGAAATATACTTGTGCTCGAAACTTTCTATGTGTAAATAGTGTTCAAAGGCTTTTGAAGCTCTGTTTGTGATCTAATAAGTTAGGCTGAGAAGTGAAGATGATTGTTGAACTGAAACATCGGACTTGAAGAATGTAACTGGTTTTCCATCAATAACAAGTTGTTTCTTGGGATCCTGGTCTATATCACTGGTGAAGTGCTTCTTTCTGTGTAATTGTTTTCCTTTTGTGTATGCCATTTTGTTCATTATTCTCTGATAAAGAATAGCAAGCATAGAGTTAGGATTTACTGTTTACAGTACCCTTCTCTGACTGATAAGCTTTATCTCAATGTTTTCCTCCAAATCGTGTATTTAAGAATGATTCAATACAGTCAAGCAGTTAGGAATGCTGGCATTCCCTCGTCCTACTGTTTACTTTAAACATTATTCTTGAATGTTATTTTCATTATTTGCTTAGTAAAGTTAGACTAGAAAAGTGATGGTGTGCCCTGTTTTCTAGTTTCTTTCTGCAAAGGTAAATTCTGAAAGTTTCCCTAAGTGTATGCTGAAAGCAGGCTAGATTTAAAAGTATCTTATCTGATCTTAAGTCGCACTTTGTTTCTCTTATGTCTTTTCATCCCTTATGAAAGTAATTATGCGGATTACTGGATTTTATTTCTATTTAGTTAGCTTTAATACGAACTTTCCCAAGAAATTTATGGTCAGCCCTGTTCTTGGTTGGTTTTAAATAGTTACTTAAAAGGCTTTTCTTGTTTGGACAGATTGTTAAATCCTAGTTGAAATTAGTGTCTGTTTCCACCCCTTCAACACTTTTATTGTTTCCATTCCATCATTTAATCTCAATGATATTGTGATATAGATGACTTTCCCCTTGGACCACTCTTGAAACTGTTGCTCAATTAAACCCTTTTATGACTCCATAGCCCAATGGACTAAAAACCAACGTTATATCTATCTAATCAGCCAAAGCTTGTTCTGATTTCTTGCAACTTCACACCTTTGAAACTATTTCATTTTAGGACTTTCCACTCAACTAAAATCATGCTCAACCATAAAAAAAAAAACAAAACCCTTTCTCTTCATAACTAGCCTAATATCATACCCATAAAACCTTTAAAGATAAATCAATCCTTGCACTTATTGGAGAGATCCCTCTCCGGATTTAGGAGGGCTAGATCCTAGAATCCCAAAGTGGTTCAAGTGTTCTCTCTGCATTTTGTATTTACCAATATTGCAAATTACAGGGAGCTAACATTTCTGGCGACTCCACTGGGGATTTCTGAGTTAAATGACAATTTAAGTACACCTTGGGACTCAGGAAAATTCTAAATTCAAGAACATTGTGTAGTGAGTAAAAGCAGCACTCTTCAAGCACTACCAAGAAAATGGTAATCATGATAAAACTTGTTTGAATCAGTGACAAACTAAGGAAATCTTAGGATTCTCATAAGAGCGTATCAAACCTTGAAGGATCAACTAACTTTGCCATAGGATTTGACTGTCTTTGTCTCATAACCGTAGCTAATTTTTGAGATAGATTTAGGACCCTCTTAGAACCTATAGGACTGAAATAACTCAGAAAACCAAAAAATATTTCAGATTGGTATTCAATAAACATGGTGGTGGACCATAAAACCTATTACCTCCAAAAGAGCTAAAAACTTCCACTTAGCGACTCCAAAATCCTAAAAAGACCTTAAGAATCCATTAGGAAGACCCCTTATTATCATAACATCATATAAACTCAGTTAGAGGACTTTAGGATTAAATTTTTCTTTCCTTAAAGATTAGTTAACCTCTTAAATATCGTCATATCTGGTTAAAATTTTCTTGTTTACTTGGGTCTAAACAACACAACATCATGGCTCCTAGAAAGATTCATACTAGAGCCTATCCTGACCCAGACCCACCTGAGATAGTTGATAACCCTGAAAGTATCCTTAGGAAGTCTCCTAAGATTAAATCTTCAACTATTTTCAAATCACCCTTGAGAGCAAATTTTGTTCCTGAAAACCTTGCAACTCTACAAAAATCACAGGTAGACTTAAGAAATTCATTTAGAACACAGTAACTTGATGATTTAGATTAGCTAGATTTAGAGTCTTCACTTTCATCCCCAGAACAAAGTGAACATCCTGGTAGTAGAGAAAAAACACCACCAAATCTACATTTCCTTCACAATTTAGGTGTCTGTCATCCAAGATCAGCTCAACAATCTATTCCTGGTCCATCCACATCTTTTCATACTACATCCACTGTCCAAACCACTCCACTTCAGCCCACTTTCCCTCTTGTTAATACACCTCTTGTAAATCCACCTCCACCTCCTATCATGGCAGCATGGTATGCTCCCTTAGTCTTTCCTGTACCCTTAGTCAATATTCCATAGGACTATCAGTCCAAAATACCATTGTACGATGCCAGTAATGCTACTACTACATCATAACATGTGGATAAGATGAATGACTACTTTGAAAGAAATGAAATTGATGATGTATCTATCAAACTTAGATTATTTTCTCAGAGTTTAGGGGGAGAAGTAAGAAAATGGTTCAAAGGCTTAACCCTGCACAGTATAAATGATCTCCAAGCCTTCCATCAACAATTCTTAAAAAAATTGGAAGTGAAGAAAAACCCTCTTCAAATACTTTCTGATTACAAGAACCTCCACAAAAACACTGGGGAAAGTGTACAAGATTATTGCACCAGATTTAATAGTGTGTATTATTCACTTCCCCCAGACCTAAAACCTCCACAAGGCTGAGCTTTAAACAAGTTTCTTGAAGGATTTGATCCCGAGATGGACTATCAGCTGAGAGAGAGAGATCCTTTAACTCTTGAAGATATACAAAAATGAGCTCTTGCTGTGGAAGTTAACTTGATGGAGAAAAGAGAAAGAATGAGGAATGAGAAGAAAGTGTCCTTTAAAGATGAATATACACCTTCCACATCTAGCTCAAAGATGGAGAGAATGATGGAGGAGATGATGAAGAAAATGAGCATACTTGAGAGAGCTCAAGAAAATCAAAACCAAACAGCTCCTCAAAACAGAAATCAAAACCAAAATCAGAATTTCAGAAGAAACCAGCCTCAAAATAGACCAAGGGAGGATGATCAACAGATCACTCCTCCTTTTTATCAAAACTATGTAAGTGAGGCTAAAGAAACAGATGATAAAACAGATGAAGATGATATCAACATGATGGGAGTAGATAATGATGACTTTGCAGTTCATTATGATAGAAAATAAGGTCTATACACACCTTTTGATGACAAAAGAGATCAGAATGAAATTTATTATCAAGACATGGAAAATGTTATCATAGAGTCTCAAAAATAATATGACCTTAGAAGTAAAACCAATCAAGAAACTCCCAAAACTAAAACCTATGAAAAATCTTCACAAAATAGCACTGTAAATAAACCCAAAATTTTAAAACAGAAGGACAAAACAGTGGCTGGAAATTCTGATAAAGGTAAAGAGAAAGGCACTCAAAACAATGCAAAATAGAGTGCAGACCTTAGTAGTGTTATCATCTCAGCTAATGCTCCTGTTAAAACAATTTTGACAAATGTAAATAGAACAAATCAACAAGCAGATCTTGCTGACAGAGTGGCAGTTAATAAGGCTGAAACAAGCACTTCAAAGAATCAGATCCCTTTTAGTTTGGAATAGGAAATTTCCAGAATTAAAATCTCTGTTCCTCTCACCGAGTTAATTGCCCAGAATGTATATAGATCTCAAATTTTGAAGGCTTTTAACATAGAAGAGAACAACGATACTATTAATCTTAATGATGACCAACCAGAGCTCATATTCGGTCCTAAGATTGAAGGTAGATATCAAGAGGGACCTGTTCCTCCTTTTTATGTTAGTTTAAATGTTCATGAAAATATTTTTCACAATGCTATGTATGATTCCGGGGCCTCTCACAATTTAATGCCCAAAGCTGTAATGGAGAGCCTAGGCCTTGAAATCACCCGACCTTACAAAGACCTTTACTCCTTTGACTCAAGCAAAGTAAAATGTTTAGGTTTAATTAAAGACCTTTGTGTTAACTTAGCACATATTCCAGCCAAATGTTTAGTCATGGATAGTGTTGTGGCTGATGTGCCCCCAAAGTATGGTATGCTATTATCTAGGTCTTGGGGAGCTAAGTTACAAGGGAATATGCAGATGGACATGACCTATGCGACCATCCCTATTTTCAATCAGACAAGAAGACTTTACAGGGAGTCCCATATGCAGTATATGGTGGCTAGCCAAGACAGGCTACAAAACTCTCTCCTTTATTCTGTGAATACAAGCCTTGATTATTTTATCTTGTTTAACGATGAAACATTCAATGAACAAGTCACTTCAACTGAATTAATGGCCGATAGAGAGGATGAGGTAGACACCACAGAACTGTCAAAACAATTTGCTACATTTGAAAACTTTAGCAAACCCAATACAGGTCTTGAGCTACAAACCATGCATCCTTTGCTTTTAAACCTTGATATTCAAGAAAGTAACCCTCAACACATTAAAAAACCTAAGGAGTTAAAACAAATTCAACTAAGTGTTGATATTCAAGAACAATATGAAAGCACGTTAGTTGAAGAGGACAGTCACCAAACTCAAACCGAAACTAGTCCTCTGTGGAGTATGAACTTTGATGGGTCCTGTACTAGGAGTAATGCTGGTGCAGGGGTATGGATACGCAACATTGAGAACAACCACATAGAAATCCTTTCCTCTAGATTCAACTTCCAGTGTTCGAATAACATAGCGGAATATGAATCCCTTCTTTTAGGCTTACGTTTCTTGAAAAAGTTAGGAGCCAAAAGAATTAAAGTGCATGGGGATTCAGAGTTAATCATTAGGCAAGTAAACAAGGAATACAACACTAATCACCCGAGACTTGGAGCCTATTGAAACGATGTCGTGGATTTACTGAAAACTTTTGAGGAATCCCAATTGATTTTTTTTCCCCAGAAAAAGGAATAACATGGCCCACAGTTTAGCTTTTGCTGCTAGAACATGTTTAACGCCATATGAAACTAAAGAATGCACAAATCAAATTAAATTTAGACCAGTTGTCCCTGATAACAAGAAATATTGGCAAGTGTTTGACGGAGACAAACAAATAGAAGACTTCATGCAGTTCAGAAATGAATTTGAACTCCCAAGTTCAGATTCAGACTATGAAACAGACTGCCCTAGTGAAGAAAAATTTCTTGATGAAGAAGAAAAGTCTCCTGAGGATGCTGATGTAAATCTTTTGTCAAGAAAACTTGATAACACAACAGAGATGATTGCAGAGTTAGAAACAGAAGACTTAGAAACTCTGCAGTCTAAAAATCAAAGTTTGCCAAAGGGTCTGGCCCCTTTAGAAGTGTTGTTTGATTTCAACGATGTGGCAAAGAAGCCAAAAATGGAACCTGTAGAGACTGAAGTTGAAGAGTGAAATATAGGCAGTGAACTGAAACCAATGATGATAAAACTTTCTAAGACTTTACCAACTCACATTAAACTCAAATACATAGAGCTGTTTAAATAATTTTCTGATATTTTCACGTGGAGTTATGAGGATCTGAAATCCTATGACACTGAAATAATTCAGCACAAAATTCCTCTCAAGGAAAACCAAAAGCCATTTAAACAAAAACTGCGCAGAATAAACCCTGTTCAGTTACCTTTGGTTGAGAAGGAAATCAAGAAGATGTATGAAGATGGTATTATTGTCCCTATTAGATATTCTGAGTGTGTGTCTAATCTGGTGTCAGTTAGGAAAAAAACAAGAGAGATTAGGCTTTGTATAGACTTCAGAGACTTAAACAAAGTTTCACTCGAGGACAACTACCCTTTACCCAAGATGGACCATATTTTACAAAGGGTAGTTGGTTCCAAAAGAATTTCTTTGCTTGATGGCTATTCAGGATACAATCAGATTTTAGTTCATCTTGATGATCAATTAAAGACAACCTTTACTACACCTTGGGGCACTTTCATGTATGTGAAAATTCCCTTTGTTCTAATGAATGCTGGTGCAACATTCCAAAGAGCCATGGTCATAGCATTCTCGGAAGAATTGGGCTACTTCATCATTATTTACCTTGATGTTGTCACTGTTTTTTCGAAGACAAATGAAGAGCACTTAGAACATTTGAGGATAGTCTTCGAGAGATGCAAAAAGTTTGGGATATCTTTAAACCCAACGAAAAAACTATTTGGTCTCCAAGAAGGTAAGCTTCTTGGACACATCATTTCAGAAGAGGGTATAAGATAGATCCAAAGAGTATTGAGGCGATATTGCAAATCTCTCATCCTCGAAATATCAAGGAACTACAATATTTCATTGGAAAGATTAATTTCTTGAGAAGGTTCATACCCAACTTGGCTAAACTCCTTAGGAACATTACAAACATGCTGAAAAAGGAGCAAGGGGTTAAGTGGAGCTTGGAAGCAAAGAAGTCCTTTGAGCTGGTGAAACAAGCATTAACCAAAACACCAGTCCTAATAAGTCCTAATTTTTCAAAAGATTTTTATATTTTTTCATTCACATCAGAACATACAATAGCTACTGTCCTATTGCAAAAAAATCCACAGGGACAAGAGCAGCCTATTGCATTCTTTAGCAAGGCGTTGAGAGATGCTCCTCTGAAGTATAACATCATGGAAAAGCAAGCTTTTGCTTTGGTCAAAGCTTTAAAAGACTTCAGAGTATACATGTTGCACTCACACATCATTGCCTTTGTCCCAAATTTAGTTGTGAAAGACATTCTAATGCAGGACCCAGATGGTAAGAGAGGTAAGTGGATAGCTGTTATACTTGAATATGATTTAGAGATCAAGCCCACTAAACTCATCAAAGGCCAAGGTCTAGATAGATTAATGGCTGAATCCAATTTTGAAGTTCTTGATATTAATATGATAAATGCTTTAGATGAACAAGAAGAAATCTCAACTCCCATTGTTGAAGATCATTTTATGAATTCCTCTTGGTATGATGATATTCTATACATTTTGCTTAATTTGAATACACCTCCTGGTTTGAAAAAAACAAAGGCAAGGTTTTTAAAGTTAAAGGCTGTAAACTACTGCATTATAGATAAATGTATTTATTGGAAAAATGCAAGTGGGATATTACTTAAATGTTTGCATGAGTATGACGCAGAGAAGGTTAAGCACGATTTCCATGAAGGAGAATGTGGAGGCTCCCTATAATGGAAGACAACAACCAACAAAATCCTAAGGGCTGGTTATTATTGGCCCACTCTTTTTCTTGATGTACACAAGATGATAATTTCCTATCATAAATGTAAACTTTTTTAAGGCAAAAGAAAGGTGCTGCCCTTACCTCTGCATCCAATCAATGTTGAAGCTCCATTTCAACAGTGGGGACTTGACTTCATAGAAGAAATCCATCCACCCTCATCTGCCCAAGATAGATGGATTCTCACTGCAATAGACTACTTCACCAAATGGATGGAAGCCATCCCTTCTAGGCAAGCCAATGACTCAGTCATCATAAAATTCATTGAGACTCATATCCTCTCTAGATTTGGCTGTCCTAGGAAGATCATCACTGATAATGCAGCAAAATTTGGATCCAAAAAGATGGTTGAATTCTGTCACAAATATCAGATTACATTAGGCCATTCTACTGCTTATTACCCTCAAGATAATGGGCTAGCAGAATCCTCAAACAAGAGTTTGGTGAACATAATAAAGAAGTTGCTAGAGGACAACAAGAAGTCTTGGCACACAAAGCTAGTTCATGCACTATGGTCTGATAGATTAACACTGAAGAAATATATTGGGATGTCACACTACAAGCTTGTGTATGGTACAGATGCAATTTTTCCTACCAGCCTTGGTATACCAGTTATGAAGTTTATTCAAGAGGTCCAATCTGAAGACAATGACATGATCAGAAGGATAAATTAGACTATTCATATTCAACAAACTAGAGAGGAGGTTTATAACAAAGCATTGCAAAATCAAGACAACATCAAAAAGATTTTTGACAGAAGAACAAAGGCCAACAATTTCAATGTTGGGGACAAAGTTTTAAAGTGGGACTCAGGGAGAGAAGACAAGGGCAAGCATGGGAAATTTGACAACTTATGGCTTGGCCCTTATCTCATTCATTTTGCTGCTGGTAACAATGCCTTTTTCTTGTAGGAGTTGAATGGAACTGAGTTGTTTGGGGTTCCTGTCAATGGCAGGATGCTCAAACATTACTTCTCTTGATCCTATCATGTTTTGAAAGCCTTTTTTATATTTTTTTTCATTATAAATATTTCATCCATCATTTCATTCAATGTTACAAAAATAAGAAATACAAAAACAATAGAAAAAAGAAAAGAGGGCAGATTGTAAAAGCAATAAAGGTACAACCCCATACCAAAAAAGAGAAACAAATCTGAAAGTGTGCAAGCTAAAATGCCACTCCTCCACTTCTATTTATTCATACAGCCTAATCATGGCTAATTAGTTTTAAAATTTTCCGCTGATAGGTTAGTGAATTCGATTTTCCAAATAGCTTAATCTTGGCTCATCAGTTAGGAAGATTAGGATAGAAATTAAAGGTTCAAACAAGCTCAAAATCTGAACCTGAGTTTCCAAAAGAAGAATGACTCATATCTGTTTAATTTTGGGTCAAAAACAGAGGTAAAATGGTTCTAATCAGCTCAAAATCTGAACCAGATAATAAGGAAAAAACAGCTCGAATAAACTAAAAAACAGAGCTGAAAAAAGAGAAGGTCGTGCTTAGAACTTTCGAATCTTAAGCCTTCCATTTTGATTTAATTTTATGTAAAATAATATCTACGTGTAGCTTGTTTTTTATGCCATAGATCAACCACAAGTTAGACTGTTCAATCCTGACTTGTATGCATTTAAATTTTTGTTTTAGAAATTAGTGAATAAAATCTGTTAGACTGTTTAATCCTAACAGATAGTAGCTAGGTAGAGAAGCTTATGAACTCAACTGTTTAATTTGAGTTCATGGAGAAATAAGAAGTAGAATTAGATTAGTTTTATCCTTTCAAAATAATAAAATGTTGATAAAAGAGTTTTCCAATCCAAGTGCACTCTGAATGAAGAAAAAATGTTAGATCAGTAGGATTGGGTAGGTAGAAAGCTTGTGTTGATGAATATCCATTGTTTTTCATGGCTCCTAACATTTTTCAGAAGAGAAAAGATCATCCAAGTAAAGAAAGTTGCAGCCCAATGGATGAGGCACTGATCAGCCCCCCAGAGAATGCAAGTCTGAAGTTTTTGATGCCTTCAAGAAGGCACCATCCCCAAGTGGAGCCACTGTTAGCCACCTATAAAATTTGTCATATCAAATGGTGGCTAAATCATTTTTGAAGCCTTCAAGAAACAAGTTTTATTGCAAAATTTTTAATTCTTGAATTCTTGAGAAGACATCATGTCCTTTGGTTAATCTTCACTACTGTTTCCATTTTAAACTCTGAAATTTTGTTGCTTTCATGAAGAAGAGACTGCTGCAAAAATCCCCATTGTTCCCTCATTTTACCCCTCCTTTCACTTCAAAATTAACCTCCTTTTATTCCCCTTTTTTCTATAAAATTCCTCCATTTTTCATTTATTCCCCTTTCCCCTTCATGAAAATCCCTTTTATAAGGTTTAAAACTCATTTTTAGACCTTACCGAAACCCCCAAATCCATCAAAAAACCTTGAAAATTTCATAAAAAATAAGTTTTTTTGACTATAGGCTTAAGCCCCTTTGGGCTAAGCCCTAAACCACTTCCCCACATATGCCCTAGCACTGGAACCAAGTGCTAAACCCATTTGGCGCTTATCACATCTGAGCAATCGACCAGCGCAAGTCTATTTGTTTCGTTGAAACCTCCGATGCGGTTGGCCCTTTTATACATAACCCCCGACCCCATTGCCGCTTCATATAACCTCAGAGCCTGCATCCGGCTCTTAAACCTTGTAAATAAACCTTCTCGATATAAAATTCCCTTTGTATTTTGTAAGAACCCATTTTTCCTAAGTTTTTGTCTAAATCCGCCGGTGCAATGTCTTTTAATGAAAAGGACCATCGATCTAGAAAGCCTATTGACAGTCAACAGGATCTCGCATCGGAGATTTTCTAAATGGGTAGATTGAAAAGGCCCCTCCATCGTTTCGATTCTGATTAGCCCTTTTTATATAACCCCCGCCCTTCTCTTCTTTCCATATACCTCGAGGCCCCACAAAAGGGCGCTAAGTCATAAATAAAACCCGCCCGAAGCCGAAAAACCTTTGTATTCCATTAAAATTTTGATTTTTCATATTATAAAGGGACTCGCCCATTCATTGGTCGGACCAAACCTCCACCGTTGATCTTAAACCAGATCAACGGCCCGCGCAATCTCGCATCAGAAATTTTCTATTGGGCGCATTAATATGTTATTTGCCCCCTCCGATTGGAAAATCCCCGATGAATCCTCAGCTGTTGGATCTACCTACCAGATCCACATCCGACGACCCTTATCACTCCTTCCCAAAGCCCCTTCCTCCGCCTTTCAACCTCTCGATTCATCCTCCACCGTCGATCTGATCCGCAGATCGAAAACCCATAGCTAATCACATCGGCGCCCATTCTGTCTTACCCCTGCCGATTGCCCACCTCCGATTGCATTTGGGCCATCCACATGTCAACATTCGATGGTCCAGATTGCACCTCCCAACCTTTGTTAAATTTATGAAGCACCGCTTTATAAAGTTTTTTTGGCCAATCCCAGCCGTTGATCTTTGCAGATCAACGACCCATACTAAAATTTTCTCCGCTTTGTATATTATTCCATTTAACCCCAAATCAAATCTTCACCGTTGATCCGTTTCATCCAACGGCTCATAATGGGCGTGATAGGCCCGAATCTCTTGGGTCCTACCTGTCCCAGATTTGATCTCTGCCGTCCATCCTCTGATCCAACAACTTATATTATAACCACCTTTCCCTGCCCCCACCTCGTTCCGCCCGCGCATCTTATCCATATCGCACTCACTCCCCACCGTTCGATCTAAGACCCCAGATCTAACAGCTGACGTTTTCACGCAGATTAAAAGCATAAAGGTTAATTCTCCAATGGCTATGCGATAAGGTCAGTTTTTGAATGAAACGTGTTGACTGATAACGCATATCGCATTCGAAAAAGGAAAACCACCTTTTCCCCTTTTGGCCGAGTGAAACTAGCTATTTTGTTCACCAAAACCACTTTTCTCCATTTGCTTTGTGATCCATTGCATTCCTCTTCGAATGTTGATCTCTGAAGATCAACGGTCCCTGTTCAATTTCACGTTGTTTCATCACCCTCCACCATACACCAAGGGATTTCAACGAGCAACCTTCGCCGTTGATCCTGGGGTCCAAACTGATCCAATGGCCTACGATCATGTGGAAACCCCAATTTTCCCTTCAATGCAATTTCCTCTACCAAAGGTATTTTTCGCCCTTTTTCCTTGTATTTCTTCTGTTTCACTATAAAGCGGTCCTTCTATGTTATATTTCCCAGGTCGCTCTTGACTGTTGATCTCTGCAATATCGACGAATCTGACTTAATCTTTCACCATTTCTTCAACCACCTTCTATCTGACCCCCGCAAGCGAATCTTCACCGTTGGATGCTTTCATCCAACGGCTGCGACCTAATACGCAACCTCTGAAGCAGTCCAACCCAAAAATACGCAGGATTTTCTTAATGTTTCTTTGTTTGTGCAGGTATTAAAGTTTTTCAAAATAATTTTAAAAGAGAAAATAAAAGCTGAGGATGACGATCCTCCGGGCTTCCATTCATCAAAGAGTATCCGTCTACAGGGTTCGACCATCACGTTTCATCAGTGCATCATGAGCACTGATGCCATAAGAACCCTCTGCACACCTGCACATCAACAAGACACAGTGAAATTTAAATCAAGTAAAGAGTATCAGTGTTGAAGACCCAACCATAGCAGAAAAGAAGAATTAAAGCTGGTTTACACCATTTGGGTGGATTACGGCTAAGATCGAAAATAAAAAGCCTAATCCACTAAATTAAACACGTTTCAAAAACAAAAGACAAAGGATTAGGCCTAATTAATCCTAATATACAGAACTAAAAAAAATTAACCGTGTTTAAAGAAAAACAATCAGATCTACCAGACCAAAAAAGCCTCCACTGCCACATCAGAGGCTAATTGATTCCTCTCAACTACCAAAGCCACATGTAGCCTCAAATAATTCAACAGAGGGTCGAGTAATGACCAGAACATAAGATATTTGGCCAATACATCCGAACAGTTAATTCAATCAAAGAACTTATTGCAAAATATCAGCAGAGTTATTAAAAATATGACACAGAGCCTTAAAGTCAACAAAATCATCCCACCGAGATTAATTCTTAATGTAAAAAAATTAATACAGAGGAAATATCTGTAATCTTCTCCATCGATCCCCTCAAAGGTTGAGAAGCATTAATCTGTATTAATTGAACCTTGAAGATCTTTTATCCCATCCCACCTCCTCATTTCTTCTATAAATACTTCTGTAGAAGATGAAACAATGTTGGTTGCAGAACTTTGAAATATACTTGTGCTCGAAACTTTCTATGTGTAAATAGTGTTCAAAGGCTCTTGAAGCTCTGCTTGTGATCTAATAAGTTAGGCTGAGAAGTGAAGATGATTGCTGAACTGAAACATCGGACTTGAAAAAGGTAACTGGTTTTCCATCAATAACAAGTTGTTTCTTAGGATCCTGGTCTATATCACTAGTGAAGTGCTTCTTTCTGTGTAATTTTTTTCCTTTCGTGTATGCCATTTTGTTCATTATTCTCTGAGAAAGAACAACAAGCATAGATTTAGGACTTACTGTTTACAGTACCCTTCTCTGACTGATAAGCTTTATCTCAATGTTTTCCTCCAAATCGTGTATTTAAGAATGATGCAATACAGTCAAGCAGTTAGGAATGTTGGCGTTCCCTCGTCCTAATGTTTACTTTAAAATTATTCTTGAATGTCATTTTCATTATTTTATTAGTAAATGGTGTGCCCTATTTTCTATTTTCTTTCTCCAAAGGTAAATTCTGAAAGTTTCCCTAAGTGTATGCTAAAAGCAGGCTAGATTTAAAAGTATCTTATCTGATCTTAAGTTGCACTTTGCTTCTCTTATGTGTTTTCATACCTTCTAAAAGTAATTATGTGGATTACTGGATTGTTTGTCTATTGAGTTAGCTTTAATAAAAACTTTCCCAAGAAATTTATGGTCAACCCTGTTCTTGGTTGGTTTTAAACAGTTACTTAAAAGGCTTTTCTTGTTTGGACAGACTGTTAAATCCTAGTTGAAATTAGTGTCTGTTTCCACCCCTTCAATACTTTTATTGTTTCCATTCCATCATTTAATCTCAATGATCTTGTGATATAGATGAATTTCCCCTTGGACCACTCTTGAAACTGTTTCTCAATTAAACCCTTTTATGACTCCATAGCTCAATGGACTAAAAACCAGCGTTATATCTATCTAATCAGCCAAAGCTTGTTATGATTGCTTTCAACTTCACACCTTTGAAACTATTTCATTTTAGGAATTTCCACTCAACTAAAATCATGCTCAACCATCCAAAAAAAAAAAAAACCCTTGCTCTTCATAACTAGCCTAATATCATACCCATAAAACCTTTAAAGATAAATCAATCCTTGCACTTATTGGAGAGATCCCTCTCCGGATTCAGGAGGGCTAGATCCTAGAATCCCAAAGTGGTTCAAGTGTTCTCTCTGCAGTTTTTATTTTCCAATATTGAAAATTACAGGGAGCTAACAGACACCAAAATATATGTTGAAGTTTTTGTGACGGATAACATTAGCACTTGGGAACTAGGAGCTTGATCCGTAGCAACCATATTTGTGTCTAGATTTGGAAATGGGTCCGTCAACACAACTGACACATGGGAAGTCTTGATGATTTTTGAGACTTCAGCGTGGTGAGGAAAATCCCTAAAAAAGTGTTCCTCATTACATATTATGCATGGATAACAAGGTTTCCTAGGTCCAGACGATTGATCAGATGATCTTTCTTGTGGGTTAGAAGTTTTCTTTTTCTTACATTTCCCTTTTTTCTTACTTTCGAGTTGCTTTTCACTTTTTCATTTGTCAAATGACACGTCATTAATTTCGAAAGCACGAGTAGGATCGGATGCAGTAGTGTGGTGTTTTCTTTCAGTACCTATCAAGTCGTCTTTGACATGAGAGTCCTTTAATTGAGGAGGAACAATAAAATTAGATCTCGGTGCGTTAGGAATTTTTTCATAGAGCGTGAGAGACTGAGTATAAATCAAGTCTAAATATTGGGCATGAGCGATAACTTGCTCTTCTGTGACGACGCCACCCTTAGCCACATCCTTAGTTATAAATGGTAATAGGGACTTAATGAACCACTCAGCAAGAAGCTGATCAGGAACAAATGTCTTAACCATTCTACGACAATGATGCCACTCATGAATATGATAAGAAATGTGAGTAGCATTAGTCTGTTTGAAATTGGTCAAGAGTTCCGTTCTAGTTTCATATCGTATGGGTAATTGGAAATGAGTCAAAAAGACAGTAGCTAGGGCAGTGAAATTATCAAACTAAGCTCTAGGCAATTCAATGTACCATTTTGCAGCCGGACATGTGAAAGCATGTTGGAAAAGACATAGTCGAACAGAATCATCATTCAGGGAGTTTGATGAACACCACAAATGATAAGTCATGACATGATTCGATTGGTCTTCCCCAGGGTTTCCATTGAACTTAGGAATATCCGAGGGTAATTTTTGAGGTACCACTGGCCACCAAGGAGCATAGTTGATTGGATCATTGGTTAGCCGATTTAAATCTGGTAACTCTAAAATCACCAATTTGTTATGTGAAATTATGTATTACGGATAAAACATTCTTCCTTGGATAGGTGCTAATCTAGAACAACAACTCAAAGACTCTACAACTATCTTTCCTAACTGTAAACAGACACACATAATGAAATAAGAAGCTTACTTGGAATCCAAGCGCTTCCAAAGTCTCCTTCTGTCGCTTTTGTTGTAGCTTCAAATTCCAGCCGACTGTGAAAAATATTTCCTACAAGAATGAACACTAAACAACAAGAGATAGCAATAATACAGATGTATTTTCAAGTTAGTTAGCTAAACCAATAAAGAATAAACCATATACATCAACTAAGACATCATAATATGGAAAATCAAAACTTATAAAAATGCATATAGGGAAAGACAAGCAGTAATGTTTATTAATGATAGAAGGGGAGGTTACAACTCAGTGACTGATTTAGTGTCACCATCTCCAGTAGCATCCCAGCCTCATCACAATGCAGATATCTCCAACAATATGTCACTCAAGTCAACTCCTCAATTGAAATTCCACCAAAATTTCTCTACTCAAATTCTTCCTTCTCAAACACTAAGATCTGTGCTCAATTTATAGAGGAGCTGAAGGTAGTTTTACAATCAATAACTTTTCAATAATAGGAAAGACATGTTTCCAATATTGTAGATTTCAAATGGACACATGGATTCTAAGCTTGACACGTGAACTCTTCTAGAAGGCACTGGCCAAGTGGAGATTCCGAAACAATGAAAATTTCGCTCCCAATGTGACCAACACACCTGTGAATGTCAGGAAGTGCTTTGCAGAGCAGCTTTGCATGGGGCTACCTGCATATGAAACACACTTAGTCCCTTTAGAGGCAGCATTGATGAACTCTCACATGATATATTATAAACTTCAAATCTTGGAAACCTTTGCAGATGAAATTATTTGAATGATTTGTCTTGTTCTTTGTCTTAGGGCATGTATCAAATAAAATGATAGGGAATGATAGGCCCTTAATCATTGGTCCCGGAGATGATGCCCAGTTAACCAGGTCATTGGGAATGGCACCCAAATTGACCTATAACACAGAGCATGCCAATCTGCTAGGAATGACTCTTCCTGAGACAAAATTGGTCGAAAATTGCTCAAGATATGGCCTATTCAATTTTTCCCTAGAATCATCCTCCAAATCTGGAGAAGACTCTAGATAAGTCCGACAAAATTGGAAATTACGCCAAAATTGGTGGTTCCTTGTAATGTTCCCAAAATTGGAGAAACTACACTATTGGGAATAATCTGAGTTATTACCAATGTGGACCTACAGAAATATTCCTTATAACAGATGTCAAATCACTTATCCTTCAATAAAATATACAACATCAAATTTATACAGCGTTTTATAACGCAAAAGGTGGGGAAAAGTGATGATTTAGGCCCTAAAACAAATGTATTCAGAGATATGCGTAAAACTAATATGGGAAAGTGGTTGGATATGATAGCTAGGGTTATGAGGGACTCCCATGTCAAATTTCAGCAAAAGCAAAGGCGTTTTTCTATATTAAACTTCCTCCTTTCCTAACTAGGCTAGAAAACCCTGATTTCCCATGGCTTAAATTATGCAGAAACTGCTGAAGCTTCTAAAACATGATTTTCTTAAGGGTTTAACTGAAATAATGATGGAATATTTGTATGGCAAGTTCAGAATATGATTAAATGCCTTAATATTATAAAATATAGATTTATACATGAAGAAAGGCCACAAAATGAAGTGCTACAACCATGGAATGAGATAGAAAAGCTGAACAACGTAATTTACAGGGGGATGAAGTAGTGTTTCATTATATTTTATATCTACAATAGATATGAATAGAAAATCACAGATCAGAATTGGATCTATATGAAAAAAGAGCTTTTTAGTACATTCCCCTTGGGGATCTCAGCAAAAGATGAATAGCAATGAATAGATCTGAGATCTACACCATAGATCTGCAATAATCTTCAGAAATTTCTGAATAATATGATACACAGCAGATCAGATCTGAAATATTACATATATTTGTTGGCTAATCTATGGATCACCACAGTGAAGGGAAGGATCCCTTTCACTAGAGATCTATCCTCCAATTGGATGCAAAACCCCCATTGCAACTCTGCCTGCAAAAAGGACACAATTTCCTCAAGGGACTGCGCTGAAGAAGTGGAGAACACTTTGGCCTGATGCTAATATATGGATCTGAAGCACAATCAGGAGAGGCTCTGTTCCAGGAGGTTAAAAGACACACTCCATGAGAAGAGGCTCCCAAAACAAGCTAGATATCTACAGATCTATAATCCCACTTGCTGCAACTCACTGAAACAAGTGAATCCTGACTGGATTTATGCTGCCTAAGAGAGATGGAGCTTGGCCAATGCCATATAGTGGGCCAAAGCAGCACAATCTCCTCCAATAAATCCTCAAGGAAGGAGGGAGGATTCCTAAACAAGAAACCCTCACTATTCTCTTGCTAAACAACCCAGAGAAATAGAATTATTCTAAGGAGACTAATTTCTAAATATCTTCAACAACCCCTCTCTTGAGCCTTCTCCTTCCTTTTATAAGATGAGGATGTGCAAAACCATAAACCACCTTGAATCACTTAACCCCTTTCACATGAGGTCCTCCTTCTAGAAATGCGTTGTCCCTTTATGAGATACATTGAACCTAGACATCGCTGTAGATTTGGTCCTATTGACCCAGTTAAATAGCTCAAACCTATGTTGGAAATATTATGCAATGTGTTGTCCTTGATGGCAACCTACTTGATGAAGGTTGTCCTTGATGGCAACCTACTTGATGAAGTTGTCTTTTGATAGCAACCTATGTGTTAAAGATGTAAGAATGATGTATCTACAGTTATGATAGAGAAAATAATTCCAGTAAGTGCTGGAGAAATGAAAAATATAATGTCACAATGTGTGTGTGATTTTGTAAAGGCAAAGTCGCGTATGCACGTGGATAAGTACGTCCCAAGTCGCGTATGCCCTTTTGCGCTCCAATTTTATATTACCAAGGGGCATTACCATGGTTTTGGCACACAGTATTGAGCGCTGTAAGGTTTATTTGATTCCGTCCAAGAATACCATCAGAAGTTGTGTGGTGTGGGCTCATGGTATTGATAAAGGCTAAAAATATATAAGGAGAAGAGGATCATAGTGCAAGGCATGCATATGTAAGGGTTGTTAATAAATAAATATCTTTAAGAGATATCTGCATGGTTGAACTCTCTTCTTAATTGATAGATCTGAATCTATGATGCACCTATGGATATGATGAAGGTTCAAGATCTCTAGATCTAGAAATGATGAATCTCTAGGATGATCTGCAAAAGAAATGATGAAGACCTGGCGCAAGTCTGATGAAGAAATTGAAGAAATCTGGGTAAGTTTATAGATCTGGTCTGTTCTACAAGTTTATCTTTTACAGATCTATACACTAGTTTGTGTCGGTAAAAGCGCGTATATACGCGAGTTCGCTTAATAAAAAGCACGTATGGAAGTTAGGGTTTATGAAGTTTATTTACAGATATTACTTCTGTGATTTCTATTTTCTGTCTGCTGTAAGTCAATGAAGTCTACTTGAGGTTCTGGGTTAATTGAATATGGAGTATGCTACTGATTTGATAATGAACAAATCTAATCAGTGATTGAGAAAACATGATGAAGGATGAGTGAGAAAACATGGTTAAACCTGATTGACTATCTAAAGGTTCTGCATTGCTGAGAAGGTGTCTGACTGAAAACCTCAGATCTGAATCTGAGATTGATCACATTTTGAAAATCAGTATTATCAGAAGTATACGCAGGTTTATACGAAGAAAAGCGCGTATACACACAGCTTCGGTGAAGAGAAGTGGCGTATGCATTTTATGTTATGAAAAACAGTATGCATAGAGGCATACGCAGGTTGGTGAGCAGGGAAGCGTGTATACATGCGGCTTCAGTAAAGAGAAGTAGTGTATGCTATTTGAATTGATGAATGTTCAGAGTTGAGTTTGTATCTGCATATTTGTTTTTGAAGTCTGGGTTATTTCTGATGTTCTGGTTACAGTGGTCTTACTGTTCTGATTGAAGTTTTGAGTAAAGCATGGTTGTTAATGTTAAGGGGTTGTGTTGAAGCTGTTTTGATCCAGTATGAAAATTGATGAAACATGGTCTGCAGTGGATCTGAGGGTTGAAGCCTTCAGTATGAAAGTAGAAGTTTCCAGCCAGTAGAAGCTGGTGTTGAAATCAGGGGGTCGAAGCTCCCTTCCAGGAGAGGCTGGTAAATGAGAGCAAGGGGTTGGAGCTCCCTTCCAGTAGTGGCTAGAGAACGAGAGAAGGTTGTAGCCTTCTGCAGGTGGGTGCCTGCGTGCTGGTATGAGTCTGCGCCAGTACAAAATTGTAAGAAGTTTTCTTTATAATAAATATTGAAGACAGAGATGACAACATCGGTGGTTTTCTCCCGAATTGGGTTTCCACCTTAAATATTGGTGTTCATGTGTGTTTCTTATGTGTGATGGTTTATTCTATTATTACTACATATGCTTACTGCTTACTAAACATATGATGAATGAATGATGCAATGAACTAAGTAAAGAATTAAATACATAATAAGGTCTCTGGACATACGCAAGTTTTCTTAAGGATATCCGCGTGTATACACGAGTTGCGTTCAATAAAGTAGCGTATGGTTTTAAGAGAAAGAAAAAGTAAAATTTTTTTAGTCAGCTCTAAATACTGATTCACCCCCCCTCTCAGTATTTTTCCCAACAATTGGTATTAGAGCAGGTCCTTCTGCAAAAGCTTGATCGCTTGAAGGAGAACCGTCACAATGGGAAGGAAGCAAAAGAAGAGGGCTACTCAAAGAAAGAAGTGTACAATAGAAAATGAAGATGATGAATCAGGTACTGATTGTTGTTCTTGTAACTCACTTCCTTGTGCATGAAATGGTGAAGATAGTGAAAAAGAAAGTGAAAGTAATATTATGGGTCTAGAAGCAAATCTCAAGATCAATGTTGAAGATCAATTTAAAAAGAAGGAATCGATCTACAAAGATATGATCTCTAGAATGAATGGACAGATAGAAATGTATCAAAGACTGCAGGATAAAGTAACCAATCAAAGTGAAAGACTTGAAGAAGAAATAATCTCTCTCAAAACAGATCTGGAAAAATCAAATAAGAAGAATGAAGAACTTTTACAAACTTTTGAAGAACAAGAAACTGGGTTGAAAGAAGAGATTTTAAAATTGAATGATCAAGTAGAAGAAGGAAGAAGGGTCGAAGAAAGTATGAAGAATCAATGCCAAATATTGGAGGTTGAGGTAAACATTTTAAAAGGTAAATTAGAAGAAAAAGATAAACTCTTGAGGTTTCAAGATAGTACTAAGATTCTGGACAATATTCTTAGTAGTCAAAGGTCTCCTTCTGTTAAATTTGGTCTTGGTTTTCATGAAATTGTTAAAGGAGAATCTAGTTCACAAGAAAGTGCTAAAGATTCAAAGGATATCAATGCAAAACCTGAAGTGTTGAAAGAAACAAAAGGTCAATCGACAATCATGAACTCTCAAAAGAAATCATTCCCTCCTAACTATAGAAGCATCAATCGATTCTCTCCTTTGATCAATAATGTTGAATGATTTAAATGTCATAATTATGGGCATGTTGCAGCCAATTGCAGAAGCAGATTGTTTCAGTCACAAACAAACAGATTCTACACAGAAAGGTACTCAGGTTTCTTTAAGGGATATTGTTTTTCATGCAGCAAGTTTGGTCATAAAGCAGCTGATTGCAATAGAAGAAAGAATAGAAAAACACATTATGATCCCTATTCTTACTTTTCTGGTCACACAAGATGTTATTCTTGTAACAAGTATGGACATGTAGAAAAATAATGCAGGATGAATAGATATGAGAAATCAGATAAGTTCCAGCACACAATAAGAAATTTCAAGCAAAGCTGGAAAAAGAAGGGGGACCGGTCAAAAACGTAGGGGATAATAATCCTACTGTAGTCTTCCACTTCTAAAGCTTACTTCTCATAATGACTGCAGGAGTGAAGTGAGATACATTATAGGAATTAGTAATGTATCATCACAGGGGGAGCAATATGTGGTGATTCCCATGGTTGGTTTGATAATTCTGGTTATGTTTATTTCTAACAGTGCATCTAATGTGACAACATAAGACATGTACAGAATGTATAAATCCAGAAGAAGGAGTGTGAAATTTTCAGTATTTCACTTTCTATACGTGGGTTTCATAAACTAAAACCACGTATACACGCTAGTTCCTTTGGAGACAGTAGCGTATGTTTTTCTGATAAGAAAAAAAAAAAACTGTAAGACAGCTAAAGATCAGGAACATAGGTTCAGGGGGAGCATCAGTCTAACTACTAATGATTGCAATGTTGGCATTGTATCTAATTATTCCTTAGTTCTCATAATACTCATGCTCAAATAATGATGACATGATACATGGTTTCTTATGATGAGATTATGGATGAGCCCTGATTGCTTGTTGCTGAAAAGTATCTTTTGTTTTCACACATGGATGAGATGGAAGTCTTATGATGCAGAGATAAGGATAGATCATAGAGAGTTTGTTGCTGATGACTTTTGTCACGGTTGAGACCTTTTATACATAATTTTTACACATGTTACATCATGATTATGAAATAAATATAAATCATGAAGATATTGGTGATAATAGATCACATGGATGATTGCTTGACACATATTGTCTATTGAAGAAGTTGTTCTGGTATGATAATTCCTCTTGGGAAGAATATGTTGATGCTGCAAAGAGCCTGAAGGCTTGGTTACTGATGTGCTTATGCTACAAATGTTGGATTCAAGCCATGATCAAAGAATCACACTTGGGACTTAGTACCAAGACCTCATGACAAAAATGTCATTGGAACTACATGGATATTCAAAAACAAGTTAAATGAGAATGGGGATGTTATAAGAAATAAAGCTAGACTTGTTTGCAAGGGGTATGCTCAACAAGAAGGTATAGACTTTGAAGAAACTTTTTCTCCTGTAGCTAGACTTGAAGCCATAAGAATGTTTCTTGATTTTTCAAGCTTCCAACAAATCAAATTTTATCAAATGGATGTTAAATCTTCTTTTCTCAATGGTGACCTAGAAGAAGAAGTTTATATAGAACAACCAGAAGGATTCATTTTTGGAAATGATGAAAAAATTGTTTGTAGACTTAAAAAGGCTCTATATGGTCTCAAAAAAGCTCCAAGGACATGGTATTATCATCTTGAAAAATATCTTCATCAACAAGGATTTTCAAAGGGGTCTACTGATAGCAACTTATACACAAAAACTGAAAATGATAAACTATTGATTGTGGTTGTATATGTTCATGATATCATTTTTGGAAGTAATGAAGAGTCTATGAGTCAGAAAGTTGCTTGTGTTCTGTAGCAAGAATTTGAAATGTCTTTACTTGGGGAACTAACATTATTTCTTGGCTTGCAAGTGCATCAAGCAACATATGGCATATTCTTATCACAAGAAAAATATCTTAAGAAAATTCTGAAGAAGTATGGCATGGAAGAGTGCAAACCTATTGGGTTGGAAATGTTGATGATCGGAAAAGCACTAGTGGTGGTGCATTCTATATGGGGCCCCAGTTAGTATCTTGGTTCAGCAAGAAGAAAAGCTCTATTTCCTTATCTACAGCAGAAGCAGAATATGTGGCTGCCGCATCATGTTTCACTCAACTTCTTTGGATGATGCAAACCTTACAAGACATCCAAATCAAATGTTCACCTCCTATCTCCATTATGTGTGATAATACAAGTGCCATCAGTATCTCAAAGAATCCTATTATGCATTCCAAGACCAAGCACATTCCCATCAAGTATCACTTCTTACGTGAACAAGTGCTTGAACAAAAAGTGAAGTTGGAGTATGTTCCCTCCAAAGAACAAGTTGCTGATATATTTACCAAACCTTTACCCAGGGAAGCGTTCGAATATCTTAGACAGAAGCTGAGAGTTGTCTCTGCCTCTCAAAAGATCAGATATACTTAAATTCAAAAGATTAAATTGGATACACGGATTTCCTGAAGGACAGTCGCGTATATACACAAGTTTATAGACAAAAAACCGCGTATGGGTGTTTGCTGACAATTTTTTTTTTGGGTCAGCATTCTTCAGCACAACTGTGGTGCTGTTGGGTATCTCTAGTGATGTTCCAGATCTCATACTTCTGTTTCATTCTCTAATGCTTTTGATGAAGATGCCTTGATGATTTATTATTCAGGATGCACAGGCTAAGGGGGAGCATTGGTCATGTGGAAAGGATGCATTGTTGGCATTCTAATTATTTGTTGTAATCTGATCTCAGAATCTTTGATCTTGATTGTAGAAGTCATTTCTGTAATTTGATGAAAAAGGTCATGTTGAGACCTATGATGTAAAATTGAAATATTCAGTCATGTAAGGACTTGTTCAAATTTGTAAACCCACTTGGTTGGGTAGTTGAGTCAAAATGTGTAAACCCACTTGGTTGGGTACTTGAGTCACATATGTAAAACCACTTGGTTGGTTCATTGATGTAAGTATGTGTCCTTGGTGATAGGAAAGGTCATAGAGTCATGTACTTCATTGAAAAATATGTTTGAAGATTCAGTGTGAACTCAGGGGGAGCATGGTCACTTCAGTGCACAACAAATCTACAAAGCTCTTATTTCTACAAGAGAAGAAAAACCTTGTTTTGGTTTTGATCTGCCCTTTTCCCTTGATGTCAAAGGGTGAGAGTATCATGGTGTTTGAATAATGGTTATATTCAATGTACCTATCTGTTTTGGTGATCAAACACCATCATGGTTGCCATCAAGTCAAAAGGGGGAGATTGTTGGCAATATGATGAAATGTGTTGTCCTTGATGGCAACCTACTTGATGAAGGTTTTCCTTGATGGCAACCTACTTGATGAAGTTGTATTTGGATAGCAACATATGTGTTAAAGATGTAAGAATGATGTATCTACAGTTGTGACAGAGAAAAGAATTCCAGTAAGTGCTGGAGAAATGACAAATATAATATGTCACAATGTATACGCGAGTTTGTAAAGGCCAAGTCGCGTATGCACGCGGATAAGTATGTCCCAATTTGCGTATGACCTTTTGTGCTCCAATTTTATATTACCAAGGGGCATTACCATGGTTTTGGCACACAGTATTGAGCGCTGTATGGTTTATTTGATTCCGTCCAAGAAAACCATCGGAATTTGTGTGGTGTTGGCTCATGGTATTGATAAAGGCTAAAACTATATAAGGAGAAGAGGATCATAGTGCAAGGCGTGCATATCTAATGGTTGTTAATAAATAAATCTCTTTAAGAGATATCTGCATGGTTGAACTCTGTTCTTAATTGATAGATCTGAATCTATGATGCACCTATGGATATGATGAAGGTTCAAGATCTCTAGATCTAGAAATTATGAATCTCTAGGATGATTTGCAAAAGAAATGATGAAGACCTGGCGCAAGTCTGATGAAGAAATTGAAGAAATCTGGGTAAGTTTATAGATCTGGTCTGTTCTACAAGTTTATATTTTACAGATCTATACACTAGTTTGTCTCGGTAAAAGCGCGTATATACGCGGGTTCGCTTAATAAAAAGAGCGTATGGAAGTTAGGGTTTATGAAGTTTATTTACAGATATTACTTCTGTGATTTCTGTTTTCTGTCTGCTCTCGGTCAATGAAGTCTACTTGAGGTTCTGGGTTAATTGAATATGGAGTATGCTGTTGATTTGATAATGAAAAAATCTAATCACTGATTGAGAAAACATGATAAAGGATGAGTGAGAAAACATGGTTAAACCTAATTGACTGTCTAAAGGCTCTGCATTGCTGAGAAGGTGTCTGACTGAAAACCTCAGATATGAATCTGAGATTGATCACATTCTGAAAATAAGTATTCTCATAAGTATACGCAGGTTGATACGAAGAAAAGCGCGTATACACATAGCTTCGGTGAAGAGAAGTGGCATATGCATTTCATGTTATGAAAAACAATATGCACAGAGGCATACGCAGGTTGGTGAGCAGGGAAGCGCATATACACGCGGCTTCAGTAAAGAGAAGTAGCATATGCTATTTGAATTGATGAATGTTCAGAGTTGAGTTTGTATCTGCATATTTTTTTTTGAAGTCTGGGTTATTTCTGATGTTCTGGTTACAATGGTCTTACTGTTCTGATTGAAGTTTTGAGTAAAGTATGGTTGTTAATGTTAATGGGTTGTGTTGAATTTGTTTTGATCCAGTATGAAAATTGATGAAACGTGGTCTGCAGTGGATCTGAGGGTTGAAGCCTTCAGTATGAAAGTAGAAGCTTTCAGCCAGTAGAAGCTGGTGTTGAAATCAGGGGGTCGAAGCTCCCTTCCAGGAGAGGCTGGTAAACAAGAGAAAGGGGTTGGAGCTCCCTTCCAGTAGTGGCTGGAGAACGAGAGAAGGTTGCAGCCTTCTGCAGGTGGGTGCCTGCGTGCTGGTATGAGTCTGCGTCAGTACAAAATTGTAAGAATTTTTCTTTATAATAAATATTGAAGACAAAGATGACAACAGTGGTGGTTTTCTCCCGAATTGGGTTTCCACCTTAAATACTGGTGTTCATGTGTGTTGCTTATGTGTGATGGTTTATTCTATTATTACTACACATGCTTACTGCTTACTAAACATCTGATGAATGAATGATGCAATGACCTAAGTAAATAATTAAATGCATAATAAGATATCTGGACATACACAAGTTTTCTTAGGGATATCCGTGTGTATACGCGAGTTGGGTTCAATAAAGTAGCGTATGGTTTTAAGAGAAAGAAAAAGTAAAAAGTTTTTAGTCAGCTCTAAATACTGATTCACCCCCCCTCTCAGTATTTTTCCCAACAACCTATTTCACACACAAGTGGCTTTTATTAAGAAAGCCATGATTTGTCTCTGTTCACATTGGGCATTGATTTATTTTTATGTTTTAGGATTTTTTCATGTCCTCCTTTACATTTTATTCATCAATAAATAAAATTAAATATAGAATGAAATATTCCTATTAGCTTGGGCTAATTAGGAACATTACACTCCTCCCCTCCAAAATCATTGCTTGTCCTCAAGCTACTGCAAGGTGAGTGCTGCAAAATCTCCTCCTTGGTGACACCAACATAAGATAATTTTCCTCCATAAGCTGAGTGCTCACCAATCCATCCATCCATGTCTTGGTCCTCCAAGGTTCTCATGAGATGCAAATAGCTCATCCCATAAGGAGACAATAGATCATAAGAAACAAACATGGTTTTCCCCCATGCTCTCCCTGAAACAAGGAAACATAAGTACATGGAGAGTAGCCATCCCATGAGGCACATGCCATCCTTCCTTCTTTCCCCATACATACCCATAGAATTACAAGTACATTATCAAGATAGGAAATCAAAACAATGTGCTTGAAAACAAAAAATTTCACATATGGAGGTGGGTCATAGTCCCACATGTGGAACCAACGCAAGGCATCCCCTGCTTGCATCAAATGTAGATATGGTAAGTGGTTTTTCCATCACTTACTTGCTGCCCACACCATATCACCATGGCTGAAAGTGCGATATATGTTTGGTGCTTTGGGGAAGCACCCATCATTTTTCAAAATCTCCCTTTTCCTCTCAAGGGAGTGGTCTAATTCAGAATTTTTTGGGGCCCAATATTGGCCAAGAGGCTCACATGATATAACACTCCTTGGAGTCATGGCTTGAAAAAACATGGTGTAAGAGTACATGAAATTAGAATATAAAACATATGTAACATGATCATGTTTTTCACCAACAATCCTCCTCCCATCGATGGAGTGGTGCATGGATCTATTCTCTTCCTCAAAAGAAGAAAGAGTGAGCTGATTTAACTCTTCCTTTTTGACCCCTTCCATGCCAAAGGTGTCATGTGGAAAGTTTCCCTTTCCATGCTGCTTCAAATCATAGCATAACAAGTGGCCATCCCACCACCTACTTGCTGCAATAAACTTCTTCAAAGCTTGAATATAGTGGGGGATAATAGGTGTTGGCTGAATATGATTCAAACAACACATGGCATGCTCCAAATTCTCCCATGTGAGAAACTTATCTTCGTGACACAAATCCAATACATGGCCCTTTGTAAAAATAAACAAGATATACAATGCAGTAGCCATGTAGTGTTTTATCCTCTTCTTGAAATACAAATGAATTTGGGAGATTGCATTCCCAATGGATACATTCACCCATTGTACCTTTCCTCCTCTCATGTTTACAATAAATATTGGAGCATAATTAACATAAAAACATGCTCTCTTATGCCATCCCATGAGAAGGTTACATCTTCTCCCAACCCAAAGTACATACATGATTATGATATTCATTCTAAATAGAAATACATGTACATACATCATGGATACAAGTAGATGTATGGACATGGAATTAATCATGGAGTGTCCATACTCTCTTCTCATCAACCAAAACAAACATGCCTTCTTATTATGCATTATTTTCCTGAAATACAAGGCATGAGACAGGAAATTCAAAAACCTTGGGTGGTACCCAAACTCACCCAAGAGGAACCAGCACAGGTGATCTCCTCCCTGCTTCAGATCTAGATATGGTAAGTGGTTTGCATGCCACTTACTTGCTGCCCTTATCATTTCACCATGGCTGAAAGTGAAATGTATATTTTGTGCCTTAGGGAAGCACCCATCATGTTGTAACACCTCCCTTAGCCCATCAAGGGAGTGTCCATATTTGAAAATAATCTTGGCCCATAGTTTTCCATGAAGTTTGTAAGGTAAAACACCCCCTTTGGGAGTTATGGCCTGCAAATGTAAAGTAAGAGAATACATGCAATCATGAAATAAGATGTGATTTACATAAGCATGCTTCTTACCCAAAGTCTCCAATGTTGTGTTGGCTTCCCTCTTAGAAAGAGATGACATGGATGCACAAGGTTGAGGGAACACTTTTCTCTTATGCTCATCATGGGAACTCCTTGGTGGAATTCCTTCAAGTAAGGAGACATCAAGGCATAGATCATGGAAGGGTGTATGGACTGATGTGTCCTTGATTTTCTTGGATAGATCACTTTGCCTTGTTTTTGCATTATCATGCTGAAATAAGGAGGGACAAATTTTTCTTACCATGTGAAGCTGGCTCTCCTCTTTGCCTCCTGCAATCTTCAGGGTCTCATCCTTTGATAGTGATGACACATGCTGCCCATGGATGGTGCCATAATCTTCATATAATGAGACCTCCTTAATTAGAGATGACTAAATACATGAGTGGAAAAGACCCTCCATGCTTCCACTGCGCAATCCCATCACCTTCCTAGGTGTTTCAACCTTCTACAATGGATATGAATGAGGCTGTCCCTCTTCCCCATCTCCTCTTTGTGTCCTCATGGTTTTACACCTTCTGAATTTCAAGGGATTTTGAAATGCAATCCCTTTGAGATCTTTAGGAAAAGACCTCTCATCAATGTCCTTCCAAAACCATTGAGGTTCTGGAACTTTTGCAGGTAGAAGTTTCTCTTTGAGCTGGGAAGTGCTCATTGAGAAAGAGGCACCTAGAAAGGAGAAAAGGTTTCTCACTTCAAGATGTCTACCATTCATCATTTCTTCCTCCATCGCTTCATGAATTAAGCTGTAATTGAAATTCCCCCATGAGGAATAGTGCCTCATTTCTTCCTTACTGCTCTTGCACAGCGCAGTGCAACTTTGTTTCTCTAAATTAGCAGCATACAGAAATGTAAATCTCTTCATACAATGTGTTGAAATGACAACAGGTGGATTTTCAATTATACCTTTGTGGGATGTAGAAGAAAGAGATTCTTCTGCAACTGTGTAGTATTCCTCCATTACTAAACATTAGGGCTGCTCTTCCAAGGTTGTGCTAGCACTGGTACAAGTCTCTACCCTTTCAATCTCCTTGAGATCTTCTTCAATACCCTTCATGGTCTGGAAAAGGAGCATGGAGATCTCCTCTTCTGTCATTCTTCCAAGTGGTGGAGCCATGCCCTTGTTTTTCTGTACAACTCATCTTCTTTGTGAGGGTAGGAAGTGCACGGGTCTTCCTCTCCTTCTTGAAACCTTCTATAGGTCTCACTGCAACTTTCTTCTCCTTGAAACCCTCTAGGAGTTTCATCTTCTTCTTCTTTCTCGTTTGTCTGTCTAGCCTCTTTGAAGAGGCTCTTCATGGATCTGAAATATGATGAGGTAAAACTCATATTATTTATAATTTTTTCCTTTCTCCTTGTTGTACAACACTTTGGCTTGAAGCCACAGGCTGAGCCAAAGATCTTGCTTCGATACCACTGTAATGTTCCCAAAATTAGAACAGCTACACTATTGGGAATAATATGAGTTATTAAAAAGGTGGAGCTATATAAAATTGCCTTATAACAGATTTAAAATCACTTATTCTTCAATAAAATATATAGCAGCAACTTTATACAACGTTTTATAAGGAAAAAGGTGGGGAAAAGTGATGATTTAGGCCCTAAAACGAATGTATTCAGAGATCTGCGTAAAAATAAGATGGGAAAGTAGTTGGATATTATAGCTAGGGTTATGAGGGACTCCCACATCGAATTTCAGCAAAATCAAAGGCGTTTTGCTATATTAAACAATTCCTCCTTTCCTAACTAGGCTAGAAAACCCTGATTTCCCATGGCTTAAATTATGCAGAAAGTGTTGAAGCTTCTACAACGTGATTTTTTGAAGGGTTTAACTGAAATAATGATGGAATATCAGTATGGAAATTTCATAATATGAATCAATGGCTTAATATTATAAAATACAGATTTATACATGAAGAAAAGCCACAAAATGAAGTGATGCAACCATGGAATGAGACAAAAAAGCTGAACAACGTAATTTACAGGGGGCTGAAGTAGTGTTTCATTATATTTTAGATATAAAAAAGATATGAATAGAAAATCACAGTAAGGAATGGGATCTATATGCAAAAAGAGCTTTTTAGTACATTCCCCTTGGGGATCTCAGCAAAAGATGAATAACAATGAATAGATATGAGATCTACACCATAGATCTGCAGTAATGTTCAAAAATTTCTCAAGAATATGATACACAACAGATCAGATCTGAAATAGAACATAGATTGGTTGGCCAATCTATGGATCACCACAGTGAAGGGAAGGATCCCTTTCACCAGAGATCTATCCTCCAATCGGATGCAAAACCCCCATTGCAACTCTACTCGCAAAAAGGACACAGTTTCCTCAAGGATTATGCACTGAAGAAGCGGAGAATTTTTTTTCCTGATGCCAAAATATGGGTCTGAAGCACAATCAGGAGAGGCTCTCTTCCAGGAGGTTAAAAGACACATTCCATGAGAAGAGGCTCCCAAAACAAGCTAGATATCTGTAGATATAGAATCCCACTTGTTGCAGCTCACTGAAACAAGTAAATCCTAACTAGATTTATGCTACCTAAGAGAGATGGAGCTTGGCCAATTCCAGATAGTGGGCCAAAGTTGCACAATCTCCTCCAAGAAATCCTCAAGGAAGGAGGGAGGATTCCTAAACAGGAAACCCTCACTATTCTCTTGCTAAACAACCCAGAGAAATAGAATTAGTATAAGGAGACTAATTTATGAATATCTTCAACAACCCCTCTCTTGAGCCTTCTCCTTCCTTTTATAAGATGAGGATGTGAAAAACCCTAAACCACCTTGAATCACTTAAACCCTTTCACATGAGGTCCTCCTTCTAGAACTACGCTGTCCCTTTAGGAGATACATTGAACCTAGACAATGCTGTAGATTTGGTCTTGTTGACCCAATCAAATAGCTCAAACCTGTTTCACACACAAGTGGCTTTTATTAAGAAAGCCCTGATTTGTCTCTGTTCACATTGGGCATTGATTTATTTTTATGTTTTAGGAGTTTTTCATGTCCTCCTTTACATTTTATTCATCAATAAATAAAATTAAAGACAGAATGAAATATTCCTATTAGCTTGGGCTAATTAGGAACATTACATTCCTCTAACTTCGCCGCCAATTTGAAACTCGATTAATTAGTGACAAATCTGCACTTAAATGTGGATAAGCGCATCTTAACTATGCTTAATCGTTTTTCATAAACCATGTTTTAATTAGCATTAACCTTGACTTAATGGGTTAATCCGTGATTAGGAGTTAAACTCCGTTGCGTTAAATATTTTGCTTCGCCCGTGGTTTTGTGGTAAGGACATATGGGAGGGGGCTGGCCCCCTACATTCTCACCATTGGAGAACGTATGAGCTTCAAATAAATGTTGGGTGTGGAGGCTTTACAAGCCCCGCCCCGTGGTCTGTTGGTAAGATGCAATAACGTTTGGGGGGAGGTCACGGGTTCGACCCTGACCTCTTCCCCTATATATATATATTTTTCCAATTGTATATGCCACCATAAGGTTTAAATACGCGCTCCCATATAACATCTCTCAGACTTTGGCTTAAATAATATTCCACCTTATGATTAAATTTAGACTTTGGATTAATAAAATGCGAAATTTATAACAGTAAGGTTTAGAAATTAATAATTCATATTAATATATATAATAATATAATATAATATATGATATTAAACCATATCAAATAATATCTATATATATATCCAACCTTAATAATAATGAAATACTTCCAACATATAATAATTCATTATGAACCCAAATTTAACCTTGGAGGACATTTGGCAATTTCACCTTCTCAAACCCAAAATGGCGAATCCTGTTGTGACACTTGTCACAGTGTCACTGGGCATAAAATGATCAATATTCCCTTCATGCTGACTGGGATTACATGTCAACAACCTATCACTATTCTGCATTTTTTTTTTTAATTTTTCATGTTCTTAATGGCGGTCAGCAGGCTATAAATTCTTCATCTGAAGTCGATATTCGACGAAATGAATTGTGTCAGATTTTCGGCGACGAGCCAGTCGTTTTCATTCAGTTTCCAATCAGTTCTGAGCACTTTCATTTTTGAGCTGAATATTGAGCCTGTGATCAATACTGAAAGAGATAAGTGCATATGTGGCTTATTTTCTTCTCTATTTTAGGTTTTAAAATTTTTGTATATTCCTTTTTTTCTCTTTTAATAGTAGCATTCTAGATCCATTGAATTAGTGTTAGTAAGATACAAAGACAACCTCTCTTTGGAGCTCTTTGAAGTGTAAAAATTCTATACATTCACTTTAGTGGGTTTGTTGTATCTTTGGTTTCTAAAGTAATGCTATCATTGTATGACTAAGGCCTATTGTAAAATGGATATGTGACTTTTCTATATCTTACTTCACTCATTCACGACTATCATTTCTATTTTTTTAAGCTCACTCCCATCCTATCATATACCCACTCATACTCATCAATATAATTCAACCTTTGCCACCTTACAAGACTTACTATTAATGATACACAAAAAATCCATTACCTCTCATGGTTTTTGCATATGCATGACCTCTCATCCATTCATTGCGATGATTACCCCTATCAAATTATCCATAAAATCACAATGAGTCCCTAACCTGCACATTTTTTTGACTGCATTCTAAAGACACCAATACCCTTGTTGGCAGTGAAGTGTTGATACCCCATAGAGAATTGTGAAAGTGTGAGAAAAAATGGCACTCATAAAAATTCCATTGTTGATGGTAGTCTTGGAGGCATACCTTGAATTCAATGCTATTAAACTAGTGCTTAGGGTCATGGGATGGCTCCCTTCCTTATAAAATTTCACGGGAACAATGATACTATTACCAAAGTGTTTTCATAGGGGTTTGATGGGAAAATTGCTCGAATTAGAGACCTAGTGATTATGGTAATAGAGAATTTTGTAGCCCCACCCATTGGACTACCATAGATAGTGAAATGTCGGTTTAATAAAAGGCAGGTTGAGAAGGGGTTTTGGACCTAGTTTTTTTGTTCTATATAGCGGAATGAAACTAGGAAAAGGTGTGCCCTCAGCCTGGATCATAGAGAAACTTGTTATTTTTCTTGGAAAATTAAATAACATGAAAGATAAGGTATGCAATTACATTCCTTTATCATATTCACCTCTTTCTCCACTTTGAAGCGCATGATCACTTCAAGTTTCCATTTTATTTATGTAAATGTTTGCACTTAATGGATAAATGTATACATAAAAACCCTTGTAACATCAATCATAACCTTTATCATCATGGTTTGATTAAACTATTTATTGTGGAAGAATTATAAAGGAGAGCTGGTAACTTGGATTCCTTACTAATTCAAAACAATTTCATTAATGATAGATTTGTACATTAGGAATCACCCAGGGAACTACCAAGATAAATACCCAAAGTGATATGTAGAGAATTAAATGAAGTTTTTGAGCATGAAAATGGGAATGATAATGAGGACCCCAATCTTCACAGAGTGAAGGGTTTTACTCCATTTAGAGAAAAATCCAAATGAACCAAAAGGAGTCATGGATAACCCATCATCATTCCCAGAAGGATTTCTAGTAGTATGGCTAGGAAAGAGCCTCCAAAACAATCTAAGAGGCCTCTATCACGAGCTACCTGTTTATTTTGTAGCATTGGAAAGTGTTCCAATGTAATATTCCTAAATTAGCCTCAGCTAATGGGAATATTAATTTTTCTCTTAAAATTTAGATTGATGAATCAATGGGCAAGGAGGCTCATAATTTTCTCAAATATGAATAAAAATCCATCCTAATGTGAAAAGGGATCATGAAATAACCAGATCAAGCATCCACATGTGTGAACAAGGTTTAGACTATGTGGACAAGGTCAAGTTTGACCAAGTCAACATGATTTATTCTCAAAGAAGTGGATCCTAAATGAAGCCAGCTTAATGTGAATAGAGATCAATCCAGCTAGTCAAAATGAAGGCACCTTGAGTGTGAAAAGGGACAGGGCATGAAGATTAATTCAAGGTTGACTAAGTCAACAAATATGTCTAGATACATTGAACCACCTTGATGGACAACACATTTTTAGTGGAGGAGCCTTTGCATGGAAGCAACCTCATAGTGGGTAGGACCCTTGGTGAGGAAGCTCATAAATTATACAATGAAGGAGATGGAAAGCATATGAACACATTGGAGATTGTATTTTTATGTGGTCTACTTAGAATTCCTGCATACTTGGCTGTTTAGCTAAGTTGCTGCACTGCTCAGTGAAAGGGTTTTCCTAGGTGGGGATTCCCTACTCTCTCTTGGAGATCTTGCTTGAGAAATATAAGAGAGGTATGATATGAATTTCCCACTATCAGGTGTTGGGCCAAGCACTTACCTTCAGAAAAAATGCAGTCCCTTTAGAAAACTGCGTTATTTCTTAAGTTGTGCAGTGGGAGGGGTCAAAACCCCATTTTGAGGAGCTAGTTTCCAAAGAGGAGGATCAACCTTTCTTTGGGAAAGATAGGGGAATAATATACAGCCATTTCTTTGCATGTTCAGCCATATGTATGTAGAGCTTCATCCATACAGTGTGATTCAGCCACAAATTTGTAGCAGCTTTCTCTTGTATATCTTTTCTGTCAAGAAACCCTTGCCGGGTCTTCTTGGATATGTATAAAAGAGATTAGATATTTGTTTTTATGCCTAATTGAGTAATATAATAAGAAGATCTGATTTATTTCTCTATCTTATGAGTTTTACCTCCCTTAGACTGCGCAGTCTCTTATGCAGCAACTCCGGTATTTTGCAGTCTTGGGGTTTTGTCAATTTTAAGCTGTTTTGAGCATGGGAGGCCTGTTTAACTACGCTAAAGGCATTTGTTTCTGAAAATATTTTGCATGCATGTCCTATATTGTCTATTCTAAAGGAAAAAACTGTTATTTTTCACTTTTATAGCTCAATATTCAGAAAATAACGTTTTTGAGGCCAAAAATGCTGCTTTTCCCCACTTGGTGACATTGTAAAAAGGCATAGTTTGTTGCTGTGATTGTTCTATGGAAGCTCTGTGTTTAAATACACTACATGATTTGATTACTTTCTGTTCTCCAACTTTAGAATACCTCAAGGTATTCTTATTGTTGTAGAAAATCCCGGTTTTGGGATACTACATCCAAGTCTCATATTTTTGGAAGAGGCTTGGACATTAGTATTCTAGAGAACCCAGAAATCGTTTGTGGAAATTCCACTCGGATCATGCTTTATTAAAACAATTAATTATTTTAAAGTGATCTCTAAGTCTAAACTTAGAGAAATTAAATAATTACAGGGTATTAATAAAGCAGAGTGTGAATCTTCTAGAAAAGAAAGATCAAGTAATATTTTAATCTGAGCCATTGATTAAGGATAAAATTTGGGTTGTTGATTTATCAATGAGAAGACTATAAGAGAAGGCTTGAGGGTCATTTGGAAATTAAGTTGGGCACACTCTCAGTACTCGAAGGAAATCGATTCTGAAGTAAGAGAATTCCATTTCAGAGGGTGAGGTTGTAGAGGCTAGGTTAATGTAGAGACAGAAGGAGAGGGGAGAATTCATCAAAGATGAAGAGAAGGTAGATAGAAGACGAAGAGGAGGAAGTGTTGAGAAGTAGCATTGGCCCTTCACCCAGAGTGATGCAGTCCAATGTAGAGGGGCCACGCAGAGTGACACAAAGGGAGTATAAATTCCTAGCATGTGTCAGGAATTCTTTCGAGGTGTTCGGAAAATTCATCTCAGGTGTATGATAAATATTTTCTCGTCATATTTTTTGTAAACTATATTTTCATTGTTGAATATTAATATAAACCCTCATCTACTGCACCGATTTTCCCACATTGGGTTTTTCCGGGGACAATTGTCCAAAAATAACTGTGTTCATGTGGTTGTTTTTTTTGTGTGATACATGTTCTATTTGTTCTTCTTCTTTAGATTAAATTGAATGCTGCAACTGTATTTATTTCAAAATTTACTGAAGCATCAGTAAATAACTTATCAAAAATAAGTAGGAAAAATAAATCAATCACTGCAGTAGCATTTTCAGATTGAAAATTTCACATGGTATTAGAGCTAAAGGCAAAAGACACAAGAGGAGGTTCTACAATGGAACTAAGATCCAACATAGATGCATTATAAGCTCGAAAGGTTTCATGCATTCCTCCAGAACACATGGAGAAACAGAGGGATCATGACATGTCAGTTCTCGCATCTAGACTAGAAGAGTATTTCGCTTGTGTGTCAAGCATGGCCTCTCCAGGAGTTTGTTATATTGACAATGGAGCATATGGTCACATGACATGAGTTTGAGAATGTTTTTAGAGCTACCAGGAAGAGCAGATGAACTTTTAGATCACAATGGGAAACAAGGCCAAGTGTACCCTCGTTGGTAGAGGAACCATAATATTCCAGACATAAACTAGTAACAAGCTTCGGGCCACAAACATATTGCATGTATCGAGATTGGGGATGAACTTACTCTCCATGTCTCAGCTCTAGAACAAGGGTTACGATGTATAATTTATTGGAAATAAAGTTTATGTCAAACATCCTCGCTAGAAAAGGAAGGCACAAATTGTAGTAAGGAGCCATAAACTGTATAAGCTATAGCTCGAGTCTCCAATGGCACTAATCAACAGTACGAATGAAAGAGAACTGAATGAATTATGGCACAAAATAATGGGGCATTTACATCAAGGAGCCTTGAATATCCTCAAGAAGACTATCATGGGAGCTCAAGAACTCAACACAAGTAAAGATGATGTCTACAGAGGGTGCGTACTAGGGAAGTACGCCAAGGCAACATTTCCAAGAAGCAGCGGTAGGGCAAAGAGTGTATTAGAGTTTATACACATCTACATCTGTGAACCAATGTCCATGACTGCTCTCAGTGGTGAAAATTACTTTGCTACCTTTATTGATGACCATTCCCAGAAAAACTGGACCTACTTTATCAAAACCAAAGATGAAGTCTTTGAGCGATTCAAAGAATTTAAAGCTTTGGTATAAAATTTAATCGGAAATAAGATCAAGAAGCTACGATCAGATAATGGTGGAGAGTATATTGATAAAGACTTCACAAGTTTCTGTGCAAAGGAAGGCATCAGGAGAGAATGGACAACTCCATACAATCCATAGAAGAATGGAGTTGCAGAAAGGAAGAACAGGACCATTGTGGAAGTTGTGAGGGCGATGCTATATGACCAAGACATGCAAAAATTTATGTGGGAATAAGCATACAATACAATAGTGTATGTGTAGAATAGGGTGCCTCATAGAGCATTGGGAAAAGTGAATCCTGAGAGTGTGTTCACTGGTAGAAAGCCTGAGGTGAGCCACTTCAAGATATTTTGTAGTATAGCTTATTGCCACTTACCTGATGAGAAGAGGAAGAAATTTGATTGGACTGCGGAGAAGGGTTATATTGTGGGATATAGTGAAAATGTGAAGGCATGTCACATCTATATTTCAGAAAACAGGAAGATCGTAGTAAGGCGGGACGTGAAATTCATGGAGGAGAGATCCTTCAGAAGATCCTAGGAAATGGCTACAGACACACAGGCTGAGGAGGATTTGCTAGTAGAGCCACAGTGGCCTACAGAAGATGGCTTGAGTGCCTCTCCACGGCACAAGGATTCAGAGGAAATTTCTTTCGAAGAAGAGAAAGCAGGAGAGCAGGTAAATCCACCCACGACCAGTGGAAGAACGAGCAGAGAGCTCCAACAGTCTCTCAGGGATGCAGAGGAATTTGTTGGAGCCCCTAGATATGAGAAGAGGGAACGCAAGCAACCTAATAGGTACCAGGCTCTGGTAGCATAGGTCAGAGAACCCTCTAGTTTTTGGGAGGCAACTCAACATCAGGTGTGGGTAGATGCCATGGTGAAGGAGTACAAATCCATCATGACAACGATGTGTGGGAAGTAGTCACCACACCGCATAACAGATCGGTTGTAGGATCAAGGTGGATCTACAAGATCAAGTATGTTGCAGATGGTAGCATAGAGAAGTTCAAGGCCAAATTCGTGTTTAAGGGGTATTCACAGAAGGAAGGGATTGATTATGAAGAAACCTTCGCTCTTGTAGCTTGGTATACTTCAATCAGATCCGTCATCTCTTTTGTAGTGTAGATGGGATCGAAGATTCACTAGATGGATGTCAAGAAAACGTTCTTGAATGGGGTGATAGAAGAGGAAGTGTACATAGAAAAACCAGAGGGCTTTGAGACACATGAGTAGAAGACTCATGTATGTAGGCTTAAGAAAGCCTTGTATGGACTGAAGTAAGCCCCTAGAGCATGGTATGGGTGAATTGATAGTTACTTGCAGACGATGGGATTTGTCAAGAGTGATGCATATCCCAACCTCTACTATTTGAGACTGGATTATCTAAGCTCATCAAAGAATGCAAGGATAATCTAGCTACAAAATTCAACATGAAGGATCTAAGGCAGATGCATTATTTTCTTGGTTTGGAGGCCTGGCAACAGAAGGGAGAAATATTCCTTGGGCAAGGAATATATACTATAGAGATCCTGAAGAGGTTTCATATGGAATACTATAGACCCATGGCTACGCCAATGATTACAAACTGGAAGAAGATAGAAACGTCCAAGGATGATGAGGTTGAACCTGCATTGTATAGGAAGCTCATAGGATCATTGCTCTACCTGGTCAACACTAGACTAGACATCCGTTATGCAATGAATACCCTCAGCCAGTTCATGGTGGAACCTGTTAGGGTCCCATGATTTGGCAGATTGGCAAGCCAAATGATAGGGTAACATCAAACCAACTTTAGAGCCCTAGGACCTAGCCTTCCTGGACTCAGAGGGGGCTCTCTCTATTTGTGCAAAGGATGTAAACTTGTTTGATTTCTATGTATCTGATTTTAGGCTAGTTTTTAAGTGTGTTTTGGTTTGTTTTAGGTTTTTTAGGGAAGAACTGATCAAAAGATAAATAGATAACAAGATATCAGATCAATTGGGCTATGGGGTCGATAAGGTCGAGACTGCCTCAAAGGGTGGAGAAGGTATATTGCAGGGCCGATTTGGTTGAGGTAAAATGGATTCTTTTAGGTGGAATGAAATGGGATGGACACTAAGTTTGTGAAACACAAAGATATTTTAAACATGAATATTTAATTATTAAGCATTCATAAGTTAGGGCTAACCATTGGTCTCTATGAACGAAACTTAAAATAATAAATGCATAAAATAAACATTCCAGTGATGCATGGAAGTATAAGACCCTCCAACTTTGGGAAATCACCTTCATATTTTTGGGAAAACAAATAATATGGACAAAAAACTCAATTTACGAAGAGGGAACTCCTACACATCATATTTTGAGCTATTGGAAACTTTGAAAACAGAATGAAAAGTTTTTAGGCAAAGGGCAAGATCAAAACAAGACCTCCTTGGTTCAAAATAAGACAATCAATAATTCAAAGAGAGTTTTCAGAGATGGAGCTTTGACTAGCCATGAGAATCAAGGCGTACCGTGAATCATACTTAGCATGCATAACACCATAAATGAAACAAGCAACAAGTTCTTCAGTGATCAAAGAGTAGTTAAGAATTCTTTGATATGAATAAGAAGGAAGAAAAACATAGAAGCTGTAATAAAATCAGGAAACTTGAGGTGCCTCCATGGGCATGTCTCAAATATATTCTTTACTGACCTATAGAAAGCAAGAAACATGGAAACATGTATGATAAACTAAGGAAAACATACAGATAGGAACACTATACCATTTACCAAGCCAAGGAATCCAACAAACAATCCTCTTTCACCATCCAAGACAAACAAGAAATCATCCACATCATGAGACAAAGTGTGTCTTCAAAGCTTGTAATATCATGTATTTCTCTATATCATCAATTTCAGCCTTGTTTACAATGAAATCTCTTGGAATAAATAGGCCAAAGAGAAGGAAAACCTCCTAGAGCAACTAGCAAGCTCATTGGTCCATCACAAATATCTAATTTTGTCCTTGAGGCTTTGCAAAGCCCAAGGCAAAAAATATCTATGAAAATATCTCAAAAATTCTAAAAAGGGAAATCAAATTGAATTTTCCCAACTGACAATGGCCAAAAAAGGCTAAACGCACATTTGTAAAAGCCACTTCAGAAAACTACATTTTTCACAAAAATGCTTCAGAAATATAGCAGCAGAAAATTCCCTGTCTTGTGGGCAACCTTTGAAGGACCTCCCGATGTTGAAACGAGGCCCGTGATGGCTCGTTGGAAAGCCCTAGATGTCTAGTTTCTGAAAATAATTTTTTTTCTTCAAAATGATCACTAAAAGCCTATTAAAAACTGACCTGTGTGGAAAAACCCAGAAATTAGCCCTTGTTGATATGCGAGGCAGAGTGTTGAAAAAGTGACTGTTTTTCGCCTTTTTGGGGGACCAAAACATCCTAAATTGATTTGAAACTTTCTAAGTAGATGCCCCTAAATTTAATGCATCCAATGATACCACTTTCAACCTTTTAGGATGCTTAAAACTAAAATGGCGATGCCCATGATTTTCTGCAAAAAGCCCAAAAATGTCAAAAAACAAAAACTTGTCGAATTATGCCCAATTTTGGCAAGCATAACCCTCATGGGTTTTTAGAAGCATGTAGAGAAGTGGACGCCAAAATTTCAATCTTTGATGTACCTTTTCCCACTTTTTCTACTGGGCGCGTCTTTCGGGCCACCTTGAGCTTTTCTTGTGTAACCTTCAATTTCCTTCGGGAAAATTGATTTAGCTTTTTGTAGTGCCCGGTCATTTTCCTTTGAAAGCTTAAGTCTCTATTAGCTCTTTATAACTTATCCTCCAAGTGTTTATTCACCCTTTCAAGCCATGCTTCTCTATTGTTTTCTATTTCTTGGGTGAATAAAGAAGTAAGAGGAAAAGATTGGAAAAGGGCTGCCTCTTCCTCTTTCTGTTTCTCCAAAGCTCTTTTGAGTCCCATAGTCCTAGGCCTCTTCCTCCTTGGCTGTTCTTATTCTTCAGTGTCATTGAATTTTCCCATAAGTTCTTCCAACTTTATTTGCGCTTTGGAGACCTCCCTTTGGTACTTGAAATCTCGTGCCTCATAGACTGCCATGTGGACATTCATTTGTTTGTTTTGTGTCTGCAGAACATATATGAGGTCCTTAGACCTCTCTATATTAGCTCTTAGGTCATGGATTTGTGCCTCTTTTTTCAGTAAAAGAGTTTCAAGAATTTTAGCTTCATTATCCCCATCATCACTGTCTATTTGGATGATGTCAAAATCTCTTTCCTTCTCATGGCTACTTTCTTCTTTTTCCTTCCCTTTGCCTTTGATAGGTTTCTTGGTTCTCCTCTTCTTTGGTAATTCAACAATGGATTGCTTGGGCAACTTTCCTTTGCTTCAAAGTGCTCTAGTAACATTGGGAGTTACAACTTGAGCCACTTTCTTTCTTGAAATTTGGGGCTTTGTTACCTTTGGAGAAGAAAACATGGCTCCTTGCCTAGGAGAGGCAGCTAGCACATGCTCTATTTGGTATTTAACTTCACTACTCCCCTCATCATCTTTGTCACTGTTTTCCTCCTTTTGAAGGCTGCCTTGTTGGTATTTATCACTGCTATGCTCATGGTAGCTGATTTGGCCCTTTTGTTCTATGTTTCCTTCTTTATAATGCTCATTGCTTGGGGTTTGTTTGTCATCATCCTTGATGGCTGGAGATCTTTCTTGTTTTTCATCAAAAGTGTCCCTTTGAGGATTGTCTTGGCCCTACTTATAAGTGCCTTGGCTATCATCTTGTATGTCACCTTGAGGGTTTCCTTGTTCACTTTTGTTCCTGCCTTCTTCATGACTGTTAGGCTTTGTATCTTCACTGTTTTGTGCCTCATCATCATCATGCTCACTGCTGTGTGGGCTGCCAATAGTTTCCTTTTTGTGACTGCTGTGTTCATCATCAATTTGTTCCAGCTCTTCATCATTGCGTTCTTTATGCTCACTGTCATGTTTGGATTCTTCATTTTGTCCTTCCTCATCACTTGTTTTCCTCCTTTCACTTCGCTCTTCTTCATTTTGCTCCTCTTCACTGTTTTTCCCTTTATTACTTTGTTCTTCTTCACTGTTTTTCCCTTTCTCACTTTGCTCTTCTTCATTTTTAGTTTTCCTCCTTTCTATTTCACTTTCAATCATAGGAGTTTTTTGTTTCTTAGGAGTAGATTTGTTGGAAGAAGGATAGACATGATGAGTGGATGGAGAGGAAGGCACATGAGATGAAGAAGCAATGGTGAAATTGGGATGTGAAATGAAAGAGTCCCAAGAAACTCCCTTTTTCTCAAGTTGATGGAAGATGACGATCTTGATAAGGTAATGATGAAAAAAACAAGCTTGTTGTTGAGAGGAAGGCTTCTTTTGAAAAATGGAAGCCATCTTGTCAATGATTCTATAGAGGAAAAAAAGTAGGTTTAGAAATTGAATTCTTGTGAAGTGCATGAGTAGCCTGATATGATAAGCATAAACTTGGGAAAACCTCCCTTCGCATGTGAAATACTTCATGATGATTTTCATGAGAGGAGCATAGCTAGTCAACAAATAGGAAAAAGGAAAAATAGCTGGGCATGCATCCCGATGTTCTGGTTTCAAGAAGGGTTTGTATTGATATGAATCTAGGTAGGTTTGCTTAAACCATTTTTCTCCAATATATGGAATTTTGGTAGCTTTGGAGATAGTTCTAGGAGAGAGTTTGAAGTCTAAACCTGCTAGATGAACATGCTTCCCTTGCAGCCTTAAAGCAAAAAAATGTGTCAAGGGAAGATAACTTTTCACTTCTTGAACCTTTTGACAAAATTCCAAACATCCTACTTCATGAAAGTTAAAGAGCACTGAAGGAGAGGCATTCACTTCCTGAGTTGAAAAAGGCTCATACCTTTTGTGAGGACCACTCCTGTTATCTAGATTAGCAGGCATTTTGCTTCTGAGATCCTTGGCTGATTTACCCAGGCAAACTTGTTCGAATGTTTTTGAAACAGGCTCTTAATCAAACACTGTTACTCTTTGAAAAACTAAGTCTGTCTTTAGTTAGCCAAAAAATTTGTTTAAACAGAATCAACTCTCTTTGACCTTGACAATATGAAATCTTCACTCCTAATTCACTGTCTCTTGTGGTTGTCACTGTTTTTAAGGGATGGATTCAAGACAAAGATTATATCCCTTAGAAAAACATTGTGTTATGATTTTGAATAAAACTGCCCTTCTGTGATGATTATTATTTTTCCAAAACAAAAGACAGCCCCCTTGTTACTGAATAATAAACCTCCTAACAAACTTTGTCTCCCCTTAGATGATCATTGTTTTCTGTAGTTTAGTTGAAGCAAGAAAAAGGCTCTTTGAACTTACTGTCTTAAGGGACTGATTTAAAAAAAAAACTTTGCCCTTAGAAAAACACTGTATTTTGCCTTTGAATAAACTGCCCTCCTTGATGTTATTGTTTCTTTATAACAAAAGACAGTCTTATTTTTACTGAGTAATAGGCCTTTCAAGATGACATATTTAACCCCTTCTTTAACCGTTGTTCATATTTGAAATCACAGCAAAAACCCTTCCCGAACTCATAACTTGGATGAGAGACAAAAAAATACCTTAAAGAACAAGTTTTTGAGGTCCTTTGAGCGTCGGAGCAGCGTACAAGGAAGCTCGTTCAAAGCATATGGATGGGTGGGCGTTGAGAGGAGAACGCGCCGCACAAAAAGGGTGTCGGGTCGGCCTCGGGCACCCAGTGACCGCCGGCACAGGTGTGCCGCGCGAGGCTATAGGTGTGCCACACCTCCGTGTAATCTCTTTGGTCAGGACCTACAGGCGCGCCGCGCAGAACTTTAAGCTCAGAATTTCTTTAGAAAACGCCCAAGGATTGTTCCTTTTTTGGTGAGGTTGTAAATGAACATTTGATTGATGCCTTGTATACTTTATAAGACTTTGTTCAAAAGAAAAACAAAGTAGCCTCTTTCCTTTCAAAATTCAAAAACCTTTTTTCCCTTTATAAACTGTGCTTTTTCCATAATATTCTTTTGGAGGCCCCCTTCTTCACTTTTCCTTTTGAATATTTTCAAACAATGGTGAGCCCTCTGCTCATTTGTGGAGGAGGCCTTTTGACACCATGATGTTCTTGGTTAGTTTGCAAAGAGGTGACTGTAGCACTCTGATTGGTATAGAAAGGCTATAGAAGCTGTGTTTTCTTTGAATAGTCAAAAATGGAAAAATCATCATAAGACCACTATTGCAGCCCTTGTAAATGGCTCTTCAGACTTGTGTGAGGCCTTTTTCCTTGTCTGTTGATGGAGGTCCTTTTGATTGTAAATGAAACATGGCTTCACACATTTTTAAAACTTTTGGATGAGCTATATCATGGTGCAAATAGTTGGAGTGGTGATCCCTTACCACTTTGTGAAGGATGGCCTATAGATAGTGAAATTTTTTACCCTATTTATAATGTGCCTTTTTTCCTCTCAAGGAAAACTTTTGTGAACATAAGAAATAGAGACCTTTAGCGCCCTTATGTTACTGTGTGGTTTTTATGTGAAAAATTTCTTCAACCCACTAAATTTTCATTTGATCCACTGATTTTTAACCTTGTATTTCCAATAGGAAAATTGCTCAAACACCATATGAAAAACTGCTGATGCATCTTTTGTTCATCTCTTGGAAGGAGGTGGCCTATAATTTCTGAAATCTCTTAAAGCACTTTAACCCTCTGCTTTTAAATGAGGGTTACATTTGTCTGATAGCTTAACTTCACCCATTTTTTTTAACTTGTTCACATCAAATAATGGGGACCCTTTCTATAAAAATTTTGGCTAAACACCTTTTAGGATTTTATTAAGTCAATTATCTTACGATTTTGTTATTTTTTCATTTTCTTTAGATTCTTGTTTTGATTGCTTGGTTGAAATCGATTTTTTATAAGCTTCCTGATTACGCTTGTTTCGTCTCATTTGGTCAACCGGTTTGTAAATAACACTCCTTTGAAGTCTAATCAATTATGTCGCCTGGGTTAAAAAATGCGGATTTTAATAATGCATTTAATTTAAATATTAACCCCTAGATTAGTTATTACTAAAAAATTTTATTTTTACTTATACAGCCAAATCATAAAGCATCGGGATTTCAGTCATTTATTCCAATTTTCCAATTTTCAAATAAATTTCTAATCTCGAAAAAATCCAAAATGTCAAAATGTCTGTTTTAGGTAAATCAACGCTTTAGATAAATTCATAACTTAAAATCACTAAAATAAAATTAAAAAAACTAAAAACTAATTTTTAAACATTAAATTTTAAATTAATTAAATTAAAATTTAATATTAAAAACAAATATATAAAAACAAAAAACATAATAAAATAAAATAAAATAAAATAAAAATTTCATCGCATCGGAAAAATGCATCGGGTGTATCTTTTAAAAGCTCCGATTGAGTCAAATTTAATTCTTCCGATGCGATGAGCTCTTTTAATTATCCCCGATGCGATGAGCTCTTTTAATCCCCGATGCGATGAGTTCACGTAGGTAGTGTTATGTTAATGTTATATGAAGTCTAAGTGGAATATTAATGTTAGTTTAGGGTAGTGTTTGTTAGTATTGATTTAATGTAATGTTAGTTCAATAATTTAATAGGTGTAACGTTAGGATTGAGTTAGTTTAGTGTAGTTTTAAGTTAGTTGTTAGTGTTAGTTTAGTTTTATATTAAGTGTAGTGTTAGTATAATATTAATGTAATGTTAGTATAGTAGAGTGTTAGCATATGTTAGTTTAATATTATTTTAATGGTAGTTTAGTTTTAATTTAATATTAGATTTTATTTAATATCTAAAATAATTAATTTTAAATTAATTTAATATTTAAATATTTAAAATAAAATTAATTTAATTAGATTTATTATTAATTAGATTAATTTGTTAATGAATAGTTAATTATATTAATTAGTTAGATTAATATTTATTAAATAATTAGTTTAGTCTATAATTAAGAATTAAATTAGAATTAATTATTAGTTAATTGTAGGCTAATTTAGGATTAGATTTTTAATTAAAAATCTATTTTTTTTAGCCCAGCATCAAAATTTCCAGATTTATATCAAATTTGACTTATCAACTTTGGAGGCTCATAGATTGAGTTTTACTTGGCCAAATGAGGCCCAAGACGGTTCATTGGAAAGAGAAAATCAAGGAGAACATTTCTAAAGAGGTTTCACGAACAGATTTGGTCATTTATTGGGTCAAAAATCAGGCAGAAGATCAAGCTCCGAATTTCTAAAATAAAATCAATTTTCTGAGTTTTTTTTTCTTCATTTTCATTTTCCTAACCTCTTCTAATTGCAAATTCATGCATCAATAATATCCTTGGTTAATTAAAATCATTATGAGCATCAATAAGAAGCTCAAATTTCTTTTTATTTATTTATTTAAATAGAATTTGATTGGATTTGTTTTAATGTTAAATTTTATTGTTGCATCTTAATTCATTTTGATTTCATTTTGCAGGAAAAACAATAGAAGGGAAAGATCTCAATCAATTAGAAGACTACAACAATTAAAGATTGGAATTTTTTAGCAATTAAAAGAGATTGGACATATTTTTCTTCAACAAACTCTCTTCTCAAAATACTTTTGGAAGGATTATAAATTGCAGATTGCAAAATGTAAAAGGTAGGCTCTCCTCTGCAATTCCAGACTTCTAAAAGCATTTCTGTAATAGGAATTTAGAATTGTAGATGGGGAGGAGAGAAAATTTCAGATCTGAACATTATTGAGGGTTTCTCTTTATGTCTTGAATTATGCATGATGGGCAGAGTTTGCATTTCTATAGCTCTAGTCTTGAAAGCAAAAATTCAAGTAATGTAAAGTACTGTTAGGGACCAGGATCAGAGAAGCAGATTCAATTAACTGGTATTTTTAGCATTTATGTATCAAATACCAGTTTCATTTTTATGTTAATAAAATTTGTGTTTCATTTTATTCATGTTTTGACATTTTTGTTGATATGGATAATTTGTCTCAAATTGTTATGTATCTCTGCTCTTATGAATTATACTCTGATTTCTGAGTAACCATTACTTAGCAATCTGTCTTATAAAACTAATTTATTAAATAATAATGTGTTGTGAATTTCTTCCATGTTATTGTTTAATTATTAGGCTCGACCGAAATAATAATCAATATCATTTTCTGTGGTGGAATTTCTTCCGTGAGTGTTGTTGATTTATTATTTTAGTCAAATGGTCTCAATAGAATATGTTTTGGTACTCACAAATGTGAGCTACCTTAGAGAAATTCTTCGTTAGCTTAACATTAATTTAAAACTAGACATATTTTAATTCTCATTATTTAATTATCTTGCTCTGATTGCTAGATTTATATCTACCTAATTGAGATAGGATTTAGATTAGTTTCTTTTGTTTACATTATAGAATAAGTTTGCATTTAGATTATTAATTTTTAGATTCTTTTTTAAGTCCTCCTCTCAAAGAGGCAAAATCTTAGTTGTGGTTTGGCTGAGCCCAAATTAGCTTAAGGGTCATTCTCTTGCCCGATCAGCAAGAAGAAGTGATCTGATATCCATGTCTATTGGTATTTAACGATACATCGTAAACAGATAGCGATAGGGAAAAGGTAACTAGACCTAGTTAAACCAGTCGGAGCCACTATCATAAACGGAAAAGGAGCTGTATTAAGGTCTGGACCGGGTGGTTATCCCCCAATGTTATAGCAGCGATTTTCGAGGCTTCAACAGGTTCTTATCATGTTCCCAACCATCTGCTCTTTTAAAAGAAGAGGTCATTACTGTGCTTTCAACCATCTGCTCTTTTAAAGGAGGAGGTTCTTACTGTAAATATGTCTTTTCATCTATTTCAAAACTCTATCACCTTTCTGCAGACCATGTGTCTCTGCTTGGTATTATGTCAAATAGGCAACAATTTGCTTTATGATATATGTTCTGAGATAGGTATTCTATGTAAACTATCCCTGTGAATTTCTAGAACAGAAACCATCTGACTTGTATATGTAGAATATTTTCTTTTTGGACCTAGTTGACTAATCTTTCCCTTGACTGTGTTTGCAGAGGCAGGTTGGATTTTCCTTTGGAGGAGATGCTGAGAACACTGCTGATCAGCATGACACCAGCCTTTTACATTTATATTGACTTGGAGGCTGCTCTCTAATCTTTAGGCAAATTTAGCTTTCAAACCACACTTATTGGTAGCCCTTTACTTGCTGTATTTCACTTATTTTACTGAGGGCAAGCTAAGCATGCAGGACCCTTTTTGACTTTGTCATTTTTCTCTTTTGCACATTGATCATATTTGCAATCACACCCCTGCAGAGATGTAAAAACATATGAATTTGACCTCTGGAGAGATTCTTTGGTGTCTTATGGAGATTTTTCCTGACCTAAGCATGTTCTTTTTAGACAATGAACATACTTATATTCTTCTGTTTTGGATCTTTGTTGAACTTCTTCTGGACTAGGACAGAATGACCTCTTAGTGGTGTGCGACCTATGGATGGATCAAGACTTGTTTTTGCTGATTAGGCACTAATTCAGGGCTGTCAGGTACTAAACATAGGCTTTTGGCTTAGGATGTTTTTTCCAAGGAAAGGATTCCCTAAAACACCACTATCTAACTTAGGGGCGATCTTGACATTTTCTGAGTGTTTCTTGGGTATGATTAGATTTCCAAATGACGTATGACCAAAGATAGGGTTGCAGACATTTTTTCAACAGTTGGATAATGAGTAGCTTGAGGAATAAGGGTGAATGACAGCAGATAGTCTTCAGCTATGGCAACTATGGACAAGGTTATTTTGCTGAAACCAGATAGGACTTGACAAATGGGTTTTTTCTCATCATAAGTTGATTGGAAGGGGTAGGAGGACAAAAATTGTTTTGGGGTGTTTTCTAGATGACAAATTAGACAGTTTGGAGATCAGCTTTTAGAAAACTTAGCTAAGGAAACTAGTCATCAATAACAGGTAAAAATACTGATGACTAACAGAACCAAGGAGGGCTCACTAGGCAACAACCAAAAATGTTCTCAAATATTTGAAGGGGACAATCGAGTATGGGTTGAAGTACACCAAAGGCAATGAAATCCAGTTGAGTTGGTTCACTGACGCATATTGGGTTGGAAGCCCAATGGATTGGAAAAGTACTAGTGGGTACTATTTCAGTCTCGGATCATGAATGACTTCCTAGAGCAGTAGGAAACATAAATATGTGGCACTGAGCTCAGCTGAGGTTGAATATAAGGTAGCAAGCGCAGCTTCGTGTGAGGCCATATGGCTTCGTAAAATTCTCTTGAACTTGCTCAAGAAAATGATGGAACCAACCAGAATTTTGTGTGATAACCAGAGTTGCATCAAGCTCTCTAAGAATCATATGTTTCATGACCAGTCGAAGCACATTGACATTAGGTGCCACTTCATCAGAGACTATGTCCAACGAGGAGCTTTACAATTGAAGTACATTCCTACAGGAGAAAAGGTGGCAGATATCCTCACAAAGGCTCAGGGTAAGATTAAGTTTACTTACTTCAGGGAAAATATGGGGATGTTCAAGAACCCTTTCCAATAGAGGAATGGGTGGTATTCATATTCAGAGTGAGTTGCAGTACAGATGAGGCAGTGGAAGAGGTGGTGTCACAAGTAGAACTATAGAGGGAAGCAACACAGAGATGAGGGGCAGTAGCCAAGACATCAACAACACAGCAAATGCTTCAGGTCAGATTATCCAAGTGGATATTGGTGGCCACCCACCTATTCCATTTGGACTTGCACCATCAATTCTTTCAGTTTTTCAGTTTCAACACAACTTAATATTTTTAGGAGTATTTCAAGTCATGAACTTCTGGAGCCGTTTTGAGGCCCTAATGATACAGGTGGAAATTGGTGGCCACCCAACTATTCCATTTTAACCCCCACCATCGGTTCTTTCATTTTTTCAGTTTCAGCACAACTTACTATTTTTAGCAGTTTTTCGGGTCCTGAACTTCCAGAGTCATTTTGAGGCCCTAAATGACGTTTTTTGGGAAAATTGAGAGAAACATGGGTCCATGGATTAATATTACTCACATCAAAAGTTGTATTCCTTAGATATATATTTCTAACTAGGTATGGTGCGTGTCAAACGAAGATCGTATGCCAAATTTACGTCCACGAGAAGTTGAAATAATAATTTACCCAAACTGGGCCCATAGTTTTGGCGCTTCATCTCCGAGGGTTAGGTTTTTGGATGTTTAGTGTATTCCATTGTTTCTCAATAATAAATAGTCCCTCAAGCATCATTTTGACATATTTCAGAGGCCTGTAGCCACCTCATCTCTTCTCATAGATACGCTACCAGCACCCTAGCTAGTTTATTTCCATTATGTCTCTAAACATATTTCTGTTATTTGATATTAATGAAATGAAATATTATTTCTGCTGCATCTCTGTGCTTATGTTTATTTCTGTGTATTATGTTTCTGCATAAATCTGGATCAGTGGTATCAAAGCAGTTTGTTCTTTCTTTGCTTTTATTTGCATGTCCCCAACGAGGTCAGGGTATAAGGAGTTAGGGCTTGATCTGGTTGAACCCTTGTAAGATTAGCCTCAAAAACACCGATGACCTCCCATGGCGAAAGAAAAGATATATGAGGGAGTACGAGATCCTATCAAAATATTGCTCTAGGAGGCCTTTGAGAAACAAAGGAACGTGATGATGGACAACTTTGCTCAAATCCTTCAATAGCTACCCACCTACGACACATCTGCATCCAACAACCCCTCTAGAGGCGCCACTCCCTTCAAGGTACAGGTAAAATTTTACATTCTTGCATTTGAAGGCCAGATATATGCAGATGTTGTAGATAGATGGTTGAATTTTATAGAAGGGTATTTCTCAGTCCAGGATTTCTCCGACAGAGAAAATATTATTTTGCACTCCTTAAAGCCGCCCCCTATGTCAAAGACTGGTGGGAAACCTACTGTGAGAAAAAGGACAAGGGGGAACCCTCTCTGTTCTTGGCCGCACCCACTTGGAATTTGTTCTGAGATGGCATCAAGGAACAATATCACCCCGTGGGTAGCTATGAGGACAAGTACATCCAATGGACCATGCTGCGACAACAAAGGGATCAAGATGTGCATGAACTGACGAATTTATTCCATACCCTATGCACAAAGTTGGGTGTTAAAGATTCAAAGATACATTTGGTGCTAAAGTATCGCAATTGTCTTCACAGGCACATTTAGGAGGAAATGGATTTCCTCGACATCACCTCACTTGGCACGACATATCGATATGTCGCCAAGATCGAGCAAAAATTTAAGTAGAAGAAGCAAGACTTTGGATCCACGAATCCGAAGCCAGGGAAAGGCACCCCCAAACCACAAAAAAATGGGCAGAGCCAAATCGGGGCGACTCAAAACACCACCATAAATCCAAATAAGGACACGGGGAAGTGGTGTGAATTTGATAACATCCCCACTCACATCACAAATGAATGTCAGGCGAAACAGTTGTTGGTGGCCGAACTAAAGGCACCCGAATCAAATGCATGTTCTGATCCTGAGCCAGAACCAGACAAGGGAGATGAAAAAGGGAAGAAAATTATTGATGTTGACCCCAGTGCCATTTTTTCCACCACCAATATTGAGAGGGATGATCTCGAGGATCCAGAGGAGGGGGAGTGCCTCTTCCATTCGTAGATGTGGGTGAAGGGTTCTCCACCGCAATTTCTTGTCGATAGCGGAATCCAAAAGAACCTCATTTCAGCAGAGGTCATGAAGCGGCTTTGCCTACCAACCATAGCACACTCACAGTCATATACCATCTAGTGGCTTCACCCAGGGAGAGATCTCCAAATCCGCTAGCAGTGTCGCCTTCCGTACAACATCAAGACAGTCATGGATGACGTATTGTGTGATGTTGATCCTCTTGATGTATTATTGGGCCAACCATACTTGTGGAGGCAACATGCTGTGTATGAGTCCAGGCCTCATTATGTTGTTATTAATTTTGGAAATAAATTGTATAGGACACTAGAGGTAGTACCACCTCCTTCCATCTCCTTGACTATTGCAAAACAATGCAGTAAGATTGTTTCCCAAACTAGGAAATTTATTTTCCTTACAACTCTTTCACACGGAAAAAAGAAGATTGTGGCCATAGCCTCGAAATAGGGCTCCCCTGCATGGCTGCAGTAGATGGAAAAATTCGTGGAGGAATACAAGGACATTTTCCCCTCACCCACAGAGGTTCCTCTACTGTTATGAAACCACCTACAAAAATAGAAGAAAAGAGAGATCAATGCCTTAGAAATAAGCCACTTCGAGGGGGAAACCTCCTTTACATTACATAAATGAACAATTATTAAATGATACAAATTAAAAAACCTCCTTCTATATATAGGAGTCCATGGGGCCACAATGTAATCCTAGCCGACCTAACAATAATAATTTAAGGGCACAATAATAACAATATGGGGGTTACAAGGGTACAATAATAACAATAAGGGGGTTACACTAACAACAATAAGGGACTATACTAGTAATATAGGGACCTAACATGCCCCTCTCCTTCAATAAAGTGTTGTCCTCAACGCTTGAGTAGCTCTGGGTGCTTCTGTATAAAATTCTCATCCTTCCATGTAGAATCTTCAGTGGGTAAGTTCTTCCACTTGATGAGATACTCTGAAATTGATCGATTCCGTAGTTGTCGAGTTCTTGTTTCCGTGACCGCTTCCGGTTCCAATATGATTTTTCCTTCCTCATCAAGTTCTAGCAATATTTTTTGAACTGGAAGATTTTCACCTATAACCTTCTTTAAGCATGAAACATGGAAAACTGGATGTACTCGCGAAGAAGCAGGAAGCTCCAATTTGTATGCCATAGTACCAATCTTTTGCAACACCTTGTAAGGACCATAGTACTTTGGCGATAATTTTTTATCCTTCTTTGCTTGCTTGAGGGACATTTGTTTGTATGGTTGTAGCCGTAAAAATACCCAATCTCCTACATCAAAACTTCTCTCGCTACGATGTTGATCTGCCTGTTGTTTCATTCGATTTTGTGCCAAATTTAGGTTATCCTTTAAGAGTTGGAGAACTTCTTGTTGATGCTTGATGTGATCTTCCATTGCTTGAACCTTAGAATTTTCTCTTAAAATGTGATGGATGGTGGATGATATCCATAAAGTTCCATAAATGGGGTTGTTTTTGCTGCAGTATGGAAGGAAGTGTTATACCACCATTCAAAGAGAGGTAACCACTTGACCCATTAGGTTTTCTTATCAGATAAAAAACAACGAAGATATCCTTCCAAAAATTTATTCACTATCTCAGTTTGACCATCGGATTGAGGATGATAAGTTGATCTATGAGCTAGTTGAGGACGCAAACAAAAAAATAATTATGTCCAAAAATTTCCAGTAAAAATGGGATCTCTGTCACTTGCAATAATCTTTGGGTTTCCATGTATCTTTTGAATTGTTTCCATAAATACAGTAGAAACTGTACTTTCTTTAAATGGATGAGATAATGCACAAAAGTTTGCATACTTGGTAATTCTATCAACTACCACCATGATGACACTCTTTCCTTTGGACTTAGGTAAACCTGTGATAAAATCCATTGAAATCTCCTCCTAACATTGAATTGGAATGGATAAAGGTTGTAGAAGACCTGGGGTCTTAATTGTCACAACTTTATTTTGCTGGAAAACCAAACATTCTACCACAAAATTTTGAATATCATATTTAAGGCCATCCCAAAAAAAATATTTCTTCACCCTGTGGTAATTTTTTAAAAATCCTGAGTGTCCTCCTCAAGTAGAAGTGTGCAATTCCAAAAGAATCTTTTGTTTTAGTTGGGAATTATTGCAAATATATAAGCGATATTTGTACCATAAGGAATCATTTTTCCAACTAAATGTATCAAATGTACTAGGAACTTGCTGTAGCTTTTGAATGAGTCTCCACACTTCTTCGTCCTTCTTCCATTCATCCCTTGCTTCGGTTATCCAATCTGGTTGGATAATACAAATGGCACAAAGAAATGCTTCCACCTCTTCATCCTTTCTTGAGAGTGCATCTGCAACAACATTTAGCTTCCCTTTTTTGTAGATGATTTCAAAGTCATAACCCAACATCTTTGTGACCCATTTTTTCTGCTCTTCTGAATATATTCTTTGTTCCAAAAAGTGTTTAATACTATCATGATCAGTTTTTACCTTGAAGTGTCTTCCCATTAGGTAAGGTCGCCATTTACTTAGTGCATGTAGTATTTCCAACATTTCATTCTCATAAATAACTTTCTGTAAATACTTTCCTTTGATTGGACGACTTTCAAAAGAAATGGGTCTTCCTTCTTGCATTAAATAGCACCAATTCCATTTCCCGAGGCATCACATTCCACAATAAAGGTTTTTGTGAAGTTTGGTGTAGCTAAGACTGGTGCTAGGCACATTGCCTCTTTAAGATGTTCAAAGGCCTTAGTTGCTTCAGGAGTCCATGAAAATGCATCTTTATTCAATAATGTTGTTAGAGGTGCTTCTATTCTCCCATAATTCTTAAAAAACTTGCGATAATACCCTATTAACCCGAGAAATCCTCTCAGTTGCTTTATGGTTGTGGGGACTTTCCATTATTTAATGGCTTTAATTTTGTTAGGGTCCACCTTAACACCCTCTTGAGATACAATATGACCCAGATATTCCACCTCTTGTACTCCAAATAAAAATTTGGATGTTTTTGCATATAATTGTTTCTCCTCCAATATTTTGAGAACCTTGTCAACATGTTGAACATGATCCTTCCAAGACCTGTTGTAGATTAGTATGTCATCAAAAAATACTAGCACAAATTTTATAAGGAAGGGTTTGAAAATGGAATTCATCAACCCTTGTAATGTAGAAGTTGCATTGGTAAGGCCAAAAGACATGACCAAAAATTCATAATGACCCTCATGAGTTCGAAATGTTTTTTTCAGAATATCTTCAGTCTTCATTCTAATTTGATGATATCCTGAACGAAGATCCAACTTGGTAAAATAAATTTCTCCATGTAATTCATCCAATAATTCATCAATCACAGGAATGGGAAATTTATCTTTAATAGTGATATTATTGATCTCTCTATAATCCAGACACATGTGCCATGATCCATCCTTCTTGTGCATCGATACTACTGGAGAAAAGAAAGAACTTTGTCTAGATTGAATTATACCAACCTCTAACATTTGTGTAATCATACATTCAATTTCTCTCTTTTGGACATAAGGATATCTTTAAGGCCTGATGTTTTGAGGAACACTTCCTGGAAAAATTGAATAGCATGATCATGATCACGAATAGGTGGGGGCCCTTTGGGAGTTTCAAACACCTTGGAATGATTGTCCAAGACTTTTTGGAGATCTGGAGAAATAGATTATTTTGATGTTGGAACTTCTAGTGAGAATAATTATGCAATTACGCTTTGTTTTTCTTTCTTTAGAAGCTTTGTGATTACATTAGAAAGTATTATCTTTCCTGGCTTCCCTGCGATACCCCATAATTCAATTTCCTTTCCTTCCGAAAAAAATTCAAGAAAATTTCTTGAAAATTAAAAGCTACCGTCCCCAAAGATTGTAACCATTGTACTCCTAGTACAAAGTCAGCACCTCCCATTGGAATGGAAATCATTGGACTATTAAATACATATTCCCCCATGGTTAGCTTGATATTATGGCATTTTCTAGAGCAATTTATAGTTCCTCCATTTGCAACCATCACTTGACACTCTGGTGTTGGGTATAGGAAAAAATTCAATTCCTTGGCTACCTTACAATGAATAAAATTATGGGTACTACCCGAATCAATCAACACTATTAAATTTTTCTTCTTGATATGTCCTTCTATCTTGAGAGTTTGAGGAGTGCTAATTCCTGCCAATGCATTAAACGATATGGTCAGACTCATTTCTTCTTCTTCTAGAATTGGTTCCTGGTGTATATCCTCTTCTTTTGAAGTTTCTTGTTCATTTTCTTCCTCCTCTTCACAATATATGTAAAATAATTTCTTCTCATCACACTTATGACCTTTATTGTATATGTTATGACAACTGTAGCAAAGCCATTTTTCTCTTTTTTCTTCCAATTGTTGTGGTGTCAACCTTTTAAGTTATGGAAGTCTAGGAGTAGCAACACTTCCATCTTTATAGATGTGAGTGGTAGGCTTCCTTGTCGCCATAATTTTACATTAAATTTTTCTTGCCAACCTGAATGCCTTCTCCAATGAATTAGGTTCCCAAACGTGAACTTCATGTTGGATGTTATCCTTTAAAGTCCCCATGAAGACATCAATCTTATTTTCCTTTGGAATATTAGTTACCCTTATGTTCAATTTTTGGAAGTCCTCAATGTGCTCCACCATTGAAACCTTTTTTTTTAGATTTATCAATTTTCTAAAGAAGGTGTTTCTCTTTGTATCCTCATAATGTGCTACCATTTCCTCCATAAAAATTGACCAAGTGACAATTTTTTTACGGGAGAAAAGCCATCGATACCATACAAATGTATTTTTTTCTAAATGTAAAGTTGCAATGCATACCTTTTGTGTGTTTTGCAAATTATTGAGATAAAAATATTGCTCCATCTGTAGTATCCATGTTACGGGATCCTTGCCATCAAACTTCCTCATATCCATCTTTGGAATATGGTGGTTCTTCAATCCAACATTAGAGTTTATGAAATTACGACTAACATTTATTTTGTTCTCATCATGAGTTTCCTTTATTATTTTTTCGCCATTAGGAATCATTTATTTTATTACCTTGTCATCAAATCTTCCATGTCTACTTTTAGATCATTCTTCATGTCTTCCATGTTTTCTTTCATTTTTCATCGATCTTAGCTTTCATGTCATCCATCTTAGCTTCCATGCCAACTTCCATGCCATCCATCTTAGCTTCCATGCCAGCTTCCATGCCATCCATCTTAGCTTCCATGCCAGCTTCCATGCCATCCATCTTATCTTCTATTGGGGTTCCCATGTTTTGGCAAGTTTGGCAATACCAAAAGATGAGACAACATCAAAACCACTTTTAGACCTCAGGATCTAGCCCTCCTGGGTCTTGAGAGGGATCTCTCTATAAAGGTAGGGGTATATGTCTGTGAAGCTTGATTTGAAGGTACTAGGCTAGTTATAGGCACAAGGTTTGTTGTTTGTTTTGTTTGTTTGTTTGGTTGTTGGGAACCATGAAGGAAGGGTTCAATACAAGACAAAGGGTGAGAAAAGAGGATTTTAGGCAAAGGAGAGATAATTCAGAGAACACTCGAGACCATTGGGCAATGGAGTCATCAAAGGAATTTACTTGCTATTCAGTATCCAAGGCTTTCAATTGGGCTAGTCATCTAAAGCATAGGATCCTAAAGATGATAGTGTGGTATGAAATGATGAGGAATGAAGGTGAATGAAAAGGAAACCTCCGAGATGACCACTTAGAAATAAGATCTAGGGACAGGGCATGCCATTAAACACCTATGATCCAACTCCTAAAAGGCTAACTCTTCAGACAAAGGAACATTAAATATTTAAACGCAAAGGTAAAAACCTAAGATCAGAGAAAGGCTTTGAACTTTCAATGCTTCGGCCTTCAACTTAAGGGAACTTAGAAAGGTTCAATTGACTGAAAAAGACCCTAGTGAGATAGAATCAGCGTTATAAACTCCCAGTATCCCAATTCTTTCAATTAAAACCCAACAAGAACATCTAAGAAAAAATTCATAAATTCATACATCAACTAGCAGTGAATGACAACTACTACACTAGTTAAATTATCTCGAATCAATACTCAGATAACACAATCGGTAGAAAACATTAAATATAAGAAGAGCAGGGGCATTAGGGTACCAAGCAAGGGTATATCCTAAGCCAGATTTCTAATTCTTACCAGAGAAATGAAATGTAATGAATTACAGAAGGAAAACAAAGACAAAGGTAGAAAACATCACCGCTGCTTTAAATCAAGATCCAAGGAAATGTGCTTGTAATATTAAAGAGAAACACCAGTCATATACAACATTTTCCAACAGCTTGACATTCAGTCTGAAATCATCTTCCTCGGCCTATCTTATAACTTTACACACATAACTATATCTCAAGAGAAACAACTTACAATTCACTGATATCCGATCAACAACTAACAACAACCTTTACAACGTGTTTTTCTTGAGTTATTATAGCTGAAAGAGGGGAAGAGGAGCTAGATAGAACACTAAATGAAACATTAAAATAGAAGTAGAAAAAGAGGGCTCGAGGCCCATTCTGTCTTAATATCTATGCATTGATTTTCAGTACTCTTGGATGAAAGAGTGGTCTTCGACAGGCTGTGTAGAAATTTGAATAATTTGCTGTAATATTCACCGAGATTATCCTGATTACACACTATTTAAGCTTCATGCATAATACATAACCTCTTCTACAATTGATCATCAATATGCGGAAATAGAAACAGAGTCATGCGCACATAAACACAATAGTCAAACACACATGAACACAGTATGTAATGGGGAAAGCTTACAGCTGAAAA